>JAYESA010000014.1:43196328-43796328 GCA_036927795.1 Iris macrosiphon
GTCCTCTATTTTACTATGACTGGTTCAAACATCTCATTTTGTCGTCAACATTGTCAATATGCATTCTCCTACTATCTCCTATACTCATGTTCATATTCTTTGTTACTTGAAGATGTCTCTGGGTCAGAATCTTGAGTCAGAATCTTCTGTACAAAATGTCTTACATTTGTTTCTTACAACATAGGTAGATGTTGATTACTTCCGATATGTTGAACAATTGATGATCGCCACTCAACTAGCAGCTACTGCATGTTTTTGTCGGCAACTTGGTCACTTGGAAGACAATAAACAAACAGTTGTCGCCCATTCCTCTCTCAAGCTCAATATGGAGCAATGGCTCATGCTATATCTTAGCTAACAAGGGCTAAATCGTCTGTCTAATCTTGGTGTTTTCTTCAACTCTCCATCTACTTTACACCTTAACTACGAAATTGGCCATTTACATTGTTGAGAATCCAGTTTTTCATGAACACACCATACATATTAAAAATTGATTGTTATTTAATTCAGGACAAAGTCAAGATTTTAAGAAGTTCGTCTTCATCATATGTGGGAACTTTTGCACGATTGACCAATGTTGTTCCCTAGGCTCTTTTGACGTGTTCCTACAATTTGTCTCCAAGCTAGGCTTGCTTGACACTTACACTCCAGTTTGTGGAGGAGCGTAAGAGACTATTATGCATATCTTTTTATCACTTTATAAACCCTCTCTTTTTATTATTCATCTCTTTAGGGTCTGAATCCATTTTGTTGTATATAATAGAAATATAATAGAAAACGTATAAGGTTTAAGTGTGGCTTGTGTGGATCAGAACCACTAATCCTCTAACTGGCCACATACTAGTTTATGTAAATATATAAAGAAGAAATTTATATTTAATTTTACTCAAAACCTGAACCCCACCCAAATATTTTAGATGTTTCATATGCTATAACCGAACTTGACCCGAAATTCTTTCGGTTTTATTTTTTACATCCATACCCACCCAAATATTGTGAGTGGTAGTGCAACCAGATAAGATTGATGCATATTTCGTGAGTTTCTGTTGCCTTGCAAGATGTTTTCTCTTGTGGATGGTTTAAAGGAAGGTGTATACCTTCCCCTTACCCTTCTATCATTTTAATCCCTTTTGCATTACAACCCGACTTTTCTTAAGTTGGTGAACCTGCACCTTCCCCTCCATTCTTGGATTTCACGCCTTCGTCAACTTATAAGCTTATGCTACTTCCCTACTGGTCACCCAACATCCTCAAACATTCACCCTATGTCCCTCTTCATTCACATCAACCCTAACATAATCCTAATTCCGTTCTCAGTAAAATAATAAAACTGCAAATTATCTTCCTCAAAATCTGAATCCCTCAAGTTTTCAATTAACTCAATTCCTTAGTCAACTCTATATCCTGGATGAGAACATCGTAATTTTTTGTGGAATGCTCCCAGTTCTTAGAGGACGTGAGAAGAACTTCCTAGGAGCATCCAATCATCTTTAGACATTGAGCTTGATTGTTTGCATTGTTATTGAATCTCTCTTGAAGTTTGTTTTCTCTTGATCATTTAATGTTGAGCTTAGAAGTTGTCATTGGTTTAGATGTTTCTTCAATTGAATATCATCATCATTGCATGCTCGCACTATATGGCATAAATTTAGTTCTTAGTTTGCACATTTTATTTCTAGATTACTTGCTAACATATAGGGTCCTTTTCATTGTAATTCTTAGTATCTTAGAATTGAATGGTTAGGTTCGACTAGGGTCCTGATCAGTTGCTGCCCATCAGTTTAGGCTACAATTGTGCCAGCATCCGGCTTCCTCCATCTCTCATACTTTGGTATCAGCGACCTTGTATTTTGGGCCCTTCTATATCATAGCACCAGGTTTTCTATGTATTCCATAGTTGGCTGGAGTATAGAGCTAACATAAATGAATGACTATCAGCAAGAAGAGCTATTAATGTCTGTACAACATACCAATTGACTAGTAATAGCAAATATCCATAAGATAATTATCTATGTAACCGATTGTTAGTCTGTTTCTAATATTATTTAAAAAACAGAAGAATATTAAAGTATACTAGGATAAGATCATTGTTAAGGGTTCGTCTCTTGGCTATCTCCCTTCAAAAAGATCTATGCTAAGAGCGCTACAAGGAGAGCTGGTCACTTGTCCTATCTTTCATATTTATATCTATTGCAAACAATTTGATATGCAGTCTATCACCCCATCCACAAATGACCTATCCTTATTAATCTTTTACCTAACTTGGACTAATAGAAGGAGTTATTTAACAAATTCCCACTCTTTGGAGATGGGCCTTTAACTTGTTCTCACATCTTCTTAATTATAAGAACAAATATCTGATTATGCTTTAGGGAAATCGTAACATCTCCTCCATTTTCTCTAAGTTCAGTGCATGCTTTTAAATCTGTTATGTGATGAATGGACGTGCTTTTAAATTTGATATAGTTATACACATTAAGTTCAATACATGCTTTTTAAGTAGGAAACATTGAGAGAACTATGTTGTATTAAAATAAATGCCGTTGAAGTTCACTGCTTGCTGGAATTTACTACTGGCTAGAATACAACTTGGCAAGTACTCACTAGTAAGTAGTAACAAAGAGGGAGATAAGGTAAAAAAAAGATCTGGAAGATAAGTTTTAAAATTGTAGTGGCAAAATACATGCATGCCGTGGTTGCCGAAGACATTGGTCGCAGAAGTTGGTGGTAGAGATTGCAGGAGAGTTGGAAAGGTGTCGGGCACACGAGAGAGAGAGAGATACACATAGGAGGAATCATAATAGAGAACGGAAGATAGTCCAATTAGGGCATTAGGAGTTTTAATGGCTTTAGGTTTTAGATAACAGGTTAATGGTTAGGATATACTTTACGAAATCCTAGCCGTTAACCCTATTAAATCCATTAAGGTCCTGTTTGGTAATTTGAAAGTGGAGAGGAAAGTAGAAATTCCAAATCCACCAGTGGAAGTAATGCTCACTTTATGGAATTGGACTTTCCAAAAATCCGTTACCTATATTTCATGAGGAAAGTTGAAATCCACTTGTTCATATGTTTGGCAAAATTGAAGGAAAGTGATAGTGGGAAGTCCAAATCTAATTATTCTCTGTGTTTGGCAAGAAAATTTGGAAAGTGATACGGTCAGTTGTAATGAGCTTACCACTAGTCCATCAACAAAATACATGATTCCTCAATAACCATTCTCCACAGTTTGGTAACCTGTATTAAAGCAATGGAAACTGGATAGTCCAAATGCAGTTGTTCATATGTTTGGCAAAATTCGAAGAAAGTGATAGCAGATAATCCAAATCCACTTGTTATGTGCTTGCTATGTGTTTGGCAAGAAAACTTGGGAAGTAATAAGCTCACCGGCAATAGTCGTGATGAGCTTACCACTAGTTTATTAACAAATACATGATTCTTTAACCATCCTCCACACTTGTTAAAATCCATATCAATTGGCACGAACCAATAGTAGGTTTCAACTTTAATTACAGTAGCAACTTGGGTTTCTTTAACTTATCCCATTAGCCAAATTAGGGGACTTGACAACCAACCAACAAATAGAAGCCAATAAATATAAAACAATTTAACAATTAAATAACCCAATTATTTTATACATTTGGAGCACATTCTCTAACAAAAATTAGCTGCACGATGAAGAGTTGCCTCAGATTTCATTGACATGACAATTTTGGGATGCAATTCATTTCAAGCATTGTATCCAAAAAACAGAGATCTACTCATGGGGAAAATATATAGTTGAAGAAAATAATGGCAACATTATTTATCCAAACAATAAAAAATGTCAACATGACTTTTGTGCTCTCCTATTTTGATTTTCTGAAAAAATAGACTCAACCATGCTTTCCATATTTCACCAAAAACTGGGTTTCAAATTATAGAGCACAATCAACAGATTTTAGAATAAGTACTCAATATATCTTTTGTTAGATATGTAAAATACTAGTAATTCAGGAAGTTGATAATTTTCCCCCTCAATTATAATGAGGATTTTTTTCCAAATAATCAGATAGGTGTGTCAATTTAGGGTTTTCAAATCCAAATTGAGGTGATTATAAGTAAAATTTTAAAAGATGTAACAAATTTATACCCTATATCTACAACTAGAAGTAACATCAACAATTTTTCTATATTTCATGATATCACACTAGAAAATGCATAAAATTAAAGAAAATTAATTTATATTTTTATAACAAAATATGGTTTAAGAGTTCTTACAGTTGGGAAAAATAGCGGGTGGAGGCAGCGGCGAGAGTAGTAAGTCACAAAAGAAATCAGAAAACCAGTTGAAGAGAAGTGGAGTGGAAGAGATGCTAGTAAAAAAAAAAGCACTTCCGGCAGCAGCAGCAGCAGGCTTCCACCAGCAGCAGCAGCAGCAGGTGCACTGCACTTCAAATGTGACTTGATGTAAAGTACTAAAGCTCAATACAGCCACGACCGCCTAGGCGCGCATCTTGAATTCCCCGGGTCGCCTCTAGGCGCCAGCCTAGGCGCCCGTCGACTGCCACGAACTTTTTTTCTGTGGGGCGAGGCGAGCTCCCCCTGACCTGGCCGCCTAGGCGTGCCTAGGTGTCACCCATAACAACATAGGATTTTATTGACAAATAAGAAAAAGAGCAAAAGTTTTACTGGCTAATATGCCAGGGAATGCTGGTGGTGGACTTTGAGATGGGGGTTTGGCTCTTGTTGCTCAACGATCCATATTCAGGAATGAATCATTAGTAGATCTAAGAAGCTTTTATACCAATGGTGGTTTTTAGATTGCTAGACATCTAGTTTTGGAGACTAGTTTTGTTAATACCAAATGAATTTTTGGTCTGTAATAAGTATAGTTGGAATTTGATAGTTCTTGGATGATTTATTATCTTGATGCAGTAATGTTTATAACATAATAAGGTTGAGTACTGGGTCGGGCTAATCCTGGCTGTTACTTACCCAGTTTAGTCTCAAAAAGAAAACCCTGAAAGATCAAGACAAGAACCTAATATGTGCTGAGATAAGATGAGAGACTAATCGAAAAAATTTCTCCAGTTACATTTAGAAGTGGTCTTATAATGATCTACTTACTAGTCAACAGGAGAGTTCATAAACTACCGAGTGTTTGGACAAACTCTTATTCTATCTCATGGGAATAGATTCCATGGTTTTGGTAAGGTGAATCTGGCTGGCCTGCATTAAGGAGAATAGCTAGCTTTACTTAAGGCAAACTTGTATGAATAGATGTCAATTAGCCAGTACAGTGGGAGTAGCTATGGCTTCACTAAGTGCCAAGCGTGTGGGTTTTTCTACTTATAGTTGCACCAAAGGGAACTTGTTTGGACGTGGTAGACTTGACAAGTTTAGGTCCACTAGATTCAGTGCATAGATGTTGGCATGTTGCTCTTCTCGATGGGATTACCATTCAGCCATTTGTTAGATCAGATTATTATCGTAGGAATGCAACTTGGTGACATAAGACTTACTGCAGCCCTTTTGACATGTTCCTTTTCTCAAACATTCTTGTTTGGATGTATTAGCTTAAATTCCACAACAATATGTAATTTTGGTACATATTGCATAGACGCCTATATAACTTCAGTTGAATCTCAAAATGTAATTTGTGTCCTACAGTGTTTGACTACGAGCTCTAATGTGGATACGTTAATGCAGATTTCAGAGATAAAAGTAGCAGATATTCCAGATGTTGACCTCGCCTGCTTAGGAGTTACAAACTATGGAAACTTCTCTGTGGAAGTCGTCGACCCAGTTTCAGATTACTTAGAGTTAATGGAGGTAAAATTGTTGCAGGAAACACTGTAATTTTGAGAATTATGTGATGCCCTTTATGCTCTACGCTAAACCCTGGAGTTATTTCGCAGGAAGTGTTTGATTTTCAGCTAATCAAGGATCTTTTTTCTCTATCAGATTTCAGGTATATGTAGATTTTTTTTTTTTGAGGGCAGTTCATGTTGAAAGTTAATAACTAAACAAATTGACTTCCTTAGGTCATAAATAAGCAGTGCCATCTTGTAATCTTCTTTGGTAGTAATATGCGATGTACAACATGTCAGTGTTTTGGAACTGACCATCTTCTTGGATCGACCAAGTTGTATTACTCAAAAATATATTGTATTTTGTTTCATAGGACGACATAGTTGTTAGAGAATGTGTAGAATATTTTGGAGTTCTATTTTATTATATTATAATCTCTTGGCTATATATATATATATATATATATATATATAGCCTTACAACCCTCCTTCTTACATAAAATTTTCTAATACATTCTAATATACCAACACTCCTCCTCAAGATGGGCGAAAGATATTGACTAAGCCCATCTTGTCATATCCTCTAATCATATCTACAGAGCTAAGTCCCTTGGTCAGATTGTCTGCTACCTGATCCTTGGTTGGAACGTGGTCTAGCTCCAGTAGTTCACTATCCAACTTCTCCTTGATGAAGAACCTATCGATCTCGATATGTTTGGTCCTGTCATGCTGCACTGGATTGTTGGCGATACTGATGGCTGACTGGTTGTCACACCACAGCTTCATCTTGGCTCCTTGATCCAGCTTTAGCTCCACCAGCATACTCTTCAGCCATAGCAGCTTTGCAACTTCCAAGGCCATAGCTCTGTACTCCGTTTCAGCTGTCGATCTGGTCACCACTGACTTCTTCTTACTCCTCCAAGAGACCAAGTTGCCTCCTACAAATATGCAATAGTCCGAGGTAGACCTGTCATCAGCACAACTAGCCCAGTCAGAGTCATAGTAGCCCTCGATGCTCACGTGATCATTCTTCTTGAATATCAGTCCCTTTCCGGGGGCACCCTTCAAGTATCTCAGAATCTGGTACACTGCGTCCATATGACCCTTCCTTGGGTCATGCATGTAGCGGCTCACCACACTCACTGAAAAACAGATATCAGGACGTGTGTGGCTCAAATAGATCAACTTGCCCACCAGTCTCTGGTATCTGTCCCGGTCAACTGGTTCTCCAGTCTCAGCACCCAACTTGAACCTCTGATTGATCGGCGTCGCTGCAGGTTTGCATCCCAACATCCCTGTCTCTGTGAGAAGGTCCAGCGCATACTTTCTCTGAGAAAGAAGAATTCCCTCTGCTTCTCGAACAATTTCAATCCCAAGGAAGTACCGAAGAAGGCCAAGGTCATTCACCTTGAGCTCCTTGCCAAGCTTCCCCTTGAGTCAGGCAATCTCCTGCTCATCATCTCCTGTGATAATCATATCGTCCACATACACCGCAAGCATGGTGATGTGGCCTCCACTCCGACGAAAAAATACAGTATGATCAGCATTGATTTGCCGATATCCCATCCCTATCATCGCCCTCATGAATCTGTCAAACCACGTTCGAGGATCCATTTTCAGTCCATATAGGGACTTCTTCAATCTGCAGACCTTGTCCACTGTCTTATCAGTGCAGAATCCTGGTGGTATCTCCATGTACACCTCTTCCACTAGATTCCCATAAAGAAATGCATTCTTCAGATCCAGGTGGTGTACCTTTCATTCACCATTCGATGCCAAAGAAATCAGGGTCCTGACGGTGCTCATCTTCACCACTGGTGCAAAAGTCTCGTCCTAGTCAATGTCGTTCGTCTGACTATATCCTTTTGCCAGCAGTCGAGCCTTGTAGCGTTCAACCTGTCCATCTGTGTTCTGCTTTACAGTAAAGACCCACTTGCATCCGACTGCTCTCTCCTCCTCTGGCAGTTTTACCAGTTCCCAAGTGTGGTTCTTCTCAAGAGCCCATAACTTGTGCATCGTCGCTTTCCACTTTGGATCGTTCTTGGCAACTTGCCAATTGTTAGGTACAGTAATACTATCCAAAGACGCAATGAATGCTCCATGAGAAGAATAGATGTTATCATATAAAACAAACCGAGGAAGGTCTAAACCATATCTATCAGGAGGATTTTTCGCATTGCTGCGAGTGGTCCTCCGTACTGATAATGGTGTGGGAGGGGTAGGAAGAATGATATCCTCGAGACAGACGCAGGCAAGGGACTTGGCACTGGCACTGGCACTATAGGTACTGGTCCTGTAGTTTGCTTCCCTTTTCTGCTGTAGGTAAGTAACTCCTCCTGAGCCGTGGGCCTAACACCTCTCATCTCCTCTCCTTGTTCCTCTTCACTTTCCTCCTCAACCGTTCCTCCATGCCATATTCCTAAATCGGTCACCAAACTCTTACCAATCTCCCTCTTTCGTCTCATACTCTCAGTGTCAGGTGAGTTGCCCCTGGATGAGGTTCCCTCCTGACGGTAGTATGGCTCAAGCTCCCTGAAGTGAACATCCATGCTCACAAACCTCTTCTTCTCTACTGGGCTCCAGCACACGTACCCATTTTGAGTCGTCGAACAGCCCACGAAGACACTTGACTGCTCTAGGGTCAAGTTTTTCAACAGACGGTCTTTTGTCCTTCACAAAACATACGCAGCCAAACACCTTCAGCGGGAGTATTCCACTATTTTCTTGCAATATCTCACATGGAGACTTCCATTCCAGTACTTTCGAGGGCATCTTATTGATCAGTTGAGCTGCTGTCAACACTGCATGTCCCCACAGACCGTGGGACATTCATGGCCATCATTATGCTCCTTGCCACCTCCAGAAGGTGTCTGTTCTTCCTTTCTGCCACTCCATTCCGTGCTGGTGTGTATGCACATGTGGTCTGATGCTGTATCTCTTGGGCTGACATGTATTCCTCAAGTGCTTTGTTGGTATAATCTGTCCCATTGTCATACCTCAGTACATTCACCACTGCTCTGTACTGAGTCTGGACATGTTTATGAAAGTCCCGAAAACAGGCAAAGACATCACTCTTATTTTTTATCAAATACAACTAGGTGACACGAGAGGAACAATCAATAAAAGAAACGAAATACTTGTAACCATTCATAGTAGTTGTGGCGCACGCCCCCCAAACATCAAATGTATAATATAAAAAAACAGAAGAGCTCCTATGGCCCGCACTAACATATGAGCTCCTAGTAAGTTTGCCTAAATCATATGCATCACATACTAGTTTTTTCTTATTTGCTTTCTCATAAATAGATGGATACAACCTACTCAAAATACCAAAAGAGTGTCCCAACTGCCTGTGGTGGAGTATCAGTGTATCCTCCACACTCATCTTCAGTCCTCCCATTCCTGCCATCTCTGCCACAGACACCAATGCCGAATCTAGCCCTTCCCGATCCAGGTACCACAGTCCATCATGCCAAGTGCCAGTCCCAAGTCTTCGTCCCATCTCCTTCTCCTGGAAGATCACCTTAGGAATATCAAAAGAGACAATGCATTCTAGTTGGAGGATTATAGAACTAATGGACAAAAGACTGATCGGAAAAGGAGTATGCAAAATATTGGATAATTTTACTGAACCTGTACAATAGACAGTACCATTATCGACAACTGGCTGGAAAGTACCATCGGCTGTTTGAATGCTGTCCGCCGATGCTAGGTGAGTGTAGGAAGAGAACTCACTAGCATTCCCTGTCACGTGTCGAGACACACCCGAATCGATAATCCAGTCCGACGATCTAAGGGAAGACATATATGCAAGGGCGAGTGAGTCGTCAGTACCTTCCGATGGATAGGCATACATGGCAGCGTTGCCTCTAGCAAAGACTGAGGTGGACGCCTCCTCAGTCCCACTCCTCCTGTCTCTATCGCTTGACGCTCTCTGCTTTCTCCTGAGTACCTCCAACATACCTAGCAGTGCCTGATCCTCCTCAGTATATGCGCCATCAGTTTCCTCCTCGCCTTCTGCTACCAGCAGGTTCGTCCGATAATCTTCTCGACCACCCCGTCGACCCCCACGACCACAGCCACGTCCTCCAAACTGTCCACGTCCACCACCTGAATCTCCCATCTTGGGTGGTTTGGTGCAAGCATACCTCAGATGGCCCACCTCCCCGCAGTTGTAGCACTGCCGAGGGTCTTTCTTAGGTCCTGTGCCGTCTGAATTGGCAACCGCCAGTGCTGAGTTTACTTCAGGAGGACCACATGTCCCTGCCTGCAGCTTGATGCGAGTCTCCTCCTGAATCGTGGCCGATATAGCCTCCTCAAGTGTAGGGATCTTCGGTTGGGCTAGAAGTAGTGCTGTCCTCTGAGAAAACACTGCGGCCAGTCCCTTAAGAAACTTCATCGTCCTCTCTTGTAGACATACCTGTCTCTCTTTACACTTCGGGTCCTCGCTACTCGCCCGATCTGAGAAGTGATCGTAATCCAACCACAGACGTCCCAACTCCGTGGCAAACTCCTGCACCGTCTTCTCTCCCTATACGGTGTCGTCGATCTCCCCCTTGATCTGGAAAACCCTCAAGTTATTTCCCACACCATCGTTGGTCCACTTCAACTTTTCCCATACGTCCTTTACTATCTCAAGGCCATCCACTGTGGCGGCGATCGACTGGACTAAAGAATTGATGAGCCAAATGTATATCACCATATGAGTGGACTTCCACTCGTCGCGTCTTGCCGAGCCTTCATCCGGTCTTGTCTTCTCTCCTGACAAGAAACCCTCTAGTTTCTTCCTTGCGAGGGTTCTCCTCACTCGTCGTGACCAACTCAGGTAGGTGGCCGGTCCATCAAGCTTTAGATCGATGGAGGGAAGCTCCAACTTCGTCGGTGTTCGTGTCGCGCTCTTACCAGTCGACAGTTTAATCAGCTTCATCAACGTTGCGACCTCCGCAGGGTCCAATTTCTTGATGATCTCCTCTATCGATCATCCTCTTCTCTGATCACCTCACACCCGCCCCACGATTCACGTTCGTCCCCTTCGTCCTCTCCTAGACCCGTTCATGCCTCTCCTCCATTGGATCTAGACCTTCGATGTCAACGTCCGGAACGACCCGCGGGAGACGCCGGGTACTGCGACAGAAGGCTCCTGCGGGCTCCTCAGGAGTCGCGGCTTCGCGGTGGTGGCGAAAGTGCGGCGGCGGCGGCGGCGGCGACCGTGGTGGTGGGCGAGCGGTGCGGCGGCGGTGGTGGCGGCGACGGTGGTGGTGGCGCAACAGCGGTGGCGGCAGCTAGGGTTTGTGCTCTGATACCATATAGAATATTTTGGAGTTCTCTTTTATTATATTATAATCTCTTGGCTATATATATATATATATATATATATATATATATATATATATATATATATATATATATATAGCCTTACAACCCTCCATCTTACATAAAATCCCCTAATACATTCTAATATACCAACATAATGAGTATAAAAGTCAAGTAATTTGCTCAAAGAAACTTATTATATTGAATTCATAATTATCTCAAAGAAACTTATTATATTGAATTCATAATTATCCAGATGTATAGCTAAATATGTCTAGCTGAAGATGTATAAAAGTCAAATAATTTGCTGAAAGAAACTTATAGTTATATTGTAGAAGTCCATAATGATAATCTCAGTTATAATCTAATCTTTGAGAAAAATGTACTGGAATCATCAGGAATTTGTTAGAAAATGCACATTTGGAACTTCTTTTCTTGTCTGCTTATAGTTATATTGACCGCGAAGATGGATCGACCGTTTGATCGCGCGTGGTGAGAGCACAAAGAGGGCTTGTCACAGTCTCTTCTGTGTCCTGTTTTTGTTGGACACCAAGACTTATAGCACGGTGCAGGGTTATCGTGGAGGCCAACGAGTGGCTCAGGGGATAGATTATAGAGTGGGGAAGGTATGGTGAAGGTTTGGAGGGGTTTAGAGTTGTTTTGGTTCTCGGACACACGATGGGTACGGTCAAGGTCGAACTGGACATACACAGACATAGGAAATCGTAACTGCCTTGTAGCAGGGCTGATTCATGGTGTACAGAAGTCGAGATAAGTCGATCAAGGACCCATGTGGAAGAGAATTAATGGAGGAAGGGGATGGCAGTGGTTGATCTCAAATTGGAGATCGAGAAGTAGGTGGACATGCACTGCTGCTGCAGCGGAATGAGAGTTTAGGGTTTGTAGCAGTCCGTGCGTGTAGGAACGGGTTAGGGTCAGGAGTCGGGTCGCGGATAGAAAACCGAAACGAAGTGGGTTTAAGTTATGATCGAGTGGTAGATGATCATCTTCTGCTGGATCTAATGGATAGGATTAGGTGACTTAGATTTACCGGTCGGGTTCATTCTGAATGAAATAAGGCCACTTTATTATCAAAGAATCGCTCGTCAGCAGCAGAACAAGAAATTCTGAATGCTCTAGCGGGTTAGAGCTAATGAAATCACAAGGTCACGACTTAATTGAGACAAATCAACGACTGTTAATTATCATTTAAGTTATGGGCTAGCCGGTGTGGGTTGGCCTAACTGGTTCATCCTGCCCGCTGAAAATTAAATTAGGAAAACGTTTTATAAATAATAAAAACTCGTTATTTAATTTCCAGAAATTGATTTAACTGTTTATTAATTCTAGAAATAGGTTTTTGCGATAAAAAAAATTCCAAATCAATCAAGAAAAATTCTAGAAACTATTTTACTCTATTAGACACTATATGCCAGGTTTCATACCATTCTATAGCTGTGGCTACTAACAGAAATTCCCAGAAGTGTGTCGATATTTTATTCTATTAAGAAATTAATTCCTACAAATTTCGAGAAAATTCTATAAATTCCAAATAAAGCAAATACCCTAAAATTTTATCCCAGGCTAGAACGGTGCCTCACACTACTAGTTCTCGACTAACTCGGGGTCTCTAGGCTGTATAGGTTCAATTTAAGAGTTTTAATTCTATAGGGTTTCGTCTAAACAAATTAAAAAAATCCTGGATCCCGTTCTAGATGCTATTAATGTATTAACCGACATCTCTTGGTAGTGGATGCTTCAAGCCTTAGGTCCTTGCTATCTCCCTATTAGTAATTGGTAGACTAGATAAACCCTATAAATAGATTGTGTAGAATAACTAGATAAAATTGTTTATGTGATTGTGAAGCTTGGGTTGGTAGGATTATAATTTTCCTAGGTAATCTAAGTTTATAGGTTGAATATAATTGATTGTTATGATGAGTTAGTCAAGGATGATCATGAATAGTTAGCCTTGAGGAGTACACTTGGATAATATATATTGAGGTAACCCTATACATTTGATAAAATAAGGAAACCAATATTGGGTAGTATCCTCTAAAATAGTAACTATTAAGGATAGAAGAATAGGCAGTGAAAGTGATAAGTAAAGTTTGTCCTAAAATGTTTTAATGATAGGGTTTGATGAATTATGAATATTTTCGAGGTTAAAAATTTTGATTACAGAGAGAACTCCGATAAGCCTAGACTGATGAAAGCATTCAGTGTCGATTGATGAAACATAATTTTGATCAAGATGATGACATCGAACGTTGAAGATTTCATAAATTACAGAATAGTACAAGCCATGAGCAGTAAAGAATTTGAGATAAGAACCTGTAATTCGAGGAATACGAATTTGGAATGATAAAATCCTGAATTGTAGTGGATTTGAGCGGGAACGAACGGGAGACGTTCGATCTCCCATTCGAATAGAAGTCGGATTGGGACTACGTCTTCGACCCGGAACCAAATTGCTCCTCACCTTATATATACAACATCTATACAGCAGTTGTATCTCTATTCTGCAGCAGCCCTAAAAACCGTGTCCTTCGTATCCTCGTGCGTCCGACCTTCAAACCAACTCGAAACATCACAAAAATTTGCCGCAGCCTTCCTATCTCTATTCCTTACGATCCTATATCCTGCACTCATCCCCACGACAACCCTGCACCCTCCTAGGAGCCGTTGTGTCCAGCAAGGCTTAGACTGTAAAAACCGTTACCTAGAGATCCATGTTTCGTGAATGTATTCCGACACTAAAAATTGGCTTAATATACATCATTGGCCCTCTACCTAATATATTTATGTTTTTTTATCGAATTAGTAGCTAGGTACCTGAGCTGCAATCAGGGTCCTGGCTATCCTGGTTTCAAACTTTATGTAAACAGTTTTGTTGCTTCAAACTAATCCTGTATTCCCTTGTGTACGAGAAGTGTCGAGTTAGTCTGATACAATTTGTTGGCCCACTACTTTAGTATCATGCTTTGGAACCAATCCAACATTTAGTGTTGGTTCCATTACTGTTCTGTGATAAGTTCTGCACTAGTTTTCCTTGTAATTTATGGTTTATGAACAACTCTGCAATTGTATGTGTTTTTTGCTTCTGGAATATATTGTCTCAATTATTCTGTCTTATAGTATACTGTTGATGACAACTTGTATAGAATTAGTAGGCCTCAGAGGGGGGGAACTTTTCAGGTTTACATTTGATGCGATGCACGCTGTGACCGGTGCATATGCAAAACCAATCTTTTCAGATCGACTTGGAGCCAACCTGGTTTGCTTATGTAACCCTTTTTTATGTTATTAACATACTATACCTTTAAAGACAGTATACTACAAGTTTAAGGTACGTCTTACAGGACTGCATTACAAATGGAGTGCCTTTGGAAGATTTTGGGCATGGTCATCCAGACCCTAATCTTACGTAAGAAAATAGTGAAGGTACTGTTGGAAAGTTCTTGAATTCGAAATATAATCTTGTTTCTGTATTCAGGTATGCTAAAGATTTGGTTGACATTATGTATGTTGAGGATGCACCTGACCTTGGAGCAGCAAGCGATGGTATGCATAAGATAATTAAAAGAATGACATAACAAAATAATATGCTTTAGATAGTTCTCTCTTTACCTATTGATTAAAGAGATATATAAGGTAGTTTGGTCTCTCTGAATTGGAGTTTCCATTGTGGTGTCATGGAGGAGAGCAGCCTTGAAATTGGAATTTGCTTGGTCCCACTTCTCATAAGAGGGATCCATTTTCACACATTTTAATATTTTTGAAGTTTAGTCCTTCCCACATCTAGCCAGGAAAAAGAGGGCAGGTCATGACCATTCAAAGTAGTTGGTAGAGGTAACCTGGAAGGGTTTCCAAAAGAGCCGCTTCCGAGAGTCCACTTGTACCTTCAAGACTGGTGCCAATCTCGATTGTAATTCCAACTTGTTGGGAGCTGGAATTTCGGCAGTAAAATCTTTCCCAAATCTGACTGGTATTCGGCCCCATAGACCAGAATCCGGTGGCACAGGAAGTCCCGGTTTGAAGACCTGCTTTCAGGTCGGGTCATGGACAATTATCTGTCACATGGAATTTAAGGTCAACAAATTTCATTTAATGTATCACACACACATAAAAGTAGCATAGGTTGTATTTATATTATCTTGGACCCTACTGATCGCTAAGCACTTGAGGTTCGTTCTGATCCTAGAACTTGATATGGTGATGCAGGAGACGGTGATAGAAACATGATTCTTGGAAGACAATTTTTTATCACTCCATCGGACTCTGTCGCAATTATTGCAGCTAATGCGCAGATGGCAATACCTTACTTCAAGAATGGCCCAAAGGTACAGAAAGCGTACTCATCTTATGAGGGATTATGAATAGTGTAGTTCAATTAGTTCCTAACATTTATGACATAATTTGTACCAGGGACTTGCTAGGTCTATGCCAACAAGTGGGGCTCTTGATCGTGTCGCTGAGAAATTGAATCTTCCCTTCTACGAGGTGTTTGCTGATACTTGACTTTTTGGTTTCATCCAGCATCTTTCTATTTAAGCACTATACCTCATAACACTTATGTGGGCAACCGTTCTGCTATTCTTAGTAGGGTTCCAAAAAGCTATCCTTTGTAATCTAAATTTGTTTCTTAACAGGTGCCCACTGGCTGGAAATTCTTTGGGAATCTGATGGATGCTGGTAGATTATCTATTTGTGGAGAGGAAAGTTTTGGAACAGGTTCTGATCACATACGTGAGAAGGATGGGATATGGTGAGTTGTGGTTTAAATGCACAATTTCTTATTTGATAATTCTTATGACATCACTATACTACTGTTGGAGTATGATGTGATTCCATTCTAATTCACTAATAGACTATATGGAACTGATTGGACATAATGGGTTGCCTTTATAAACTCATCATCATCTTTCATTGATGTCATTATCATCAGCGCAGGGTGTGCAATTTTATCTCTAATGGTATCTGAGAAAAGGATTGCTAAACTTTGTTGTGGGCTGTACATTTTTGAGAGGTAACTTAAAGAAAGCAGACGGGATTGCATGATGAAACCTAGGAGCTATGCAATCAGGGAAAAACCTATCTTCCTAGTCACACAGGTTGGGCATGTTGAAGACCAGCAGCACAAATTCTCACACAGACCTCTTAAAAAATTGTCCCCTTACCTGTTCTTTAAGGATGTTTTGGTGATTAAGACCTCACAGATCTATGATACGTCATGGATAGAGATGGTATTAGATCTAGTCAGTTATATTTTTGTGGATCCTATAGAAATTTGTGAAAAGGATTGAAGATGTCATCTACCATCGACAGCTCTCCAGAAGAAACAACGTCCTTGAAAGGGCAAGATGAAGTTGGATGCAATTAGATTCGCTCTCCCCTATCATCTCGAGTATCTACTTCAGGTAGTGCCAATCTTCGCTCTTGTTCATTGTTGGATGTCTCAAGAAGGGTCATCTGAGAGGGAAGGCAAGGGCACCCCACAGAACATTACCACCTATAAAAAGTGGACTATTAAAACTTGTTTGTGATGTCATGACTTCTCTTTCCTATGACCAATGACCACAAATTGAGAAGGTGTAATACTTTGACACTGCCCATGACATCTGGTCAAAGTTGGAGAAGACGTGTGCAAAGAGAAACATTTTCCATGCGTATTGTCAATCCATAATCTGATCCATGACGGATGTTTGTTGCAACTTAATAGTGCTACACTAGAAGGCCTCTGGAAGAACATACCTGTGTGAAAATCAAGTAGAACCTAGGTAACATGAAACAAGTGAAGGAAAAATGACTTCGAGTTATTCATTGGCCTCAACCCTTCTTTTGAAGTGAAAAGACCAAGAATTCTAGACTTTCAACTTTAGGGAAACTAGTTCTGACTACCCCTTTAAAGCGGAAGGGAAGAAGAATCTGAAAGGAGACTGAAAAAGAGCCCCGATGTCGGTATCAGTCAGTATCGGTATCGGTTGGTATCGGATCGGTACTTGCTAAACCATATCGGTATCGGCCATATCGGATTGGTATCGGCGGATACTGCAAACTATGATGACAATATAGGGATGATCTTTATCGCAAATAACTCAGTTCAGAACAATAGAACCAAGCATATCGTGGTTGAAGCACATTTTGTTCGAAACAAGCTATAATTGAAGGTGCAGTACTTGATTTACATATCTTGTGATTAACGGGTAGTTAATGTAGTTCCTGAAAGTAACTCTAAAGGGGGGGGGGAAGGGGTGAATAGAGTTTAAGCAATAATTTCTCTAATCAAATCCAATGATAACCAACACAAAATTTAGCAAGTAAATAATAAAGACATGTGAATAGTAGAAGTCACAAACGTTAACACCACAATGTATACTGGTGTCCCTTGTGAAGAAATAATCCAGTCCCAGGTACTCTTGTCCGGTGTTAATCCACTATTAAACCAATAGCGTTACAACACAAGGTTTGATCTGAATGCTTGCTTCTTACAACCACTACGTGTTTTGATCCGAAGAGCACGCCGACTCCACACTTGAATTGGAAGACGAGACTTGGAATTTTTCAAGTAACTACAAGTCGAACAACTTCTAATCGATCCCGCACTTGGGCACTTAGAGGTCTTTGGGAAGTTGTTGTTTGGGGATTGGAAAGGTTTAAGCTCAGAGCGTATCTCAAATGGATAGATGAAAGTGAGAATGATTGAGTGAGAATGGTATTCAATGCTATTTATAGGTTTTTTTCGGACCAAGTTCAGGAAGAGTTCGGTCTCCTAACGTTCAAAAATCCGAACGTTAGAGCCTGGTCTTCAAAAAGACTTAGTCGAATCACGAAATTAGGTTTTAGTCTGACCGAGTTTGGCCCGAGTTTCGAGTTCTGTCTACCTATTTCAGAATGTTTGGGTTCAGGTTTTAGGCTAATTTGAGTGGACTTTGGGTGTTGGTTTGATCTAGTATTGGGTAGGTTTATTTGAGTGGACTTGAATGTCATCTAGTTGCCAAGTGCGACTCGATTCACAAATGTCCTAGACTCGAATAAAATAAAAAATACATAAGAAATGAAATAACCAAAACACAACTTTCGTCATTCTTTGCATTAGCAGCAACGTCTTGTGATGATATTTAGTTACACCTTATCACAACATATCAAATCAAGATTTAGTTGATTATCAAAATCAAGTTGACTATGGCCATTGGGCCAATAGTTAACATGGTTACTAGGGGCATAATAGACACATTTTCAGAGTATACTGTGCAAGCTTGGCATGTGAATTATCTTGCCTAGCTTGAGGGGAGGTGTATAAGATCAACAATAGAAATAAACATAATTCTGCTGTAGTTGCATCGAAGTTCTTGTATGAGTGGATTTTTGTATAGGTGGGATTATATTAGTGCAAGAAAATATTAACTCAAATTGATCATATATATAAAGTTGTTCTGGGAGCTAGGCGAGGCGAGGCGAGGCGGTGGCCACCTCGCCTAGGCGCCCGTCCAGGTCACAACAACAACAACAGTACGAGCAGCAACAGTACCAGAAGAAGAAGAAGAAGGAAGAAGAAGTACCAGCAGCAGGAGCAGTACCAGCAGAAGCAACAGCAACATCAAATTTTTTTTTGGGAGCACCAGCAGCAACAATAGCCTAGACGTCCGCCTTTCCTTGCCCTGGTCGACCCTAGGTGTCCGCCTAGACGCCCATCTCCAAACACGGAGAATATTTCTCCTGGTCGAGACGCTCTCCCCTCAACAGGCCACCTATGCGTCGCCTGTAACAACATATATATATATATATATATATATATATTGGAAAAGGTAATTTTGTTAATGATAACGGAAAAATACAACTTTATCGCGACTAAGATCATACATCATCTACGCTTTTAGATCAGACAACATACAACAGACTCAACATACACAATATATACTAGATTCCTAGCAAGGAAACGTCCAGCTCATCAAGTATATATATCATATTCCTCCTGTAGCATCTTCTCCCAGGCATGGTTAGTTACAATAAGTTCGTCGACCTCTCCAGGTTTTGTAATAATGAGATGCTCGAGTCAACCTCCGATGGTTGTCTTGCTTTTTTTCCAGGTATAATTAAGAGCACTTCTTCGAAGAGCCCGCCCGTCTTCCCTTGAAAGCGAAGAGGGTCTTCCCTTGGAAATCGCTTTCGTTTGACTTCGAGTCAGCATACGGTGTTGTTCGACAGCGGTCATTGTCTGACCTGCTAGGTGTGCTTCCTCTTCAACCTTCCTCTTTGTAGTCATTCGAGTAACATCTTTCTTGAGCGTAGTCGCTTCTATTTCCTTTCCTTTAACTTCCAAATTCCCTTCCATGGTCCCTACATTCGGATGCTATAGACTGTTTTCTATGGGGACAATTGCCTTCTCATTCGTCTGGACGCTTTCACCTTCCGATATAGCCCGGTTGATCTCTCTCTCCATCCGTATATCACCGGCAATATGGCTGTCCACAACCTCCAGTTGTTCCTGCAATATAGTGCTCACCCCAGGTTGGTTCTTCACCACTATATGCGGGCTCATCCTTGTCAGATGGTCGAAACATCTGCAGTCGTCACAGACTGGGGGAACCCACTCATATTCCATTGCTTGCGAAAACATTTTGTCCGACGAAATACGATACTCAAGTTCCCGTGGGAGTGCAATAGATGCCTCAACCTCCACCAATACACGTGCATAAGCAAGCTGCAATTTCATGGCCGTCGCTTCATCCAATTTGATAGGAGTGCCAATTAGGTAGGCTAATTTTATAATCATGGCCGTGCTCCAATATTGGGTAGGTAAGCCAGCGAACGAATCCATATAGGGACCGCATGGAGGAGATCTCTTTCACATTTAACATTTATCTGCCATTTATTAACGATGATCAAGTGACCATCAAAAGTCTACAGTCCGCCCTGTAGGATTCGTTCATCATCCTCTTGCATTCCAAAGCGCTTAAAGAAGAAGCCATTATCTCTGGAGAAAAGTTTCATACTTCCTCTTGGTTTCCAAATTGTGTTGGCATATACCCTGATTTGGCTGTTGAAAGGCCTGTCTCCTAGGACATAGAATATCAGTGTATTCCTCCAGTAAGCTGATGTCTCCTCCAGATCGTCTTTTGTGAAATCTGTCACTCGTCGTTGTCCGTTGATGGCCTCCGGTTCGACATATTGCATAGTTGCACTGGATTGCATCGTTGGTACCCCACACACCTCAACCTAGGCCTTGCTTCGTGCCTTTGGCATAACAAAATCCCTCTTGACATGAAGATCATCAAGAGAAGGAGGCTGCAAGCTTGAACTTCTCTCGAATCTGGTCTTTCCTCTATAGGGGTCATGTATTGTGATTTACTCTATCAGTTAGAGAGATCTTCAATCTTGCGTTTTAACTCCATACTTCCACTTTTGGAGGCTCTAGTGGTTCCCCGATGAAGAGGAGACCGGCTCAGCTCTAGGGATGTAGCACCATCTTTCTTAGGCACCAGAGTCGAGAACGTATGATTTAGCTCCTTCAACAGTCTACCCTTTGTGAAGAACTCCTGTATCGCCTCGAGGACTGGATGCTTGAGTGTCTCCCAGTGAAGTTTGTAGAATTTACTGTTGAAACCATCCGGACCAGGCGCCTTATTGGGATCCGCTCCCATTACGATCTCCTCCACCTCCAATCTAACTGGGGCTAGCAACCGACTATTGGCATACGACAACCACTCGCACAGAAGATCAGAAAAAATCGAAATATAATTAGACTGATTATATAACTCAGAATAGTACCTGATTGCCTCCTCCTGAATGCCTGTGGGCGTATCAACCAGCTTGCCCTCCGTGTCCAATAGCTGATTGAAACTTTTGCATTGTTGGCGAGCACGTACCACGTAGTAGAAGAATTTAGAGCATTTGTCTCCATTCTTCAAAAACGAGCATTTGGCTCGTTGGGCAGACCGGATCTCATCCTGTAATCGGAGCAGGTTGACCTCCTCGATCAACAACTTCTCACGCTTTGCCAAGTCTTCATCCAACGTATCCACCTGCATATGGTTTTGGATCGATCGAAGTTCCGCTTCCTTATCTGCCAGAATCGGACGAGGCGACCCCGTACCCAACGCCTCAGCTCAGCCTTGGTGTGCTTTAGCACGTGTAATAAGTTATACTGTTCACTGCCTTTGCCCACCTACCGAAACCCCAGTGTTACTGCCTCCATGTATCCCTCAGATAAGTGCCAACTATTGTTGTAATGGAATGTGCGAGATCTCCAAGAGGCCTATCCGTGAACCCTCCTTGGATCGGGGAGTGATCACTCGTCCACGCTGCCAAACCCTCCGTAACCAAACGAGGAAACATGTTGAACCGGTCACTGTTGCCCAAGGCTCTGTCTAGATAACATACGACTCTCTTCCAAATTGTTTTATTGTGCCATGTCCATATTTGGCCCGTCCTCCCCAAGCTCTGTAGTCCAGGCTGCATCAGACATTGTTGGAAGTTAGACATGATCGAATTTGGCACAGGCCGATCACCCACCTTCTCCCTTCTATACATGAGAGCATTAAAGTCTCCCATGAGTAACAGAGTAGACTGGAGCTACTAGCTAAACCGCTCACATGAATAATCTCTTGCCAAAGCTCCTCCCTCCTCCGCCTATCGTTGTAACCATAGACCGCTCCAAAGATAAACTGGAATCCACCCCTGTTGGAAAAGTCCACAACTACCAGCTGCTCAGACATATGCAACACTTCCATCCCAGCACCTACTATTCCATCGAACCCAGATCCTGGCCATGCTACATAAATGAAGATTATGTACATGTGACCACTGGGTTAGGTTTCTTCTCGCCAATAAACACTCCATCTTTATCTTAGTTTCCAGAAGTGCATTGATTGAACACTGCTCTTTCTGTAAAAACTCACAAATCTCCTTCCACCTACCGAGGGAGCACGCTTCGTGAATATTCCATTAGACTACAAACATTAAATGTTTAGCATGTCCCCATGTATAACATCTGATCCGGCAATCGGGTGTGTCACCGGTTCCTCCTGACTCATATCGGTCTCTATGTCAATGTTCTCCGTAGCCACCGCCCTAACAAGAAGGTTAGTCTATGTAGGATTTTTCCTGTAGACATCGTCTGCAACAACCACCGTATTGGAGCCCCCTCGATGAGTCTCATTCTGTATGGGACCTGTATGTCTCTTCCTGCTATACATCAGGCCCTCCTTTGGCCCTGCATATGTGTCATCTGCCCAATTATTCGCTACGGCCATACCTCTGGTGACAACTCCTCTTTGAACTTGAAATACAATCATTTTGCCTTGGACATCAACCTCATGCTCTATCCCAGCCCGTCGCATCGTACTCGTATCTGCTACCACCATATCCCTCGTGACCATGTCCCCCTCTACACCCATATGTGACCGCCCCTCCTTTGCATCATAAACCCCCTGCCTAGCTGACGTAGGGGAACACATGGAATGAGCCCTGCTGGTTGAGAAAGCACCCATTGCACCCCCCGCCTTGCATGTCTTTGTGTCATGGCCAAAACACGCACACCACCGACAACCTGTGGGAACCCATTCGTATTCTACTTCGTATTCTACTGCTTGTGTGAGGACCTCACCAGATGGAACATCATACTCTATCGTCTGGGACAGTTTCATACTTGCACCAATCTCGACGGAAATTCTAGTATACATCAACCTGCTTCTGTATGTTGTAGCGTCATCTGCCTTGATTGGGGTGCTAATGAGGCTAGCAAGCCTCATCAGCAACGGAACACTCCAGTACTTGACAGGAAAGTTTGGGAACCGTATCCAAACTGGCACAGACATCTTCACACTTCGACTCTGTCGTCCACTCCTTCAAAATGAT
Source organism: Iris macrosiphon (assembly GCA_036927795.1). NCBI lineage: Eukaryota > Viridiplantae > Streptophyta > Magnoliopsida > Asparagales > Iridaceae > Iris > Iris macrosiphon. The sequence continues at coordinate 43,219,293 of JAYESA010000014.1, forward strand.
TAGACGTCCGTCAAACGTCCATGGCCCTCCCTGAATGATGCGTATCATATCCTCCACCAATTCGAACTTGACAAAATAGTAGCCATTTTTCCTGACAAAAATCTCCATATCGTCCTAAGGGTACCAGACATGGTGAGCGTAAGCCCGTATCTGCCCATAGAAAGGTTTATCACCGAGCACATAAAGTATGAGAGTGTTCTTCCAGAACTTCGTAACCTCCGCTAGTCTTTTTCAGGGAATGAGGTCCTGTAACCGTTTTCAACCCTTTTCGGAGGGACAAACCCTATCGTTGTAGGACAGTTAGCCATGACTGCTTTGCAGATATCCGTCCACGATTTGCTTCGTGGTGGTGTAACCGCTTCCTCGCCTCCACCGTTGCCTCCTCCAAACACTCCACCCTGACGGTGGAACCCTGCTCCATTGCCAACCCCCATGTCACCAAGAACTCTTTTCTCCTTCTTGGCGGCTGTCGACTTTGCCCGCAATGCCACATCAGACGTCGGATGCCCACCGACAGTGGACGTCGGATGATCTCTCGCAGCTGGCTCTGAATGACCGTAAACCCAATTCTGACTCCCGACACCCGCTGTATAGGTCTCCCTACCACTGTTTTCGCTCTCCAGCCATTCCCACCTACATTCGGCCCAAATGCCCCCATCGATCCCCTCTTCTAGCCAAGTGCTTCCCGCCCACAACCCCCACACGAGGAACTGTCGACGTTCCCAGTTGAGCATTGTTGCGCCGCTTCCACACGACGTTGAACCAGCCGCCACCTTCCACGTGCATACCGGTGTCGCCAGCCACCGACGAGCCAAGGTCCCAGGCTAAGCCTGGTAGCCCTAACCCTAAATCACATGGGGATCCTTTCGTCGGCTGCATGTTCCTTATATATATATATATATACACACACGTCCTAGATCTCAACAGTGCTCTTGTAGATGTTATATATATATATATATATATATATATATATATATAAAACGTCCTAGAAGGTGAATGACGTCCGCCTCTTGGGAATAGAGATCTATGTCGCTGATGATAGGGGAAAGCGCCCTTACAACCGCAATAACAGCAGAGACAATAATGTCCGGGATTGCAAGGGGGAGCAGGCTCTGGTCGCCAATATAACCAAGAAGTTCGAGCAAATGTAGTGCCCAGCTCTGCGTTGCATTATGTACAAGTGATCGCTTTGCTGGCTCGAGTGGAAGCCTTCTCGAAGAGTTTTTCAATCGAAACACAAGACGATTGATCTAGGTGAGTGGACATAACTTCATTCTCTGATTTTTGCATGCCTTAATAATGAATCTGAGATTTTGAAATGCTTGTTTGCTAAGTAGTTAATGTTCACATGAGAAGGAAAGAACGAGAACCTGCATGCTTAACTAGAGAACTTGTATGCTTGTCTAAAAGAGAGAACCATTGCCATGCTAGTATAGTAAGAATTATTGCATGCTTAGAACACTGTCATTGCTATCAAACGAACGCTGTCATGATAATAAACAAGAGTAAAAGAATAGAATGTTGCATGCTAGGTCACACTGACACCGCTATCGAACGAACTCTTGTCATGCTAATAAGAAGAGTAAGAAATTGTTTGCATGTTACCTTATCGTTTTTGCATAGATAGAACTGTTTGAAGTGCTTGAACGGTATTAGAGAGATGGCGGCTAGTCCGCATAGAGATAGATGGAATTAAAAGCTTGTATTGTCACGTTGTGTTATGCTTGTGATATGCTTGTTATAGAGAAGATGGGAGACTAATAGTGCGTCTTGAGCTTGGGGTGTGGCTATTAGACTGGTGGATGGAGGCTAAATGACAAGTTTGGAGACTAATAGTGTGCCCTGAGCTCGGGGTGTGGCTATTAGAATGGTGGATGGAGACTACTGATGGAGTGAGACTAATAGTGTGCCCTGAGGGTATGACTATTAGATGGGAAGCGGTGCTTTTGTTGGGAAGAGTTTTGAGTTAGAGAAGTTAGCTTGTTCATGAAGATAGCTGTATTTCAGGTAGTTAGGGCGCATGCTAGGCTAGCCTTCTTGCATACCTAACTATTTGATGCAGAGACCAACATGAAATAGAACCTTATTCATATATGCAATTGTTGCTAACTTGTATGGTTGTTGCAGGGATAACCGTTCGGCAAGGTTTAAGAATCACTAAATAAGTGATATATTGATTTTGCTTATTGTCTTGCATCACACTTAGACTTGCATGATTGCTTGCATATGATGATCGCTTTGTAGTATAAAAGAATAGTCCACTAGATGCTGCATTGTCTCTAGAGTCTTTGAGTATAGCTCATGAGATACGCTGCGCACATCCTGATAGTATAAGAATTGACACATCATGCTTGAACTGCTTGCCTTGTATATTTAGTTATTGAACTGAACTCTGATTTCAAAGATGTTTCCAAAAGAAGTAATATGACTCTGCTCCTGTACTGCATGTAACGAACCTAGGTAAAACTAGAAAGATCACTAGTAATGTAATGTTTTATCACATGCTTACTTAGTATTGACTTTAGTGAATGTTGCTTCTGTTCGTTGCTTATACTCACCAGTACTTTCCTCAAAGTGCTGATCCACCAACAATTTGCTTGTTCGCAGGTGCTGGATCGTCCGAAGAAGCGATAGCCGAGCCTCATCCCCAGGACCCGAAAATTTGGAGTCGATGCCTTGAGCCGTATCGAGTTGTGTTTTCAGCTACTTTTGTATAGAGGGACATAATGTATGGAATGATATCATTGCATTTAGAGAACCTCGTGCCTTGTGCTTTGCTTCGTATACTCAGATTGATTATTGTTTGTAACACCGCTCCTTCGCTGCAAACTCGATCAGTTCGATGTAACCAAGACGACTTATGTTGTCTTGTGCGAGAGCATCTCCAGGCTCGCACTACATCACGTCCCGAGGGGAACGACCGTCCTGTGGGAGCACTGGCGTGGTGATTCACGCCCGACGGGGTCGATCGGGATCGCAGGAGATCGGGACGTGACAGCAAAAGCCCGCAGAGGTTCAAAAATCGAAGAAAATCTTTTCCTTCGAAGACGATGACGTCATGACAATCTTTGACATGCTGATGCATGGAAAGAAGCTTCGGCTCCCCGACATCAAATGTCCTGTTGAGGCAGCCGAGGTGAATAATCCGAAGTACTGTCACTACCATCGTTACATCTATCATGCGACGCGGGACTGCTACACACTGAAGCGGTACATCCAGCGGCTGCTTGACACCAAGATCCTTACTCTAGACTTCGATGACAAGAAAGTTATCGCAAACATGGTATATCTCCAGTTCGACAACTTCCCGGCGACAGAAGTCCAAGACGGAGTAATCCCAATTCTCCGGACAATAATGGAGGTTGTCAATCTCCTCCCAGCTCGTAACCAAACAGCCGGGCTAATACCTCTCACCACATCACGGGGGGAGGTCATGTGGGTCCATCCCGATCTTGCTCCAGACTTGATGCAACATACAACACCTTCTACCACCAAGTCCAGGGGCAAAAAGTCCAAATCCTGCTACACGGTTTCTATCCCGTCCGAAGAAGCTATAGCAACAACAACAAGGTCAGGCCTAGCATACCAATGAGAGTACGACATCCCTGACGATGGTGCGCTCCCAATTGTCGCATCTGTAACATCTGATCCTGGTTCATCTTAGCCTCCAGTAATGGACAAGACCAAGCAGAAAGAAAGTTGCTTCGACAGACCGCTGCGTAAAGATACTGCTAAGGGGCTGGAGAAATCCTACAACTTCGACATTTTGGCACAGCTTGCCAATACTCCAGCGAAGTTGTCACTATTCGAACTTCTCCGACTCTCCAAAGACACTCGGGTTGCTCTGAGTGAGGCATTGCAGAATGCCGACACCTACTTGGCGCCGGACAAGCCGCCAACTGAGGATCCTGCCGCATGCTCCCACTGCAATAATGTGATGGAGGCGATACCCAACATCACGTTCTCGCAACAAGACATGTTGTTGAAGAACAATCGACACGATCGTCCTTTGTATTACACATGATACATCGACGCCGTCAAGTTGGACCGGATGCACATCGACCCCGGCTCGTCAATCAGCATCATCTCCCGAAGTTTGTTTCAGACTCTGGGCATCCTGATGCATCGTCTGGCAGCGATCAATACTGCCATCAGTTGCTTCAACGCTAGAAGAAGCTACCATCTGGGCAAGATTCGCTTGAAATGTCAGATCGGCGATTTGAAAACAGAGGTCACCTGCTACGTCATAGACGTAGACGTATTCTATAACGTCTTGTTGGGACGTCCATGGATATATCAGTATATGATCGTACGTCCAAGCGTGGTCGACCGGTGGTGAAGGGTTTGGAGAGCCGTCCTTCTCCAGGGAGGCATGAGACGAGTAACTCGACACCCATGTTTTGGAAGTCGACTGCCCTTGTAGCCGCTAGGGAGGAGTCAACTGCAGGGAATCCACCGGGGGAGGAGGCGGGCGGCGGGGCCAATCCCAAGAGCAATGGGAAGGAGCCAGTCGATTACCACGAATGGAGAAAATCGTGGGCGGATTTGTGTCGAGACGCAGTGGATTCTACTTCTTATGCGATGCATTACGTTGCTCCTAAGCGAGTCTAAGGGGGAGAACGGGGCTCATTTACGACTGAGGAGATTGCGGAGACGACGGAGTTCTGGCATAACACTGTGGTTTTGTACGTACTTGGGGCTAAGCCGTTTTATGGGAAAATACGTGCGCACGCATCACATGTTTGAAGGCCTAAAGCTAGCATGGAGTTCTTTGCACGGAAAGATGGATTTTTCCTGGTCAAGTTTGGCATGAAGGAAAATGTAGAAAGAATTTTATAAGGCGGGCCTTAGACGTTTGATGGGCGGCTAATCATCTTGAAGGAATGGCTTCCAGGGTCCAGGTGCGAGCGTGACATTCTACTCACGGTCCCTGTTTAGATCTGCTTCCCGGGGTTTTCGGTCTGCTACTGGAATACTTCTATGCTCATGAAAATGGCTAGCTTGATCAGGAAACCTATCAAAGGAGATGACGCGACAAACTCTAGGTCATGGTTGCTATACACAAGGGTGTTTGTAGAGATAAATGCTGGCTGGCCGTTACCAAGGGTAGTGGAGTATGATGTCCCATATGGGGAAGTCTTTACGCAGAGGGTGGAATATGAATTAGTGCCTTCGGTGTCTCAGAAGTGCAGATGTTTTGGTCACTTAGAGCAACAATGCAAGACGACATGCGAGGCCGGTAAGGACGGACATGGTAGCTCCACGTAAGCTCCGGTAAGGGAGATAGTGCCCGCGGAAGGGAGGGTTGCTCGGGATAATGAAGACTTGGGAGAGACGATGGCAAGACATGGAGGTTTGGAGTTGGCTTTGGTTCTACCATGCATGGGTAGGGGAGACTTAGGAGAAGGGGATGGTAGAGGTGGGACTGCCCAGGCTGTTTATGCCAATATGGAGGAGGATGTGGCTAGAGAGTCTGACCGTCTCGGAAGTCAGGTCTAGGGTTTGGTGGCCCAGTTGTGTTCCAATCACGGGACATGATGCCGGTAGGAGTTTTCACAAGGAGGAGCTCTGTGGGAAGGAAGGGTAGAAAGGAGGTGCGACAAGGTGGAGATGGAGGGCAGGGAAGCAGGAAGCACCATGCAGTGGCGCTTAGGGAGGAAAATGCGAAGAGCTACCAAGTTCAACGTATGCAGCATGGTGACGTCGTGGCCACGGATAACCCAGAATGGACAAGGCTCCTTTCGGAGGGGGCCCATGGAGGAGGATTGCAGGAGGATGATATTGAGCATAATTAGGAGGAGCTAGTGCCTATCCCAGGTGATAACTCTGGTGAGATGCATGGAACCCTAACTGTAATTAAATGTCATTGATTTTCTGGAATGTTAGGGGGACGTGTTCACTAGGGAGATGGAGGGAGATATGTGATTAAGAGGGAGCAGTGTACGATATGTACTCTATTAGAGACTAAGATCAAGTCGGGGAGGTTACTTGACAGGAGGGCCCCGACAAATTGGTCTCAGGTGCACAATCTGAGTCTATGTGATATGGCACGGATATGGATACGATGGGATAGTGGCAGCTGGGATTGACAGACCCTTCATGTGTCTGAGCAGCTGATTGCCGTCAACTTCTCAAATACTGGGGGGATGCAGTCATGATGGGAGTGGTCTATGGACATAATGACTGATGTAGGAAGGAGGCTCTTTGGAGGGACATTATCCATGTTAGAACACTTGTCGATACTCGGCTCAGGTTGCCTCTGCTGCTTATGGGGGACTTTAATGCTTTATTGCACAGACATGAAAAAGTCGGAGGGAGAAGGGTTCCAGATGCTATTGTGCAGGATTTCCAGCGTTGTGTGCTACGCTCTGGATTGCAAATGCTTGAGCGAGGGGGCCATATTTGAACTTGGAATAATAAGGCAACCATGCAACGGGTGGCATGCCAGTTGGACAGGGCCCTTGGTAACAGGGAGTGGTTGAACATATTTCCTTACTTGCATGCTGAAGGGTTGGGGGCCAGAATGAGCGATCACTGCCCTATAAAGGTTTTTCTGGTGAACCCAGGAGCGGGAACGAAGAAAGCACGTCCTTTCAGGTACTATAATGCTTGGCACCTGGCAGAGGAATATAAAGAGGCGGTATGCTCTGGACTGCAGTCGGGGACGCATGACAACTCGCAGTTCCGCTTTTTGCATCGGCTGAAGCGGATTAAGACATCTATAAAGGATTGGCTTCGTGGCCGACCTCCAAACGAGCTGATGATGAAGTCCAAGGAGCTGCAGGCGGTCCAACATCTACTCCAAGCGGACATGAGCAATCCAGAGTTGGCGACCAAGGAGAAGGTGTTGGTGGAGGAGGTTAGCTTGCTGAGGATGACCGATGAAATCCAAATTGCACAACGGGCTAAGTGCTTGGCTAAAGGGAGGAGATAAATGTACAAAGTTCTTCTATGATGTGGTTAGGCGGCTACATCGAAATCAGATGTCGGCTGATATATAGCGACAGAAAAGAGTTACTACTGCTCGGGATATTCAGTCATAGGCTGTCAGGTACTATACTGATTTATACAATCAATCTGATTATATGAGGGTGTTTCCTAACCTCGTCTGCAAAATGTTGGTTACTGAAGCCGAGAACATCCTGTTAGCACCAGCGAGTATGGAAGAGATTGAGGCTATTGTTATGATGGTCGACTCCGACAAAGCACCGGGGCTAGACGGATTTGGCACTTAGTTCTATAAGATCCACTGGGCCGATCTGAAGGAGCATGTATTCGAGGTGATTAGTGACTTCTTTGTGAATGGTAGGCTGCTAAGGGAAATAAATCACACTTTTATCACCCTTGTGCCAAAGAAGAAAGGAGCGATAGACTTGACGGATTTTTTGTCGATTGCATGTTGTAATTTTATATACAAGTTGATTACACATCTTATGTGCCAGCGCATGGAGGATCTGATGAGAGAGCTGGTATCTACAAGTCAAGCGGCTTTCATAAAGGGTCGGTCTATAGCGGAGAACTGCCTTCTAGCACACGAAATTGTTCGGGAGTTTTAACAAACCGGAAGGCAAAAAGGCTTGTATCAAGCTGGACCTTCGCAAGGCATATGATATGGTTAACATGGAGTTTGTTTGCCATATCATGACTGCTATGGGTTTTGTCGATACGTGGGTGGACATAGTGCAAGAGTGCATCTCGATAGCGTCTTTTTCTGTCCAAGTCAAAGAGCAGCCGTATGGTTTCATAAGGAGCAGTCGAGGATTGAGACAAGGGGACCCTTTGTCACCGTATCTCTTCACTTTGGTCATGGAGTATTTTCCTTGTATGCTGGATGCTGCGGTCCATTGGAGGAGGGTTACACCTATATATAAGTAGGTACGACCTTATGTGTCTCATTTAATTTATGCTGACGACTTTCTTGTATTCCTAGAACCGATGATAGCTGGCCTCAGAGCCTTGTCAGATATCATGGAGGGTTTTGGCAAACTGACAGGTCTGCACCTGAATAAGAACAAGAGCGCAGTATATTTCAGTTTTTTGTGCCCCAACAAAGATAAGCGGACAACCAAGCTGGAGTGGCAAGGGGTGAACTCCCGGTGAAATATCTGGGTATTCCTTTGTTGGTCAATTATGCTAGGGACATGGAATGCAAAAGTACAGTGGATTATGTGCAGCACAGAGTGTAAGGTTGGCATGCTTAGAGTTTTGTCTTTTGGAGGCATGATAGAGTTGGTCAGATCGGTTATTATGGCCATAGTTGCGTTCTGGCTACAGCCTATTCTGGTGCCATTAACGACGGTTCGGAGAGTGGAGAAGTTGTGTGCAGATTTCATATGGCGAGGCGGGATGCATGCTATCTCCTGGGAGGACTTGTGTCGGCCTCGGAAGGAAGGGGGGTCGGTCTTCGACCATTACGTATGGTTAGAAGGGTGGCAAAGATGAAGTTGGTATGTCGTTTGATCCAGGGAACCCTTTGTGGGCGGATTGGATGCAGAGTGGGTATCTTCGGAGGAGAAACTTCTAGGAGTATTGCTCTAATAACGTGTCTGTGTCCTTCAAACACATTCTTAGATATATGAGGTTCGTCCAACTGATTATATCAAGAGTTTTTAGAGATGGGGCGAACACTGATTTGTGGTTAGGCCCATTGATCCAACACAAGAGCTTGCTGCAGAGGTTGTACCTTCCATGGCAGGGGCGGCTTTCAGGGGAGAGACGGCCAGTACCATTATCATGGGTGATTCCTGGAGGGTGGAGGGATATCTGCATGCTAATCCACTTGGGGATGTAATCCGTTTGTTCTGGATTGATGGCACTCTCAAGCAGGATATGTGGGTTTGGGATGATTCCCCACATGGAAACTTTGTATTTTATATTTTATATAAACAGATCCGAACGACCCATGAGGAACTGATTAATGCGGATATTGTGTGATGAAGGGAATTGCTCGTAAGATGCAGCTTTGTGTTTACAAACTGGTTATGGGGAGGCTGTTGGCGATGGATAGACTAGCGCGGTTCGGTATACGGGAGGGGGATCAAACATGTGTGCTGTGTAGGCGGGCGGGCGGGCGAGTCTATGTCACATTTGTTCTTTGGTTGTTCGCTTGCTAGGATGGTTTGGAGCAGACAGTTGGAGGCATTGAACCTGCAAAATGGAGGGCGATTGGACTTTGCTGGTGCGATTCAAGAGATTAGGGCGACAAAGAGTAGGGGGTCGACTTGGTTCCGTGAAGCTTGTACTAGGTTGGCATCGGCAGTTTGTCATATATGGAAGGAAAGGAACAACCATATTTTTGAAGGCCTTAGTACAGTTCCTATTGGAGTTTTCCACAACATAGAGCTTGCTGTAAAGGGGATGGAATCTATGGAGGGCAATACTTGATCTGTGAGATGGTTGTAATTTTACAACATTAATACAATTACCTTTTTCCAATATATATATATATATATAATATTATTTGACATTTTTGCGACCTAACTATTGGTACGGTACAAACTTACCACTGGTTAAAGTAATCTGGATTCTCAAGATGAAATTGTCCTTCAACATTACAGAAAAGCCTTCTTGTTTACTAACATTTTAGTGGCTTTTGAACTTGAATTTGTTTTAATGAATCTGTGCACAACTTATGTATCCTTTTTCACGTACATGTAAACTCATCATGTGAAATTATGGGATCACGATTATATCTTGAGAATAAGGATCGTGTTTAAATTAGGTTGGTTTGGATATTTTTGTCAGGGCTGTGTTAGCGTGGCTTTCAATCATTGCCTACAGAAACAAGGACAAGAAGGTGGGTGAGAAATTGCTCTCTGTTGCTGATGTTGCTCGAGAGCATTGGGCAACTTATGGCAGGAATTTTTTTTCGAGATACGATTATGAGGTATCATTCTTTTTTCAAACATCAATACTGCCAGAACTTTTTTAGACCAGTATTTCTAGCTTAAATGTCTCATGTTCGACAGTTTCAGTAACCAAATGCCATTGCTTCCTTCACTCATCAATTGTAGATAGTAAATTTGGTTTTTCTCGACAGTAAAGTAGGAATCTAGTTAGGGTCATATTCCTTTTCCACTACCACTTCCATTTAGACTTTTTTTATCTACAGTAAAGAAGGAAAGAAGAAGAGCGATCTAGTGATGTGCTTCAAAGGTAGCGAAGAAGAGTCACATAGGGAGTGTTGTGGGGAGCTAAAACATAGGGAGTGTTGCGGGAAAACTGAAACGAACTGGCCAACGATATGCACAGAATGACATGTCAGACCTAGGATAGTGGGATATACTAAACTGCCAACCAGCTGACGGTATCAAGAAGGGTCAAATAATAGCTCTCCGTGATCAGGACGTGCTTTTATGTTCAGCTCGAGAAGTGTATGCGAATTATGAGTATGGTCAGACCAGATATGTCAAGAATATCAACAATCAACTTCACCGTGCAGTTAGTGATAAACGTTAAGGCCAAGGAAGTAGCGCAGAGTACCAAGATCCTTCACCTCAAACTATTGATACAGAAGGCGCTTGACTTGCATAATGTGATCATGTTTGCTGCTAATGATAACCATATCTTCAACATAGAATTAAAGGAAAGTCCTGGAGGGATGAGTTAACATGGAAGAATCATTCTGACTTGATGTGAATCCGACAACATGAATGACCAAGGTGAATCGGGAAAACCAAGCCCAAAGAGCCTTCTTGAGGCCATAGATCACAACTTTCACAGATGACAAACTTGTCCTAAAAATGAGAAAGGACATGAGGAGGAGCCATGTAGACATCCTTAGTCAAATCACCATGAAGAAAGGTGTTCTTTACGTCCATCTGATAAAGAGGGCACTGACGAACAGAGGCAAGGACCAGGAGAGTCTGTGTAGCGCCCCGTTCTCCCGATGCGGAGAGCGCGGCTAAGAAACACAAGACGGTATCGTTCGATCGGAATAGATTGAATTAAGAACTCGTCCTCGTTATGGATTTGTTTCTTCGGAATCGATTCCCATATTCAGTGGACTGCGCCCCAAGGATCGGCTTAGCGGCAGAGTCAGGAGGGACCTCTCCGCTGCTATCTTTTATTGCCTCGGTTTTCGATGTCGCTTGTTGCTTTCGTGCTTTGAGTTGGTTTTGGGATTCGCTTGTTTTCCTTGAACGGTTTCGATGGTTTTCATTGTTTTCGTTCATTGACTTGCACTTCTATTCCGAGATTGGAAAGAGAGGAAGAAGTATTAATCGAGCTGTTCGTGTGCAGGTGAACGAGCAGTAGGCGGCTTGCGAGCGGAGTCGTGAAGCGCCTCTTTCCTTCTTCTTTCCAAAAATCTAAGTGAGTGGCTACCAACCCGATTAGCTAGCCCTGCTTCCAAGCTTCACTCCTTTGCCCCGATCAAACGATACCAAGTAATAACTAAAAGAAACCAAGATAAAAGAGAATAGACTTGGTACTTATGCTTGTCAATGAAACTTGTGAACGGTTATATCTTTGCATGCTTGTTCGTTCGGAAATGTTCATCAAATGCATAGATACAAGTTTAAACGTATATCCTGATGCATAAATATAACGTAGTTGCAATGTAAAATGAATCATGCAATACCGCTTGTCTTGTACTCACGTAGCCTCCGGGCGAATGCTTGTTAACGTAGCCTCCGGGCGAATGCTTGTCAACGTAGCCTCCGGACGAATGATTGTTAGTGTGCGATCACGGACAACTTGTGCACAAGGTATAGTTCCTGCGGGCGGCTGCTGGGGCACTGGCACCGTTCCGGCTCCGGACGGAACTAACGTTTAGTCTCACGTACTAGGACAGGGTGGTATGCGGCGCCTAACGTTCTTGCACGTAGCAAACCATCTTCGTCACAGACTAGTGTCCATTATGGCAATCAAGCCAGTGATCATCGTGTATATTTAAACCTGTTGCATACTAACTTGTGTCTTCGTGACAGGGAAGGCAGGGTAAGTATTGTGCAGGTAATTCAGACGGTCAGGTAAAATCCACCTAACGGTGGCACGTTCATTTCAGTAAATTCAATATGCTGCTTACTTGTAAATGAACTAAGGCAAGATAGAAACCCACAAAAATATGCATGCTTCACTAAACAATGTGTTGATTGGTATAGTCAGGCTAGCTCGCCTTCACCAGCATGTTTCGATATGCTGACCCTCGTTGAAACAGGTTCTCCGCACCAAGGCGAACCGAGCGAGGAGCCGAAGTCGTCTACCCGATCCAGTCCAACTGTTGGCGCATCTTCACCGCGCCCCCTGAAGCATTTGAAGACAGGAGCTGCAACTCTTCATACACAAATGCAGCTCCGTGGCAAAGCCGTCCTCCAGCCTGGAGGTCTTTATCGTTTTGAGTTTATAAAAGGATGTAATGTACATGACTGCTATCTCATTTTGAGTCATCTCTTTTGTAAGCCGTTCGGCATATTAGCTAACTCGTTCAAGAGTTTGTAATAGATGTTCATTATCAATAAAGAGAACTTTTCTATGTTTCAAATCTGTGTTTCAATTTATCTGCGTACTCTGAATATGTGCTTGCTATGCAAATCATTAAAGCCTTGTGCGGGCGCAACCCCAGGCCCGCACGGCGGTCACGATTCGGGGGACGCCTCGGGGCGTGACAGTCTGGGTGGTTGTCATCTTGGTAAATAGGAAAATCTCGTTGCAATCGATACCATGCTGCTGAGAAAACCCATGAGCAACTAGACGAGCCTTTTACCAATCTTCATGAGTTCTAATCTTAAAGACCAACTTACAACTGATCAGAGATTTTCTCGGAGGCATAGTAGGGAAGTCCCAAGTATGAGTCTGCTGACGGATCATGAGCTCATCAGACATATCATGTTTCTATTCAGTGATAGAAGGAGCCTTATGATACGACTGAGGCTCTTGATGACCGGATGTAGCAGCTAGAAAACTCTAAAGAGGAGGACTTGTGTAAGCAAATAAATTTAGTCACTCTGGAGGATGATGCTTACAAGTAGAACATCACACATGTGAAGGATCCTCAGTAGCAGGAGGAACAATAGATACAAGGGGAGCATGAGTAGGCGTACTGGATATCTCCTCTATAAACTTAGTGCGATTAGGGGATGTAGGATCAGTAGTAATAATAGAGTGATCACGACACTGACCGTTCTTAGTAGTGGAAGGCTCTAGGAGTGAAGTCGGAGTGTCTTAACTATAAGTAGTAGTCTAGAGAAAGAGAAGATTGGTGTACAAGGTAGTAGAAGGTGCATGAGGATAAGCTAAGAGCATAATAAGGAAGATGCTCAAAGAATGATATATGACATGAGATACAAAGATGCTGGGTGAATCGAATCATAACATTTGTAGCCCTTGTTAGTGGTGTTGTAACCCAGGAAGACACATAGTAGTCTGAGGTGATAACTTGTTGCATTTGAATGATGGAGTGAGAAGAAAACAAGTGCAACCGAACACTCGAAGGAGAGAATAATCGAGAGCACATTTCTTGAGCTTATGGTAAAGATACACTACCAAGAATAGAAGAAGGAATCTAGTTGGAGAAACAAACTTGTGAGGACAGCCTCACCCCAAAAATGAAGGTGAACCGACGTAGAGAGTACCCGGGTATGCATAGTCTCAAGTATATAGCTGTGTTGTCCCTCAGTGACCATTTTGTCGATGTGCATGTGGGCAGGACAATTAAGAAGTCCCCTGAGAAGCAAGGAAATCTTTGAACTGATGCGATGATACTCTCCCCTGAGTATGTCTAAAATATCTTGATCTTACAAGAAACGGAGTGGCAACCATCGTAGAAAACTCAAGATATTTGGAGTAGACGTCAGACTTATGAGATAGCATGTTCATGTGTAGAAGTACAAAGAATCAACGAAGATAACATAATATCAAGTTCCACCTTTTGAGAGATGAGGGGATGGTCCCTAGACGTCGGAGTGGATCAAGTCGAAAGAGAGGATGAGATATGCTTGCTTGGAGAACCAGTATGGAGAACATGAGTAGCAACCGCAGAAGGGCAAAGATGTACAATTAGCTGTTTGTATGGAGATCGAATGCACAGAGGATGTAGAAATGAGACAAGAATAATTATGTCATATGGTGAGTAGTCCCCGAATCAAGTATCCATTACTGAGTAGGTAGACCAGGATGGACAACATGAGTAGCAACAACAGATGGATAACTCAGATTACTTGACGGATGCCATGAGAGAAGTAGTCGATCGATCTATAGAATTATTGTTTCCAATGACGAATGTGAGGTAGAAGGCACAACCTGAAGGAGATCATGATAAGCTGAGGATGAAAAAACAATAGTACATTGAGCCTTGCGATTGGCAAGGGCATAACACTTGTGGGTGGAGTGAGTAGAAATAGATTGGTAACAAGGTAAGAGGACCATCTGGTACGACAACGAACACCATACGATCTGGAAGGGCCAAGAGAAGACGAAGGAGTTCCCATAGTAATGAGAGCAAAACTTAAAATAACCTGAAGTTGATGCCCTGTAGAATTGATGATGCAGACGTGGCAAAAGATGTGACTAATATGATCAGATAGAGGTTCATGGACCAATCGAGTGAGATGTCGGATGACTGAGCCGTCGAGCAAGTCACTGCTGAAACCGTTGGCTGGATGACGAAGATGAGGTACTTAGTCCAAACCAAGGGGATATGTGATCGGATGTCCAAATGCAATAGATCCAAATTTCTGAACGGAGTGCAAAGTGAGGAGCAAATATGAAGTGGGCTTGCTCTTTATAGGTAGCTAGAAGAGCAAATATGCTAATAAGCCATGAAGGAAATGGCGGTCTAGCAGGCAAAGCAAACATGAGCAAAATATGCAGCAGATGGAGTCGGTGCCATAAGAGAAGTCGGTGCAGGCTAGTCACAATGAGATGATGGTTGTGGGAGGACAGACTTGTAGCTCTTGCTCCGCGGGAGGGCTGTAGCCGATGTCATTGCTAGTCAGAACACATTCTACTAACTAAAGTTGCTGATGTCGGAAGTTCTCGGTGTTGGTGAAGGTTGATATGAAGTTGGGGTGGGAGATGGACATAATCTCATTGTGAGCAAGTGGCCTTTGTTTTTTTGTTGGAGATGCAAAATATAATGCACAGAGGTGGCCTAGGGAGTGGCAGCAGAGGCACTTGTCAGTGGTCAGTGCGGCATTTACTGATCAAGTTCTGCGCGGGGAGGAGCCTTTGTTGATCAGCAAGACTGGGCTCAGGTGGAGGACGACATAGCGGCAGGACAGGTGGTTGGAGCTTGTTGGAGACCAGGGGGACTGTCCGGAATTGTGATGGCTGATTGGAGAGGTCTGCTCGATCCTGCCGTGCTCGTTAGTCTTGATGTTGTAAGTGAGGGGTTGATATTGATATTTGGGAGTTTGGAAAATAGATTCGAGGAGGATTTGGACTTCTGGTCTAGGAAAATAGATTAGGGTTTAGAAAAGGGGAAGTTATGGGAAACAACTTTATTGTTATCTTTTAGTTTTTTCTATTATTTTAGATAGGTATCTTTATGTTTTATTAGTTAGGATTTAAGTTAAGCTTTTAGAGATTGGCTTTATCTTCTTTTATTTCTTGAGAGCCTATAAATAGTTTGTATCTTCATTAGTTATTAATCGAAGAATGAGAAATCTATTTTTAGTTTGTATGATACTATGCCAAAACCCTAAAGTGGATCTCTCGATCTTATTTTCTTTTACGCTCTCGATCTAATTTTCTTCTCCGCTTCCGACGTTGACGTCTCCAACGGTACAGTATTCCTAATTATTGTTTTGCATTTCTATTATAATTTTTGTGATAAATTTATAATAGTTGATTGTTCACATTCAATTTAAAGCTTCCCCGCCCAAATCTTCCCAAGTCCCTAATTTCATAAAAATTATCTCTCCTTTAGGTTTTTGTTCCGCGTCAAATTGGTATTTGAGCTAAACCTTGGTGTTAAGCGTTATATTAGGTAGTGAACTTTAGTCCCACATCGGGTAGAATAATAGAGAGGGGTCAGCCTCTCCTATATATATGTAGTTTTTCTCATCTATGAAAACCATTACATTATTCTAATTCTACATGGTATCAGAGCCATAAACCCCTCTCACACTTTCTCCACAAAAAAAAAAAAAATCTTAACCCTAGCCGCCCCTCGCTGCCGACCGCCCCCCTTCGCTCCGCCAAGACCTCCCTCCCCCCTCCGCATTGACCGTCCTCACCCCTTGCCCGCCGCCTCCGCACCCCCCCGACCCCGCCACCCTCCCGGCCCGCTATGCAACCAAAAACCCTAACACACCTCTGCGGCCGCCTCCCCTACTTTCTGTGTAAACCCTAATTCAAAAAAAAAGTCATATATCGAAGCCAGAGGGTAGACATTAATTTGTTTGCACAACCTCTGTTCCTAGATTACGAATTCAGGAGCGTATATCGAAGCCAGAGGGTAGACAATAATTTGTTTGCACAACCTTTGTTCCTAGATTACGACTTCAGAAGTTAACAAAGAGTAGACAAGTTGATTGTTTACGTGGATCTTTGTTTCCTTCCTACCCCGATATCCGTATCAGGATCTACACAGAGAGTTACTTGGGTTACTTCTGTGTCCTGGCGTGTGTGATTTTCATACGATCTTTCTATGTGCGTGCCGGTTCTGGCCATGTTGGTAGTGCACTGGGATGATATGATTATTGGGGTTGGAAAGAATCATCGACGGTCGAATCAAGAGCATTATCACAACCTCTGAGGCGGCTAGCAGCAATACCGGTGTCGGAAACGCATTGGCGGGACCAATGGGCAATGGCACGACAATCTCTTCGATTCGACTCGTCGATCGGCGGTTGGACGGACCAGACGGATACTCAACATGGCGGAAGAAGGTTGAGAAGACACTTTAGGGTATACAGTTGTCCAAGCATCTGACTGACAACCCTCCGGAGACGACTGATCCCACGTTTGAGCAGTGGGAGCCGGATGATAGTCGACTGTTTACCCAGTTGATGAACTCTATGGAACCATCGGTAGATGACATGGTTCAAAACACGGACACAGTAAATGAGCTATGGGAAGTCCTAGCGACGACGTTTGATGAAAAATGCGACTTGTCTCGTATCTACGACTCGGTTGTCAGCGTCTACCAGGCAGAACAGGACGACAAGTCTCATAAGGACCACTTTCGGGCTTTTAAGGCTATAGTCGATGAAGTTGACCGTATATTACCTCTGACGACGGATATCAATGAAGCGAGGGCTCAATGTGAGCAGCTTCATGTGATGGCATATCTTGCCTCTCCGTCCGGATGCAGAGCTCGCTCTCAGATCATTGCTGGAGCTGAGGTTTCATCTCTAATGGAAGATCATTTTCATGTCCTACGGGCAGCAAAGGTCGTCGGGACCTCTCCAAGCGATGCTCCTGTTGATCAATCTGCTCTTGGTGCCGCTCATACTGGATTTCGTGGTGGTCGTGGTGGACGACGTGGTGGCCGAAATGGTGGCCGTGATGATGGACGAGGCATTGTCGATCGTGATGGAGGTCGACTGCGCACATGCTTCAACTGTGGCCTACATGATCATTTCCAGTGGCAATGTACTAAAGCTCCTGCCGCCAACGTTACCTCAGATACTCTTGATCTTGACGGCCGATCCATCCAAATGATTGATGAAGCATAAGCAGACTTTGTTGAGTTTCAAGCTCAACGTCGAGGTGAAGCTTGTGCTTCTGGGTCCACCGCAGAGTACTCAGCGGCATGTGTGGTACAGTCGAAACAGTGGATCCTTGATTTTGGTGCTTCTGCTCACTTGACATGCGACACAGGTATAATACGAACGGTTGGTCGTATGTCTAATATTACATGTGCCAATGGTGGTTCGCTGATAGTCCGTGAAAAAGGATTTGTTCGTCTTTTTTCGTGACTGTCACTACATTCTGTACTACATACCCTTGAAAACCTATTCAGCTTACTCTCAATTAGTCGGATTACTCGCGATATGCACTTCTCGGTAACATTCTTTCCTGATGGTTGTGGTTTTCAGGACCTAACGACTGGACAGACTTTCGGTAGGGGACATGTGGCTGGAGGCTTGTACCTGTTTGACGAACCTTCCTCTGTTGTCTGTGCTGGTGTGAAACTTGATCCTTTTGAGTTACACTGCCGCTTAGGACATCCATCTGTCCATGCACTCCAGAAAATGTATCCATCTTTGGATGTTTCTTTTCATTGTGAGTCATGTAGCTTGGCAAAGCATCACCGGGTTTCCTATCCGGTTAGTCAGAATAAAATTGCTTCCGCTCCCTTCGAGTTAGTACATTCCGATATATAGGGACCTTGTCCGGTTGAATCTGTGATGAGATTCAATTACTTTGTTACCTTTGTTGATGACTACTCACGTGTCACTTTTGTTTCTCATGAAAAATTGCTCCGAATTATTTAACAGTTGGTACGATTTTTATGTGTTCGAAGTGACAATGGTCGTGAGTATATGTCTCGTGAGTTTGTGTCCCATTTGTCTCAAATGGTATCATCCACCAAATTTTGTCCTTACACATCACAACAGAACGGTGTAACTGAACGCAAAAATCGTCATCTCTTAGAAACAACGCGTGCTCTTAACGTACTCCAAAAAGATTTTGGTCGGATGCCGCTTTTACGGCTTGCTATCTCATTAATCGCATGCCGTCGTCTGTTCTCTATGGTGATACTCCCTTCTCTCGGTTATATCCCAAACAAGAGCTGTTTCCTCTACCTCTCCGAATCTTTGGTTTATGTTATGTTAGGGATACCCGACCAACTCTTTCTAAATTAGATCCCAAGGCTATCCAATGCATTTTTCTTGGGTATCCTAAGGATCAGAAAGGGTATCAGTATTTTTTTCCTGTCTTGAAGATGTATTTTTTCTCTCGGGATGTTAACTTTTATTGAAATCGAGTTTCCTCCACTTCCACAAACTACAGGACCAGTGTCCCAAGTTTACCCAGAAGATGACTTCTTGTTGCTCCCGGTTCAAGCACAACAGCCCACTGTTAGGTTGCCCTCCTCTACCGAGCCAGTGCTCCAGTCCGACGTTCCGCATATACCGATTCAGTCAGCACCGCCGTCGTCCGATCGCATGTCGCAGATACTGCCCATGGTAACAGATTCAGCACCGCCGTCGTCCTATCGATCGTCGCAGATAATGTCCATGGTCACAGAGTCCTCTGGCTCGTTTGATTCGTCTCCGCCTTCGGCTTCGCATTTTCCACCAGCTCGACCTCGTCGTGCTTGTCGTGATCATCCCTTATATGTTGAAAACTATAAAGGGCTTGCGAGCCACACTCGGTCTTTAATAACTACTATTGATGGTATTCAGATTTCCAATTCTGTCGAGGAGGGTCTCAAACATCCCGGTTGTCGTGCTGCTATGGAAGAGATGATTGCTCTTTGGAAGAACCATACTTGGAACTTGGTAAATTTGTCGTCTGGTAAACAGGCTGTCGGTTGCAAATGGGTGTTCATGATCAAAGTGAAACCAGATGGCACCCTTGATCGACTAAAAGCTCGTCTGTTGGCTAAAGGATATTCTCAGACTTATGGTGTGGATTATTTTGAGACATTCTCCCCAGTTGCCAGGATGACCTCTGTACGCGTACTCTTGGCCTTAGCTGTTCGCTATGACTGGCCGCTACTCCAGCTGGATATCAAGAATGTCTTCCTCTACGGGGACCTAGATGAAGAGGTATATATGGTGTGCAACCTCCCGGGTTTGTTGCAAGGGAGGGTAAAGTGTCATCTGAGGAAGGCCCTGTATGGTCTCAAACAATCACCTCGTGCATGGTTCGGTCGGTTTACAGATGTGGTCACTCGGTTTGGCATGAGTTAATCGAAGAAGGATTACTCAGTATTTTATCGACAGACATCGGCGGAAAGGATTCTACTTGGTGTTTATGTTTATGACATTGTGATCACAGGAGACGACAATTAGGGCATTGCGGGGCTGAAGAAGTTTCTGGGAGAACAGTTTCAGATCAAGGATATGGAATCATTAAACTACTTTTTGGGTGTTGAAGTTGTACGGAAAAAGAAGCACATTGTCATGTCACAGAGAAAGTATGTGCTAGACATACTGAATGATGCAGGAATGATTGAAGCCAAAGGTGCAATGTCGCCAATGGACCCAGGAGAAAAGTTACTCCCTGACGAGGGGGTCTTGATGACGAATCCGGATCAATATCGTCGAGTGGTTGAAAAACTCAACTACCTGGCGGTTATGACTCGTCCAGATATTTCCTTTGCCGTCAGTGTTGCAAGTAGATTTATGTCTTCTCCACGAGTTCCACATTGGCAGGCAGTTCTCAGAATTCTGTGCTATTTAGTCCAGAATCCTGGAAAAGAAATTCGCATGGAGAACCAGGGACTTACAAATGTTGAGTGTTTTATTGATGCTGACTAGGGTGCCAGCCTGACAGACAGACGATCTACGTCTGGTTACTTGGTATTTATTGGCGGAAACTTGGTATCGTGGATGAGTAAAAAGCAGAGTGTGATCGCACGATCAAGTTCCGAAGCAGAATATCGAGCCATTGCTTATGGCACGGCAAAAGTGTTATATCTGCAGCATCTTCTATAAGAGCTGGGAGAAGAAGCATGATCTAAAGCAGCATATATGTGGTGTAATAACCAATCTGCTATGCATGTTGCTACCAATCCTGTATTTCATGAAAGGACGAAGCACATTCAAATTGATGTCCATTACGTCCGTGATGTGTATAAAAAGTGAATGATAAAGTTCCATCACGTGAGGACCGGTGATCAGATAGTCGATATCTTCACGAAATCTCTTTTAGGTCCTCGAGTACAATTTTTGTGTAACAAGCTGGGCATAATTGATATATATATATGCTCCAACTTGAGGGAATGTGTTAAGCGTTATATTAGGTAGTGGGCTTTAGTCCCACATCGGGTAGAATAATAGAGAGGGGTCAGCCTCTCCTATATATATATGTAGTCTTTCTCATCTATGAAAACCATTCCATTATTCTAATTATACACTTGGTTTAGAAATATTTTTTATACATAGGTAAGACCCAAACAAAATGTCTACACAATTTTTTGCAACAATTTTGTGCAAGAATCGATGGTATATTTGATAAAATGCTTGCCGAAATAAAAAAAGTTGTTTGATGAACATTTCAACCAGTTTAAGACAAACTATTGCTAACGGTGATCCTATATCCATAAAAAATTCATTAGTAGAATCTACTGAGTCTGAAGTTAAATCCAAGGCTGAGTCTAAGTCTAGATTTAAACCAATAATAAATCTTGAGATTTATAAGTCTGGATTTAAACCATTAATAAATTTTGAGTGTTATATATCATCATTAGAAGAATTAAATAGGTCATTTGATGAAACCAATAAATTTAAAGAATCTATTAAGTCTTCTAAATATTTTGAATTTGTCCCAATAATTAAACCTATGAGCAATTTCTATTATATGTTTTGTTACAAATAATTGTAATAGTTTGCAGGAAATAATAATTGATTGTAGGGAGGATCATTTTACTTCTTTGGACGCATCAAGACAATCAGTAGTTATTGAGAAGCTTGATGATAGGTCCATGTTGGACATTTTGCTTCTTTCACTTCCACAGCTGTCTATGACACCGTGGAATTTTGTCGTATTGTCAGAAGCCTCAATATTGACTTCCTTGTCGAAGCAGAGATCTCCACCATGGCCAATTTGGAGGACATCACCGGAGCATAATTCTCAGATTTCATGCTTACATGATTCACCAGGAGGTGATTTTTTCGAAGTCGAGGAGAATGATGAGAAACAACTTTATTATCTTTTAGTTTTTTCTGTTATTTTAGATAAAGAATATCTTTCTGTTTTATTAGTTAGGAAGAAGATTTGTTTGTATATGGCTTCGATACCACGTTAGAATTGGGAAAGTTCCACTTACATTTGGAGCTCTTTACTCATATATAATATTTACATAGCAAGAGGACTAAATATTAACATAAATTAAAACCAAGGACAAGGATAAGACTAAAGCTAAGTTGTCTTAACATTTCCTTTTAACAACATTTTTTCTTCTCGTGCTTCTGTTTCCGAGAAGTACCTAACGTTTTCAGAATTTTAATGGTTCCATGATTTAAATTGCCGTATAGAATCTCTTGTATTCATTTATATTATATGTGCCTGGTGTTGTGCATTTTAGGAATGTGAATCTGAAGGAGCTAATAAGATGATCGAGTATCTCAGAGAAATGATCTCCAAGAGCAAGCCAGGTGACAGTTATGGTGAGTCCCCATACAATCATCATCTTAATCTTTCTATTTTGTTCACCTTGAGATGCAACTAAACTCTTCTTACTATTCCAGGAAGTTACAGTCTTCAATTTGCGGACGATTTCACTTATACTGATCCAGTAAGTATCTCTTCACATCTTGTTTTATATAGATACGTATCTCACCAGCACCGGTTCCATTAAATCTGCCAAAATTTATCAGGTTGATGGCAGTGTAGCCTCCAAACAAGGTCTCCGGTTCGTGTTTACAGATGGATCGAGAATTATATTCCGTTTATCGGTAGGTCTCCTGCATTACTGTAATACAGTGATTTCTTCTTCTCTTTGACGTGTGGTTTATGTCTCTCATCTGTGCATATTCTGTATTTTACTCAGGGTACTGGCTCAGCTGGTGCAACCGTACGTATATATATAGAACAGTACGAGCCTGATGTCGCCAAGCACGATGTGGATGCGCAAACAGCTCTGAAGCCATTAATAGGTTTTTTGTTCTTGCAACTAAACAAATTTATCGGCAATGATTAATTGCTGATCATCTATTACTGCGCCATTTGCAGATGTAGCACTGTCCGTATCAAAGCTGAAGGAGTTTACAGGAAGAGAGAAGCCTACAGTCATTACGTAGAGCATTTGGAGAGCAATATGTCCATATTTATGTTCTGGATACTACTTGATGAGCTTATGATTATTGTTTCATAAAGGGCAAATAAATTTATCGTTAATAAGACCACCATCTGATGGGAGGCAGTTGCCTTTGTGCTGCTGTAGGCTTTTTGCAAGAGGAATATGTAATTTCTGGTGTAAATAGTTTGCAAATCAAGATGGCGTATGTTTTTGAATACTTAAATTGTTTGTCTTGGCTGTTCCCTACTTGTTGGTTGTTTAGTAGTGGTCAAATACCTGAGACTTATCACACAAGTAGACGCTTTGCTCTTCGTAAAAAAAAAAATCACTTATATTAAAAAAAAGCCGTGCTTAAATTGAATGCCCATTGGTGTTCCAAGAAATTTTGGAGCGGAAGATGCAGTTTGGTTTGACATATAGTGTGACTTTTCAAGAGGCTACTATAAATATATGTAATGGGCCATATTATACAAATATAGGAGACTTTATATATATATATATATAATATATATATGGGTAAAAGGGATATGAGTCATAGGTTCATATTTCTACATGAGTCAATGTACATGTGGACCAATAGAAATGGAGTGTACTAGTGCACATTGGATGTATGAATTCATTCCTAATGTAATATGAGCTTATGGCTCATATAGGAATATGAGCCTATGACTCATCTCGCTTTTACCCTATATATATATATATATATATATATGAGATATGAGTCATAATTTCATATTTCTATATGAGTCAATGCACATGTTGACCAATAGAATTTGAGTGTACTAGTGCACATGGGTGTATATGGGATGTATGAGTCCATTCATATTGGTCCATGTATACATTACAAAAAGAATATCGGACTTTATTTCAATTTTAACAAAATAATACAAAGAATTCTAAAAACTAAGAACTCAAGTAAATTTTCAAGAAAAGTGTGACGGTGGAGATCAAGTCTTACGGCTGACTCCGTTGACGATTCGAAGAAGAATATTTGAGAGAAATTGCTGATTTTGGCACACATGCACACTTGGGCAGCAATTTGGCTCAAAATTACTGAACTTTCGATGGTTTGAGAAGCACATGTCCCAGCTATTTATAATCATTCTCACGTAACGACTATGCGTACATAGAATACGAAAAGACATTGTTTTCTGCTTTTGGTGCATAAGAATATGCATGCGCATATGATTCTATAATAACTCCAGCGCATAAAGCGGATATGAACGTATGCACATATTACGGTCTACCCGACACGTGTCATGCGTTATGTCACGTTCCAGAACCAAAATACTGGAGAGCGGAGGCGGACAAAGCCAGCTACGTATATAACTCTTTAAATTTTTTATATAAATATTTAAAGTTGAATTATTGTTAATATTAATATTTATATAAAATTTCTTAATTATTTAGTGCCAATCAAATTAACTTTTATTATTTTGTGTATATTTGTGGTTCCACACAAGCCTAGCAACTTGCTAGCTTGGAGCTAGTATGCACCATGCTTGGTGCATGGTACTATTCACACTTTGTGAGATTATTTTGACTCAACCTAGAGCCAACCCTCAAAACTAACCTTAAAACATAACTAAGTGGTCAAGTAGAACACCAAACACCATCTCTAAACTCACAAAACACCAAACACTAAACACCATACACCAAAACATATTTTTTAGAAGAATAATTCAGCCTATAATCATTTGTAACCACAACCCTTTTACCTTCCTCTCATGACCAAAACCTCCTACATTTTCCTCTCCCCACGAGGAGTTTGTAACCCCCAACTTCTCCTCTCCCCATTAGGCTGGCCATAACCCCCATCACTTCGCCTCCCCCATTCAAACCACCTGAAGAACATTTCTTCCTAACCCTCTTCCTCACATTTTCTCTTTACAAACCATTTCCAAAATCTTTCTCCATTTTCCTCCACACCTCCATCTATCGTGCCCAACCCAGGCTGAATTCGAATTCAGCAACCCCCCCACCAATCCGGCCATATCTCCCTCCACAGTAAGTATCTTTCTCTCAAATTTAGTATGTTTATTTATCTCCCTGTTCCTCACACTTTCTCTTCACAAACCTTCCATCAAAACTCAATCTAAGTTTCTCAAAACAATCCCGCCATCAGAGGTGTCCAGGCTGAATTCGATTTCAGCATAACTACTTCTCAGACCACCCCACCACCTCCACAGCCTCTAAACCACCACCACAACACCCAAATCTTCTTACTCTACTATCCTACCATCTTCCATAGTCACCACAACCCTTAGAACAAACTACACAAGCATCACAAGGAGCTACAAGGAGGATAAGTCAAATCTGGAATTGTTTCGAAGAAGCTGCGATTCGAGGCACTTTTAACATATTTTCCAAAGAGGTTAGTGATCAAAACTATTCTCCTTGGCCCCCCTTAGATTTCCTAAACAATACACTTTAGGTTCTATAAATATTTTATTAACTTGTTATATATACTTTGCATGCTACACTAGGAAATTCGATACCAACATAGTTTTTACCTGTAGTGAGCACCAACTTGTAATTCTTAATATATTCATAAAATAAATTTAAAATAAATTATTTTCTGATTTATACTTAATTTTAAATATTTTTTTCGATTATAAATTATTTGTTTTAGAATTAAGATTGGTAGAAATTCATAAGGGTAAGTGTTGAGCATGTGTAAACACTAGATTAATGTAACTAGTTTGTATTTTTATCATTAGAATGACTAATTTTCATGTTAAGAAAGTAATTATATATTATATTTTGGTTAATTTTAGATTTTTAATTGTAGTTTTTAAGGGTGTTATGCATAAGAATTCATAAAGAGTTTACATTGGAAAGATGTGCTAAAAACTAGTCTATACCGACTAGCTTAATTTTATTATTTTGTAATACATAAAATAGTAAGATAAATGGAGGAAATTATAAATTTTTACTTTAATTTTCAGAACTTATAATCATGTTTTTGGAGTTGGAAAATTTGTATATTTTGAAAACAAATTTGGTTTATAATTGTACAGTTACTAGTACAAAATAAACTAGTGTTTGGTTATTATTGATTTAAGATAGAATTAAGAGTGCTTAAATAAGGTTTAAGGGTAGATTTGGTTAGTTAGACATTATCTAATTGTAGAACCTAAGTTGTACCCTCTTTTGTACACAGTGAGAGGACCCGTGATATTATCTCTTCTTAGCTCTATACACTATCTTGGAGAAGGCAAGTACACTACATCTTTTACTAAACTGAACATGAACTATAACTTTGTATGTTAAACATTCAGGACATGTTTTCTTCTTATTACCAATTGCATTTACTTTCCAAAATAAGTTATATTTAATTTTCGTAATTCGCTTTACTTTACACCAGTTGCCTTTACTTTTCATAGTTGCGTCTCTACTTATTCATGCTTTCTTTTGTGCATGAGATTGGGGAAAAGAATAGTTAAATACGTGATCAAAGCCCATAGTGTAATATGAGTGTATAGCTTAATTCACATGGCACACTTGTAAATTTTGTTGGATCGGCTATATGCCATATCAGTTGCATTTATTTTATCGTCCTATCAGCCAATTATGTATTTACTATCTTTTCAGTTGCATTTACTTTTCACTTGAGCATGTTGCAGTCTATTTTGTTGCACCTTCCTTTATTACCAGTTCTTTACATACATTCCTATTTGATAGTTCTATGTTACAACGTACGTAAATTATAGGGTTGTACTTTGCTCCTTTCCTGATTGAATCGTTGCAGGTGAATTGACTTAGGAGGAGTTGCTTTGCAACTCATACTATGGATCTGCACCTGAGACTCTAGCTCACATCCCAGAGGATGTCCCTGCTAAGGAATACCCTATAGCTTAGCTTACATTTAGTATTTGATTTTGGTTTGTAATAAATACTTAACATTCATTTTGCTGTATTTGTCTCCAGTTAATCTTGCTTTGGAAATGTAACTAAAATGACATCTTGAACTTATTCTAGTTTATCTCGATATAGATGTTGTGATTATTATGATTCAATATATTAAAATGATAATTGAAGGTTTATAACAGCTTACTACGCGGTGTCTCACAGTATAGGCTGGATGTGTCTGACTCGTATCCGAATATTCTGGTGCGGGCCATGACAACGTACACCAGAGCACTATATACCCCGAGATACGGTCACGGCTGTCTAGACATGTGAGGGTTTACCCTACAATCCAACAGTCATTCCTGGGTCAAGAGTCTTAGTTGTCTCAATTTCGAGCAAGCAACATGTTACAAGAAGCATAATCACCAAATATATAATAGTAAGGCGTCCCAAACTATACATGTATAGATGATCATGAAGCTAGTTACCAGAATGAAGAACTAGCAGAGTGCAATATTACATGATCAACTATAGCTATAGTCTAGAATATGCTTTACATATAGGCCCGTAGGCTAGGATGTCAAGTATCAAATACGAGGTAAACACGTGATCGATGGTTAAATGCCTCAAAAGTACGAGTATAAGATCAGGTGGGTGATGAAGAAGAATCCACTCAAGTCCTCGGGTGCTCCTGGTGTTCACCATCTTGAGACGAGAAGTACGGGAGATCTTGCGGTGTTGCTCTGATACCTGGCCATACAAAGCCAGTGGGATCAAACCCCAAAACAGTAAAGTACCACAAAGGAGCCAACTTAGGAACTAAAACCAGCATGCAAACATTCAATAGCATAAGGAGATATAAATAAGAGCAATATGTAAATAAACAGTTTAAGCAGTTTCAGGAATATATAACGGGTACAATTCAGGATTAGCAGCTGGATGATCCAATACAAGACAAGACTAGGAAACATGCAATCACGACCAATCATGACCTACGACTTACTACCATTAACTAACTAGAGTTATCACAATTCTGGTTACCAACAAATGCAGTTGAGATTCCATACAACCATATGCCCTGAAGACTATCCGGGTTATCTAGACGTAAGAATATATAACATAGATTAATTTAAGTATATAGTATTTTACTAGTAGATTGTAACACTCGGCGGTGTGCTGGAAGTGTGCCCTTCTCAATGGAGAGCTCCAAATCCATCAGGTGTCGCTGGGATACCGGGATTGCATGTAGCTGGGAAATATCTCTAGATGCTTCTAGATAATTATTCTAGTTATTAACTTAGGCAAGTTATCAAGGATTCCTGATCGTGGTGCTCAGATATCTTCCTTAAACATGATGCAAGATTGGACAATAGCTTGACAAGTACAATCATGACAGGGACAAGCAAGCAACCAAGGAAATTTATCTTATCAGTACAAGCATTTCAGTTCTGGAGATTCTAGCATGTCCGGAGTGAGCTACACCGAGCCACTATTCGGTTTCTCAGTACATGTCAGGTATCTGGAGTCAGAGATCAGGTCCATTCAGTACAAGTAGGGTGTTGGGAGTTCTCCGTTTAACAGTGCCATTACGTTTCATGTTCTGGTAAGTGTAGCATCCAGGTTATAAGCAATTTAAAAATAACATGAATCATATGAATTTAACTAATTGGGCCAAGCACAAGGAGTAAATAATCCATAAGAGAAGATATAACGAAGGAAAAAATTCTACTATAAGTGCTAGAGGTGCATGAGATAAGCTGGCCATAGGCAAGAAACTAGTCATATGCATGAAATTGGCCGCATGCATGAAGCTGCCACATGCAAGAAGCTGGTCGCATGCATAAAACTGGCCACATGTATGAAGCTGGCGACATGGGTCATAACAAGGTCCACTCTTCGGGACAAGGATTGAGTGACAGGGAATAAACACAAGGTTATAAAAGTGACTAGTCAATAAAGTATGTCAGGGAAGGAAAAGGCAAAATTAGTGGAAACCGTGCCAAGGCGACACTCAGTCATACATTAGAGGCAAAAGGGAATGCATAGTTCGGGGCCGCATGGACAACTCGACCGTATGCTCCTCTAGGCCGCAAGCTCCTCTGGGCCGTATAGAATCAGGAACTTAGAGGAATTTCTTTCATTCAAGTTTTATGTGTTTGGCCAAGGGGCACATGTGCAGATTCATTTATGCGTCCAACAAGATGGCCGCATGCTGAGTTTAGAGCGAGGAGTCCAGATCGTATGCCAAACAGTCTGTATGTAACCCCTTCGTCCCAGAATAGCAAGTTTCAGCCATGGAAAAGCTCCAAGTCTGAAATCTAGTTCCTCCATAAAATCCTCGTTTTCAGCCCAAATCCGGAGAAGTAAAGTTCTAAACCACTTGAAATCAGATGTTGTCTCATATAGAACAACTATTTTTAGAAAACAGCAAGTTTTAAGAGATCAAAACAATGAAAACTCAAGAATGTAGATCTAGCCCAACCAAGCTATCAAAACCAAAAATACCAAGAAGTAAACATGTAGAGGGGTTTATAGAGCACAATAAAGACTAATAAAATGCAAGAGATCCACAATAATATAAAAGTACAAGTTCTTCCTCACTGGAAAGATGTACTGGCATAAAACCACCACTAATTACTACCACTACTACCAAGGGAAGGGGATTGGCCTGGGCTGCTCTAGGCTAGGGAGGAGGGGAGAGGAAAGAATATAAATAAAATGAGGGAAAAAGTGAAAGAATTAGGAAGAGAGAGAAAGAGAGGGGTTATATATTAAGAGTGGTTCACACTATTCACAAATATTGAAATTACATAAGAGCAGCTAGAGAAATCCAGAAAAATATACGGGAAGCAACATACAGCAATAGCACACATATACAAGATATGAACATGAAAAATACGCGATAGTAAGACGAGTCTCACAACTCTCATTTTTTTAGAAAAATTTTGTCCTCATAATTTCAATAAGGCACAAGATTTAGTAAGTAGACCACAGGAATCAGGCAATAAAATGAGCATCATGGTACGGGTGTCAATCACAAGCTATGAACTATCTAGAACAAGGCAAGCATGCATAAGACAAGATCTGGGTACGGAATATACGAACAAGTATACCTTATGAGTCAAACAGATACGAGTATCAAGCTCGGATATCATCCTCGCACTCCCAAGTTGACTCGCCCGGTGAGTGATCCCCCCAAGCAACTCAGACTAAACGAATGGTCCGATTCTTGAGAATTTTCTCTCTCCGGTCCAAAATGTATACATGCCTCTCCTTATACGAAAGGTCGGTACCAATAACCAATTATGAATGATCTAGGACATGGCTTGCATCCGGTATATACCGTCGTAGCTGGGATACATGGAAAATATTATGTATCTCACGAAGCAACGACGGAAGAGCAAGACAATAAGAAATATTTTCTACTCGCTCGAGAATATCGAAAGGACCTATGTACCGCAGACTAAGCTTTCCCCGTACACCAAATCTGATGACTCCGCGGGTAGTCAAAATTTGAAGGAATATATAGTCGC
Source organism: Iris macrosiphon (assembly GCA_036927795.1). NCBI lineage: Eukaryota > Viridiplantae > Streptophyta > Magnoliopsida > Asparagales > Iridaceae > Iris > Iris macrosiphon. The sequence continues at coordinate 43,249,539 of JAYESA010000014.1, forward strand.
CGACAGAAAACTCAAGAGGTCGCCGATGCGAATCGGCCCAATGACGCTGGCGATCTTGTGCTACTTGAAGATGCTTCCGAACTTTCTTGACCACTTTAACTGTCTGGACTATCATTTTGGGATCAAGTAATTGCCTTTCGCCAATATCATCCCAAGCTAAAGAGGATCTGCACTTCCTGCCATACAGTGCCCTGAAGGGTGCCATCTGGATACTGGCCTGAAAACTATTATTGTAGAAGAAATCTACCAGGTGTAAGTGATCCTCCCATGAACCACCAAAGTCAAGGATACATGAACGAAGCATATCTTCTAGAGTCTGGATGGTTCGCTCCGACTAACCATTTGTTTGGGGGTGATTGTCGTACTGAACTTCAGGCGGGTACATAAGCTCTGTTGAAGACTCTGCCAAAAGTGAGAAGTAAATTTTGAATCTCTATCCGAGACTATGCTGATTGGCACTCCATATAGTCTAACAACCTGTATCATGTACATCTCGACTAACTGTTCTGTGGACTGGACAATCCTGAAAAGAAAAAAAGTGTGCAACTTTCGTGAGTCGGTCCACTATTACCTAAATAGCATCCCTGCCAGTTGAGGATCGAGGTAGACCCGTCATAAAATCCATGGTAATATGCTCCCACTTCCACTCCAGAATTGGAAAAGGTTAAAGAAGTCCTGCTGGTCTCTTATGCTCAGCTTTAACTTGTTGACATACCAAACATTGAGAAACAAACCTTGCTATCTCGCACTTCATTACATTCCACCAGAAATGCTGACAAATGTCTCTATACATCTTGGTTCCTCCGGGATGCACTGAATATTACGAACTATGGGCCTCCGACATAATCTCACGACGAAGGTCTTCGTTAGGTACACAAAGATGATTCCCAGAATGGAGAGTTCCGTCACTGGAAATGCTAAGTTCTAGTCTACGTCCTGCCTCACACTCTGCTCTGAGTCACTGAAGCTTGGCATTTGCTGACTGTGCTACCTTGATTCTTTCTACTGTACTAGACTGAACTTGTAGACCTGCCATCAATGATGCGTTGCCAGGCAATACTACTTCTATGGCCATCTCTTGAAGATATTCTAAAATATATTGTTGTGCTGTGAGAGAATAAACTCCTGCTCTCCGGCTCAAGGCATCTGCTACCACATTGGCCTTCCCAGGATGATATTGAAGGTAAAGATCATAGTTTGCCATCAACTCCAGCCATCTTCTTTGTCTCATGTTGAGATCCTTCTGGGTAAAGACATACTTTAAACTCTTGATCACTATAAATCTCTACTCGGTCTCCATATAGGTAATGTCTCCAAAGTTTGAATGCAAAAACAACTATTGCTAACTTCAAGTCGTGCGTCGAATAATTTTTTTCATGACCCCAAAGCTGCCGGAACGAATAAGCTATAACCTTGCCATGCTGCATTAGAACGCACCCCAGTCCCTTGCCGGACGCATCACAATAAACTGTGAATCCACCTGTCCCGTTCGGAAGCGTCAAAATAGGTGTTGTGATCAATTTTTGCTTAAGCTTCTCGAAAGAGGTCTGACATGCATCTGTCCAATCAAAGCACACATCCTTCCGTGTTAGCTGCGTCAAGGGTGCTAAAATTCTAACAAAGTCTGCCACAAATCATCGGTAATATCCTGCTAATCTCAAGAAACTGCGAACTTTCGCAACGGTTCTGGGTACTGGCCATGTCTCGACGGCTTCTGTTTTCTTGGGATCTACCTCCACTCCACCTCTGGCAATGATGTGGCCAAAGTAGAAAATAGATCAAGGCATAACTTGTATTTGCTGAACTTTGCATATAACTTATGTTCTCTGAGAATTTGAAGAACTGCACGAAGAAGTTGCTTGTGTTCTGCTTCACTTCGACTGTACACCAAGATATCGTCGATAAACACTATCATGAACTTGTCTAAGTAGGGCATGAATATACGATTCATGAGATCTATAAATATTGCTGGCGCATTGGTCGCTCCAAAAGGCATCACCAGAAACTTCCAATGGCCATATCTAGATCTGAACGTCGTCTTTGGTATATCTTGCTCTCTGACTCTGATATGATGATATCCATACCATAAATCAATCTTCAAAAATATGGTCTCTCCACTAAGCTGGTCAAATAAGTCATCTATCCGAGGCAATGGATACTTATTTTTGATGGTTACCGCATTAAGGGTACGATAATCAACACATAATCGTGACATGTCGCCCTTCTTCACAAGTAGCATCAGAGCTCCCCACGGTGATCCACTAGCACGGATGAATATCTTGGTTCTCAATTCTTCAATCATTTGGTACAAGAATTCTAACTCTGAAGGTGCCATCCTGTAGACTCTCTCTGATACTGGGATTGTCTCGGAAAGTAGATCAATGGTAAACTTAATCTCTCTTTCTGGTGGCATGCCTGTAAGTTCTTCTGGAAATACATGTAGGAATTCATCAACAACTCTGGGGAATCGTACTTCTTCCGCTATTGCCATTTTCAAGGTTGCTGGTGAAGGCTCTGTCTCGCCTCTAGAAAATAAGAATTCTTTCTCTCGAGGAATACGAAAGATAACATTGCCAGCATGGCAATCTATCGTCGCGTACCAAGCACTTAACCAATCCATCCCTAAGACAACGTCATAATCTCCTATAGGAAATTCTATCAATCAAGCAGAAAATTCTCGCCTGCACACTACGACTCTACATGATGCATAAACTCTAGCGACTACCACGATACCGTTACTAGTAAGTACATTGAGTCTTACTGATAAGGATTCGGGTTCCAAACCAACTCGTGTCACAAATCGTGCAGACATAAAAGAATGTGATGCACCTGAATTAAACAATATTGAAAATGAATAAAAGTTAACGAGAATGGTACCTGTCACTATTTTACCTGAAGCTAACTGCTCTTCCACAGTGAGTGCCAATGCCTGACCTCGTACTCTTGGTACTGGTCCTTTCTGCTGTGGACCTCCTTGTCCGACCTGTGCTTGAGCTTGGGCCTGCGCATACTACTGTGGTCTTTGTTGCTGGTATACTTAAGATTGGGTCGGTAGAGGCCTCTAACCCTGGTTCTGCAGAGCCGACACTGGAGCCCTATACCGTGGTCTTGTCGACGAAGACAATGATGAACTGGCTCTATGTGGGCAAGATCCCACCCCGTGTCCTGGAGCTCCATTAGCTAAACACAATCCTTGTGCTCTGCGGTACTCAGAAAATACTTACCCAGGTTCTCCATAATGAGAACACCCTACTGAAGAAGGTACCTTCTGCTGCTGGGGTCGGGTTGGTGCGGTTTGCTGGACCGAGGATGTTGATACGGGCCTCCTCGGAGATCCAATGGTTAAGGCCCTAACTGCCGGGGCTGATGCTGAAGACTGGGAGTAAGAACCTCCTGAGGTGTGGGTCCTTTACCTTCCTCCAGTTCTATCCATAATTCTTTGGGAGGTATACTTATGCCTCCTTGCTGCCCGTAATATGGCATCGAAAGTCTGGAAATTATGTCGTTCTACTGTCAATATGATCTCAAGGTGAAGTCTCTGCTAGAACCTCCTAGCTTTATCCAATTTGGTTGCCACCAAGATGGGAGCTAACTGACTTAGTATGCAGAACTCCGTCGCATAGCCGTCGACAGTCCTACCCATCTGCTTCAAGTTGTTAAACCTTTGTTGAAGATCATAACGTGATATCGCATCAAAGTACCTCGTCTGAAACCTCTTGCTGAAGACGGCCCAAGGGACTGGTACTGCCAGAGAAATTATTTGTGCTGCCCACAAGTCTCGGGCCAAGTCTAGCAACTGCATTCGAACTACCGATATTTGTTCTCTGTCAGGCACTCCTGCTACCTCTAGGATAGCTTCAGTATTCTGAAGCCATGCATCTGATGTTATCGCATCTTCGGTACCATAAAAATATGAGGGTTGGAGGCACTTGAAGTTGCTTGCTGAGTTTGGGACATGATGTCCGCCTCCCTCTAAGGCCTCCTATACTGACTGTGTGAGAGCATCACCCCGTCGCTCTTGGGATGCTAGTAACTGTCTGATGATCCCCATCTGGACCTGTGTATCACTTTCTGCATTGAGTGATTCTGGCGGGACTGCCACTGCGGGTACAACTGGTGGTTCTGGCTAGACTTACTGTTCCATATCTTGAGCCATCCTATCCCTTACTTCAGAATATTACGGCTGAACCACAAAGAGAAGCTGACCGGCCGACGGTTGTCCTGCTACCAGCAAAACTCTAGCTGGCTGATTGGAAGGACCAGGAACAGTATCCCTAAAAGATAAAGAACACTAGGATCAAATCGAAAGAACATGATAGATCGAGGATCAAAGCAGATATTGAATCAAGATTTCTGGGATACAAATTTGATGCTAGAGAAGATCACGGAGTAGCATGATTGAGACATCTAAACAATGATAAACCTCTACACTTCTAAATTTTTAGACCTGTATAGGCCACTACTTAAACTGTGTCATGCCTCAGAACCAGAATACAAGAGAGCGGGGGCGGACAAAGACAGTTACGTACACTAGAGAACTCTATACCCCAAGATACGGTCACGACTGTGTAGACATGTGAGGGTTTACTCTACAATCCAACAGTAATTCCTGGGTAAAGAGTCCTAGTTTTCTCAATTTCGAGAAAGCAACAAGTTACAAGAAGCATAATCACCAAACATATAATAGTAAGACATCCCAAACTATATATATATAGATGATCATGAAGCTAGTTACTAGAATGAAGAACTAGCAGAGTGCAATATTACATGACCAACTCTAGCTATAGTCTAGAATATGCTTTACATGTAGGCCTACATGCTAGGATGTCAAGTATCAAAATATGAGCTAAACACATGCTCGGTGGCTAAATGCCTCAAAAGTACGAGTATAAGATCATGTAGGTGATAAAGAAGAAATCTACTCAAGTCCTCGGGTGCTCCTGGTGTTCACCATATGGAGACGGAAAGTACGAAAGATACTGCAATTTTGTTCCAATATCTGGCCATACAAAACCAGTGGGGTCAGACCCCAAAATAGAAAAGTACCACAATGGAGCCAACTTATAAAATAAAATCAACATGCAAACATTCAATAGCATAAGGAGATATAAATAAGATAAATATCTAAATAAGTAATTTAAGGAATCAGTAACGGGTACAGTTCAGGATTAGCAGTTGGATGATCCAAGTCAAGAAAAGGCTAGAAAACATGCAATAACGGCCAATCATTACCTACGGCTTACTACCATTAACTAACTAGGGTTATCACAATCCTGGTTACTAACAAATACAGTTGAGATTCCATACAGCCACATGCCCTGCAGACTATCCGGGTTATCCAGACATAAGAATACATAGCATAGATTAATTTAAGTATATAGTATTTTACTGGTAGATTGCAACACCCGGCGGTGTGTTGGAAGTGTGCCCCTTGTTTGTGGTATTAAACGAAAGAATGAAGATGTATTCAATATGGGGTTTACACAGAACCCGCCTTCTTTGGTTTACAAACAAACTTGTACAATTTGATCCTATACGAGGATATAGGAGTACAATTTATTTAATCTGGGTAAATATTGCTATAGGTATCTGATCTGCAGTCGATCACTTTAGCCCTTGGACCACACGATGTTGAAGAAGTGTCGTAGAAGACAGGAAGCAGCTTCGAAGGTTGCAGGAGAGGGTGGATGCACGATGCCAAAGTCGTCGATCCCTACTCTTTGCCTGAGCTCCGGGTGCTCTCTCTCTCTCTCTCTCTCTCTCTCTCTCGGGTTCGATCTTCCAATTTTTGTCGACCTGGTTCGATCTTCAAGTTTAAAGTTTTTCGACCTCGTTCCTCATTGATAGAGGTCTCTATTTATAGAGTTTTAGTGACAGTGACCACTCCGTCGGTGTAACAACCGAGGAGTGGAAAGTATAACACCCTTTTACACAACGGTTAAAGTAACCAATGCCTGCGTATAAATAATCTTTTGAATGAGCGTGTGACGTGGGTCCAACTAAGGGACACAATGCGTACAATTGCTACGAAGATCACGGCATAAAAGCTACGTAGGTAGGTATCCATTGTGTAGAAGAGGTTGGCATAGAAGCCAAATATCTGTCACCATGGCATAGAAGCCAAATAGTTATCAAACCGGCATAGAAGCCGAACAGGCGTAGAAGCCGAACAGGCGTAGAAGCCGAGTGGTCGTAGAGGCCGAACAGGCATAGAAGCCGAGTGGTCGTAGAAGCCGAAGGGGCACAGAGGCCGAGCAGGCGTAGAAGCCGAAGGGGCACAGAGGCCGAGCAGGCGTAGAAGCCGAATGGGCACAGAGGCCGAGCAGGCGTAGAAGTCGAATGAGCACAAACGCTGGATAGGCGTAGAAGTCGCTGTGTACCGTGCCACAGTGCTGATGTGGACGTCTTAGCCGGAATTACGGCTTTTGAAGATATAATCAAATCTCCTGCATTAAATGACAAAATTTGCCACGATCCTGTGCATTAAATGTGGAGGCGTGTTCTTTGACGGTCTGCAACCCTTTCTGCGCATCAGTCGCAGAGACGTGCCTCGAGAAACTGTCACCGCTCTGTGCATTAGGCGAAGAGACGTGCCTCGAACCCTGTACGGAGTGCAGCTTTTGGCGTAACAGGCGGTTTGTCTACTGCAGAACGTAAATAGCTCGCATTTTGCCTGTGTAAAATAAGGCAGCGTATCCCTTTGTGCTTGAAGAAGCAGTTTACGGGAAGGGGATGGCGGTATTTGACAGCCTGGGTGGCAGTGCAGTGCCATCATTATAGCCGTCGCTTGGGTAGTCGAGCCGTATCCCTTTGCCAGAAGTCCAGACGTCAGGTTCATTGCAGGCTCTGACAGGTTCATTGCAGGATCTGATAGGTTCACTTCGGGGAATATAAAGCGTCTCTTGTACACCTCAACGCTGCGTATGAAAGGGGAGGAGTTTTATGCCCTGGAGGCGATGAAGCACCCTGTTTTACGCTGAAGCGGCTTGGACGTACTGCCTTACGCGGATGGTCGTTTGAGCTTTTATGTTTCACGCTCTGTTCTAGCGAAAAAGGCTTTGTTGCACGCTTGATGGCTCTTAAGGCCTCTACCTATGCTGCTCTGCACCGATATGCCGCGTATAGTCATCCGGCGTATTTTTCATGCTTCTACAAGACCCCCTTCAAAGCTTTCAAATTCCTCGGAAGTTGGAACGCTTTGAATGAAGCATGAACCGCACCTCGTGACTCGAAACGTTTCTGAATGGAGCGTTGAAACGGTCGATGTCGACTTTATGGCGGATTTATTGGGGACCGGTGTGACCCCTTTCGTCTATAAAAAGGCTGGGGAGTTAGCCTGTTCTCCCCACATTTTCATCACCATGCAGAGATGATCGCCGGAGTTCATCGGGTCGATTTGAGGAAGAAGGAGATCATATTCTTCCAGTGTGTAAGGAGCCGAAAAAGACGGCGTCTTCGAGCAAGTGTCCACTGCAACGATGGATCATGGAAGGATATCTTAGCCTCCCTTGCTCGAGATAATCAGCAACTTTATATGGATGTTCTTCCAGGAGAAGGGAAGGGTCGTTTTAGACCGTACTGCTTGCAAGCGGTGTATTCTCCTGTTATACTCTCGGGGATGAGAGAGAAGACAAGCTGTAACAGCCGTCTCCCCGGACTGAGTTGGGTTTAATACCTCAACCCAATCCGCCATGGCGCACGGAGCATAGGATCTGCATAATTTATGCAAGCCCCAACTCTGTCGTTTTCTCGCCACTGATCATCTCCTTCGAAGAAGAGGAAGACCCGCACCGATGCGAGAACCCGGTAGAACGGATCCTGGGGGCGATCTTCCGACGACGATGGGAAAATCCTTTGTAGACGGGATTTCCCTCATATGTAACCATGAAAAATTAAGAAAAACCCCTTGTAGACAGGATTTCCCTCATATGTAATCATAATTTTGATTTTAATAAAATCGTCTTTCTTCTCCGCATATGATCGTCTTGCCATACGTTGCTGTGAAGTCTGAATATGTGTAGCTTCGACACGTCTGATCCTGTACGCTGACTCTGTAGAAAGAGTGCTAGGTCCTGTCCTTTACGCATAGCGAATAGTCCATAGAACGCTTTGTTGAGCATTTTGAACATTTTTTAGACTGTCCTGTTGCTAGGACTGAGGAACCGCGTAGAGCTCTGAACTTCTGATGAACAGAATTTTTGTTCAGACTTCGTCTTCAAGAATGACTTCTCGAAAAATCCCTTAGAACAGGGTCGAGAAATGGCTGTCTAACTGAGTTGCCATCTTTTGATAGACGAGATATTCAGACTGGAGTCTGGATGAACCTCCAATTGACCCGAGAAGAGTAATTTCTCAATGTTTGAACTCTTGTATGCTTTGGGTACTTGGGATATGTTGAGGTAAAGAAGGAGTATCTTCTGTGTGAACTCCTGTAATCGACCGCCTTGAGTTCGAATATGCGAAAAGTCAGATATCCGTAGCGTAGATGAGCTGAAAATCTTGAGTTCGTAGGCCTGTTGAGCGTAGAAAGCCACCGAGCGTGAGATCATCGATTTGGAGCTGCTGAGCGTGAAGTCATAGGTTTGTAGCCTCTCGAGCGTAAAAGCTACCGAGCACAAAGGCATCCGGGCATAAAACCATAGACTGATAGCTTGCGAGCATAGAACCGTAGATCTGTTGCTGTCGGGCGTAGAAAGCTCCTTAGCATAGAACTGTAGATTTGTAGCCTGTGAATGAAAGAAATCTTCCGAGCGTAGAGGTTGCGGATCTATTGCCTCCGAGCGTAAACTAAGCGCCACCGAGCGTGAGATCATCGATTTGGTACCTGCTGAGCGTAAAAAAGTCGTAGGTTTGTAGCCTCTCGAGCATAAAAGCTACCGAGCACAAAGGCATCCGGGCGTAAAAACTATAGACTTGTAGCTTACGAGCGTAAAACCGTAGATCTGTTGCCGTCGAACATAGAAAGTACCTTAGCATAGGAACCGCTGACCTGCTTTTGCACGAAAAACTCTTCGAATTTGCTGACTGTCCGTCTTTCGAGAGTAGCGGGCTGACGTAGTACCCAATCATAACCAAATATTTAATTTGTGAGATTCGGTTGGGGTTTCGAGGAGCCGCCTGAGGATTCGAGGAGTCGACCCGAACTCTATATATATCCCAAGCTTCTGGAGAGAGAAATTTTTTATCCGTCTTCTGCGAGAGAGAGCTTTGATTGTTTAAGTTTTTTCCCCTCGTACTTTCTCCGAGCACTCCAGGTTTCCAGTAATGGCGCCGAAGCAAACCCTCTCCACCAAGGGAAAGAGCATAGGCTCTTCTTCTCGTGCTTCTGCCCCGGCAAGAGAGTCTTCGGTCGGGCGATGAGAACTTCCTTCTGAGCGAAGGATCTTGCCGACGAGTAGCGCACCCGGTCTTAGAGGTATAGCCATCGGAAATGACAAAGAACGACGAAAAATCCTTCGCACATGTTGAACGTGACCGCGCTAGGTCGTCTTCTGTGCTGATAGCCTCTTTGAGGAAGATGACGCACGGAGACGTTTTCATCTTTTACGCCCACATTTCTAATGTGTCAGCGTAAAAACTCCATATCTTCGTAGTTATGAGCGTAAAAGCTCTAGCTGCCGAAGACTTGGTGTATACTGTAAAATTTTAGTTTTACGCTTTGGATGGGACCTCCGGCGTAATAACTAGAATTTTAGCAGTCTGGCGTAAAGCACGGACCGTATACCGCCAATTACGCTTTCGGGATATGACTCCTGGCGTAGGATGACAAAATTTTGTACAGTCTTGGCGTAAAGCACCGACTGTCGCTTCTTGGTCTTTATGTTGCAAGGTTCGTAATGACGTGTTTTCCTTGCGTTTTTGCAGTCGACTTGTATGAGTCTCCACTGGCCGAGGTGATGGGATCCGCTGCTGGGATGCTGCACTCGAACTACTTGGAGGATCTGTCGCACGTGACATTTCCTATCTCCGGACCCCAGTATCCCGAAGGGAGGGGGATCTTGATATCGGCTCAGGGCGAGCGAATGCTGCTGAGCATTATCAACGGGGAGCCCCTAACGTACGTAGATGGGGAGCAGTACATCAAGCGGCCTTCCTCTTTGGGGACATGATAGACAAGCAGTCCCAGACGAAGCCCAAGAGAGAACCCTGGGTTTTCCCTGCCGAGAGCGTGGTCTTGTATTTTCCCACGATGTCGAGAGATTATCCGATCTCGGCTTTCTTCCATGCCACACATCGCAGGAGGATACCGTGGACGCTGACTCCTGATCTTCATGGGAAGCCGGGAAAGATCTTTCATCTGAAAGGAGCCGACCGGGGGTCGTTCGTCAGCCGCCCCACTGGCGTCGTGACATTGTTCAGGGGACTGTGCCCGGGCAGCGTCCCGAGTGAAGACAGTTCAGTGATCCAGCCGGTGCAATTGCCGACTTTCTGTAATGACTTCATGGTGCGAGGGGGGGTATACCCCAAGGAGAATCCTCGGTGCAATGGGTGGATCACCCCAACAAATCTCCGATGGTCCTGCCTAGTTGACTGGGCTTTGAAGCATTTTCGGAGAGAGCTGGAAATCATCGGACTGTATGCCGCCGTGAGCGTGACGAGTGTTGGGTTGCCTCCCAACCCTAACCTCTTTCTGGCACTGATGGAGCGATACATTTCGCTCACCGGGACCTTCGCCACTCCACTGGGGGAGTTGGGGTTGGCCCTCCACGAAATGGCAGCGATCTCGAGACTGCCGATGGGGGATACCCCGTATGAAGAGTATGTTCCTACCAACCGGGAGTTGGAGGACTCGGATCCTCGGGTTGTGGAGGTGTATCAGGAGCTGATGTGCCACTACCTCGCCTGCACTGCCTTTTATAATGAGCCTTCTGACTTGGCTCACACCACTAAGTGGATGTCCTACCTCTTCTTCCACCGGGCCAGGGCCGTCAAGTCGGTGAAGGTTTCGGGGGATAAGCATGAGCCCGTGAACTATTTGGCCGTGCTCAGTGCCGAGGTCATTGAGGACCTTATGGAGGAGGCCAACGATCCAGATCAGTTTCTCAATGACGGGGTAGGAAAGTACCCTGAAGGCACTAAGGCCTATAGTTACTTGAGGCGCTGCCGCAGGCCTTTGTCTGAGGAAGCCAAGCTGGCCGACTTTCTCTCCCTATGGCTGTGTCGAGTAGTGGTGCCTGGCACCTAGTCCGCGGACCGCATTCATCGGAATATCCTATGGCCCGCCGTCCGTCTGGTGTTTGGGGCAAGGCTAGGCTTGCTTCCTGCCATAGTGTGCCGTATACAGGCTGGACTGCGAGCCATGACTGACGGGTTGCTCGTCGATGAAGCTCGGCGTGAGAGTTTTCCCCGGGTGGAGTTACCATACATGTACTTGATGGGATGGTTAATTCTTCACAACCTCCGGGTGATGTCTCCCGGTCCTGGTAGCAGCGCGGGGGGTAGTTTCTTACTGAACTACAAGGGCTCCCTCTGGAACGTGACCACAGTCATGGACTGTCGGCTGGCGCTGAGCCTTGGTCATTGTTGGAAGCTCCTCTGTACCGTCCCTTCTGTACATCATAATCAGTCGGGGATTAGGCTCGAGGATTTAGGCGGAGAAAAGACCAATCTTTTCCCGGAAGCCTTTAATTGGTTGGTCTGCATCAGACCCTCCCATTTGCTATACAGAAGCGAGGATCATTGCTTCTTCGAGCCTTACTTGCCCAGTCGGTTTGTGAGGCAGTTTGGGTACGATCAGCTGCATGTGGGCAATGCCATCACCAGCTTCAGGTCCCGGGGCGGACTCATTGATGGAGCCAGGGGGTGGCGGTACTTCATCATGGGCTGCACGGGAGCAATCTTCATTGTGCCGGTCGCCACCCTCTCCACGGAGCTGCGCATCCTCCATTCGTATGCTCAGTTCTACGTGGCGATCAACACCCTCCATCGCGACTTTGACATGCTTGGAAGCTTCAGGATGCCTTCCTCCAAGCCTGGGGGAAGAATCGAAGTCCCCTCGGTTTTATCTGACGAGGGCGAGGAGTCCGCCATTCCGGATGAGCCTCTGGTGTCGGTGCCGAGGTGTGAAGTGCCTCCGCCTGCGGGGGCTTTGGCGATCTCAGGGAAGCGAAGGGCTTCTGTCTCGAAGCAGACTTCCCCTCGCAAGAGGAAGAAGAAGACGACTGATCGCCCTCTCCGGATTCCTGGCATTGAGGCTCCTAGAGAGGAACCTGCTGCCTCTCCCGTTGGGGATGTCCCTTTGATTGGAGGTTCCCCGTCTCTCGGAGAGGGACCCTTAGTTTTGGCTGGCGGTGTCGGAGAACTCCTGCTTGAGGCTGCCGTTGCTGCCACTGCCTCCGGTAGTGGAATGAAATCGCCCGCGTGGCCGAGGCAAATGGGAGAATCTTCCTCTAGACCAGCAACGGAGGAAACTCCTGCTGCGTCCGTGAGCATGACCAGCGAGGTTCCAGCTGACGAACCTCGAACACGTCTCGACGGAGGCTTGGTGGAGCTCCTGGCGATGTCGGTTGGCCCACCTCCTTCTCCAGGTATGACAGTTTGTATTGCGTCATTAAGGCGTGACATAGCTACATCGGCTGCAGACGCGGCATATATACCGTTGGCTACGGATAAAGGTCATCTTTATGTCTCCTCTTAGAAAGATTACTATCATATTGATGTCAACTTTCTTGTCCTCTTCTCAGGGGATGGTGCCCACGGGGAGTATAGCGTTGAAACGCCTTCTGGCTCTGCTCGGGCTCCTGACGATGATACGGAGGCGTTCCACTTCGAGGAGGAAATGGCTTCGGGGGCCAGCTCGCCCGGAGTGGTTTCGTCATCTCAAGAGGAGGACGAACCCGTCATCGTGACCTCGCCTCTTGTGAGTATGGCGATGACTTCGACCGTCGTTGCCGCACCTTCTTCGGTCGCACCACCTGTCGAGGCGGCGGCTGTGGCCACCTCGTCTGCAATCGTCCTTGGAGGAGAACTCGCCAATATCGCGGTCACTCTTGGCATTCAACCAGATCTGGTTGCGCTGACCGAGCTGTATACCGGCACCTTCTACGCCAATTTGAACACGCTGATAACAATGGTGTTGGCGAAGAATCTGGATTTTGAGAGCCTGAAGAAGGCTTCCCAGTTTTTAATTGGGGCCGTCAGAGAGTTCGGCGATTCCGGGGTAGCTTACGCCCTGGAGGCGATGGTTAATGGGTTGGAGCAACCCATTAACGAATACTTGCAGCTGACTCGGGGCAGTTTTGAAGCCGAAGTCCAGGCCAGATACGACTCCATGACTACGCGGCTTACCAAACAGCTGGAGACCTTAGATAATTCCATCAAAGCCCGTAAGCTAGAGACGGATAAAAGAAAGGCCGTCGTGGAGGAGGCTCTTGCTCTCAAGACGAAGTGCCAATCCGAGCACGAAGGGAACGCAGCGAGGGTCCGCAAGTTGAAGGAGAAACTCGCCCGGGCAGAGGAGTGGGCTTCTCAGTCGCTGGCAGGTCTAGGCGTAGCATCTGGTCGACTGAGCACCGCGCGACGGGACCTGGAGCATGCAGAAGCTGCTCGAGCTGGCTCTCTTCGGGCAAGGGCCGAACTGTCCTTTACGAACAATCCTGAGGCACGGCTGGAACGGGCCCGCGCTGATGCCTTGGTTTCCAGGGGCGAGAAGGTAGCTGCACTGGCGAAGCTGATTCGTGATCTGACTGCTCCCCCGCAATGATGTACCCTTTCTTGCTTTTAGCTTCCCTAATGTAATTCTGCTCTTTTTGGAAATAAAGTGAATCTTTTCTGACTTTGTGGACCCATCATTTCGGAATGTAAATGACAGGTTTAGGTGAGAGTGATATCAGAGGTAGTATGGACGTGATAAACTCTCGATAAACTTCTAGCAGGACATACCTATTCAGAGGTCATACGGACATGATAGAATATGACCTAACTAGCTTCGTTGTGGAAGTAGTTTTGTCAGAATTGGGATTCCAGCTATATTCCACCCTGGGGTAGAGGAGGTTAAGCATAGTACCTCTTCAGAAATTTACCGTTGATGGGAGCCATTAATAGGTCTCCATTAGGCTGGGCTAACCTGTAAGTGCCATTCGAGAACGTTGTCTCGATCACATAAGGGCCTTCCCACTTGGGCTGAAATTTCCCTTTACTCCTGTGAGTGAGAATCATCGGCCTTCTTACGGCTAAGACTAGCTCACCGACCTTGAACACTCTTTCCTTTACTTTATGATTGAAAGCTCTGGAAATGCGTGCTTGGTAGAGCACGATGCGCTGTTGAGCTTGGAGGCGTTTCTCGTCTAATCCTTTGAGCTCCTGAAGCCTTAACAGGTCATTCTTTTCTTGGGTCAGCTCATTAGTCACGGCTATCCTGAGCGACGGGATCTGAATTTCGATGGAAAGAACTGCTTTGCTCCCGTAGACCAGTGAAAAGGGGGTACAACCTGTCGGTGTCCGTACCGTTGTGCGGTATGCCCAGAGACATTCGCCCAGCTTCTCGTTCCAGTCTCTTTTGTTCGAAGAGACAAACTTCTTCAGGAGTTTGATAATGGTTTTGTTGAAAGCTTCCGCCAAACCATTAGCAGCTGGATAATATGCCGTAGAGGCAATATTATGTATTCAATTTTTATCGCAAAATCGATGAAACGCTTGGCTGATGAACTGAGGCCCATTGTCATGGATTATCCTTCGGGGAATCCCAAAGCGATAAATGACGTGATGCTTGATGAATCTGATTACGTCAGACGCCTTTACCTCAGCCAGAGGGATCGCCTCTGCCCATTTGGAGAAGTAATCCATGATGGCCAGTATGAACCGGTGGCCTCTGGAAGAAGACGGGTGAATAGGACCTATGATATCTATACCCCATGCTTCGAAGGGCCAGGATGCAACCGTAGGATGTAGATATTCAGACGGTTGATGACCAAAGGTGGAGGCTTCTGGTTCAGAGTGACCGCTGGAGAATTGCTTCCTCTTCCTGAGCTGGATTTGTTCAGGTGAATAGCCATAGGCTCTATGGCTTTTGGACGAGTGGTTTGTCCTTTCACTCTGATCGACAGCAGCAGTGCGACAGAGGGTTTTCCTGACTCCAGTGGGATTCCTTCTCCATCTCGCCCGATACTTCTTCCGTGTGGTCTTGAGAGTACAACTTGTCACTACCACATTCTGAAAACAGAGGTATTTTCGACTTTTTACAATATTTAATATTATTGTAGTTATAATTAATTAAATTGCATGATAGTATATTTGGTTTTAAATATTTATGAGTGATGTGTAATTAAATATAGTATTAGATGCAGTGCTCATTTATTTTTAGCTAGCAGACTGACCTAGAAGCCAGTATACGAACACCTGTCAGGACTTGTGGAATTATGTAATTAATTGTTTTATTTATAATTTAATTTTTTGGAGATTTTTATTAATTACTGTATTTTATTTAATATTTTGCGCAATTGCCTTTGCTTCGATATTTGGAGCACTATCCAGACTTTTGTCTCCCAACAAATTTCACAATCTTGCCCTAGACATGCCCGCCTTCCATTCTGCTATTTTTGCAACTCATAATTTTGCTCCCTGTGCATTGTTTCTAGCCGCACAAAAATTGTCACGGACGTTTATTTTTAAATCCCTATTTTGTATCGTTGTGCGTTCCAATCAAAAATTGGAGGCCATCTTGACCTATTTTTCGTGCGGCCCAAATTAGGGTAATATTCTGTTCTGAGTCTTCTTCAATATTGGTATTGATGACCTGACCTGATTTTGGCTCCATGTACTCCTAATTAATTGTTGAACACAACTTGCATTTATTTCTATTTAAATTGAGGATACTATTTTATCTGATTCTAAAATCCCAATTTAATTCCAGTGCCCTGCTAATTTAAGCCCGTACCCATCTTACAGTGCCCCCTGACCCTACAAAACACCGGACCCCGAATCGCCCGCCAAATTTTCGTCATTTTATGTGTTTTTGCAATTTCCCGAATTTAAGGGGGCTAAATTGCAAATTTGCATTTTGTGGCCTCACCCAATTATTTTAACCAATGAGAAATCTTTAATAATTTAATTAAACCTCACCCTTGTTTCCCACATGAATTAAATTTCCTCATGTTCAATCATAGCCACCCATTCCAGGAATGCATCCTCACCCTCCATCAAACCCACTCTCCCTATATAATGACATGTCCCATCCTAAACCCTAATCCCTAGACTACCTAGAAAACACCACCTCCTCACAAGCCTCCTCCCTCTCTCATACGTATGTATATTTTTCTTCTTCCCTTTCCTTCTTCTTCTTCTCCTTCTTCCTTCCTTCTTCTTCTTTATTGCTTTTCTTTCTTCTTTCTTTGAAATTCAAATTCGAGGGGGGGGGGGGGAGGGAATACTGTGCATTTCTCCTATCCCCTGAACCCCGGCGGTCTACATCTCCGGCGGCCCCTGCTGTTCAACCCCGCTCTCCCTCGGGCAACGACCTCCGGCGGTCCGGCGGCCCGTTGCTCCTCCCCCGCCGGACAGTTCCCCACGGCGCTGCTCCTCCCATCATCCCCCGACCGGCGGTTCTCCCCCTCTCGCTCCATCATCCAATCATCACCACCACCTCCATTATCATCATCTCCTAGCCACCATCACCCCGACAGAGACTCCGGCGAGCCGCCCCAGCCGAGGCGACCCCGCTGGCCTGCTGTCCCGGCCGTACCCCGGCCGTTGTCCCCTGCTGTTCTCGTCCCGGCGGCCTGCGCACCGCACTCCGACAAGCAGCCGAGCAGCAGCCCGCGCTCGAGTCCCCCGCAGTTCGGCCATCATCCTCCTCCTCCTGATCAACTCCGGCCGACTTCCTCTGCAGTCCGGTCGGCCAGCCACCCCGACAGCCACTGTGAGTCTTCTCCTTCTCTCCCTCTTCCTTCTTCCTCCTTCTTTCTTCCTGTGTGAGTATATATATATATATATATATATATATATATATATATATATATATATATATATATATGTATATATATATATATACCTATATACTTATATACATATGGGTATGTACAATATATGTATAATAGTTATTTAATTAATGTGTATAAATATAGGATTATGAAATACATATACGTATACCTGTGTGTATGTGTGTAATTAATATACATGTATATAGTATAGTTATTATTGTTGGTATAAATATATATATGTATATATATATTTTCGTATTGGTATATGTATATTTATGCATTTGAATATACTTAGTATATTTTAATTAAATTGGTATATGATTATATGTATATACTTCGTATATGTTTAGTATATTCTGGAAATAATTAGTATATGTATATGTCTATTGTTAATTATTTAATAATTAAACAGAATGTATAGTATATATATATTATGTAAAGTATTTATATATATTTAATTAATGTGAATGTAAGTGTATGTATTTTAATTTAATTTGTATATATATATGTATATATACATAGATTTATTTTATGACAATTATTTAACAAAAGTATATGCTAGTATAAATTTATTTTAGTGTATGTTAATGTACATGTATGTTATTTATAAATAAAATGTTTAAATACATGTATTAGCATAGTATATATATATTTAGTATATGTATGTGTATAACTAATAAATAGGTATTAGTATTTATTCTTAAATTATTGTATATGTATGTATTAAATCAAATTAGTATATATGTGTATGTATATATGTTCGTGTATTCTTCATATATATATATATATATATGTATTCAAAATATATTTTGTGTGTACGTATTAAATAAATATTAATCTGTAAAATTGGTATATGTATTTTCAGTACATGTTGATAATTGTTAATTTAGTATATGTAAATAAATATATGTATGTTTTGATATAAGTGCTAATTTGGTATGTATATAAATATATATATATATATATATATATATTGTTTTGGTATTTTGGTTTATATATATGGTACTTGTATACATAGTATAATTTAATATAATTAGTATTTTGGTAAATATATATATATATATTGTATATGTATATTATTGGTGTGCATATATATATTGTAAGTACTAAGGTAGTTAAAATAGATATATATATTTATATATCCCTACCAGTTGACCCTAGATTGACCAGTGCCATATCTGGCAGAGCCTCTGACTTCATGGATTTTGTGTTAGCGTAGCATCTGATGCGGAAGTTATATTGTGTTGTGTTTATAGGACTGTTGGTTTACCCAGGGGATACTCTGGAACAGGACATCCATAAATACCAGCTAAGGACCCAAGGCAAGTACAATCTCTGATAATTTCCAATTCTTGATAATTTCTATAAGTTCAATGATCTTGAAATATTACAACTGAATCTTTGACACTGTGCTACACGGACTAGTATATAACCTGGATCTGCAGTCATGAGATGTTACCTTGATTATCGTATTGACATTGTACACGACATGTATATTAGACATCGTACATGATAGACTTGACTTGCTCGTGTATCGTGACGTGTCATGGTTGGATCCACAGTACTAGTTGGGGGCGGGGAAGTAGTTAGTAAGAAATGTGATCATAACCTCTTATTGTAGTATAGAAATTGTAAGTGTTAATCATGCTCTTCACCCATGATTAGCCAGGCCCTGTAGCTATCGTACATGTTCCCAAGCCGGTCACATTTCGAAACTACTATTTCAAACACTTAGAATATATTACAGTTCCCTAATTTAAATCATATACTGCATCACCCGTATATGATACTGTACCTTGTTCTTTCCATTTCTTTATGCACTGACTATATCACATTGTCAATTACCTGTCTCTTTACATTGCCTGTCTCTCTTAAATTGCCATTGCATTTATTTCACTGTCTTCTCAGTAGCTAGCATGACATGTTTTATTGTATTATAGACATTACCAATTAATGGAACTGTTATTTGAGATTGTGCTTTGCTCCTTCCTGACTGGAAATATTTTTCCAGACTATGCCTTAGAGGACCGCTGTCTGACACTTATGGTGAGTAGCTGCAGACTTGATAGTAGTTGTGATTCCAGGAGGTCTAGCTGGAAATTACTATTTTTAGTTAGTTCTTTTAACAGTCTATTTGGTACCGGATTTGTCTCCGGCATTTTGATGATTCTTGGATATTGTTGAGTTAGAATTTTACTTGTGGACTTGTGTTGTGTTTAATTTAGTTTTATTATTCGAAATCTTATCGTGCTGTAATCCTGTGATTGAGTATGTGTTCATCTTATTTGTGTCATCCGTACCTCCTAATGGAGATTGGATGCTTGCGTGACAGTAGTTAGATAGTATCAAGACCTTGACAGCGTTCTACCGCCGATGCTGCGGCGTAGGCTGGACGTACCCACGCACTCGTGCCCCTAAACCGGGTACGGGTCGTGACACGTTTTTAGTGGTGGCCCATGCAGGTCAGACTTCGCATTTAGAGCGATGTCGTGGTAGTGTGACATCCTTGTTATACTACTGCGTGCCTGCGATAGAATCTAGGACATAGGATACTAGGACGAGAGCAAATACTCAATCACAATTTCTTGAGAGATTCCTGGGATGACCCCTGAGAATCTTGTTAAAACTTTCAATTTAAAATCATTCCCTTGTTCCGTCCATTCTCACTTGTTGATTGTTGATTAGTTATTAAGTTAGGATTTTGGTTTCATTGTAGGGTTTGATTTCATATCAAGATAAATTTACAGACTGATTTATGGTATTATCTGATGACGCATGTCGATGAGGACAGCGAGGAAGATTAACACTAGGACTATTGGATTACTAGATATGGATTTAAATTATAATTTGAAGCTTGAAAATGAATTGCATTTTTGAAGTCGAGATATTATGTTATTAAAATTTTATTTTGAGGAATTCAGATTCAATTTGATGAACCTAGACAGGCTGTAAGGATTTTTGGAATTTATAAAAATTTTCACTTCAGTATTTAGATAATTAACCTTGAGGAAGGTATATGCATTATACTTTAAATTATTCGAGGAGTTAGTTTCGAGGACTTTATTTGGAGGATAAAATCTTATAGTGAGAGAGATATTAGTATATAAGATGCATGTGTAAGGACCTGTTGGCTTGAGCATGATTGAGACCTCACTGCCAACTGGCTTAGGTGTTCATCTAGGATTGTATTGGAGAGAGCAGTACTTAGTATGATGGGTTGCATTTGATATACACTTGAGTGATAAGGATAACTAGTATCAGCGATTGCAGTAGGTAAGGAAGCTAGCAGTGAGTGTGCTTGTGGTAGAACTGTGGTACTTAGAGGGATGGAAGTATCAGACCATGGATGTATCTTTGACCTATGCAATCACAACTAGGGTTTATTTCCAATCTATTTATCTTGAATGTTGCTTCCTTAGAACTGTACTGTCCTTCCTTGATGAAATCGCATTTTGCCTAAATTGATTCTTTGGGATCTGTCTTCAGGATGCCGCCGCAGACACGGTCTATGAGAGCGGGAACATCAGCTTTAGAGGGGCCTGCCACCTCTCCACCTGAGAGACAGACAACCGTAGTTCCTCCTACATCTCCGATGCACGTAGGAGTATCTTCACTTTTTGGGGATCCCACTCCCCCACCTGTTCAGAAGATTGCCGCAGCTGTGATGGACAACCTTCCTCCTCCCCCGACTCCGATTCCCGGAGGTTTGCCCATTGACGGAACGCAGATGTTTACGTTGATCCAAGGCATGGTAGATGCCCAGAGAGTGGCGGCAGACGCTCAGCGAGTTCAAGCTGAGGCTCAGAGGGTGCAAGCAGAAGCGTACCAGGCACAAACCGAGCTGATGAAAGAAAACATGGAGAATGCTCATCAAGTGACTCTCCAAGCTTTGGAGAAAGTAGCACAGTACCAGCAGTTTCCTGGCCAGCAGCAGAGATCAGGCACTATAGTGGATTTCAAAAGGATGATGCCTCGAGAGTTCAAAGGCACCGAAGGGATACTCTACGCTGACGACTGGCTAGAGGATATAGAGAGAAGTCTGCGATTGACCCAGATTCTGGAGAACATGCAGATAGAAGCCGCTGGCAGTCAGATGTTCGATATCGCACTCACGTGGTATCGCACGGAGCCGAGAATTACTGCACAAGGACTTACTTGGGAGACCTTCAAGGAACTCTTCAAGGAGAAGTTCTTTCCCGACGTGGCATTGGGAACCTTGGAAGGTCAGTTTCATGACTTAGTTCAAGGAAACATGTCGGTCGACGAGTAAGCTGCAGAATTCTGTAGATTGAGCCGTTTTGCATCGTCTATGATTCGAGACCCAGGAGATCGAGCTCGGAAATTTAGAAAGGGACTGACAAAAGAGATTAAGTCACGAACTTCTGGTCGTCGTACCGCTACCTATGAGGCTATCTTAATGGATGCTCAGATCGCAGAAGAGGATCTGGATCTCAGGCCTAAGAGGAGTCACAATATTTTTGGAGATACGAAAGGTAGCACAAGACCAGCCAAGCATCCCCGTATTCAGCACCAACAGCACTACCAAGTACCATTTCATATTCAGCAACAACCATGGACATTTCAGCATCCACCGCAGTACCTAGCATCAGTTCCTATCCAGCAACATCCAAGGGCATATCAGTATCAACAACAGTACCAGGCACCAGTCCGTGTTGAGCAGAATCAGCAACAGCCTCCAAGAGAGACACAGCAGACTTGTCATTTCTGTAAGAAGCCAGGTCACCTTTGGGAGAGCTGTAGAACGAGGCTAGGACTTTGTTTGCACTGCGGCACTGTGGGACATCGAGTAAGGGATTGTCTTCTAGCCTCTTATCTTTCCGGCCAGCGCACAACTTCAGATTATAGAAGATCCAGTTAGGCTACCTGTGGAACCGTACATTGCTCAGCACCTGCGAAGGGAACCACCCCAGCAGGACGGGCATTTGCGGTGACGGTCGAGGGACCGATATTGCAGGTAATGTGTTAGCAGTTTCTGTTCTTTCCTTTATTCTGTTCCTACCTATTTGATTGATTGATTGCTTAGTACAATAGTTGTATGCATGATTTTCTTGTTAGAATGTAGTTAGTAGTACCCCTGATGCATAGACTGCAACACCATAGCAAATGAGACCATAACCGTGTATGTTCTCCCTAGATAGTATGTGGCATGACTATAGGTAGAATTTTCTTAGACCGTGATTATTGGTGTTGACCATGGTAGACTTATGAAGAGGTTATTACTTGACAAGAGGAACAAGATGATTAAAATTTGAGGATAATTATTGATTTAAATAAATGGTTAAGAAATTAACATGGCATAATTGGTGGTTTAATTAATTCCAGGAAAGATTATGACATGTTTAAGTTGGTTATTAATTTGGAAATTTTGGGAGATTTATCAATGTATTTATTTAATTGCAAGTTATAAATCTTAGAACTTTATATTTGGATGTGACATTTGGAGAATCCTTAAATATCATATTGTTGAGTTCTTGAGGAGTGGATATTAAATTCCGGGTATTGAATTATTAACTCAAAACTTTCAAGGAAATTTTGATAAAAAATAGACTTTGATTTCATTTCGAGGATTTTTCAGGAATGAAATAATATCAAAATTTTGGCAAATTATGAAAGGACATCATGAATTATTACCTGAATTCGTAGATGATGAATTTAAATTTGAGGGATGTAATAATGTGTATGAATAAACGCTACTTTGAGGATTTTAAATTTCGAGGACGAAATTCTTTTAAGGTGGGTAGACTTGTCACTACCACATTCTGAAAACAGGGGTATTTTTGACTTTTTACAATATTTAATATTATTGTAGTTATAATTAATTAAATTGCATGATAGTATATTTGGTTTTAAATATTTATGAGTGATGTGTAATTAAATATAGTATTAGATGCAGTGCTCATTTATTTTTAGCTAGCAGACTGACCTAGAAGCCAGTATACGAACACCTGTCAGGACTTGTGGAATTATGTAATTAATTGTTTTATTTATAATTTAATTTTTTGGAGATTTTAATTAATTACTGTATTTTATTTAATATTTTGCGCAATTGCCTTTGCTTCGATATTTGGAGCACTATCCAGACTTTTGTCTCCCAACAAATTTCACAATCTTGCCCTAGACATGCCCGCCTTCCATTCTGCTATTTTTGCAACTCATAATTTTGCTCCCTGTGCATTGTTTCTAGCCGCACAAAAATCGTCGCGGACGTTTATTTTTAAATCCCTATTTTGTATCGTTGTGCGTTCCAATCGAAAATTGGAGGCCATCTTGACCTATTTTTTGTGCGGCCCAAATTAGGGTAATATTCTGTTCTGAGTCTTCTTCAATATTGGTATTGATGACCTGACCTGATTTTGGGTCCATGTACTCCTAATTAATTGTTGAACACAACTTACATTTATTTCTATTTAAATTGAGGATACTATTTTATCTGATTCTAAAATCCTAATTTAATTCCAGTGCCCTGCTAATTTAAGCCCGTACCCATCTTACAGTGCCCCCTGACCCTACAAAACACCGGACCCCGAATCGCCCGCCAAATTTTTGTTATTTTATGTGTTTTTGCAATTTCCCGAATTTAAGGGGGCTAAATTGCAAATTTGCATTTTGTGGCCTCACCCAATTATTTTAACCAATGAGAAATCTTTAATAATTTAATTAAATCTCACCCTCATTTTCCACATGAATTAAATTTCCTCATGTTCAATCCTAGCCACCCATTCCAGGAATGCATCCTCACCCTCCATCAAACCCACTCTCCCTATATAATGAAATGTCCCATCCTAAACCCTAATCCCTAGACTACCTAGAAAACACCACCTCCTCACAAGCCTCCTCCCTCTCTCATACGTATGTATATTTTTCTTCTTCCCTTTCCTTCTTCTTCTCCTTCTTCCTTCCTTCTTCTTCTTTATTGCTTTTCTTTCTTCTTTCTTTGAAATTCAAATTCGAGGGGGGGGGGGGGGAGGGAATACTGTGCATTTCCCCCATCCCCTGAACCCCGGCGGTCTACATCTCCGGCGGCCCCTGCTGTTCAACCCCGCTCTCCCTCGGGCAACGACCTCCGGCGGTCCGGCGGCCCGTTGCTCCTCCCCCGCCGGACAGTTCCCCACGGCGCTGCTCCTCCCATCATCCCCCGACCGGCGGTTCTCCCCCTCTCGCTCCATCATCCAATCATCACCACCACCTCCATTATCATCATCTCCTAGCCACCATCACCCCGACAGAGACTCCGGCGAGCCGCCCCAGCCGAGGCGACCCCGCTGGCCTGCTGTCCCGGCCGCACCCCGGCCGTTGTCCCATGCTGTTCTCGTCCCGGCGGCCTGCGCACCGCACTCCGGCGAGCAGCCGAGCAGCAGCCCGCGCTCGAGTCCCCCGCAGTTCGGCCATCATCCTCCTTCTCCTGATCAACTCCGGCCGACTTCCTCTGCAGTCCGGTCGGCCAGCCACCCCGACAGCCACTGTGAGTCTTCTCCTTCTCTCCCTCTTCCTTCTTCCTCCTTCTTTCTTCCTGTGTGAGTATATATATATATATATATATATATATATATATATGTATATATATATATATACCTATATACTTATATACATATGGGTATGTACAATATATGTATAATAGTTATTTAATTAATGTGTATAAATATAGGATTATGAAATACATATACGTATACCTGTGTGTATGTGTGTAATTAATATACATGTATATAGTATAGTTATTATTGTTGGTATAAATATATATATGTATATATATATATTTTCGTATTGGTATATGTATATTTATGCATTTGAATATACTTAGTATATTTTAATTAAATTGGTATATGATTATATGTATATACTTCGTATATGTTTAGTATATTCTGGAAATAATTAGTATATGTATATGTCTATTGTTAATTATTTAATAATTAAACAGAATGTATAGTATATATATATTATGTAAAGTATTTATATATATTTAATTAATGTGAATGTAAGTGTATGTATTTTAATTTAATTTGTATATATATATGTATATATACATAGATTTATTTTATGACAATTATTTAACAAAAGTATATGCTAGTATAAATTTATTTTAGTGTATGTTAATGTACATGTATGTTATTTATAAATAAAATGTTTAAATACATGTATTAGCATAGTATATATATATTTAGTATATGTATGTGTATAACTAATAAATAGGTATTAGTATTTATTCTTAAATTATTGTATATGTATGTATTAAATCAAATTAGTATATATGTGTATGTATATATGTTCGTGTATTCTTCATATATATATATATATGTATTCAAAATATATTTTGTGTGTACGTATTAAATAAATATTAATCTGTAAAATTGGTATCTGTATTTTCAGTACATGTTGATAATTGTTAATTTAGTATATGTAAATAAATATATGTATGTTTTGATATAAGTGCTAATTTGGTATGTATATAAATATATATATATATATATATATTGTTTTGGTATTTTGGTTTATATATATGGTACTTGTATACATAGTATAATTTAATATAATTAGTATTTTGGTAAATATATATATATATATATATTGTATATGTATATTATTGGTGTGCATATATATATTGTAAGTACTAAGGTAGTTAAAATAGATATATATATTTATATATCCCTACCAGTTGACCCTAGATTGACCAGTGCCATATCTGGCAGAGCCTCTGACTTCATGGATTTTGTGTTAGCGTAGCATCTGATGCGGAAGTTATATTGTGTTGTGTTTATAGGACTGTTGGTTTACCCAGGGGATACTCTGGAACAGGACATCCATAAATACCAGCTAAGGACCCAAGGCAAGTACAATCTCTGATAATTTCCAATTCTTGATAATTTCTATAAGTTCAATGATCTTGAAATGTTACAACTGAATCTTTGACACTGTGCTACACGGACTAGTATATAACCTGGATCTACAGTCATGAGATGTTACCTTGATTATCGTATTGACATTGTACACGACATGTATATTAGACATCGTACATGATAGACTTGACTTGCTCGTGTATCGTGACGTGTCATGGTTGGATCCACAGTACTAGTTGGGGGCGGGGAAGTAGTTAGTAAGAAATATGATCATAACCTCTTATTGTAGTATAGAAATTGTAAGTGTTAATCATGCTCTTCACCCATGATTAGCCAGGCCCTGTAGCTATCGTACATGTTCCCAAGCCGGTCATATTTCGAAACTACTATTTCAAACACTTAGAATATATTACAGTTCCCTAATTTAAATCATATACTACATCACCCGTATATGATACTGTACCTTGTTCTTTCCATTTCTTTATGCACTGACTATATCACATTGTCTATTGCCTGTCTCTTTACATTGCCTGTCTCTCTTAAATTGCCATTGCATTTATTTCACTGTCTTCTCAGTAGCTAGCATGACATGTTTTATTGTATTATAGACATTACCAATTAATGGAACTGTTATTTGAGATTGTGCTTTGCTCCTTCCTGACTGGAAATATTTTTCCAGACTATGCCTTAGAGGACCGCTGTCTGACACTTATGGTGAGTAGCTACAGACTTGATAGTAGTTGTGATTCCAAGAGGTCTAGCTGGAAATTACTATTTTTAGTTAGTTCTTTTAACAGTCTATTTGGTACCGGATTTGTCTTCGGCATTTTGATGATTCTTGGATATTGTTGAGTTAGAATTTTACTTGTGGACTTGTGTTGTGTTTAATTTAGTTTTATTATTCGAAATCTTATCGTGTTGTAATCCTATGATTGAGTATGTGTTCATCTTATTTGTGTCATTCGTACCTCCTAATAGAGATTGGATGCTTGCGTGACAGTAGTTAGATAGTATCAAGACCTTGACAGCGTTCTACCGCCGATGCTGCGGCGTAGGCTGGACGTACCCACGCACTCGTGCCCCTAAACCGGGTACGGGTCGTGACACAACTCGGCGTTAAAATAGTAGGACTCTACTCCTTTAAACGGGTTTAGGTCGGCAACCTCCGTTTGTACCATTCCTTGGGGGTCTACATATTTAAGGCATTGATGTAGAGTTGAAGGAATAATGTTGTGATCGTGGATCCACGGTCTTCCCAGCAAAATATTGTAGGACACCTCTGAATCGATCACGTAACATGTGGCCATCGATCTGAGGTTGCCAATCTGGATCCTTAGGCGAATCTTCCCCAACGGCTTACTTCTTCCGGCGTTGAAACCCACGATCGTAGTGGAGGTGTAAGCCAGTTCGCTGGTAGGAATCCTCAATGGTCTAAGCAGACTGTGAGGGATGATGCTAATCGACGATCCCGGATCTATGTGAATCCAATCGACCTTCATGGAACCAACGTACCCGGTATAATAGAGGGGCCTGTCATGCTTGTTATGTTTTAACAACATGTCGTCTTGGGTGAAAGTGATATTTGGGACCACCTCCATCACATTGTGGCATTGAGGACATGCCACTGGTTCTTCGTCGGGGAACTTGAGCTGGGTCAAGCATGCCTCCGCCTGCATCAGTGCTTCACTCAGGGCTAGACGAGTGTCTTGGGAGAGCCTGAGTAGCTCAAAGATGGAGAGCCTGGCTGGTGTATTAACCAGTTGGACCAGGATATCGAAGTTGTATGGCTTCTCAAAACCTTTGTTTGGAATATTTTTCACAGGTTTATCAAAGCGCACTTCTCTTTGCTTCCCTTTGTCTGCCGGCATCGGTTTTGAAGGGCTGGCCTCTGGTACGACGGGGCCTGGTCCTGAAGGTTTGGCAGTTGAAGCGTCCGCCGGTGCATCCTCCTGACTTTCTCCGCAGTCGTTGAGGTAGGCTTTCCCTGAACGGGTTGCAGCAAGTAACTCATCTTCGTCCGATGGTGAAGAAGTTGCGACCATATGGCATGGTTTGCGCTTGGAGCTTCTTCTAGACGTAGCTTTAGTAGCTTTAGTCTCTTCCTCGAGCTCTGACACCAAATTCGGATGAACCCACATAATCTCGCCCTGCCGGGTGGTTAGGGGTACCAGGTCTTGATTTTGATCTCTAGATGGAGGGAGATTGACGATGTCCATCGTAGCTCAGGAAATGGGCGTGATACCGTTCATGACCTCTTGGGAAGGCAGATCGCCGAACCGCAAAGAGATCATGTTGGCCGTGACCGTCTTCTCGGTGTTGTGCAGAGTGATGGCCTTAGCATCGATCAACCCCTGGATCTTCCTCTTCAGTATGTAACACGCCTTTTTTGGGTGGTGTACGTATCTGTGGAAGATGCAGTATTTGGGGTCGTCAGTACTGCCGACTTCTTGGGGCCGCCTTAGCTCCGGAAGGGTGATCTTGCCGCTTTTGACGAGACACTCGAATATACTAGGGATATTGTCGTCGTCGAAAGAGTAGACTTCGACGGGCCTGGAAGTCCCGAGCTTCGTCTGTGTGGTCGCCGCCGTCTTTTGTCTGGACGTATTGACCGTCAGAACTTCTTTTCCCTTGGAGCTGCGAGGATGGTCGCTGCTGGGAGATGACCTTTTGCCTCTATCGGAGGCGGAGATCATGATGCCATTGTCGCGCGCCTTGCGACTGTTGTCTTCGGCGGCCACTGTCGAGACGATGAACGAAGGCCACTCATGGAACTGATATGGTCCTGTAAACACCGAGACTACGGAAAGGAGGTTCTTCCTGCAAATGTCTACTAACGCCGAGTCTGGAACTCCTGGAGGCATTTGTAAGGTGGCCTGACGAAAACGTTCGACGAAGGTACGAACGTCCTCCTTTTCCCTTTGCTTGACTTCGATGAGAGAGGACATAGACATGTCCATTCCACCCTCGTAGAATCGCGTGAAGAATAAAGCTTTAAAGTCTTCGAATGAAGTAATGCAGTTGTCCGCCAAGCTACGGTACCACTGATAGGCTACTCCTGAGAGGCAGCCTTTGAACACCCGAGTGAGGAGGGCGTCGTTCCCTTGTAGCAACACCGTCATCATACTGAAATAGTTCATGTATTGACTTGGTGATGTTTTTCCTTCGAACAGAGCCATAGTCTGAGGTTTGTACTTCGGAGGAAAAGGGACTTCTTCCCAGATAGCTGGGTAAGGCTGGTTGATTCCCAGTTTCTTGAGCTGATCTTTGTGCTTCAAGGCATCAAACTGGGCTTTCAACTCCCGTACTGCCTGTATCGGATTTTTAGTTGGAAGCGAGGCTATGGTGTAGTGCAGAGTTGGATGTATCGTGACTCCAACGGGAGGTAATATATTCACCGAGTGAGGAAGCGGAGGAACTGCCGACTCTTGATCTAGAGCAGGCTCTTGGCTTGGGTTGGATGGTGGCAAGTCCACCCCCACACGTATCTGAGTTGGCGGGACCGACGCTTGAGCCATTGCAGTTACGTGCTGAGTTAGCATCATCTGGTGCATGTTCTCCATTAGGGATTGCATTTATTTCAGAGACGTTTCCAGTATAGTGATGCGTTGTTCCGCGTTTCCTGACGGCGAAGCTTCCTCGCGTTCGTCTTCAATGGCGTAAACTCCCATTTCCCTGGGCGTCCTCGAAGGATAAGTATAGGTCGCTGCAGAAGTCGACTATATACTCTCAGCATCTGATCTGGGAAATTGGCGACCCCCAGTGTCGGAATCAGACGAGTACGAAGCTGGTTGCTGTGACCTTGCACGGGTGTTTTGGAATACCCCAGCTTCAGTGTTCCTGAGGAGGTCTTCGAATCTTCTTCGGCTCGGAGGCCCTAAGGGATGACGTCTTGAGCTCGACCCTCCTCTAGGTATGTGTGAAGCCATGTTCACGGACACACACGCGGGTTCTTCTTCCGGGAAAGACTGAGAATAGCTCAATCGGTCGAAAACCGACCGTTTTGCTTTAGAACAGCAGCAGTCAATCATAATTTTATGACTATTACAACATTGCTCGCTAGGGGGCGTAATAGACATGTTGGAAGGTCCCCTCTCCTTACGCTTCTGTATTAGGTATTTGTGCAGGTCAGGAGGAGTAGCAACCTGAGCTTACTTTACGTCGTGGGACTTCGCCTGGCGTAATTTGGAGATTTGCTCAGAGTGGCGTAAGGCTGAAGAGGTCCTCAGTCGGCCGTCGGCTTCTCGCGTAATCCGGAGGGTAGGCAGATTTATTCTTCGCCGGCGTAACGGCCGAGGAGTCGAGTATTCTGCTGCTTGCTTTCCCTCACGGAAATTACGATACTCATCTGGTTCCTCGTAGAGGTCAGATGTTGTCTTGCGCCTGGAGCATGATTTGTACTTCTGACCTGGCGCTGAGGCATTACCAGAAGTTTGGTCTGTATCACGCGTAGCGGGAGACTGGTTTCTGCGCGTAGAGTGCAGTGGATACTTCTGGGTTAGCCCTGAGGCTTTGCCCGAAGTTTTGTCTGTATCGCGCGTAGCGGGAGACTGGTTCCTACGCGTAGAGCGCAGTGAATACTTCTGGGTCAGCGCTGAGGCTTTGCCCGAAGTTTCGTCTGTACCGCGCGTAGCGGAAGACTGAGTTTTACGTGCAGGGCACGGAGGAGCAGTGCTACAACCTCATTGGTCAGAGAGGTCGGAGAGATCGGAGAGTCCACAGGAACGATAGAGGTTGTCTTGGGCATCCAGACCTTGCGCAGCTTCCTGTTGTCTTGGACGGAGAGAGAGTGAGAGCTACCCCCGGTTCGAAGCATGTCTTCGTAGGCAGACTGGTCGAAATGGACGACCAGTGTCTTCTTCACGGTTCCTATAGATACCGCATCGTGTTGAGCAATTGCTTCCTCGTCAGAAGAGAAAGATGTCCCCAGCAGAGTCGCCATCTTGTTTGTGGTATTAAACGAAAGAATGAAGATGTATTCAATATGGGGTTTACACAGAACCCGCCCTCTTTGGTTTACAAACAAACTTGTATAATTTGATCCTATACGAGGATATGGGAGTACAATTTATTTAATCTGGGTAAATATTGCTATAGGTGTCTGATCTGCAGTCGATCACTTTAGCTCTTGGACCACAGATGTTGAAGAAGTGTCGTAGAAGACAGGAAGCAGCTTCAAAGGTTGCAGGAGAGGGTGGATGCACGATGCCAAAGTCGTCGATCCCTACTCTTTGCCTGAGCTCCGGGTGCTCTCTCTCTCTCTCTCTCTCGGGTTCGATCTTCCAATTTTTGTCGACCTGGTTCGATCTTCAAGTTTGAAGTTTTTCGACCTCGTTCTTCATTGATAGAGGTCTCTATTTATAGAGTTTTAGTGACAGTGACCACTCCGTCGGTGTAACAACCGAGGAGTGAAAAGTACAGCACCCTTTTACACAACGGTTAAAGTAACCAGTGCCTGTGCATAGATGATCTTTTGAATGAGCGTGTGACGCGGGTCCAACTAAGGGACACAACGCGTACAATTGCTACGAAGATCACGACGTAAAAGCCACGTAGGTAGGTATCCATTGTGTAGAAGAGGTTGGCATAGAAGCCAAATGTCTGTCACCATGGCATAGAAGCCAAATAGTTATCAAACCGGCATAGAAGCCGAACAGGCGTAGAAGCCGAACAGGTGTAGAAGTCGAGTGGTCGTAGAGGCCAAACAGGCATAGAAGCCGAGTGGTCGTAGAAGCCGAAGGGGCACAGAGGCTGAGCAGGCGTAGAAGCCGAATGGGCACAGAGGCCGAGCAGGCGTAGAAGCCGAATGAGCACAAACGCTGGATGGGCGTAGAAGCCGAATGAGCACAAACGCTGGATGGGCGTAGAAGCCGCTGCGTACCGTGCCACAGTGCTGATGTGGACGTCTTAGCCGGAATTACGGCTTTTGAAGATATAATCAAATCTCCTGCATTAAATGCCGAGATTTGCCACCATCCTGTACATTAAATATGGAGGCGTATTCTTTGACGGTCTGTAACCCTTTCTGCGCATCAGTCGCAGAGACGTGCCTCGAAAAACTGTCACCGCTCTGTGCATTAGGCGAAGAGACGTGCCTCGAACCCCGTACGGAGTGCAGCTTTTGGCGTAGCAGGCAGTTTGTCTACTGCAGAACGTAAACAGCTCGCGTTTTGCCTGTGTAAAATAAGACAGCGTATCCTTTTGTGCTTGAAGAAGCAGTTTACGGGAAGGGGATGGCGGTATTTGACAGCCTGGGTGGCAGTAGAGTGCCATCATTATAGCCGTCACTTGGGTAGTCGAGCCGTATCCCTTTGCCAGAAGTCCAGACGTCAGGTTCATTGCAGGCTCTTACAGGTTCATTGCAGGATCTGACAGGTTCACTTCGGGGAATACGAAGCGTCTCTTGTACACCTCAATGCTGCGTATGAAAGGGGAGGAGTTTTATGCCCTGGAGGCGATGAAGCACCCTGTTTTACGCTGAAGCGGCTTGGACGTACTGCCTTACGCGGATGGTCCTTTGAGCTTTTATGTTTCACGCTCTGTTCTAGCGAAAAAGGCTCTGTTGCACGCTTGATGGCTCTTAAGGCCTCTGCCTATGCTGCTCTGTACCGATATGCCGCGTATAGTCATCCGGCGTATTTTTCATGCTTCTACACCCCTCTCGACGGAGAGCTCCAAATCCATCAGGTGTTGCTGGGATACCGGGATTGCATGTAGCCAGAAAATCTCTCTAGATGCTTCTAGATAATTATTCTAGTTATTAACTTAGGCAAGTTATCAAGGATTCCTGACTGTGGTGGTCATAAATCTGACTTAGACATGATGCAAGACTGGACAATATCTTGACAAGTATAATCAGGACAGGGATAAGCAAGAAACTACATGAATTCATCTTATTAGTACAAGCATTTCAGTTCTGGAGATTCTAGCATGTCCGGATGAGCTACGCCGAACCACTATCTGGTTTCTCAGTACATGTCAGGTATCTGGAGTCAGGAATCAGGTTCATTCAGAACAAGTCGGGTGGTGGGAGTTCTTCGTTTAACAATGTCACATTCCATGTTCTGGTAAATGTAGCATCCAGGTTATAAGCAATTTAGAAATAACATGCATCATATGAATTTAACTAATTGGGCCAAGCATAAGGAGTAAATAATCCATAAGAGAATATATAACGAAGGAAAATATTCTACTATAAGTGCTAGAGGTGCATGAGATGAGCTGGCCGCAGGCAAGAAACTGGCCGCATGCATGAAGCTGGCCGTATGAGTCATAACAAGGTTCACTCCTCCGGACAAGGGTTGAGTGACAGAGAATAAACGTAAGGTCAGAAAAGTGACTGATGTGACTTGGCTAATAAAGCGTTTCAGGAAAGTAAAAAAAGGAATGCATAGCTCGAGGCCACATGGACAACTCGACTGCATGCTCCTTTAGGCCGCATGCTCCTCTGGGCCGTATGGAATCAGGAACTTAAAGGAATTTTTTTCATTCAAGTTTTATGCATTTGGCCAAGGGACGCATGTGCAGATTCAGTCATGCATCCAACAAGATGGTCGTATGCTGAGTTTGGAGTAAGGAGTCCAGGCTACATGCCAAACAGGCCGCATGGAACTCCTTCATCCCAGAATAGCAAGTTTCAGCCATGGAAAAGCTCCAAGTCTGAAATCTAGTTCCTCCATGAAATTCTCGTTTCCAGCCCAAATCCGGAGAAGTAAAGTTTTAAACCACTTGAAAATCAGATGCTCTCACATAGAACAACTAGTTTTGGAAAACAATAAGTTTTAAGAGACAAAACCATGAAAACTCAAGAATGTACATCTAGCCCAACCAAGCTATCAAAACCAAAAATACCAAGAAGTAAACATGTAGAGAATTTCATAGAGCACAATAAAGACTAATAAAATACAATAGATCCACAATAATGTAAAAGTGCAAGTTCTTCCTCACTGGCAAGATGTTCTTGCCTAAAACCACCACTAACTACTACCACTACTACCAAAGGAAGGGAACCGGCCTGGGCTGCTCTCGGCTAGGAAAGAGGGGAGAGAAAAGGAAAAGTAAATTAAAAGAGGAGAAAAGTGAAAGAATGGAAAAGAAAGAGAAAAAGAGGGGTTATATATCAAGAGTGGTTAACATTATTCACTAATCTAGAAATTACATGAGAGCAACTAGAGAAATCCAAAAAAAATAAGGAAATCAACATAAAGTAATAGCACACATATACAAGATATGAACATAAAAAATACGCGACAGTGAGACGAGTCTCACATGTTACAACAGTTCAAAACCTCACATTAATGCGGCAACTGTCATTTAAAACGTATTCTCCTTAAATGCAAAATTAAACACATACGCATTAAATGCGCATAATCTTGTTAGCTTCATAATTATTTTGCCGCATAGTCAATATTCTATCATATAAGATAATGAGAAAGAATTGTAAGAATTTGTATGCGCTTTCATTGTTAAGCGCA
Source organism: Iris macrosiphon (assembly GCA_036927795.1). NCBI lineage: Eukaryota > Viridiplantae > Streptophyta > Magnoliopsida > Asparagales > Iridaceae > Iris > Iris macrosiphon. The sequence goes on from JAYESA010000014.1 coordinate 43,283,778, forward strand.
TAGGTTCTTGTCGCATAGTCCTACGTGGCGGTGCTAAGCTGTATACAGACAAACGTAAATATTACGTTGACGTAAGAGCTGACATTTTATTTGTAACTGTCATCAGCACGCATTAGTGAATGGAACAACTTTAAATGCAGTGTTAGATCGACTTATGCAGCTAGGCAGTATGCGCCTAAGGCCCTTGCCGCATAGACTTTTGAAGAATCATTGTCCTCGGCGCATAACTTCTAGCGCATAGCCTTCTTTATAAAATACTGATGTTCTCTATTTTTTGTACCCAGCACGCATAGACGTGGGCGCATAGTGCTGACTTTACTAGCTCAGACTATCCTATTTAAGTAGCGCGGCGCATAGTTTTTATGCTCATGTACTCAACTTTTTTTATTCTTCTATAGTTTACATGTGCATTATTCATGTAGAAATATGAGCCATAAGCTCATATTCTTACATGAGCCAATGTACATGTGGACCAATAGGAATAGAGTGTACTAGTGCACATGGATGCACATGGGATGTAAGAGTCCATTCCTATTGGGTCATATGTGCATGATTCATGTAAGAATATGAGCCAATAACTTATATCCCGTTTACCCTATATGGGTAAACCTACATGAGCCAATGCACATGTGGACCAATAGAAATGGAGTGTACTAATGCACATAAGTGCACATGGGATGTAAGAGTCCATTCTTATTGGTCCAGATGTGCATGACTCATATAAAAATATGAGCCATAGGTTCATATTCACCAATAGGAATGGAGTATACTAGTGTACATGGGTGCATGCGGGATGTATGAGTCTATTTCTATTGGTTCACATGTACATGACTCATGTAAAAAAATATCATAGGCTCATATTCCTACATGAGCTAATGCACATGTGGACCAATAGGAATGTAGTATACTAGTGCACATGGAGGCGCATAAGATATAGGAGTCCATTCCTATTGGTCCAGATGTGCATGACTCATGTAGGAATATGAGCCAATGGCTCATATTCCTACATGAGTCAATGCACATGTGGACAAATATGAATATAGTGTACTAGTGTGCATGGGATGTAGGAGTCCATTCATATTGGTCCATATGTTCATGGACTCATGTAGGAATATGAGCCTATGGACTAATGCCATTCAAGAGTTTCTGAACTTTCAGCTTGCAGCAGGTCTGACTGACCTCCCTTTCTCTGGTAGCAAATACACTTGGTGTAACCAACAATGTGGACTATACGACAATGGTCTAGGTTGTATAGGTTCATGGTTATGCTCCCATGATATTCAATAATAGCTTCCTCTCTTTACTATCTTAATCATACTGAATCTATCATGGTCACTCCCCGTTCCCGATATACGTATTTGGAACGTATTTTTAATTTAGCATGGTTGTATGTGCATGGAGACTAGACCTATTATTTGGTTTAACCTTGCTTATGATTTATTTTGTGGGTTGGTTCAAGTCATGAGAACCTTTTGGTTCAACCCTCAACCTTACCATATATAACCTAATATTTCTCTCTCTCTCTCTCTCCACTTCTTAATTTCTTTCTCTTTCTTTAGTTTGCTCTCCCTATTTCCATATGCAAGTACACCTTGCATGAGAAATAGAGAAATGATCCATATTATTGTTTTATTATGTTTATTATGTGTTTCTAGGCACTTTTAGTTCTTGGAGTTTTCTGTTTTGATGGATGGATTAGTGTAGATCTATATTTCTAAACATAGTATTTTATGGATTTCATGAGTTTTTCTACATGATAAAGCTTTCAATTTAGAGTCTTTTGGCTTTTGGTTTACTCGATTTGGACTTAAAATGAGAATTTTATGAACAAAACAAGCTTTTAGTTTTTTAGAATTTCCGCCATGGCTGAACCTGCTGTTGGAGAAGACGAAGTTCGCATGCGGCTAGTGAGCTATGCGGCTGAGAGTGCCATGCATCCTGAGAGGGCCATGCGGCCTAAACTCTTGTCGCATACTGACATCATGCGTCCATCTTGTTGGACGCATTACTATTTATTTACACAAGTGTCCTTGAACACCTTGTGCTTTCACTCGCTGAACGAATGAGAATTTCGCTAAATCCAAGAGATAACCCATGCGGCACCGATACCCATGCGACCTGAAGAGCATGCAGCCACTATTTTTCCTTGGATGCATGGCTCTGAAATGTTGGCACTTATTTCTTTGGTTTTATCTTTTCTTTCTGACACACTTTATTGTATTGTCATATCAGTCGCATTAGTCACTTTATGTCACATCATTGACACTTTATTTATTGTATATCACTTTATCACTTGTCCCAAGTAGTATATCTTAACCCTGAGCATGCGGCCAAGTGGTTCATGCGGCATGACTTCATATGCGGCCTGACTTCATATGCGGCCAGGAAATTGTCATGCGATATCGACTTCCCATGCGGCCTAGAGACCCATGCGGCCCTGCTTGTTTGATTGAATATTTTCTTGATTTGTGTGACCCAATGTGTAATTGATAATTAGTAATTGGACTCAAATACTGTAGCTGTACTGATACCACTCGCTGAATGAATACAAATTTTGCTAGGTCCAAGAGAACTCCATGCGGCATCGAACTTTATACGGCACCGACACTCATGCGACCTGGAGAGCATGCAACCACTATTTTTCTTGGACGCATGGCTCTTAACTGTTGGTACTTATTTCTTTAGTTTTGTCCTTTCTTTCTAACACACTTTATTGCATTGTCACATCATTGATACTTTATTTATTGTTCGTCACTTCATCACTTGTTCCAAGGAGTATACCTTAACCCTGAGCATGCGGCCAGACTCCATATGGGGACAAGTGGTCATGTGGCCTGACTTCATATGTGGCCTTGATTTGCCATGCGGCCTGACTTCATATGCAGCCAGGATTGTCATATGGCCCTAACTTCACATGCGGCCATGATTTATCATGCGGCCCTGACTTCATATGCGGCCTCGACTTCCCATGAGACCTAGAGACCCATCCGGCCCTGCTTGTTGATTGAATATTTTTTTAATTCGTGTGACCCAATCTATAATTGATAATTGCACTCGAATACTGTATCCGTGCTGATATCACTATTGTCTGACAATTATTCATGAGTTAATGTGCGCTGAGGTGCAACACATCGTGTTACGTGTTAAGTAATTATATTTGGGTTGTGCATCGAGAATGTCTCCAAATTTATGAACGCATGATATTATAGATATATATACTCAGCACGGGCATAATAAGCGAGTTAAATACCAAACCGTGGCTAGGATATTGATTGTGTGAATGTTGTATACAACCTCGGGTGAATCCAGATTTGACTTCCATGGATTCGTATCTAGTGTGCCCGTACTTTGTACGACATCTTAAGAAAAATTCTCATATGACCACGCCTTGAGATTTCAAACACAATATAGGGCTAATTAGGTAACTAAAAGTGGTAGTAACATTGGAGGAAACGGTATCCCGAGATCATGCCAACGAACCTTCTCACAGAGATTCATTCTAAGTGCGTTGTGGGCTGGCCACCACAGATACTGTATATCATCTGCCTTAGTAGAGTTAAGTATCTGACTTATTATTATGCCAAGCCACTATTTCAATATAGGAACACTGAATCCGCTAATACTGTATTTTACAAGTGCCTATTTTATTTATTTGGTTTGGTTAGCTCATGTTCGGCACTGGCGTGATCTGAGGATACTTATTATGTATTATTCTGAGATAACCTCAGACTCCACAAAATAGCAAGTCATACAAATGATTGGCCGATATAAGAAATAGACTTGGTTGTGATTGTATTATTCAGCTAGTAGCCTATAAAAATAAACTATCTTAGTGTGATGGTTTATCCCTTGTCCTTGTTTAGTTGTAGGGTTGAGCCTTAGCGCTAGGATATGCCATGGACCTAAGTTACGATACTGAACCTATGTAATATTATATATTTTCTTGGGTTTTTGTTTTTCTATTTTGTACTTCCTTTGTGGTACTAACTATTTGGGTTCTAACCCCACTATTTTTTGCATAGCCAGGTTTTGAGCCAGCACATGAGAATCTAGTATACTTTTCCCCAACTCGTGGCGCGTACCAGGAATATGGTCGTAGGGGATAGCGAGTGGGTTTTCTTCTTCCCTTCTCATCTTGCACATTTACTTCTTTTTGCCGTTTAGCCACCGGCACCTGTTAGCCGGCTCGTCTGGACATTAGTTTTTCTTACAAGATTGTATTAAATCAGACTGCAGCTGATCACTGTCATGTACTTTTGTTACTCTTTCAGCTTCTTATTTTTGTACAGCTGGACTCTAGAATATTTTGAAAACGCGTTTGGTATGCCTTATTGTTTACATGTATGCTCTATGCGTAATGTTTCTTGTTTGAAGGATTAAGATTTAGAAGTTTTAGACCATAGGAGACTTGATTGTAGCCTGCACCCCCTTGTCTTATACAGTCGTGATTGTCGTACGACGTATAGTACCTTGTATGGGATAGCTGGCCATGTCTGTCTCTATATTCCGGTACTCGGACGTGACAAGATTTTAGTGGTGGCCCATGCATTTCTGTTCTTCAGACTTGTGTGGTGTCATGGTCAAAGGAGTCTCAATCAAACATGATCCTACTTGAAATTCTGAATTCGTCATATTCGATACTCAGCTTAAATTTTTCCAGATTGGTTGCTTCCTTGTTCCTTCTCGTTGTGTGCTTATTGTTTCTTGTGCTCTTCTTTAGGGCTTCTCCTTCCTCCGATGATGCAGCAACAAGAAAGACAGAGTTGTCAGTGGAACAAAATCATGTAAACCCCTTATTTTTAGTTTTTAAAATTTTTAAATTTTAATTATGAGTATCAAATAATTATTGAGATTAAGGGAGATTTTTTCAATAATTTTAGCTAATTAGAATAAATATTAATTCATGGATTGATATTTTTGTATATTTAATTATTACTATTATTGCACATAAAATATTTTTTTGGGTGTACAACTAATATTAGAGTATTGTAGAATTTTTTTGAAATTTATTGAGGTTCAAAGATATTTTTAGATAGCTATTTATACACACACACACACACACACATATATATATATATAGAGAGAGAGAGAGTAAGAGAGAGAGAGAGATTATTGTTATTAATTAAACCAACCCAAACCAAACTGACCCTAAACCCAAACCCGTACCTGTTAACCCTCAAACACGCTCACCCATACCCGCACCTATTTGTCACGCCCCAGTCCCAAAATATACGAAACCAGGCCACGTGACAATGGCCAGCTGACACGTCTCCGAAGATATCCCAATTTAATGGATCCACGAAGAGTGCTACGCTGTCCTATAATACTATATGTCCAATATCAATCAATAACAGGTAATCTAATCTCATCCACAATATAAAGAGCAAGAAACACTAAATAAACTGCTGGTTGATAAATACCAGTCTCTAGATATCATAGTACAACCAGTGATGTCTGGTGGGAACAAACCCACTACTATGACGAAAAAAAGTACTGAAATGAGATATAAAAGATAATGACTAGAGCATCAGCTGAGTAGATAATGATGCCCTCTATCTAGGTTAAAGGCCTACCAACTGGTCACGGAAACTCTGACGGTTGCACCTCCAACTCCTCAACTGTAGCAAATCTCGTCTCCTGTCCCGGGCCATATACGGTGGGGTAGTAAGCCTCGTCTAAATCTGGGAAGGTACCAGGTCCTCAGAGGGACGTAACAAGATACAAGAAAATAACATGCCATATATGAATACTGAATAAAATAAATACAATAAGGGTGTGCTAGCCATCTAAGTGAATGCAATGTGAGGACAACGCTGGTGCGTATGAGTAGGTGTAGGCATAACGTCCATGCTCCGAAGAGAATGGCATCAGTACAGTATATCGTCCATATCGCTCCGAAGAACGTGGCATCAGTATAAAGGAAAGGTCATTGGATCCGAGGCTCCTCCGAACTACGGCTCCAATGTGTGTACCCCATACGCCTACTAGTTGTCCTCCCCGCCCAATGTAGATACACAAATTGACTACTCGACGTGCATACCCGATATTTATATGCCAAGTCTCTATATTATATCCTGACTACATACTAACCATGATATAGGTTACATGTAACGATAGCTAGTCGAGTGCGCAAGCCCGCATCCCAATATGAATATATCTCAGTGACCGTGTAAGGTGTCAGGTCTCAGACAATAACAGGGTATCGTCCAATGGGTTGAGTCTGCTAAGAGCTAAGTCCATATATATACTAATCATCGACGTATCCGTCGAATGCACCCGAGACAACTCGGACGCGTACAGTTGTATAAATTACGAGCAACAAGAATACAATACAACTTATGCATATTTAAATTAGACAGTAAATATAACAAGGTATCTTGCCTGTGTCCTGAAGCTGGGAATGCCATAAGCTGGTTCCTGCAATGTCTCCTGGCTGATCCAAAGGTCCTAAACACAATATAATATAACATTCTAATATCTGACGCTAAACATTAAATGTACACGACTATGATGCGACGTTTGAATATTATCTCAAGTTCACGTCTGCTCGAATACAGCTTCACATGTGCGCGTATCTAAGGTGCACACGTGTTCTGTACTCGATCATCCCGGCCCTTGAGATAATAATTTCAAGTTACGGGTTGACCACGATCGCTGTTCTGGCGAACACATGCTCATTGGTTTCTATGTTTATTACCCGTGGTTTATGTACAGGTTTTAGGGTAAACGTTAGTCCTTGGTGTTATGCTAGTCAATAAACAGATTCTAAACCTTATTATTCATTAATCTAATTTATATATAATTAGTGGTTGTGTTTGATATCAATATTTCTTGACACGTCGATACGATGCTACGATATTAACATGAAGAAATGGGGTTTAATGTGGTTACCTCTACGTGGCTTGTTTGGACAGGGTCTGCTCTTGTCGAGGCATACTCCGGCGAGGCTGTAGCAGTAGCGGCAGAACGGTAGCGGGTGCGGCAGTGGTACACGGGGGGCAGCGGGTCGGGGGTGTACGGGGCGGTCGTCAGCTGTGTATAGGGGGTTGTCGACTGTGTATGGGGCGGTGGTCGGCTGTGTATGGGGGTGGTCGGCTGTGTATGGGGCGGTGGTCGGCTGTGTATGGGGGTGGTCGGCTGTGTAAGGGGGGCAGCGATCGGCAATATATGGGGGTGGTCGGCTGTGTATGGGGCGGTAGTCGGCTGTGTATGGGAGGCAGCGGTCGGCAATATATGGGGGGGGTGGTCGGCAATATATGGGGGGTGGTGGTGATGGTTGGTGCAAAGGAGGAGGAGTATTCGGCTAGGGTTAGGGTTTTGGTGAGGCTTTGTTGGTTTAGGGTTTCATATGGAGAAGTTGAGTATTTATATAGGGAATGACTTCGGGCTTGGTCTTGGGGGTTGGGCCGGCCAGGGTCTAAGGGTCTGGTTTGGTCAGGCCTAGTTGAGGTAAATTTAGCTATAATCAATTAACTAATTTATAAAATTAACTGCGCGCGGCAACGTTAATTCACATCGCGTAGCTATGGCTGCAATATGGTCAGAGAGTACCTAATAAAAATAGTCTCCCATAATTTAATTATCTCGGTTTGTCCCTAGTCTCAGTTTTAAAATTACAAATAATACCTAAATTGATTGAGGGGGTTTACAATCTACCCTCCTTAGAGCATTTCGTCCTCGAAATTAAACGTACGCATAACAAGAAATTTCTAACTGAATAAGTAAAGTACTAAGACGTACCTAGTCCTTCGAAGAGATGGGGATAGCATTTTCTAATATCCTCCTCGCGTTCCCAAGTCGATTCGCCTGGTGCATGATGTCTCCATGCGACGCGGACTAAGAAAATAGTCTGACCTCGTAGTACCTTCTCACTCCTGTCCAGAATCTCAACAGGCTCCTCCTGGTATGATAAGCTTGGGCCGACTGTGATCTCTGAATGGTCAAGTACATGGCTCGGATCCGGTATGTACCTCCTCAATTGAGATACATGGAAGACATCGTGAACTCCTTCCAATGTCTGCGGTAATGCTAATCTGTAAGCAACCTCTCCGACGCGTTCTAATATGTCGAATGGTCCGATGTACCTCGGACTCAGCTTCCCTCTGCCTCCGAATCTGATAGTCCCTCGAGTAGGTGAGATCTTTAAGAATACGTGATCCCCAACCTGAAACTCTAAGGGTCGGCGATGCGCATTCGTCCAATGCTTCTGTCGGTCTTGTGCTGCTCGAAGGTGTCCTTGGATCTTCTTTACCTTTTCTACCGTCCGAACAACCAACTCTGGTCCGAAAATCTGTCGTTCGCCTATATCACTCCAGCATACTGGAGAACGACACTTCCTACCATACAACGCTTCATAGGGAGCCATCTGAATGCTAGCTTGATAGCTGTTATTGTAGGAAAACTCGACCAAATGTAAGTGGTCCTCCCATGATCCTCCGAAGTCCAGCATGCACGCTCTTAACATGTCTTCTAGCGTCTGAATGGTGCGCTCTGACTGGCCATCTGTTTGTGGGTGATACGCTGTGCTAAACTTTAGGCAAGTACCAAGACTCTCTTGCATACTCCGCCAAAAGTAAGACGTAAATCTCGTATCCCTGTCTGACACAATGCTAACTGGCACTCCATGTAGGCGCACAATCTCCCTCATGTACATATCTGCTAAAGCCTCCGTCGATTGTCCAACTCTAAAAGGTTGAAAGTGTGCGGACTTGGTGAGTCTATCCACGATTATCCATACTGCATTGCGCCCACTAGGACTCCTCGGGAAGCCTGTAACAAAGTCCATGGTGATATGCTCCCATTTCCACTCCGGTATAGGAAGCGGTTGAAGTAATCCTGCAGATCTCTGGTGCTCAGCCTTGACTTGTTGACACATCAGGCATTTGGCCACAAAGCGTGCTATCTCTCTCTTCATTCCGTGCCACCAGTAGTACTGTCTTATATCTCTGTACATCTTCGTGCCTCCTGGATGAACGGAGTAGGTAGAACTGTGTGCCTCTGTCATCAATTCCTGCCGAAGTTCTCCATTTGGAACATAGAGACGATCTCCGCATCTCAGTATTCCATCTTCATGTATCCGTAATCCTGTCTGTAATCCAGCCTCTGTCCTCTGTCTGAGCCTCTGAAATCTGGCATCTGTCGGCAAAGCAGCCTTGATTCTCTCTACCAGTGTCGATTGTAATTGGAAATTCGACAACTGTCCGTCTACTCCGGGTATAACAACCTCTATACCCATCTGCTCTAGATCTCTCAACAGATGTTGTTGGGTAATCAAGAAGAATGCCATAGGTCTTCTGCTCAATGCGTCTACTACTACGTTGGCCTTTCCTGGGTGGTACTGTAGCTCTATTTCGAAGTCGCTCATCACCTCGAGCCAACGTCTCTGTCTCTGATTTAGATCCTTCTGAGTGTAGACGTATTTCAGGCTCTTATGATCTGTAAATATCTCCACTCTTTCTCCATATAGGTAATGCCTCCAAAGCTTTAACGCAAAAATCACCGCTGCAAGCTCCAAGTCGTGGGTGGGATAGTTCTTCTCATATGTCCTTAACTGTCTAGAAGCATAAGCTACAACCTTTCCATGCTACATCAAGACGCATCCTAATCATTTTCCAGACGCATCGCTGTAGATTACGAATCCTCCGGGTCCAGAAGGTATGGTCAAGATGGGTGCTGTAGTCAAGCGCTTCTTCAGCTCTTTGAATGCCTTCTGACACTCCTCTGTCCAAGTGAACTCCTGCTCCTTACGGGTCAAGCGGGTCATTGGCTCTGCAATCTTCACGAAGTTCTTTACGAACCTCCGGTAATATCCGGCAAGTCCTAGGAAACTCCTTACTTCTGAGACATTGGTAGGGGTTGGCCATGTCTCTACAGATAAAATCTTTGCCGGATCTACTGAGATACCGTCTCCTGAGATGACGTGTCCAAGGAAAGCGACGTGATCTAGAAGAAACTCGCACTTGCTAAGCTTGGCATAAAGTCTCTCTCTCCTCAGCGTCTCTAACACTAGTCTCAAATGCTTCTCGTGCTCCTCGTGGCTCTTCGAATACACCAAAATGTCGTCGATGAAGACTACCACGAACTGGTCTAAGTATTGATGGAATACTCTGTTCATCAAGTTCATAAATACAGCTGGTGCATTCGTTAGTCCGAAAGGCATCACTAAGAACTCGTAGTGACCATAACGAGTCCTGAATGTTGTCTTTTGGATGTCCTCTCTTCGCACCTTCACTTGATGATAACCCGATCTCAAGTCGATCTTTGTGAACACCACTGCTCCTGTCAACTGGTCGAATAAATCGTCAATCCGCGGCAGGGGGTACTTGTTATGGATAGTCAAAGCATTAAGGGCTCTGTAATCAATACACATACGTACTGTTCCATCCTTCTTAGGCACAAACAATACGGGTGCTCCCCATGGTGATGCACTAGGACGGATAAATCCCTTGCTCTACAACTCCTCCAATTGTAGCTTCAGCTCGTCTAACTCCTTCTTCGCCAATCGGTACACATTAGAAGATACCGGTGCTGCTCCTGGTACTAGCTCAATGGTGAACTCCATGTCTCTATCTGGTGGTAAGCCTGGCAATTCTTTGGGGAAAACATCCTCGAATTCTGCAACTATTGGTGGGGGCGCAATCTCCATAGTCATGCAAGTTCCAGCTGTCTTTTCTACTCCTTGTTCGACGGTCCCTCGCATTTACTCGAACTCTGGTTGATCTGGTGGTCTAAAAGTGACGCTACCTTTCCGGCAGTTCAGTACGGCGTTATACTGGCTTAACCAGTCCATGCCTAACACAACGTCAAAGTACGGCATAGGCAATACCAGGAATCGCGCTCTCATCTCTCTTCCACATACGACTACCGAGCACGTTCTAATAGTGCTGGTAACCGGCACGATACCTCCTCCGGTAAGAATCTTCTAACTCTTAGGTAAAGGGGAAGTCGCTACTCTATGCATTGCTACAAATCTACTAGATATAAATGACAATGTAGCCCCAGAATCAAATAATGTTGTCGCAGGTAAGGATGCGACTAAAATGGTACCTGTGATTGCTTCTCCTTCTGTTTCCTCCTCAGCGGCTGCTAATGCAAAGGCCTGTCCCTGTCTCTGTCCTCCTGCCTGCTGTAGGGCCCGATCAAACTGTGCCTGCTGTGGGGCCAAGGGTGGTCCCTTCTGGAATCCTCCGGGTGCTGGTGGACGCTGGTCTCCTGGTGGGGGTAGTATCCTCGGGGCTGGTGCTGCTGGCCTTTGTCCGGCCTGTGGGGCTGCCTCCCTGCGCTGTGGGCAATCTCTGACAAGGTGCTGGCTTGCTCCACAAATCATGCATGTCCCAAGTCTCTTTCGGCAGTCCTTCTCGAAGTGACCTCTCTTACCACAGAAGTGGCAAGTCAAAAGTTCCTGGTGTGGATATGGTGCTGCTCTCTGTTGTGTCTGTGCTCCGGGACGACGGATGGGTCCTCCTACTCCGGGCTGGGCTCTAGCTGGCATGGTCGTGCTGGAACGCTTAGCTCTTCTGACAATGGCCTCCTGGATCCTTGCCTCTGCGAGAACCTCCTCATAAGAAATCCTCGCCTGTGCGGTGGTATATCTCTGTAGCTCAAAATTAAGGCCGTGGTGGAATCTCCGAGCCTTCTCTAGATCATTGGGTATCAGGACGGCTCCAAATCTGCTAAGGCGGCTAAACTCTGCGTCATATACGTCAACAGTCATATTCCTCTGTTCTAGATGTAGGAACTGGGAGTATAAGGCATTTCTGACTGTTGTTGGAAAATACTTCGCATTGAAGTATTCCAAGAACTGTTCCCAAGTCTGGTTCTTGCCTATACTGCGCTCGATGGAATCCCACCAGTGATGGGCGTTGCCTTTTAGTTGGGCCCTCACTGCGGTCATCCAAAGGTCTGGATGCAGTTGTGAAGCCTCTAATAGCATCTCCGTGTTGGCGATCCAATCGGAGATCTGTTCTGCAGTCTCATTGCCTGAGAAGGTATCTGGTCCCATCTGTCAGAACCATATAACAGTGCCACCTGTCGGGGCTGGTGGAGGTGCTGGTACTGGTGTCGTGACAGGTGTCCTCTCTAGTACTGCCATCAGACTCTGTCGCAGTGTCTCTGTCTGCTGCCACTGTGCTTGCATCATTGCCTGGAAGAACTGAAGCATCTGTGGCTGGCCATCTAGCTGTGGCGTCTAGGGAAGATAAGGTGGAGGCGGTGGTAGTGGAATCTCTGGTTGTGCAGTAGGCGTCTCCTCAGATGTCGGCCTCTCAGTCTGCGGCATCGATGTAGCTCCTGAAGTCTGGCCCTCACAATGCTGCGTGGGGATCGTCTGGGAAGTCTGTCCCTCAGGCTGCGGTGTAGGATCGCCCTGCGATGTCTCGTGCCAATGTATCAGCGGGGTCTATAGCGGGGGTTGCCCTTGGGGTACCTCATCTTCTTGAGCGGTGTTATCTGCACCGCGGCATGGGGTGCTCCTCGTCCACTGCACAAATTCATCTTGCTGCAAGAGATAGAGCTTCATTAAAAGAGTACGAGAGCAAACAAACAAGATACAGATATTTAGAAGTAGTGTGAAGGAAGTTCAAGGACGAATCAAAAGTGGATGAGACCTAATAATTTCTATCCTATTGCAGGCTCGCTGGGCATGTTACCATACCACAAGCGAAAAAGTCGACATGCATGGGCCACCACTAAAACCATGTCACGCCCCAGTCCCAAAATATACGGAACCAGGCCACGTGGCAATGGCCAACTGACACATCTCCGAAGATATCCTAATTTAATGGATCCACGAAGAGTGCTACGCTGTCCTATAATACTATATGTCCAATATCAATCAATAATAGGTAATCTAATCTCATCCACAATATAAAGAGCAAGAAACACTAAATAAACTGCTGGTTGATAAATACCAGTCTCAAGATATCATAGTACAACCAGTGATGTCTGGTGGGAACAAATCCACTACTATGACGAAATAAAGTACTGAAATAAGATATAAAAGATAATGACTAGAGCATCAACTGAGTAGATAATGATGCCCTCCATCTAGGCTAAAGGCCTACCAACTGGTCACGGAAACTCTGACGGTTGCACCTCCAACTCCTCAACTGTAGCAAATCTCGTCTCCTGTCCCGGGCCGTATACGGTGGGGTAGTAAGCCTCGTCTAAATCTGGGAAGGTACCAGGTCCTCAGAGGGACGTAACAAGATACAAGAAAACAATATGTCATATATGAATATTGAATAAAATAAATACAATAAGGGTGTGCTAGCCATCTAAGTGAATGCAATATGAGGACAACGCTGGTACGTATGAGTAGGTGTAGGCATAACGTCCATGCTCCGAAGAGAATGGCATCAGTACAGTATATCGTCCATATCGCTCCGAAGAACGTGGCATCAGTATAAAGGGAAGGTCATTGGATCCGAGGCTCCTCCGAACTACGGCTCCAATGTGTGTACCCCATACGCCTACTAGTTGTCCTCCCCACCCAATGTAGATATACAAATCGACTACTCGACGTGCATACCCGGTATCTATATGCCAAGTCTCTACATTATATCCTGACTACATACTAACCGTGATATAGGTTACACGCAACGATAGCTAGTCGAGTGCGCAAGTCCGCATCCCAATATGAATATATCTCAATGACCGTGTAAGGTGTCAGGTCTCAGATAATAACAGGGTATCGTCCAATGGGTTGAGTCTGCTAAGAGCTAAGTCCATATATACTAATCATCGACGTATCCGTCGAATGCACCCGGGATAACTCGGACGCACACAGTTGTATAAATTACGAGCAACAAGAATACAATACAACTAATGCATATTTAAATTAGACAGTAAATTTAGCAAGGTATCTTGCCTGTGTCCTGAAGCTGGGAATGCCAGAAGCTGGTTCCTGCAATGTCTCATGGCTGATCCAAAGGTCCTAAACACAATATAATATAACATTCTAATATCAGACGCTAAACATTAAATGTACACGACTATGACGCGACGTTTGAATATTATCTCAAGTTCACGTTTGCTCGAATACAGCTTCATATGTGCGCGTAGCTAAGGTGCACACATGTTCTGTACTCGATCATCCCGGCCCTTGAGATAATAGTTTCAAGTTACGGGTTGACCACGATCACTGTTCTGGCGAACACATGCTCATTGGTTTCTATGTTCATTACCCGTGGTTTATTTACAGGTTTTAGGGTAAACGTTAGTCCTTGGTGTTATGCTAGTTAATAAACAGATTCTAAACCTTATTATTCATTAATCCAATTTACACATAATTATTGGTTGTGTTTGATATCAATATTTCTTGACACGTCGATACGATGCTACGATATTAACATAAAGAAACGGGGTTTAATGTGGTTATCTCTACGTGGCTTGTTTGGACAGGGTCTGCTCTTGTCGAGGCGTACTCCGGCGAGGCTGTAGCAGTGGCGGCGGAACGGTAGCCGGTGCGGCAGTGGTGCACGGGGACAGCAGGTCGGGGGTTTACGGGCGGTCGTCGGCTGTTTATGGGGGGTTGTCGGCTGTGTATGGGGCGGTGGTCGGCTATGTATGGGGGTGGTCGGCTGTGTATGGGGCGATGGTCGGCTGTGTATGGGGGGCAGCGGTCGACAATATATGGGGGGGGTGGTGGTCGGCAATATATGGGGGGTGGTGGTGATGATTGGTGAAATACCATTTCGTGGGCCCCACGGTTCCACTTGACGGGTGACTTTGTGACCGGCTCATCAGAATTCAGTTCTGGATGTTCCGTTGGATTCGTTTCATCGTTCTGAACTCGTAGACACTGAGTTTGATAAATTTGGAGAACCTTGTCTTTGACAATTTTTTTGGTGCGAAGTGGCCACATAAGGACCCGCTTTGACCAAAAACTGTCAATTTTGCCCCTGTGTCCAAATTGGACTTATGGGTAGTCAATCCTAACTATTTTAAGTATTCTGAGAGCAATGTTGATGTTTATTTTAGCATCCGGAGGCGTACCTGAAGATTCTACTATTATATGAGCAACTACGAAGTTCAGAACCCAGACAAGTGTACCTTGCCAAACATGCAGAGATCCTGTTACATTATTTGCTTGTGTTCTTTCTATATATATACTTCTGTGATATACCTGTTTAACCTAGGACCGTGAGATGTTGCTTAACATTCGAAGAAGATTCGGGTGTCAACGCTGTATGCGGAGTCGTGTAACGTCATTTAGAGAGTTGATACAACGATCCTATATTTTTACGTGCTTGCATTACCAAGTACGTCATACCATAGGACACTTGACACTATTCATGTGACCGAATCTTTTTTGAGTTATTCATGGTAATTTTGTATAGGCCTACAAGATTCGTGATATGAGACTTGCATATATATAGATATCATTATGACTCGTTGTACTAGCTAGAGGTCATAATCTTGCGTGTTATGGACATGAGACGTTGTGAAAATAAGATGCGAGGTTACATTGGGTGGGGAGAGACACACAGGCTACAGGCTGATTATATATATATATATATATATATATATATATACTTTACTATTGGAGGTGCTTTAGTCTCTGTACCATAGCTTGGCCTATTACGTGATATTCTTGCTGCTACAGGCTCCCCGACATAGAGATTGTAGTGGTCTCAGCCTGAGTACTAGTGATGCTCTCATTTGTATTTCACTTAACTTGTTACATTGCTTTCCCTGAGATTTTATATTTACTGTATTTCATTTGGCTTGAGTGTTTCTTGTATTTTGCTATGTCCCCTGAGGACCTGGATCCGGATTATGTCCCCAGGTACAACAGAGGAGGATTATCCCAAGATATACGGGACATGAGCTGACATTGGAGCAGTACTGGCACCAGAAGACGAGATTGTACCAGAGGATTTCTTCTGAGTATTCAGTTACTTACTCAGTTATCTATGCTTATTGATATTTCATATCTTGACTCATGGACATATGTATTGATGCTATTCTCTCTCCTTTATTTTGTCGGGTTATTTCCCGAGACACTATTTATTTGGACTTGTTAATGGACTAGTCTATCATATTGACTTGTGTTTACTTTCTATGGATGAGATTAGAATTATACTGAGATAGATGGTGTAGACTTGCATTTATATTTATTACAGCTTAAGTGCACTCTAATGGGTCCATTAAATTGGGTTTGCCTATTGGAGTTGTGCTGCTGGCCATTGTCACGTGGCTAGTCCCTCGGTATTTTGGGACTAAATCATGTAGAACCCCAGCCAAGGATCCGAGTTGAGCTAGCGACGAATGAGACAGAGCAGCAGGCTCCAGGAGTTCCCGTACCTCCCGTAGTGCCGACAATACTGGATACCCCCGACCTTGCTAGAGATTATCCATGGATTATTGGCTGCCCAAGAACACCAGATGGTGGTGCAACAACAACAACAACAGCAACAACAACACCAGCAACAACAGCTTCAGCAGCAGGAACATAATGTCCTGTTAAATCAAGGATTGCACACGGCCCTGGAACGAGCTGGGAGAACAGATTATGGGGCATCTGCTAGATTTTGCAGACGGAACCCAAGATATTTCGATGGCACGGAGGATGCAATCATAGCAGACGATTGGCTCTAGGATATTGAGACCATTCTGACAACGGCTAAAGTTTCGGCCGAGGAACAAGTTGACCTGGTTCACCTACAACTCCAAGATATAGCAAGAGATTGGTGGGCTATGATGGCGGTAGGACTGAGGCATCTTATTTCATGAAAGGATTTTAAGACCCGGTTTAGGGTAAAGTACTTTGGGAATGTGGCCCAGTGTGAGTTGAAGCAAAGGTTCATTAACCTCAAACAAGCTGGAAGGATAGTAGACTGCTATTCGGCAAAATTTTGTCGACTTAGCAGATTTTCTCCAACCATGATGGCAACAGAGTTGGAAAGAGCAATGAGGTTCCAGCAGGGACTTTACTTGGTGATCTTGCACATGGTAGAGGTGCACGACTACCAAACCTTCGAGGTAGTATTAATATCAACCAAAAGGGTTGAGCTTACTTCCCAAAGGATGGCATCCAGAAGAGTGGATCGAAAGAGGCCTCATGGATAGAGAAATGAGGGAGGACCAGTACTCTGAATGTCAACACCATCACCTGCCGTTCGTCGCATAGGACAGCAGTTTTAATAGTGACATAACCAACTCGACAACAGCAGCCAGGGAAGCATCAACAACAACAACGACGGAGAGCGCCTACAGGTTGTACCTACTGTGGCAAGGGAAGTCATACCCAGGATGTTTGCCGGACAGCTAACAGACTATGTTTAAGATGTGGGAGCCCTGATCACAAGGTTTCCCCATGCCCATTGATGTAGAGGCCAGGAGGGCTAGTACAATAGTTATCTGCATTGCCAGATCCAAGGATAGTGCAGCAAAGAGGACCAGCAGTAGGAGCACGACCTTTAGCTCAGCGTTCGTTGTCGATGCAGGCCCAACTTTATAGGCAGCAATAACAGAATCAGCAAGGGCTGCAACCACGGCAGCAAGGAAGACAGCAGCAGGGAGCTCAACAAGGCCAAGGGAAGGCACTCACCTTGTCTTTGGAGGAAGCTATGACGTCAGGCGACGTAGTGGCAGGTAACATTTTTGTTATAACCTTTTCTGCCATAGCATTAATTAATTCTGGAGCTTCGCACTCATTTATATCTGTACAATATTCGACACATATTGGATTAAAGTTTGAGGCATTGCCAGCGAGGCTGAATATACTCACTGGCAATAGAATCATTGAAGTTAGTAGGATGTGCCTAGCATGTCCAGTCGTAGTATGTGGGCATTTACTACCTGAAAAGTTGATCGTGTTCCCTATGGGTAACTTTAATGTTATCTTAGGCATGGACTGGTTGGGAGACAGTCATGCAACGATAGACTGTCGAGAGGGTAGAGTGTTGTTTAGAATTTCCGGTCTAGAAAAATTTGTCCTTAGCATAATAGCAAGAGACCAACACAAGAGAGGAGTCACAACAGTAGAAAAGAAAGCAAACCTGCTGCCCAAGATAGTTGAAGAGTTCATGGATGTCTTTCCCAACTATCTTCCCTGATTACCCCCAGTTATAGCAATAGAGTTATGTATAGAGTTGATGCCACAAGCAGAACTAGTATCTTAGAAGGTGTACCCTATGTCACCATCATAGCTTGATCAGTTATACCGACACATGGAAGAACTGAAGGAGAAGAAGTTTATTCGGACCAGTGCATCACTGTAGGGAGCACCAATGGTATTGGTGAAGAAGAAGGATGGATTAATGCGGTTGTGTATGGATTATATGCGGCTTAATATAGTAACAGTGAAGAACAAGTACCTATTACCAAGGATTGATGATTTGTTTGACCAGTTAAGTGGTGCAAGAGTCTTCTCTAAGATAGATTTATGGTTAGTATATCATCAGATGCGAGTCCGGGAGTAGGATATACCATAGACAATATTTAGGTCACGATATAGACATTATGAATTCTTAGTTATGCCATTCGGACTGACAAATTATCCGGTGGTATTCATGGACTTGTTTCATGCCTTACTTAGACCGATTTATGATAGTATTCATCGATGACATCCTGATATATTCTCGTAATGAGGAGGAGAATGAAGAACATCTCAGGATAGTTCTGTAAACTTTGAGGGAGCACCAGTTATATGAAAAGCTTTGTAAGTGTGAGTTTTGGATGGATTGTATATCTTTTATTGGCACATTATTTATGGAGCATGAGTGTCAGTTGATCCCAAGAAGGTAGATGTAGTAGAGAAGTGGCCAGTTCCAAAGACAGTAGCGGAAGTGCATTATTTTCTGGGCTTGGCAGTATACTACAGAAGATTTATGTTAGATTTTCCTAAGATGTTGACACCATTGACTCAGTTGACCCACAAGGAAGTTAAATTTGTGTGGTCAGCAGAATGTCAGATAGCCTTTGAAGAGTTGAAGAAGATTTTAATCTCTCCACCAATCCTTACTATTCAAGAAGGCTCTGGAGGATTCAGAGTGTATTATGATGCATCTAGAAAAGGACTTAGATGTGTCTTGTTATAGCAAAAGAGAGTGATAGCATATGCTTCTCGGTAACTCAGAGATCATGAAAAGAACTATCCAACTCACCATTTGGAGTTAGCAACAATAGTGTTCGCACTTAAGCTATGGAGCCACCACTTATATGGCAATCGAGTAGAAATATTCACAGATCATAAGAGTTTGAAGTATGTGTTCATACAGAAGGACCTGAACATGAGGCAGAGAAGGTGTCTACAGTTGTTGAAAGACTATGACGTGGAACTTCAGTACCATCCAGGCAAGGCTAATGTAGTAGCTGATGCACTTAGCAGAAGAGGTGGCAAATTTATGTTGACTACTCAGAAGCATATTTTAGAAGACTTAAGAGAGATGGGTATCGAGAAAGTACTTCCACAGAGTACAAGAGTTCAGGCTAGCCTACAGATTCAGTCAACTTTGGTAGATAGAATCAAACTAGCTCAGGAAGAGGACCCAAAGATTCAAAAGCTACGCGAAGAATGTGAGTCAGGTTTTCGGAAAGAGTTGACAATACTCGCGGATGGAATGTTAAGGTTTGGG
Source organism: Iris macrosiphon (assembly GCA_036927795.1). Taxonomy (NCBI): domain Eukaryota; kingdom Viridiplantae; phylum Streptophyta; class Magnoliopsida; order Asparagales; family Iridaceae; genus Iris; species Iris macrosiphon. The sequence continues at coordinate 43,303,358 of JAYESA010000014.1, forward strand.
AATCGTCTATGCATACAAAGCGGGGATTTTTGTCACGCCCCAGTCCCAAAATACCGAGGGACTGGACACGTGGCAATGGCCAGCAGCACGCACCGATGGACAATCCAATTTAATGGATCCATCAGGGCATGCTTAAGCTGTAGTCTAACAATAAAAGAACCAATGATACAGGTCACAGACTATTCTAATCTCATCCACAACAGATAATCATAGATTAAATGACAGAAATAATGCAAATGGAAATAACTATCAAATCTCAATAAGAGTGTCACGACGAACAATCCGAGAACAAGTCTGATACATCGAATGCAAATAGACAGGAAATAAGGGAACTGGAAATAGAAACAGAAATAACCGACTATAAACAGCCAATGCTCAGGAGAAGTCCTCTGGTACGATCTCGTCCTCAAGTTCTGGTACAGCTCCTGGAAGTGCTCCTGTACGGTGTATCTCTGGATGGATCTCCTCGCCTATACCTGGGGACATAATCCGGATCTAGGTCCTCAGAGGACATAGCAAGGTACAAGAAAGCTCAAGCCATAATAATGCAGTGCAGGAAATAAATAAAATAATAAGGTAGACTATATAACCATCTAAATACAGTAAAATAGTCAATGAATAAACAGGGTAATTATGTAACCATCTATGTGAAATGCAGGTGAGAACATCATCAGTACTCAGGCTGAAACCACTACAAGCTCTGTGTCGGAGAGCCGGTAGCAGTGATATCATATGGTTGTCTAGCTCAAAGGGAGACTACGACGCCGGCATAATATATAATCAACCTGTAGTCTGTGTGTCTCTCCAACAATAAATGGAACAATAGGGAAAACACTAAATAACCAGCTAAGTGATATACAAGATGAGAGCAGCACTAGAACTCAGGCTGAAACCACTATAAGCTCTGTGTCGGGGAGCCGGTAGCAGTGATATCATGTGGTTGTCTAGCTCAAAGGGAGACTACGATGCCGGCATAATATATAATCAACCTATAGTTTGTGTGACTCTCCCCACCCAATGTAATCATGCATCTCATGTCCACGACATCTCATGTCCATGCCATATAGGATCATAACTAATGCATCCAGTCATATAATATCTAAGCAAAGGAATAAGTCATGAAAACTGTATCCTATACAGAATCACCATGAATATCTCAGAAAGATTCTGTCTTATGAATAGTGTCAGGTGTCCTGGGTAAAACGTACTTGATAATGCAAGTACGAGAATGCAAAGGGTCACGATATCCATGTCTATGTGACTTTACACAACTCCGTATACGGGGTTGGCACCCGACTATAATCGGACGCTAAGTAAGTCACACGGTCCTGGTTTGAACAGTTAAAACAAGTTTATATATGAAATCTATAAGAACTCAAGTAAAGTACTATAATAGAAATCACTGCGAGTTGGCAAGCTCTACTTGCCCAATGATGTATGAATAAGTCAAGAAAAATAAGTAGCAAGCTGCAGGGTTTGGCAAGGTACACTTGCCTGTGGTTCCGGCTCCAATTGTGGCTCTGACTTCAGCTGGAATTACAGGTGGTACTCCAGTTGCTGAAACAAACATTACCATCAGATCCAGAAAATATCAATCAGCTAGAAACGCCTGTCCTTGAGTCCAATTTGGAGACAGGGGCAAAAATGACATTTTGGGTCAAAATAGGGTCCACATGTGGGCCCGCTTTGTACCGAAAAACGTGTCAGGGTCAAAGGTCTCCAAATCTGTCCAACTTAGTGTCAACAGGTCAGAAACGATGATACGAACCCAACGGAACTTCCAGAATTGGATTCCGATGAGCCGGTCACAGAATCGCCCGTCGAGTGGAGCCTGTGGGGCCCACGACACGCGATTTCGTCAACGTTCTCAGAATCAAACCAAACTTGGGTCATAGGACCAGCGTATCGCTACGAGTCCGATGGCACAAGTTTTGTTTCGATCCGACATGTGTATACAAAGTTACAATGCGATTCAGAAAGGACGGATACGGGGCGGTGTCCGCGGATACGCGTTAATTCCGGTGTGTACGCACACCCGAATCGACTTTTGCGAAATCCCACACGTCCGTATCAATGATGCGCACGTATCTGTGAAGACTGCGCACGACCAAGTCGTCCCGTTTGTCGGGGCGTACCCAGTTCCGGGGTGAATCGGGGCGTTATTTTTCCTGTTTTTGGATCGCGGTTCGCGATCACTACAGGACGCGATGCACCGAGGGGGTCACGCAGGGTTCGCGACACAAAAGACGAAAATAAAAATGGGTAAACGAACAGGGAGATACGCATACCTGAACAGGGTTCAAAAAACCCAAAATTCACCATGTCCGACACGTGTCCGACACACGCGAGACCTAGGGTTAGGGTTTGGGGGGTTCTGCCGGAGCTCCGGCGGCGCTGCGGCAGGGGAGGCTGGCCGGAGGGGGCTGGGGTGGCGCCGGTGAGGCTGGGCGGAGGCGGCGCTGCGGGCACGGCGGCCGGAGCTGGGCGGGGCGGCTGCTGCTGGCTGCTGCTGCTGGTGGAGAAGAGGAGGAGGAAGAAGGAGGAAGCGAAGGAGGAAGTTGCGGGCGGTGCGGCGGTGCTGGGAGGTGGCCGGCCGGGGCTAGGGCGGCCGGAGGGAGGAGCGGCGGCTAGGGCTAGGTGGGGTAGGCTGGAGCTGGAGGCGGCAGGGGTTAGGGTTTCTTTTATAGGGGAAGAGGAGAGGAGAGGGGGCCGAGCGAGACGGCGAGGGAGTCGGGGTCGGGCGTGGGGCGCGGGCGGGTCTCCGGCGACGTGGCCGGAGAAGGCGGCGGCTGATTCGGGCGGTGCGGGGGACGCGGGTGACAGGAAAGAGGAGAGGCGGGCTTCGGGCGGGTGCGGGTGGACCCGACCCGACCCGCTAGGCCGGTCGGACCGGTCCGGTCTAGCTGGACCGGGTTCAGCCGGTTCAGGCCGGTTTGAACCCGGTTCAGCCCGGTTCTTTTTGGTTTTTAAATTTTAATTATTAAAAATAGTTTTCGGGCATTTAAAAATATTTTCGGGGTCCAATAAATTCCCAGAAAATTACCCTAAGTCCAGTTTTCCAATTTACACCATAAAATATTATTTTCATAATATTTTAATATATTTTAAAATCATTTAATTTTATTTAATGCCAAAAATATCTTATTTTTAATTAGTAAAAATTCCCAAAAATCCCAGAAAATTCTGAAAAATCCAGTTTTAAAATCTTGAAAAATTAGGAAGTTTACAATCTACCCCCCTTAAGAGGATTGCATCCTCGCAATCAAAGAATAACCGGTCAGCAGAGATGACACGGTTGCAAGTATCGTTCAAAACATATCACAAGATACTTAGGAAAATATCGTTTCCCTAAGAATGAAAGTTATGCACTTTCTAGAGTAAAAAAAATCTGGTTAAAGCAAGAAAACTACAATTTTTAGAAAGCTAGGTTATTATTAACAAGTTCCATATTACTAGGTTGGGGTTGAGGTCACGAACCAAGAGGCACGAGCTAAAACAAGACTAGAAACGGATAACTACGAATCACTTACGCGCATTAGCTACTCCACGAGTCTGCGCGTTCTCCACGGTCATCGTCAGGGCTTGCTCGCGTCCTTGCAGTCGATTCTTCTGCTGCTGAGCCTGCTAGAAGAGTAGTGCCTGGGGTATCAAGGGTGGCCTCGGCTGATACCCTCCTGGAGCTGGTGGTAGGACTTCTTGAACTTCCATTTGCAGTGCTCCCAATGCTGTATAGGCTGGCCTCGGTATTGGTAACGCTTGCTGGTTAACCATTGGTGCTCCATCTCGACGCTCAGGGGATTGCTTCACTAAATGTTGACTGGATCCGCAAGCTAAACATAATCTCATTTTTCGTCTGCACTTGTTCTCTATATGACCTCGCCTGTGAAAATATGGACAGACAGGTATTGCCTGTGGAGATGCTTCTGGTGGCTGGTGTATATGAGGTCTTTTTGCAACTTTTCTTGTGGTGCTCCGGCTGGTGCTGATGTGGATGGCCGCTTCAGACTGGTCTTTCTCCTGATGACGCGCTCCATGCGTCGCGCTGCAGCAAGGACGTCCGAGTACGAAGTAGGTGCAACGGATCCAATTAGTTTCTATAGCTCAATGTTTAGTTCGTCGAAGAATTTCTCAGCCTTCTCTTCTTCTGTCGGGATCAATGTTGGGGCGAAGTGACTTAGATGAATGAACTCAGTGTTGTACTCTTCCACCGTCTTAGCATCCTGAGCGAGGTGATTGAACTTGTCCCAAAGTTCTGATCGAGCGATAGCTGGAATGTACATCTCCTGAAAGAGTCTAAAGAACTCTTCCCAAGTGACTCGGTCTGGTCTGAGCCGTGTCTCCTCGGATAGCCACCAGTGATGTGCATTGTCCGTCAACTGCATTCTGACGACGGTCATCCAACGTTCCTTTGGAACCTCAGCTGCTTCTAATTGATGTTGAGTGTTCGTGAGCCACTCATGAACTTCAGTGGGATCCTCCTTGCCTGAGAAGGTACGGGGCTTCAGCTGCCGGAAGTCGGTGATAGAGCCCGTCGTTGGTCGTCGTGCTGGTAGATTGGCCTGCTCCAGTGCGGTTACTAGGCTGCAACTCAAAGCCTCTTGTTGAGCTTATATTATTGCACAGATCATTTGAAACATCTGTTGTCCGTCCATGGCCTGCCCTGGTGGAATTACGGGCATTGGTGGAGTAAATGGCGTCGTTGGTGGAATGTTATCTTGCTGGATTCTCGAGGCATGTTGTTGAGCTGATTGTCCTCCATCCACTAGTGTTACTTCATCTTCGTTAGTTACCACAGCATCTCGTGGTGATGTTATGGGAGTCTCGTCGTTTGCTCATGAATCCATAACCCTCCAACCAAAATAAACGATAAGAGGCGCACAGGAATCAAGGCAGGATGCAAGTCAAGAAATTAATTTGAATTCAATATGGATATCAAGAATGTTTCAAGCAAGTGGATGAGATCCTAAAAACTTATCCTATTCTTATTGCAGGCTTGCTCGGTCCCTAAGTTGAAACCGAACAGTTTAGTCGAAGACCTGCATGGGCCACCAAAAAAACCATGTCACGCCTCAGTCCCAAAATGCTGAGGGACTGGACACGTGGCAATGGCCAGCAGCACGCACCGATGGACAACCCAATTTAATGGATCCATCAGGGCATGCTTAAGCTGTAGTCTAACAATAAATAGAACCAATGATACAGGTCACAGACTATTCTAATCTCATCTACAACAGATAATCACAGATTAAATGCCAGAAATAATGCAAATGGAAATAACTATCAAATCTCAATAAGAGTGTCTCGGCGAACAATCCGAGAAAAAGTCTTATACATCGAATGCAAATAGATAGAAAATAAGGGAACTGGAAATAGAAACAGAAATAACTGACTATAAACAGCCAATGCTTAGGAGAAGTCCTCTGGTACGATCTCGTCCTCAGGTTCTGGTACAGCTCCTGGAAGGGCTCTTGTACGGTGTATCTCTGGATGGATCTCTTCGCCTATACCTGGGGACATAATCCGGATCCAGGTCCTCAGGGGACATAGCAAGGTACAAGAAAGCTCAAGCCATAATAATACAGTGCAGAAAATAAATAAAACAATAAGGTAGACTATATAACCATCTAAATGCAGTGAAATAGTCAATGAATAAACAGGGTAATTATGTAACCATTTATGTGAAATGCAGGTGAGAACATCATCAGTACTCAGGCTGAAACCACTACAAGCTCTATGTCGGGGAGCCGGTAGCAGTGATATCATGTGGTTGTCTAGCTCAAAGAGAGACTACGACGCCGGCATAATATATAATCAACCTGTAGTCTGTGTGTCTCTCCAACAATAAATGGAACAATAGGGAAAACACTAAATAACCAGCTAAGTGATATGCAAGATGAGAGAAGCACTAGAACTCAGGCTGAAACCACTACAAGCTCTGTGTCGGAGAGCCGGTAGCAGTGATATCATGTGGTTGTCTAGCTCAAAGGGAGACTACGACGCCGGCATAATATATAATCAACCTGTAGTTTGTGTGACTCTCCCCACCCAATGTAATCATGCATCTCATGTCCACAACATCTCATGTCCATGCCATATAGGATCATAACTAATGCATCCAGTCATATAATATCTAAGCAAAGGAATAAGTCATGAAAACTGTATCCTATACAGAATCACCATGAATATCTCAGGAAGATTCTGTCTTATGAATAGTGTCAGGTGTCCTGGGTAAAACGTACTTGATAATGCAAGTACGAGAATGCAAAGGGTCACGATATCCATGTCTATGTGACTTTACACAACTCCACATACGGGGTTGGCACCCGACTATAATCGGACGCTAAGTAAGTCACACGGTCCTGGTTTGAACAGTTAAAACAAGTTTACATATGAAATCTATAAGAACTCAAGTAAAGTACTATAACAAAAATTACTGTGAGTTGGCAAGCTTTACTTGCCCACTGATGTATGAATAAGTCAAGGAAAATAAGTAGCAAGCTGCAGGGTTTGGCAAGGTACACTTGCCTGTGGTTCCGGCTCCAATTGTGGCTCTGACTTCAGCAGGAATTGCAGGCGGTACTCCGGTTGCTGAAACAAATATTACCATCAGATCTAGAAAATATCAATCAGCTAAAAATGCCTGTCCTTGAGTCCAATTTGGAGACAGGGGCGAAAATGACATTTCGGGTCAAAACGGGGTCCACATGTGGGCCTACTTTGCACCGAAAAATGTGTCAGGGTCAAAGGTCTCCAAATCTGTCCAACTTAGTGTCAACAGGTCAGAAACGATGATACGAACCCAACGGAACTTCCAGAATTGGATTCCGATGAGCCGGTCACAGAATCGCCCGTCGAGTGGAGCCTATGGGGCCCACGACACTCAATTTCGTCAACGTTCTCAGAATCAAACCAAACTTGGGTCACAGGACCAGCGTATCGCTACGAGTCCGATGGCGCAAGTTTCGTTTTGATCCGACGTGTGTACACAAAGTTACAATATGATTCAGAAAGGACGGATACGGGGCGGTGTCCGCGGATACGCGTTGATTCCGGTGTGCACGCACACCCGAATCGACTTCTGCGAAATCCCGCACGTCCGTATCAACGATGCGCACGTATCTGTGAAGACCGCATGCAACCAAGTCTTCCCGTTTGGTGGGACGTACCCAGTTTTAGGGTGAATTGGGGCTTTGTTTTTCCTGTTTTTGGATCGCGGTTCGCGATCACCACAGGACGCGATGCACCGAGCGGTTTGCACGGACACCGAGGGGGTCACGCAGGGTTCGGGACGCAAAAGACGAAAATAAAAATGGGTAAACGAACAGGGAGATACGCGTACCTGAACAGGGTTCGAAAAACCCAAAATTCACCGTGTCCGACACGTGTCCGACACACGCGAGACCTAGGGTTAGGGTTTGGGGGGTTCTGTCGGAGCTCCGGCGGCGCTGCGGCAGGGGAGGCTGGCCGAAGGGGGCTGGGGCGGCGCCGGCGAGGCTGGGCGGAGGCGGCGCTGCGGGCACGGCGGCCTGAGGCGGGCGGGGCGGCTGCTGCTGACTGCTGCTGCTGGTGGAGAAGAGAAGGAGGAAGAAGGAGGAGGCGGAGGAGGAAGCTGCGGGCGGTGCGGCGGTGCTGGGAGGTGGCCGGGGCTAGGGCGGCCGGAGGGAGGAGCGGCGGCTAGGGCTAGGTGGGGTAGGCTGGAGCTGGAGGCGGCGGGGGTTAGGGTTTCTTTTATAGGGGAAGAGGAGAGGAGAGGGGGCCGAGCGGGGCGGCGAGGGAGTCGGGGTCGGGCGTGGGGCGCGGGCGGGTCTCCGGCGACGTGGCCGGAGAAGGCGGCGGCTGATTCGGGCGGTGCGGGGGACGCGGGTGACAGGGAAGAGGGGAGGCAGGTTTCGGGCGGGCTTCGGGCGGGTGCAGGTGGACCCGACCCGACCCGCTAGGCCGGTCGGACCGGTCCGGTCCAGCTAGATCGGGTTCAGCCGGTTCAGGCCGGTTTGAACCCGGTTCAGCCCGGTTCATTTTGGTTTTTAAATTTTAATTATTAAAAATATTTTTCGGACATTTAAAAATATTTTCGGGGTCCAATAAATTTCCAAAAAATTATCCTAAGTTTAGTTTTCCAATTTACACCATAAAATATTATTTTCATAATATTTTAATATATTTTAAAATCATTTAATTTTATTTAATGCCAAAAATACCTTATTTTTAATTAGTAAAAATTCTCAAAAATCCCAGAAAATTTTGAAAAATCCAGTTTTAAAATCTTAAAAAATCAGGGGGTTTATAATTTTCAGCAAGAAGTTATGACTGAAGCACACAGTTTCCAATTTTTTATTCATCCGGGAGGCACGAAGATGTACCAAGATGTCAAGCAACACTTTTGGTGGAACAAAATAAAGAGGAAAATAACATGCTTCGTATCGCGATGTCTGATATGTCAGCAAGTGAAGACAGAACAACATAGAACGACAGGATTTGTCACCCTCACTTTTTCAACTAGGGATAGTTTGGTAAATTGGCAAGGATAAATAAATTTTAGGAATAAATAATTATATTTGTATATTATAGAAATTAAGGAATGATTGTATTATAGATTAAATATGACTTGTGTTATTTATTTTGGTTAGAGAGACTAGCCCAATAATTAGACTTGACACTTGTAGGCCCAACTAGAATTATTATGACAACATGAGCCCAATATAGACCAAGCCCAATAGACCTATTGTAAACCCCCTCAAATTCTTTTTAAGGTATACTGGTTATGGTTAGAAATTTTGGTTTAGCATCAGGTGTTTGAGGTTTATAAATTAGGCTACATTGACTGGTTCTTTAACTTAAACCCTATGTGTACCCTACCATTGCTACAATATTTGGAGCCCAACAATAGCCCTTAATTCCCAACAAATTTTTGCACTCTTGACTTGACAAACCAACCTAGGCGTTGGACTTTTCCGTCATTCACAAACACAATCTCTTGTGCTCTAATTTAATTGCACAACTTTCCAGTCTCAAAATTAATTCTTTAATCCTATGTCGCGTACCTATGCCGTTGCCATCAATTTTGGGGCACAAACTTAATCTATTTCGCCGAACCAATTAAAGGGAACAAGACTGACACCAAGCCTACACCATTCATGACCTTTGCGTCACTCCTAATTGAGACCCCATGTGCCCCTATTTAATTTAAGAGCACATGGCACTTTATTTAATTAAATTGGGGATACCAACTTTGACTAATCCTAACTTAACCCCAATTTAATCCAATGCCCCATTCATGAAGCCCATGCAAAACACGCAATACTCCCTCACCCTACATAACACCAAACACCACTTTCCACACCAAATCCCATCACTTTTCCTTTATGTGCAAATACCCAAAAGTTAAGGAGCTTATTTGCAAATAGGGTGCTAGGTGTCACCATCCTATTGGTCAAGGCCAATGAAGAACCCCCCTCCCTCTCATGGACCGGTAAAATCATCTCTCTCTCTCTCCTCTTTGGTTTTGAACATTTGTATCATGTGAAATCTAGGCCTTTGATTCAAATTTCACATCATCCCCGCCACACAATCTCCTATAAAATTACTCATCCTCACACATTTCCCAATGAGCAGGCCCTAATCTATAGAAGCCTAGGAACCCCCCTCTCTCTCCTCCCTCTTCCTTCCTTCACAGCCGATGTTCCCACTTTTTTTCTTTTTCTTTTTCTTTTTCTTTTTCTTTTTCTTTTTCTTTTTCTTTTTCTTCACTTCTTCTCCTTCACTTTTTCTTCTTCTTCTCCTTCACGACTTCTCCGACCTTCACCCGACTTCTCCAGCCAACCACGTCCACAGCGACCGGCCTTCTCCAGCATCGTCACCACCTCCGCTGCATTATTTCTACCGCAGCCTCCTCCCCCATCTCCGCCACAGCGCAAGAGCAATGCGCCGCCGCCGCTGCATCAGCCCCGGCCGCATCCACTGCTCCTTCTACCGTAGCGACTTTATTTCCCTTAACCATCTTTACCACCTCCGGCCAAGTACACCGCAGCAGCACCACCCTCGATCACCATCACCACCCCAGCACCACCACGATGATCACCTCCACCTGTCATCACCATCACCACCCTCGCACCACCACGACCACCTTCAGCACCACCATTACTACCACCTTCACGGCCAGCGCCATCCCGCACGACCTCCATCCACTGCCATATTCTCACCCACCTAACTCCGGCCACCACCACCTTCAGCAACACCCCAACCCATGGCCAGCTTTGCCACCCCCACGACCACCGCCTCCCATCTCTACCACAAGACGCCGCAGTCCTGGCCCTCCCCGCGGTCGCGAGGAACCGGGACTCGAACCCATATTCGGGAACTGAGTTCAACCTCCCCGTTTTATGAAGTGATATCTCCCTCCTCGTACAACCGAACCTTGAACTGACTCTTTGGGTATGAACCCTACATAACCCTGTTGTAGTGTGTTCAATTAGAATATTTTAGTTTGCATTCTATTTATATTAATTAGAGTTCCAATTCTTGAAGAAAAATATTTTACAAAACCATGATACTTTCTGATACGGAGTTAGTCCCATCAATCCGGGCAACCTCGTCGCGTATCGATTGCACCAAAATATGCGTATCATCAACGTGGATGTGTGGGCTTCCGAGGAACTTAATTTGGAGGTGTGTGCACACCGAAATCAATGCGTATCCGTCGGAAGGCACTATATCGACGTATTTTGACACTCATCTTACTTTCGTGTGTGCCTATCGTTTCATAACGAAACTTATACCATCGGATTTATAGCGTTACGCTGGTCCTTTGACCCAAGTTTGGTTCGATTCTGAGAACGTTGACAAAACGTTATTTCGTGGGCCCCATGGTTCTACATGACGGGCGATTTCGTGATCGACTCATCAAAATCCAGTTCTGGATGTTCCGTTGGGTTTGTATCGTCGTTCTGAACTCATAGACACTAAGTTTAATGAATTTAGAGAACTTTTTCTCTGGCATATTTTTCGGTACAAGACACTTATGGACCCAGTGTTGACTAGAAACTGCATTTTTGCCACTGTGTCCAAATTGGACGTACGTATATGCTTTTATGAGTATCTCACTTATTTTAAAACTGTTGGTGATATTTGTGATATTATCCGAAGATATCTGCTCCAGTTTCTACCTTGAGCTGCTACTTCCTTGGCGAGTTCGGGTTCGAATCTTCGCCTGGCTTCCAAGCAAGTGTACCTTGCCATCATGTATCTCAGTTTCCATATTCTATTTATTTATTTTGTGCATTATGCGTGCTTTAGATCAGAATTGTTACTTAGCGTCCGGGTCGTATCCGGGTGCAGACGTTCGTCGATAACGTCTAGTATCCATTGATAGATGTTCGCGATACCTAGATGTACCTACTTGGTTACATCAGAACCCTATGACACATTCAGACACCGTCATCGTGACAGGTTTCCTGTATCCTGATACTGTCAGTATGAACGGATTCTGGGATGACTTTAGGGACGTGATTGTTGATAGTTACTTCAGTATGACGAGACTATTAGATAAAGGTTCAGGTTCAACTAACACTCGTTGACCGCTTTAGGAGGGGAAGACAGTTACTAGACGTTTGGGCTACTCTGTACGTACTTTATATATGTATCTGTCCTATTTATGTAGTGTTCTTATATCCGAAGTTGTAGTATCACCCGTGTGACTCTATGCTCGAAGCTACGGTAGGTCCCGTATGTCTCTGTGTTAGGAGCTACGATTTTATTTTTGGACAGCCCACTCGTCGAACATTGTCTTCAAAGTTGTGTCTCACTTAGGTGGTTATGCTAGATTACACCGACGTTTCACTTGTTTCTTTCTGTTATACAATAACATACTATTTTTGTACCTTGGTACGTCCCTCTGAAGATCTGATCTCCTGCCAGTTTTTACAACATAGACGCTTACGGAGCCTTTGGAGTTGCTGATGGAGTTGCTTGTCTTACAGGCATTGGTACCAGGTGCCTATATCATTTATACCAGAGTTGTTATTTATTCATATTGTTTATTTATCTGCTGATGTAGCCTAGTTTTATAGACTCATATTTTTTCTCGAGTCTATTCGAGTTTGTGTGTTACGAGGCGGCCGACTTTAGCATATGTAGCTCATTCTTGTCTATTCTATTTATTATGGATTGAGGCATAGATATTTATATTTACTTGATTATTTAGATAGTGACCATTATATTACAGCTTATACGTATTTGAGTCAGACTAGAGTCTGGTTGAATGCGTAGCTAGCATGTTACGTATTCCTAGTCCTACGTATTTTGGGACTGGGATGTGACACCAATTCTCATTAATTAATTAGGTATATTAGAGCTAATTTAGATTAGTTAGAACTATTCCTAATATACCCTCCTTAATTATTATTCATAATGAACCATTAGAGGGCATATTGGAAAATTGAGAATGACTTAGAGAGGGGGGAAGGGGGCCGGCCATAAGAGCTTCTCTTCTCTTTCTCCTCTCATTTGTTCATTCATTTTTTGATTCTAATTTCATAGATCCCCTATTCCTTTTTTCCTCCATCAATTCACCATCAATTCACCTCAATTTTCTTCTTAAATTCTTCACTCTTGGAGCCTAGGAGCTTGAAGAAGCAAGGAGTACAAGGAGGAGGAGCTTTGGAGCTAGAGATCGTATCCAGAACGTGTCCAATTATATTTTTATTGAGAATCCATCTCCCAATTGGTAATTCCTGAATTTCTCCTTTATTGTAGCTTCGTAATCATGCATTTGACCCTTAGGAATTATCCCATGGCATAGGACTACCTATAGGAACAAGTTCTAGGCTACTTGGTTATGAATTATGAATTCTATGTGGTAATTTATGTACATGTTAGGGAAATTACGAGATTGACACATCGATTATGTGTCATGAGACCAATTAGATCTAATTAGACTTAGATTGGGATTGTGAAACTAGGTACGTGTCCACAAATGGATACGTATAGACCGTATCACGGTATTTTGTGATACAGTGTGATACGGAGCTCTAATTTGGGTGTTTTGTACAATTACTCTTTATTTCTCATTGTAGAAAGTGTATTAGGTATATTATTGTGTAATTGATATGTGTGTATGTTTATTATGATAAATTATAAGTTTTGGCATCTCTATTGGGTGCGTATCGTAGAGTATCGTAATGGTAGCATATCAAGTATTTGATTTAATGCTCTAGAGAGTGTGTTATATAATATACATATGTATCATATAAGTATATGTGTATCCAGTACGTATCAGTAGTGTGGGTGATAGGTGAGTTTGTTTTGGTGCACAGTTCATCATAGACCCTGAATGTAGTGTCCAGATGAGTGATTATGAGTGAAGTTGCACACATTCATGTGTACTTGTATGCAAATATAGTTGGGTTCTGATTTGGGTATCTTGTGCAAATGTCAAATAATAATATTTTAGTGTACAGACAATTGGGGTGGCCTGTCCAGTGTGGACTAATGAGGAAGAAAATGGGGGACTCGAGTTCAGCAACATATGAGGGACTGTGGTTTGGCAAAGAGCAAGGACAGGATGGTGCTGTTGTAGGGTTATGATACTCGGGTGAAGCAAGTAAGAGGGGTGAAGTATTAGGAAGTTTAGCATCTGAGTTGAAGGAAAGGTTAAAATATTTTATGGTTAGAGCAGTACCTTATGCACTAAAGGGCATCATCTGACCAGCAAGGAAGGTATTGTGCCTTCAGTTTATTGACAGCAACTCCTTGCTATGGTCGAGTGCATGTAGGGTATGTGCACTGCTATAAGAGACAACAGAAGTAGCTTAAGAGCAGTCACTGCTTTGAGTAACTATTCGAGCATTGCATATTGTTGCAGGTGAGGGAAAAGTTTGTAGTAGCAACAGTTCAGTATGCCTTGGCGATACGTTCTTCTTTCGAAGCGTTTTGCCAATAGAGCGAGGGCGTCCTTCTAGGGCTTAACAGTGCGTTTACTTTCCAATAACAACCGCCTGTTCCTGCAGCGGGGGCGTTGCACGAAACCAAACCGCCCCCCGCTTTCATCGGTGAACAACCGAACCCTTGGGACCTTCTTCAACCCCAGGATGTGATGAGTTGACATCGAGGTGCCAAACGACTCCGTCGATAAGAGCTCGAAGACTGGGTGCTCCTACCGGACTGATCACTGCCTGAATCTTTTTAAATAAACTTTGTAATAATTCGCTAAAGCTATATATTTTATTAATATACTCATCCTTGTGGGTGATAGGTGAGTTTGTTTTGGTGCACAGTTCATCATAGACCCTGAATATAGTGTCCATATGAGTGATTATGAGTGAAGTTGCACACATTTATGTGTACTTGTATGCAAATGTAGTTGGGTTCTGATTTGGGTATCTTGTGCAAATGTCAAATAATAATAGTTTAGTGTACAGACAATTGGGGTGGTCTGTCCAGTGTGGACTAATGAGGAAGAAAATAGGGGACTCAAGTTCAACAACATATGAGGGACTGTGGTTTGGCAAAGAGCAAGGGCAGAATGGTGTTGCTATAGGGTTATGATATTCGGGTGAGGCAAGTAAGAGGGGTAAAGTATTGGGCAGTTTAGCATCTTAGTTGAAGGAAAGGTTAAAATGTTCTGTGGTTAGAGAAGTACCTTATGCACTGAAGGGCATCATCTGACCAGCAAGGAAGGTATTGTGCCTTCAGTTTATTGACAACAACTCCTTGCTATGGACGAGTGCATGTAGGGTATGTGTACTACTATAAGAGACAGCAGAAGTAGCTTAAGAGCAGTCACTGCTTTGAGTAACTACTCGAGCATTGCATATTGTTGCAGGTGAGGGAAGAGTTTTTAGTAGCAACATCCTCAGTTGCTGTGGACTGATGTTTGGAACCAGTTACCTAGTGAAGTTATAAGAAGGCTTAGATGTGTTGTGCACATCAGTGTACTACAAAAAAGGGAAATCAGTAACAGAATTTATTGTTAAGTTTTGATACAGCTATGTGTCAAAAAGGAGATGATATGAGGGGTTATTGGTAGTGCTGGGGCAGCAAGGATCAGCTACAGTGGCAGCAGAAGAGTAGAGTGTGAGGGAAATATGTGGTGCACTACATGATGATGAGATATGCAAGGGTGTATCTTGTAGTATGCAAGTATCCATGCTCCATACTGGATTAGAGTGAGTTCATTTGGGGTGTATTGCAAATACAAGTGTGTGTGGAAGGGAAAAAGGAACCAGGATACAGTAGCAGTTACCTGTTGTGTTGAGGTTGGACAGTGCATTATGCACTGTCATGATACAACAATACCAGAAATAGAGTATGGGTTCTCGAGAGGTGCATTGCACTTGTGCAACAGCAATTAGGACATCTGTAGGTCGCTGTAGTGGTAGTAATAGGTGGAGAGCTTGGGTCATTAGCTGAATAGCTAGGTAATGAGGGTATGGGTGTTAACTTGTTGATACCAGTTAAGTTAGATAATTGGTTGAGTGTTTTAGATGGTTAAGTTGGTATATCATGAGGATATAATTGTCAGTAGGATAGAGTAGTGTATCTGTTAGTTGTTAGTTAACTATATATTAGCTAGTATATATATATATATATATATATATATATATATATATATATATATATATAAGTAAATTAGTATAACTAAGTTAGCAGTATTAGTGAGCTAGTACAGTAAGATGTCAGTTTCCCAATTAGAAAATTAAATGTTAGCTAGTGTATGGTTAGTAACAGTTATTGTTAATATATCAGTAAGTTAATTAGCGACCAATAGGAGCCTAAAACCTTAGTGTGAACCTAGCTTGGCCTAGTATAGTTAAAATAACCTAGTGTCGATATAGAACATTATGATTTAGCACATTTTAGCATTTTAGCACTTTATTACACCTATTAACTCAGTAATTCCTAAATAGGATTGTGACACCAGCTTGGGCATCGAGATACACCCTTGGTTCAGGACCAGAGGCGAGTATATTTCTCTATTAGTTTTTATTTTATAATAGTATATATATCATATGTTCTAGAATTGTATACTTGATTCCGACACAGTGGTTTCACGGACTGGTACTATATGGATCATGTCAGGAGATGTTATCCCTTATTGTCACGCCCCAGTCCCAAATACGTAGGACTAGGAACACGTAAGCATGCCAGCCGCATGGATATGGAAACTCCAATATATGGAAACCATAACCCATACGTACACTGTAATATGAATATAAACTCACATGTGGTATATATAATGTCACAAGTCACAGATATGCTAATCTTATCCACACAACAAGTCATAGAAAATAAATACTAAACTAGAATAAGGAGTCTGAAATATCTAAAATAATAGTCGGGTGGAGACAAATCCACTACCCATGACTATATCCAAAACTAAAATGAGAGAGGAGTATAAAGTCTCCAATGTAAAATAATGTGAAGACAGAAGTGCATCAGCTAAAAGAATCCATCGCCAGATAATCAACGATGCTCAGAAGGTAAGACCTCCTCGACAGAAAATAATGCGTCAGGTCCAGGCCCGTACTCCTGCAAATACTCAAGAGCAGATACACCTGGCAGAGGACCAGGTCCTCAGAGGGACGTAACAAGATACAGAAAATATGAGCCAATTTGAATACAGTAAACATGCATATGGTTTGAAAATAGATAAGTACGCTGTACAAGACAATCTATATGAATGCAAATAAGAACAACTTTTCGACGTATGGGCAAGGGTAGTCTACTCGATCTAAGCCTCACAACTCACACACCCGTCTAGAATATCAGAAATCGACATACCTCTGGGGTAGTGACCAGCGCGACTCTACAGAAATCGACATACCTCTGGGGTAGCGACCAGCGTGACACACGCCCGTAGTGCGAACTATATACTACGGTTTACCAGAGTGGTTAAAAGCCCATACGCCTAATGATTGTCCTCCCATGATACTAGGTGCCATGTGTGTGTCAACATATCTAATACATAGTAATGACTGGAGAAAAACTACACATGCAAGAACTATACAGAAATAAAATAAATAAAAAGAAATATAAATAGCATGCAAAGTACTGTAAATAATTTGGCAAGGTATCTTGCCTGGGGTCCTGCTGCTGGTATGAATCAGAGTCCAAGTCACAGTCCAAATAGCCTATGTATTACAAATTTATCACGTCAAAAGATAATTTATTTTAATTTATTTAATTCTGGAATAATTACTCTAAAATTCTATTTTAATCTTATTATTCTGATTTTTATGTTAATTTCTAAATTTTGTCCAAAGAAACTGAATTTTATCAACTCGAGACTCATGGCACGCAAATCGAGGCGATCTGTTGACCAAAAAGTCAACCGACACAAACTCAACTTTCATGCATTATTTCCTGTAGATTTCAGCGTCAAAAACATGCTGGAATTTACAGCTCGTCCGAATTCAAATTTATTTGGGAATTATGGCACATACAAATTTTGTATTGTGCACCGATGGTTAAATTCTAACCTAGAAGTTCTACAGAATTAACAGTATGTAAATACTTCGAATTAAATTCTGGGAAAAATATATGTCGATGATCTCGACATTAGCTTTCCGAAACTTTAAACGGTTCATGATTCTGATTCCGGGTTCTCCCGAAATTGTGAAAACATCAAAATACGTCTATTTTCAGACATGCTGTGCTCTACGAATTTTCCAGAATTTAATACTAATAATTTAGAAAAAAAATTTATATAATCAGAAATCTAACCTCATTATCGTTCTAACAAAAAAACTAGGCCTCGTTTGGAGTCCGGAGCTATGCGCAATGGCTTCTGGAAGATGAAGGAACCCTAGATGACAATTCTCTAAAAATCGGCTGAAGAAAAAAACCCTAGAAATTAATATCTAAACTATTATATATAGAGAGAGGAGAGAGAAAGTGCAGCCGCGGCTCATAGCGCGCCACGTGGCAGCAATCCAGGGCTACCTGCTCAGATCGGACGGTCAGGCACTGACGCGGCTCGGCTCAGCTGAGTCCGAGTCGAACTCTGACTCGGCTCGGCTCGAGGTCGGCTCGGCTCGGCTCGCACCCACTCAGCGGTCACTGACAGGCGGGCCCGATACTGTTCACTACTGGAGGCTGACAGGTGGGCCCCCTGTTTGCTGACTGGGCAGAATTAATTACTTTTTGGGTTTTCTTTTTAAGAAATTAGTTTTTAATTCAGTTTTTCATAATTAACTCAAAATAAATGCTAAAAATAATAGAAAAATTCCCAAAAAAAATCTAGAAAATATATTTTATTATTTAGAACCTAAAAATTTTTTTGGGATATTTTTAATTAAGTTTGAACATAAAATAAATTCTTTAAAGTCCTCAAAAATTAGTGTTACTAGTTTTTAATTAACTAAAATTTATGGAAAAATCCCAATAATCTAAAATAGCCTAAAAATAATTCTAAATAAATATTTATATAAGTAAATATACTAAAAAAATTATTTTCTAATTAACTAAGAGAATACTCTAAATAAATTCAACATCTATAATAAATATAATAATATAAAATATACACAAATACCTATTTTGGGTGAGTTAGTTTACAATCTACCCAACTTACAACAATTTCGTCCTCGAAATTGACACTAACCCATATTCATAGTGATCACTATAGCTATTACACTACATTGGTGTCTAGCATGACTCCTAAACTCATGGTCTACCATTCTAACACTTTCTCATCTATTGTCCATCCACTATTCTATCATCCTCTAACTCGTCTACACTACCCAACTTACAAGATTCTACTAGTAGTCACATTCTTTGAAGCTATTGTCTAGGTTTGTAAGGTAAATACATTTATTGGGTCGAGAATCTTGGGATACCTGTCTAGAATCTCATAACTATGACTTTTTCCATAACCGTCAAGTATCATAGTCTAATACTGCCACGCCACCTGGCCAGTATGGCTGCAAGTAATTCGACTATTCTACCATAATCGTCTGGCTGCAACTGTCGCTACCTCGCCAGCGATTTGTCATAGTCATCAGTTCGTAACAAGTGCCTTCAACTCTTTCCTAGGCATAGTCTAAGTTTTTAGGGAGACACTTAAGGTCTTGACTAACTATTAGGGCTATGATCTAGCTCAAGTGATCTAACAATTTCTACTATGCTACATGGTGCTACTTAAGGGTTAAACTAATAAAGAATACAGATATTGTTATAGTGCATATACATATTAAGAACTCATCCTTAGTTATCAAGCATTACTAACACATTTATGTTTAACTAACAAAATAGGGGTGAGGTTGATATCAAACAATTCATAATGGCATGAAAGATACGACTATGATAGGAAGAGTTACGCACGAGATAAGGAATGAATATAAAAGGAGAAGATGAGTCACCCCAAGAGGGCAAGATAAAATAGGGGAGAATACTACTACTGCTACTCATGTCATCCATTAGCATCGCGTGTATGCTATCTGGGTAGAATATACATACATCCTCATAACTGCTAAGCTGCCATATATAAAATTCTACAGCTATTTGTACATCTAAGAGCTTGTGTCACAATGGGTTTATGAGTATACAAAGACAATTATAACTAAAAGGTCGTACCTGTATCTACGGCTTCCTATGTCTGCTCTCCCATACTTGTCATAATGAGTGCTTGGCCTTGTCTTTGGTTGATCAACTGGGGTCTAGTCCCCTCCATTTGTGCAGACTGTAGAAGCAGTGGTGGGTCCCTTTGGTCTTCTATACTTGAGGGTGTATGCGGTGTTCTTGATTTTAATGCCATAGACCCCAGGTTCTGCTGAGGACATTCTCGAGCTTGATGGTGACTTGATCCACATACCATGCACAATCCCAATCGACGACGATAATCTCTATGAATATGACCTGGTATACCACAAAAGTTACAAGTACGATGCCCCTTGGCTGGATATGGTGCGACACTATTTGGTTGCTGGCGTGTCAAAGGGTGTCGAATGGGTCCTCCTTGTTGTATCCTTACTGGTCCTTGGTGACTTCTCAGTTGAATTCTGTTTCCCTTGCTGATGGCCTCATGAATCCTGGCTTCTGTCAATAACTCGGCATAAGAGATCCGGGACTGTGAGCTAGTGTAGTGCTGGAGCTCCCGAGTCAGCCCACGGTGAAACCTCTTAGCCTTCTCTAAGTTATTAGGTATTAGGACTGTGCCATACTTACTGAGACGGCTAAATTCTGTATCATACTCATCAACCGTCTTGTCCCCTTGCTCTAGATGGAGGAACTGATCGTACAATGCGTCCCTTACAGTATTCGGGAAGTACTTCCTCTCAAAGCATTCCAAGAATTGTTCCCAAGTCTGACGCGTACCCAACTGGCACTCCATTAATTCCCACCAGTGATGCGCGTTGCCTTCTAACTGAGTCCTCACGCCTATCATCCATAGGTCAGTAGGTAGTTGTGATGCCTCTAACAACTTCTTGGTATTGGCAATCCAGTTCGTGGTCTCCTCTGGACTCTCTTTGCCCTTATATGGCTTAGGGCCCATCTGCACAAAGTCCTTGACTGAACCAACCCGAGCTTGTGGTACTGAAACTAGTGCCTGGGTTGGAATAGGGGCTAGTGCAGCCATTCTCTCAAGCGCTGCCAGAAATTCTAGCCTCTGCTCTGCTCTGCTGCTTGCTGCCTCTGTTCCTGTATTATCATCTGAAAGAATTGGAACAGCTGCGCTTGGCCATCTTGCAGTGCTAGTGGAGCTGGAAAAGTCCCATTAGGTATCGTGGAGGGGGTTAATGGAAT
The DNA here is from genome assembly GCA_036927795.1 of Iris macrosiphon. Classification (NCBI taxonomy): domain Eukaryota; kingdom Viridiplantae; phylum Streptophyta; class Magnoliopsida; order Asparagales; family Iridaceae; genus Iris; species Iris macrosiphon. The sequence goes on from JAYESA010000014.1 coordinate 43,324,094, forward strand.
TGGATTGCTAGTCGGTCCATCCGGTCCGGGAGGAAGAGGTGGTGTTGAGGTCACTCCTAGTGGTTGGTCGTCATCCCCTGGAGACGTGTTGTCCCCGGTGGCGGCATGCCCGTTATTCAAATTTATCTCTCTACAAGAGATGGACGAAGGATTAAGAAGAGTACATGAATCAAGCAGGATGCAAGAACTTAAGTAGGACATGTTGGAAGGAAGGTAAGTTATAGTCAAGTGTGGATGAGATCTAAAATTCTAATCCTAGGTACAGGCCGGCTTGGTACAGTGACGTAACCGAAACGGCTAACTCGACCTGCATGGGCCACCACAAAAACATGTCACACCCCAGTCCCAAATACGTAGGACTAGGAACACATAAGCATGCCAGCTGCATGGATATGGCAACTCCAATATATGGAAACCATAACCCATACGTACGCTGTAATATGAATATAAACTCACATGTGGTATATATAATATCACAAGTCACAGATATGCTAATCTCATCCACACAACAAGTCATAGAAAAGAAATACTAAACTAGAATAAGGAGTCTGAAATATCTAAAATAATAGTCGGGTGGAGACAAATCCACTACCCATGACTATATCCAAAACTAAAATGAGAGAGGAGTATAAAGTCTCCAATGTAAAATAATGTGAAGACAGAAGTGCATCAGCTAAAAGAATCCATCGCCAGATAATCAACGATACTCAGAAGGTAAGACCTCCTCGATAGAAAATAATGCGTCAGGTCCAGGCCCGTACTCCTGCAAATACTCAAGAGCAGATACACCTGGCAGAGGACCAGGTCCTCAGAGGGACGTAACAAGATACAGAAAATACGAGCCAATTTGAATACAGTAAACATGCATATGGTTTGAAAATAGATAAGTACGCTGTACAAGACAATCTATATGAATGCAAATAAGGACAACTTTTCGACGTATGGGCAAGGGTAGTCTACTCGATCTAAGCCTCACAACTCACACACCCGTCTAGAACATCAGAAATCGACATACCTCTGGGGTAGCGACCAGCGCGACTCTACAGAAATCGACATACCTCTGGGGTAGCGACCAGCGCGACACATGCCCGTAGTACGAACTATATACTACAGTTTATCAGAGTGGTTAAAAGCCCATACGCCTAATGATTGTCCTCCCATGATACTAGGTGCCATGTGTGTGTCAACATATCTAATACATAGTAATGACTGGAGAAAAACTACACATGCAAGAACTATACAGAAATAAAATAAATAAAAAGAAATATAAATAGCATGCAAAGTACTATAAACAATTTGGCAAGGTATCTTGCCTGGGGTCCTGCTGCTGGTATGAATCAGGGTCCAAGTCACAGTCCAAATAGCCTATGTATTACAAATTTATCACGTCAAAAGATAATTTATTTTAATTTATTTAATTCTGGAATAATTACTCTAAAATCCTATTTTAATCTTATTATTCTGATTTTTATGTTAATTCCTAAATTTTGTCCAAAGAAACTGAATTTTATCAACTCGAGACTCATGGCACGCAAATCGAGGCGATCTGTTGACCAAAAAGTCAACCGACACAAACTCAACTTTCATGCATTATTTCCTATAGATTTCAGCATCAAAAACATGCTAGAATTTATAGCTCATCCGAATTCAAATTCGTTTGGGAATTATGGCACATACAAATTTTGTATTGTGCACCGATGGTTAAATTCTAACCTAGAAGTTCTACAGAATTAACAGTATGTAAATACTTCGAATTAAATTCTGGGAAAAATATATGTCGATGATCTCGACATTAGCTTTCCGAAACTTTAAACGGTTCATGATTCTGATTCCGGGTTCTCCCGAAATTATGAAAACATCGAAATACATCTATTTTTGGACATGCTGTGCTCTACGAATTTTCCAGAATTTAATACTAATAATTTAGAAAAACAATTTATATAATCAGAAAGCTAACCTCATTATAGTTCTAACAAAAAAAACTAGGCCTCGTTTGGAGTCCGGAGCTATGTGCAATGGCTTCTGGAAGATAAAGGAACCCTAGATGACAATTCTCCAAAAATTGGCTGAAGAAAAAAACCCTAGAAATTAATATCTAAACTATTATATATATATAGAGGAGAGAGAAAGTGCAGCCGCGGCTCACAGTGCGCCACGTGGCAGCAATCCAGGGCTGCCCGCTCAGATCGGACGGTCAGGCACTGACGCGGCTCGGCTCAGCTGAGTCCGAGTCGAACTCTGACTCGGCTCGGCTCGAGGTCGGCTCGGCTCGGCTCGCACCCACTCAGCGGTCACTAACAGGCGGGCCCGACACTGTTCACTACTGGAGGCTGACAGGTGGGCCCCCTGTTTGCTGACTGGGCAGAATTAATTACTTTTTGGGTTTTCTTTTTCAGAAATTAGTTTTTAATTCAGTTTTTCATAATTAACTCAAAATAAATGCTAAAAATAATCAAAAAAATCTAGAAAATATATTTTATTATTTAGAACCTAAAATAAAATTTTGGGATATTTTTAATTAAGTTTGAACATAAAATAAATTCTTTAAAGTCCTCAAAAATTAGTGTTACTAGTTTTTAATTAACTAAATTTTATGGAAAAATCCCAATAATCTAAAATAGCCTAAAAATAATTCTAAATAAATATTTATATAAGTAAATATACTAAAAAAAATTATTTTCTAATTAACTAAGAGAATACTCTAAATAAATTCAACATCTATAATAAATATAATAATATAAAATATACACAAATACCTATTTTGGGTGAGGGAGTTTACACTTGCCGTGTTCAGCGGGTACTCCTTCACATATATTTTATCATGTGTACCGGGTATTGATTTTAGTGTACTTTATGTTCACACACTGCTAATGTTCAGAGTACCCATATTCGTATTCGTAATGTGTCGTGATTGGATCCATTGGTATTGGTTTAGGATGGGGGAAAAGGAGTTGGTTATGTGATCAAGTCCAAGTGTATTCATGTACATATCGATTACATATCATACGTGTAATCGAGTTACCATATTGTATTCATGTTTAACCCAAACCGATCACATAATAAACTTGTATTCCATGACACATTAGCTAGTTTTATCTATTTCCATTAAATTGCAGTTATCCTATCGTTTGTTCTTCATTCCAGTACATTATATGTTCACTCTAGTTTATTACATTCTGATGTTTAGTTATCTTGTATTCTTTTCTATTATCTGTTATATATGCTCGATTATGTATTTGAAACTTCTTTAAGAAGGTATGTACTTTGCTCCAATCCTGACTGGATATATTTTTTAGATGATTGGCTTGTGGACCAGTGTCCCACCTACTACGGGCCGCAGGACGGTGCACCATTAGAGGATACTCGTTTAGAGCAGAAGGACCAAGTACCAAAGGCTGAAGAAACTTAGATTATTTGTTTGGACTTGTGTTAGACTTTATTGAGGTTATTGGCATGTATATATATATATATTTTGGGCTTGTGGACGTATTGTGACTCTTTCCTTCGTTATTCCATCTCGTGTTTTATCTTCTTTAGTTTGCATTATGATTGAGTATAGTTTACCATTATCAAATACCATATTATTCCTCCATTTGGAGTTGAGATGATTAACGTGTACCATGTATATATCTTGTGTGAGAAGTTTTGATAGTATGGACGACCCAAACAATGTTCTACCGTCGATGGTGCGGCGTAGGCTGGGCGTTGATCACTACTCATGCCCTTATTCCGGGTGCAGATTATGACACATTTTTAGTTGTAGCCCATGCAGGTCCAGAGTTGCAATTATAGCGATATTGTAGTAGTGCTCACCTAGAGTACTGCTACGAGCCTGCTTTATGATATAAAATTTAGGCTGAGAGTATACTCAATCACAACTAGGAAACAATTCCAAATATCTGTTTTTGCTATCCTTACCTATTGAATATTTGCTTACTTTGAATAATTTCATCCTTCTTTGATGATATCGTATCATACTCAATATTTATTTACTTTATTTCAATCTATCTTCAGGATGCCGCTGAAGACGCGTTCCCAGCGCTCTGGCGCAATATCAGCGAGGTCGGTCACTTCGTCGCCTATGAGGGTAGCACCAGCAGATACTGTTCCAGCAGCTACCTTGAGGTCCGCTTTACCGATCCAGGTGGGCATTTTCGTAGCAGCTTTCGAGGGTGCTCCACATCGGGTACAGAGGACAGCACCGATAGTTTTATGGGATCTTCCACCCCCACCATCTGCAGTCGATCAGACACATATGTTTGCATTCTTTCGACAGATGATAGACGCACAGCAGCGCCAATTAGAGGTTATGAGACAGGACATTGAGAATGCTCACCAGATTGCGTTTGCCGCAGTCGAAAGAGCCGCCTTAGTCCAGCCACAAACGACACCACCTCAGTTCGTCCTGTAGCAGCCTAGGTCAGGGACAATCATAAATTTCAAGAGGATGGGGCCGAAGGACTTTAAAGGCACTGGAGGGATTATTTATGCTGATGATTGGATATAAGATATTAAGAGGAACCTGCGGCTGGCGCAGATTCCAAAGAGGTTGCAGGTAGAGGCCACAGAAGCTGTGATCAGGTATATTTTTTCTTACGCCTTCATATCTCAGATTCTATGATCAGGTGATCACATGTATATTGTTATGATGATGCTTGCATGTGTAGTTGATAGTAGATTTGTATTATGCTTGTCCTGACTTCTCTAGCTATTGCTTGGATTCGAATTTCGAGGAAGAAAAATTTCTAAGATGGATAGAGATGTCACTCCCCGTTCCCGATATACGTATTTAAAATATATTTTTAATTTAGCATGGTTGCATATGCATGGAGACTAGGCCCGTTCTTTGGTTTAACCTTGCTTATGGTTTATTTTGTGGGTTGGTTCAAGTCATGGGAATCTTTGGTTCAACCCTCAACCCTACCATATATAACCCAACATTTCTCTCTATCTCTTCACTTCTTCATTTCTTCCTCTTTCTTTAGTTTGCTCTCCCTATTTCCATAGGCAAGTACACCATGCATGAGAAATAAAGAAACCCTCCATATTATTGTTCTATTATGTTTGTATTATGTTTCTAAGCACTTTTAGTTCTTGAAGTTTTCTGTTTTGATGGATGAATTAATGTAGATCTATATTTCTAAACTTAGAGTTTTATTGGTTTTATGAGTTTTTTTTGTTTTAATCTATTAAACTTGTATTTTTGAAAATTATTTTTGCTACATGATAGAGCTTTCAATTTAGAGCATTTTGGCTTTTGGTTCACTCGATTTGGACTTAAAATGAGGATTTTATGAATAAAATAAGATTTTAGGTTTTGGAGTTTCTGCCATAGGCGAATCTGCTGTTGGAGAAGATGAAGTTCGCATGCGGCCAGTGAGCTATGCTGATAAGAGTGCCATGTGGCCTGAGAGGGTTATGCAGCCTAAACTCTTGTCGTATACTGACATCATGCGTCCATCTTGTTGGACGCATGACTGCTGATTTACACAAGTGTCCTTGAACCCCTTGTGCTTTCACTCATTGAACGAATGCGAATTTTGCTACGTCCAAGAGAACTCCATGCGGCACTGACACTCATACGGTCTGGAGAGCATGCAGCCACTATTTTTCTTGGACGCATGGCTCTGAACCGTTGGCACTTATTTCTTTAATTTTGTCATTTCTTCCTAACACATTTTATTGCATTGTCACATCAGTCACATCAGTCACTTTATATCACATTACTGACACTTATTTATTGCCCGTCACTTTATCATTTATCCCAAGGAGTAGACCTTAACCTTGAGCATGCGGCCAGACTCCATATACGGCCAAGTGGTCATGCGACCTGACTTCATATGCGGCCATGATTTGCCATACAACCTGACTTCATATGCGGCCAGGATTGGTATACGGCCCTGACTTCACATGAGGCCAAGATTTTTTATGCGGCCCTGACTTCATATGAGGCCTCGACTTCTCATGCGGCCTAGTGACCCATGCGGCCCTGCTTGTTGATTGAATATTTTCTTGATTCGTGTGACCCAATATATAATTGGTAATTGGACTCGAATACTGTGTCCGTGCTAATACCACTATTGCCTGATAATTGTTTATGATTTAATATACGCTAAGGTGTGACACATCGTGTCACGTGTTAAGTGATTATATTTGGATTGTGCATCAAGAATGCCTCCAAATTTCTGAATGCGTGATATTATAAATATATATTGTTTTCCCGGCACGGACATAATAAGCGAGTCAAATACCAAAGATTGGCTAGGATATTGATTGTCTGAATGTTGCATACAACCTCGGGTGAATCCATATTTGACTTCCATGGATTCGTATCTAGCGTGCCCGTACTTTGTATGACATCTTAAAAAAATTCTTATGTGACCACGCCTTGAGATTTCAAACACAACATAGAGCTATTAGGTAACTAAAAGTGGTACTAACATTGGAGGGAACGGTATTCCGAGATCATGCCAATGAACCTTTCCACTTAGATTTATTCTAAGTGCGCTGTGGGCTGGCCATCACAGATACTGTATATCATCTGCCTTAGTGGAGTATCGTATCTGACTTATTATTATGTTGAGCCACTGTTTCAATATAGGAACACTGAAACTGCTAATAGCGTATTTTTAGCGCAGTGGCCCTATAGGGGACTGGTGTATCCTGCAAGTGCCTGTTTTATTTATTTGGTTCGGTTAGCTCATGTTCGGCACTGGCATGATCTGAGGATACTTATTATGCATTATTCTGAGATAACCTCAGACTCCACAAAATAGCATGATATACAAATGATTGGCAGATATATGAAATGGACTTGGTTATGATTGTATTATTCAGCTAGTAGCCTAGAAAAATGGACTATCTTAGTGTGATGGTTCAACCCTTGTCCTTGTTTGGTTGTAGGGTTGAGCCTTAGCTTAAGGATATGCCATGGACCTAAGTTACGACACTAAACCTATGTAATATTATATGTTTTTCTTGGGTTTTGTATGGCCAAATTTTGAGCCAACACATGAGGATCCAGCGTACTTTCCCCCAACTCATGGCGCGCACCAGGAATATGGTCGCAGGGGATAACGAGTAGATTTTTTTCTTTCCTGCTCGTCTTGCATATTTACTTCTTTTTGGCCTTTAGCCACCGACACCTGTTAGCCGGGTCGTCTGTACATTAGTTTTCCTTACATGATTGTATTAAATCAGACTGCAGCTGATCACTTTCATGTACTTTTGTTACTCTTCCAGCTTCTTATTTTTGTATAGCTGGACTCCAGAATATTTTGAGAAAGCGTTTGGGATACCTTATTGCTTATCATATACGCTCTATGCTTACTGTTTCTTGTTTGAATGATTTAGACATAGATTTTTTTGAGCATAGGAGACTTGATTGTAGCATGCACCCCCTTGTCTTATATAGTCGTGATCGTCGTACGACATATAGTACCTTGTACGGGGTAGCTGGCCATGTCCGTCTCCGTATTTCGGTACTGGGGCATGACACTTCTGGTATCAAAAGGCCATAAATAAGTGGCTAGTAGGAGAGGATCGAAACACAACTTTATTTCATTCCCGTGTGCAAGCTAAATGGAAAAAACCTTTTCATCTATTGTATCAAATCTCATACTGGTGATATTATCATTTTCTGATCATACATAATTATACTGGAACGAAGCACGAAAATCGTTCCTCCAAACCAAATAGACTGTGGGACAACCAAAGTAAATCACAAGAAACCAAATTTCCAAAATCACACAATATCCAAATGCAAATACAACGATTTTTACACGAAAAAATTTAGCAAAAAAAAACTATGGAACGATCGGAGTCCAATCCTAAAAAGTCTCCACTATTGGAATAAATAGATACAGACTTCTCACCGATCCAAACTGGATCACTCCAACTACTTGGAAGATAAAATAGATTACAGGCTCTCGAATAACAAGAGATGACAAGAAGAATTATCCAAACTATCTCTCCTATACAATAGCCACAAAGATCTCTTTCTCTCTCTAAATGTTGCAAACGCTTGATTTATCTCTCTGGTAGATCGATATGCTTCTTTTTAGGCTTTAGAAAATACCTATATATAACCCCTCAAATTCGTAGTTAATCTGGATTATTTATTTGATCCAACGGTGTATAAAATATCCCAAGGACTCGTACAACCTGACCAGATCGAATTCGGTCCCGAATTTGGTCTAACCTAGCAGAACAGTGCTTCTCATGGTGGACCAAACACGGTCACTCCTATCCGAAAAAGTTGTCTGCAAATGACTAAATTCGGACCAAACTCGGTTGCATCCAGCATCTGGACTAAATTTGGACCATACTCGGTTATGTGTAGGTAGATCCTCAGACAGCTATTTTCTGAACTATGCTTCGACACCTCTAGTTTCTTCGACACACGGATGATTCTTACTGCACTATCGGGTTTTCTCCTTATAGGTTGGAACCCTATCCAACACCAACATATCTTCCCCTTCCCAACTAGGTGGATGAGCTCGTTACGATCCTCCCGCAGTACTCAAACTTTTTTCTTGGTAGAACCTTTGTAATTATATCTGCTCTATTGTACTCTGTGTGAACCTTCTCAAGCTTTGCGTATAGTGCCCTGAATCTGTTGCGGCGCACGGAGTGGGCTAGCGGCCAAAATAGTCGAGTCAAAATTAGATAATGGGAAAATATTGCCGGTATCGATTAATTGGAACGAATGAATGAGGAACCCTTCTTCATTGTGGAATGGAATACTTAGAAGTTGGGTCCAAGATGTAGTACATTGTGTCTTGGAGAATGAGTTATATATAAAGGCCTATGCCTCAAGACCTGTGCGTTATCGGTTTTCAATGTTTTCACTGTTGGTTTTATGATACATTTTCATGAATATTTTTGATGAACGAAAAAATTGTAAAATAAATACCACCAGACGTTGAATTCATACCCTTTATATAGACACTAATATTTAGAATATTGTCAAAAGTTATATATATGCCCTCAGTCTGCCGATACGAAGCTAATGGTTTTCTCTTCAGCAACTGATCATTGTTGTTCAAAGGCAAACAGGAAAGGCCCTCGGGAGATGCCCTCGGTCTGATGGAGAGGTTCTGGAGTTCGTTCTGCGTTGGGGCTTTTAGGCTGTTGGGGGATTGGTTTGATGTTATTTTGGGGTGGTTATTGTTTTCATTTTGCGGCTACCCGGACTGGTTTTTTTAATCCTTGGCAGTTCGCCCCCCTTTTGGCATTTTATATGCTAGTTTGGATATATATATATATATATATATATATATATATATATATATATATATATATATATATATATATATATCTTTTTTCTTTACCCGAAACCCCAACCTCCCTTACTCGCCGAGGCTCGAACCCCGCCCGCTTCCCCCTTACTATATATATATATATATATATATATATATATATATATATATATATATATATATATATATATATATATATATATATATATATATATATATATATATATATATAAGAAATGCTAAAAAACTATTCGTCCGATATATCATTGGTTGGATTTGGATTGGATATATGAGATTAAAAGGTGTAGACCCAACCATTTTTTAATCTCAACCACTCAATTACCATCTAACCTATATACACATAGGGTGGTTCATTATATGAAACCTGTAAACCCCCTCAACCTAAATTTTAGGTAAACTTGGTATGGTGAAAGATAGGGTTTAATTTTGATTTGTTTATGGTTGGAAATTAGGGTTTTATAAAGACCTATTCAAATTAAAACTCTAGGTGCACATTTCCATTGCTACAATATTTGGAGCATAATAATAGCCTATACCTTCTAACAAATTTTGCACTCTTGACCTAGACGAGCCAACCTAGGCACTGGATATTTCTGTCACTCACAAACATACTCCCTAGTGCTTTATTTTAATCACACAACTTTTTAGTCACAAAAATTAATTTAAATCCTGCGCCTTGTACCTATATCGTTGCAATCAATTTTTGGGACACAAACTCAACCCGTTTTGCCTAATCAATTAAAGTATCCAAGACTAATACCAAGCATACAACATTCATGACATTGGGGTCACATTTAAATAAATTACCTACACGCTTCCAACACAACGACAAACACCTATACGAATTTCTAGACCTAAAGGAGACCCAACACGAAACTTAACCTCAAACTAGCCCAACACCCAAATCAAACCCTCAAGGCTCATACAAAACACCACACACCAATTTTCTCTCTACAAAACATCAAACACGAGTCTCACCCTCATCCAATCCAATTAAATATTTTTGCAGAACCCAGAACTATCAAGGACCTAAGTGAAAAGATGGTTGCTAGGTGTCAATCCCCTATTGGAGCAATTCAAATAAAGAAACCCACCCCTTGGTCACGTGTCTGGTCACCCTCACTCTCTCTCCATATGCATGGCACTATTTATCCTTATCTACCTACATGTAATCCTAGCCTTTGATTTAACACTATCCATCTAAACCCTATATTTTTCCTACATAAGGACACACAGCCCCCTTAGCCGGCCCTAACCCCAATACAACTCTCTCTCCTTATTTAATTCATCCCCCCTCTCCATTCAGTCGAAACCTCCTCCCCCTCTTCCTTCTTCTTCTTCTTCTTCTTCTTCTTCCTCGAATCCTAACACATCACACCATTGTCATCACCAGCACCACTGCTACCACTAGCAGCCGACACCATCACCTTCACCAACACCACCACTTCACACCACTATCACTACCACCTCCTTTCCCCCTTCACCTGACTGCCACACATCACCACCACCACCTCGACTATCTCCATCTCCTTTACTACAGCCCGCACCACCACTGCACTACACACTACCAGACCACCATTAACTCGACACAGCGGCTACGATACCATCACCACCCCAACGACAACAGCTACGACACCTTCACCAACCACCACGACAACCACCAGCAAGTCCGACACACCCCATCACAGCAACACCACCACCACCTCCATTGATCGAGCTCCCTTCTCTCCTTGCGAGTAATAATCTCACCATGTCTATTTCTTTCCATTTATGTTTTGGTTGTTATAGTTTTGCATGAGCTATTGCACCGGTAGTTTTAATGGTCTTACAAATCATAAAGGGATTAGGTTTACTTGAATGCATTAGAGAGAATGCGAGAAGATATATTTGTGTGTGCAAGAGAACCTTCACTTCTTTCCTGATGTGTATGTAGAATGGATAGGTTTAGTTGGAGAGGATTGGTGTGTTCTTATATTAAGTGTACATTAAACTATGTACATGTAAGAAATGGGGAGTAAGGTACAGTATGAACAATGAACTAGGCAAGGGAATACAAAAAAATGATAGATTATATACTGTCACGACCCACACCCAGAATTTGGACATGAGCCGTGGATACGTCCAGCCTACGCCGCAACATCGACGGTAGAATATTGTTTAGGTCTCAAGACTACCAAACATAACTTATAACCTGTCAACGATCTCAACTCTATAAGGAGGACAATGAATAATGCATTGATCAATAATTCATAATATACTCAATCATAATAACTATATGAAGCAAATGGCACGATAAGATATAAAGATAAGAAAGTACTGACATAAGTTAAGCACAATAACTCAAATACAACAATAATATAGAGTCTAGCTATCCATCAATAAATAGTTTCAACAATAATACAATCAAAGTCTTAAGTTTAGAACAAATAAATACATTGATAACTAGACCAAGGAGCTGTCTAAACGACTACGGGTGGTGTCTCCTCTAAAAAGAGTGACTCCTCTAGAAACTCCGGTATGTAGTCTCTCTCTACACCTGGGCCATAGTGAGTAGGACACAAGTCCTCAAGTTCCTCTGAAAAATGTTATCCAGCCAGGATTGGAGCCAAGCACAAGCACTAAACAACAGTTTCATTTATATTGACAAAAACTATAAGACAGTGTAAGAAAATACATGATGGGGAAAATATTAAAAATTAGGAATACTGGAGAAATAAGTAATCAACAATAATACAAACTAGCAATGAACAGATATATGTGAATGCTAGAAATGAGTGAACTGGAATAAAAAAATAAAAATTCTAGCTAAGTATTTGAAAAATCAGTTTTGTAAACGCCCTCGACCAAAATTAGACCTACTTGGCTTAGATAGAGAGACTAGGGCTAGTTTGAATCCAATTAGAAATAGAACACTGTGTTTTAATTGATTTTACAATATTTATATCACTTAGTGTACCTTACCGTTGCTTCGATAAATGGAGTACTACACTAGTTATTGCCTTCCTACAAATTTTATACACTTTTCCTAGATGTGCCATCCTTCTATTCTGACCTTTGTGTAACTTATAATTATGCTCTCTTGTGCTATATTTTAGTCATACGATATTCGTCGTAGACGTTTATATTTAATTCTAAATAAATTTAACTTTGTAACCGTGTGCGTTCCAATCGAAATTGGAGACACAATCTTGACCCATTTTGTGCAACCCAATTTATGATAATATTCTATTCTGAGCCCTCTACGTCCATGATACTTGTGTCCTACCTAATTTTAATCCCATGTACTTCCAATTAATTTTAGAACACCTTTTACACTAATTTTAATTAAATTGATGTAAGGACCCAACTTGACCCAAAACTAGACCCAACACCAAACCAAACTCCCATTTACACCCTCAAGGTTCATACTAAACACCACACACCCTTTCTAGCCACTACATCACACTAAACATGGTATTTTCTCTCATTTAATCCAAAAATTCACTTTCTGTGTATTTTTTTAATTGTTGAGGACTTTTATGCAAAAATGCAATGATGTGTCACCATCCTATTGGTCATGACCCATGAAGAAAACAACCCATCCCTCATTGACCGATCCACTCTCTCCCTTTTGGTTTGTGCACTCCCTTCATGTTTAATCTTGACCCTCCATTTAAATGGAGCCATCCTCACCACACAACACCCTCTCATATATATATATATATATATATATATATATATATATATATATATATATATATATATATATATATATATATATACTAACCCCTCTCCAAATGCAAACCCCATCCCAGGATGTACTTGGCCGGCCCTAATCCCTAGGTTGTCAACATCACCCTCTCTCTCCTACATGCAAAACCATCATCTCCACTATTATTTTCAACATCACCTTTTTCCCTTTAAACCTAACCCTAACTATATACCCATCCACTTTTCTGTAAACCCCCTGATTTTCAAGAATATTTAATTTGGATTTTTCACAATTTTTTGGAATTTTTCTGGGATTTTTTATTAATTAAACTAAGATGTTTTAATTATTAAATGATTTTTAAAAGATGTTAAATAATATTAAAATATTATGAAAATAATATTTTCTGGTGTAAAATGAAAAATTAGACATAGGGTAATTTTTCGAGAATTTATTGGACCCCGGAAATATTTTTAAAGTCCTAAAAACAAATTAATAAATAAACCAAACCGACCCGAACCGGACCCGATCTAGTTGATCCGGGCCCAAACCTTAGCGGGTCGGATCCGGGTTCAACCCGACCCGCTTCAACCCGACCCGCTTCGACCCGACCCGACCCGCCTAAAACCAAATCCCTAACCGCCCCGAGCCCGACCGCTCGCCTCCCCTCCGCCGGCCGACCTGCCGCCCGCTCGCCTCCCAGCAGCTCCCGCTACTCGCAACCCCCGCCGCTTCGCCTCTGCGACCCCTCGCTCCGCCTTCCGCACCGGCCGCCACCGCTCCACCTCCCTCTTCCCCTCTATAAAACCCGCCCCAGCCGACCTCGATGACCCCTTGCCCCTCTTCGCCGCCCTCCAACCAGCTGCTCCGGCGTCGACCCGACCGTCCCTGACCTCCTACTCCTCCGCCCCGCCTTCCCTCCTCCTTCCTCCCCAACGACCTCGCCGGAGACCCACAGCAGCAGCCGAGGTCTACCCCGCCTCTGCCCGACCTCCCCGGACCTCCACAGCCCCCGGCCGCCTCCGCCCGAAGCCCAGCACCACCACCATCACCGCCTCCGCCGAAGTCGCCCCGACGAGCCAGAGCCGCTCCGCCTCCGCCCAACCCTGGCCAGCGCAGCCTCCGATGAGTCTCCGGCAGTAACCAGAGCCCTAACCCTAGAACAGCCCGGACACAGGACACAGCTCGTGTCGAGACGATACGCGGACACGAGAAATTCTTGGTTCATGGAGCCCTGTTCAGGCAACCCGTTCTCTCTCCTCGTTGATCCATTTTCGGTTCTGTCACTTGTGACGCGTAGGCTGTATGACCCCCTCGATGCCCGTGCAACCCGCTCGGTGTATCGCATCCTGTGGCGATCGCAAACGGCGATCCAAAAACAGGAAAACCAACGCCCTGTTTTACCCCGGAACTGAGTGCTCCCCGCCAAACGGGACGACTTGGTTGCGTGCGATCTTCACCGAAATGTGCGCGCCGTCGATACGGACGTGTAGGATTTTGCAGAAGTTGATTCAGATGTGCGTGCACACCGGAATCAACAAGTATCCGGCAAAAACGTCCCGTATCTACCCGTTCTGAATCTTGCTGTAACTTGGTGTACACACGTCGGATCGAGACAAAACTTATGCCATCGGACTCGTAGAAATACGCTGGTCCTGTGACCCAAGTTTGGTTCGATTCTGAGAACGTTGACAAAATCGCGTATCGTGGGCCCCACGGCTCCACTTGACGGGCGATTTTGTGATCGGCTCATCGAAATCCAATTCTGGAAGTTCTGTTGGGTTCGTATCATCGTTCTGGACTTGTTGACACTAAGTTTGACAGATTTGGAGACCTTTGGTTCTGACACATTTTTTGGTGCAAAGCGGCCCACATATGGACCCCACTTTGACCAGAAACTGTTATTTTTGCCCCTGTGTCCAAATTGGACTCAAGGACAGGCGTTTCTAGCTATTTGATATTTTTTGAATCTGATGGTAATATTTATTTCAGCAACCGGAGCCATACCTGCAATTCCCACTGAGGTTAGAGCTACAGTTGGAGACAGAACCCCAGGCAAGTGTACCTTGCCATATTGCAGTATATTGATTCATATTATTCTCTTGTGTTATTTCTGTGATTGTTATACATGCCCCAACCTAGGACCGTGTGACGTACTTAGCGTCCGATTAATAGTCGGGTGCCAACACCGTACGCGGAGTTGTGTAACGTCACCTAGAGATGGATATCGTGACCCTTTGCATTCTCGTACTTGCATTATCAAGTACGTTATACCCAGGACACCTGACACAAATCATGAGACAAAATCTTCCTGAGATATTCATGGTGATTCTGTATAGGATACATGTTTTATGACATAGACATTATATTCTTAGATCATTATATGACTTGCTGCATTAGTTTTGATCTTGCATGTCATGGACATGAGACGTGTGATTTCATTGGGTGGGAAGAGACACACAGGCTACAGGCTAATTTTATATATATATCACTACATAGTAAACTATATAGTAAACTACATAGTATAACTGCTACCGGCTCCCAGACACAGAGCTTATAGTGGTCTCAGCCTAAGTTCTAGTGTTGCTCTCAACTTGCATTTCACATAGATGGTTATATAGTTTATCCTATTATTTTATTTATTGCTGTACTGTATTTATTTTGGCATGAGTTATTTTGTACCTTTCTATGTCCCTTGAGGACCTGGATCCGGATTATGTCCCCAGGATTAGCAGACGAGATCTACCCCGAGGTATACGGGACCGGAGCATTAGCAGGAGCAGAAGCAGAATCATGTGCATACAGTGGAGCAGAACCAGGAACCGAAGACTAGGTGATTGCCATATATTTTCCTGAGTATATGTTTCTTCCATACTCAGTTTGTGATGTTCTTTACATTCTTGTTTAATTGAACAATTATATCAGACTTGATTATCGGGTTGTTTCCCGATTTAATTACTTGTGACTTGATGTTGATGTTTATATTCCTTTTGTTGATATTGATATATTCATTTCTGTGGATGAGATTAGTAGACCCTGATTATTGTTTTACAGCTTAAGTATGCCCCGATGGATCCATTAAATTGGGTTTGTCCATCGGAGTGTACTGCTGGCCATTGCCACGTGTCCGGTCCCTCAGTATTTTGGGACTGGGGTGTGACATAGTTTTTGTGGTGGCCCATGTAGGTCAACGACTAAATTGCTTCAGTTTCAACTTAGGGACCGAGCAAGCCTGCAATAAGGATAGGATAAGTCATAGGATCTCATCCATTTGCTTGAATCGTTCTTGATATCTATATCGGATTCGAACTAATTTTTTGACTTGCATCCTGCCTTGATTTCCCTGTGCGCCTTTTATAGTTTATTTTGGATGCAGAGTGATGGAATCACAATCAAGCAACAAGACTCCTGCAGGAACATCACAAGGTGCTGTGGTCACCCACGAAGATGAAGTGACACCAGAAGATAGATGTTAATCAACTCAACAAAGGCAATCAAGTAGATCAACACTCTTCTAGCAGGTCCAGCAGCAGCAGAGGAATCGACTGCAAGGATGTGGACAAGATGGCGGTAGTGATGGTGATGACGGTGGCGGCGGAGATGGTGATGATGGTGGCGGCGGAGATGGTGATGATGGTGGCGATGGAGATGGTGATGATGGTGGCCGTGGAGGTGGTTAGCTGTGGTGGCGGTGGGGGTGACTGGGGAAGAAGAGGAGTCGGGTTGAAGAAGAAGTCAGGGGAGGAGAAGAGAGGAGGGGACTGTGGTGACGGTTGTGGAGGCAAAGACGGGCTGGCGGTACTGTGGCGGCTGGATGGCCGTGGATATGGTCGAGGCCGAGGGGGAAGGCGGTGGAGGAAGGTGGTCGGAGGAGAGGGGCTGCTGCAGGAGGTGGTCGGGGAAGAAGGGGGAGGTGGTCGGGTGAAGGAGAGTAGAGGTTTCTTTTAGGGTTTAGTTGGAGATGTTGTTGGCTGTGGGTTTTAGGAGAGAGAGTGGTAGGTGTTTAAGTAGAAGAGAGAGAGAGGGTGCTCACCTTGGGATTAGGGCCCGCTGTGGGCTTCTTCTAGGATGAGGGCAGCCTCTACATGAAGAAGGAGTGGCTAGGATGATGGGGGTTTAAATGGAGGGTGGAGAAGTAAGGAGTAAAAGTTGTATATAGTACAACCAATTGGGGGGGGGAATTTGGGTGGACCGGTCAAAGAGGTAGGGGGATGTTTCTTCATGTGTTGGGTCCAATGGGAGGTGGACACCTCACTGCACTTCTGCATAAAAATTCCCAAAAATTAAAAAATTGCACAAAAGTGGGGTTTTGAAATTGAATGAAGAAAAATACCATGTTTGGTATGATGTAGTGGCTAAAAGGGGTGTATGGTGTTTAGTATGAACCTTGAGGGTGTGAGTGGGGGTTTGGGTTGGTGTTGGGTCTAGTTTTGGGTGAGGTTGGGTCCTTACAGCAATTTAATTAAAATTAGTGTAAATGATGTTCTCTAATTAATTGGAAATACATAGGGTTAAAATTGGGTGGGACACAAGTGTCATGGATGTAGTAGACTCAGAATAAAATATTATCATAATTTGGGTTGCACAAAATGAGTCAAGGTTGTGCCTCCAATTTCGATTGGAATGGACAAAGATGCAAAGTTGGAATTATTTAGATTTAAAAATGGACGTTGTAACGAATATTATGTGACTAAAATAAAGTACAAAAGATAGTATTTATGAGTTACACAAGGGTTAGAATAGAAAGCTGACATGTCTAGGAAAAGTGTGTAAAATTTGTTTGAAAGAAAATGCTAGTGTAGCACTCCAAATATCGAAGCAACGGTAAGGTACACAAAGTGATACGAATATTGCACAATAATCTAAAAATACTATGTTCTAATTCTAATTGGCTCCCAATTAACCCTAGTCTCTCTATCTAAGCCAGGTAGACCTAAATTTGGTCGAGGGGGTTTACAATCTACCCAACTTATAAGAATTTCGGACTCGAAATTAAAATAAACACATAATAAACTATAAATTATCAAACAATGCTATGGACATACCTAGGACCTGGTGGAGCTGGCCTTTGTACTATCTGCTGGGCTCTATTGGCACACTGGGAACAGTCCTGAGCCTGATGTTGGTTTGATCCGCATCTCAAATACTGTCCTAACCTTCTTCTGCAACTAAGACGGTTAATATCTCAACATTCTTTCATAGGTATAATATCATCATCCTATAATTTTTATATTGAAATCATGCATCCTAACTTCTTACAATCGCTCTTAGCAGCAACAAGTCTAATCTAGCTAGTTAGTCATACATGGTCTAGAAGCTCAACTCAAACAATTCCTAGGAGAAGTATATGTAATAAAATATAACATAAGTCTATACTCAATACATAGTAATAATAATATATAGAAATTATGTAATAAATATCTATTCAATCATTCTAAATATCCTAGAATAAAATATAACCAATTATAATAAGAATACTGATCCTAAAATCTAAAAATCCACCGGCTAGGGTAAATTAAAAACATGTTCCCATATAACCACCTACTACTAAGTATTAGGTTCAGCAAGCTCATGTCCTATTAGTCAAAAGTCTAAATCTATATCCCTAAGTAGTTTATGTGTAATCCATAATATTCAGCTACCATTCCTGTCAGACTTTTATCTTCCATTTACACCCCATGCTCACGTGTCAATATATAATCTAAGAGTCTAGTGGTAACCTTCTACCACTTGACCAATGAGTCAGCGTGTGATCTAAACCTGTATTTTGTTCCTTGAAATAAGACCTCCGTAGACTGTCCAACTCTGAAAGGTAAAATATGAGTGGTCTTGGTGAGTCGGTCCACGATCACCCATACCGCTTTGCGACCACTGGGACTCCTTGGAAAGCCCGTAACGAAGTCCATAGTGATGTGCTCCTATTTTCACTCAGGTATCTGGAGTGGATTTAAGTAAACCTGCAGACCTCTGATGCTCATCCTTGACCTGCTGACACACCAGACACTTCGCCATAAAGCGAGCAATCTCCCTCTTCATTCCATGCCACAAATAGTACTGTCTCAAATCTCTGTATATCTTGTGCCTCCTGGATGAATAGAGTATGCTGAACTGTGCGCCTTTGATATCAGCTCCTGACAAAGTTCTTCGTTCGGAACATATAAACGATCTCCACATCTCAAAGTTCCATCATCGTGCATGCACAATCTTGTCTGCATCCCGGCTTCTGTCCTCTGTCGAAGTCTCTGGAATCTGGCATCTATTGGCAAGCCAGCCTTGATCCTCTCAACCAATGTCAATTTTACCTGAAAACTCGACAACTGGTCGTCTGCTTTGGGCATAATGGTCTATATACCCAACTTATCCAGATCTCTCAATAGGTATTGCTGGATAGTCAAAATGAATATCCTAGGCCTCCTGCGTAATGCTTCAGCTACCACGTTGGCCTTTCTCGGATGGTACTGTAGCTCAGTCTCAAAGTCTATCATCACCTCAAGCCAACGTCTTTGTCTCCGGTTAAGGTACTTCTCTAAATTTTTAAAAAAACTCGAGGTCAGGTACTTGTCGCAGATCTCATCTTGTTGCCACTCTACCTTTTTACCTCGAACCTGAGGTTTCTCCTAACTTACTCCATGCACACCCTTCATCCAAACTATATGGGTACCATCTTGTTTATAACTGGCCATCCATTATAGGTAGTTCACGATATCCAACTCAATGCTATAATATATGTCGATAGTCTCCTCCTTCAATCTAATTGCTCTATTCCAGATACTAGCTTAATTAATCGAATGATCAATGGTGAAAATACGAGACTAATAGACATTGACAACCCAAATAAGTCAAGTACATCTAATCTAAGTTGAAAGCTACAATATAGTACTCAAGTTATCTCATCATCCTAGCAATCTACCTATCTGTTTTAGCTTAGTCATATAATCATCAATATCTAAAGGGTAGAAAAAAAATTCTAGGTCTGGTACTGTAAGTCGCAAGGCAACTAGGGATTAACCACTATGGTTTGCTACCCTAAGTGCTATTTTATACCCTATTAGTATCCGATAATCTTCTTCTAGATGTGGGTCTAAAATTCTGTCTTGTCAAGTTCATAATGTCGTTCCTTGTATCACTACCCTAAGACTACAACTAATTCCTAGCACCTAGCTATGTCTCCCCTAATTTATTCTAGAGCCTTAGAATCAAACAATCTTTCTAGCTTCTAATACTTACAAATCTCTGCTACCCTAAGTAAGGGTAGGGTCTAGTTTTAAGTCTCTACTTCTATGTCTAATTCTTATGCCAACAGTCTATACTAACTCTAGTAACAAGAAGAACTTATCAACCTTCTCTACCATGGTTAACCATCTACTCAAACATCCTATCAAATATGCCATCTTCATCTTGACGAGGATCTGCTCCTGGAGGAAATCACCGAGCGCGAGCATCCATCTTTCCGAAATAAGGAAGATGAGAAACAATAATAACGATGTCGACGGTAAATGAACGAATACAGTAATGAAGTCCAAGGACGATAATCGAATACAAGAGGAGTTTTAAAGTCAGTTATGGATTAAGATCTTATTCAACATTAATCCTATATTGCAGGCTTGTTCGGTACAGTAACGTAACCGAAACGATATGCTCTGACCTGCATGGGCCACCACTAAAACCATGTCACGCCCCAGTCCTAAAATACGTGGGACCAGACACGTGATATTGGCCAGCTGGTATATCTCCGTAGGGCTTTCCAATTTAATGGACCCGACGAAGTGCACTTACGTTGTCCATGGTTAAGTGATCCAGTTAATAATCTAATTCTAACATACAATAACTAAACTAAATCTCAATCCATGGTAAATAATCTCAAGAAAGAATGATACGCATCATCAGTCTGCAGTCCAATAATACATTTGTTCGAATAGACCAAAAAATAACAATAAAGGCCTATAAATACTAGGTTATAAAAGTAGAATGAAAAATAGAAAGTAGTACATGACTATAATAGCTAAAATTGTAAGATACCTGCAACGATATCAATACTCCACTAGATCAAGCATCATGCAAACTGCATAAATAACCTGGAAGGGAACCAGGTCCTCAGAGGGACGCAACAAGATACAAAAATATATGCCATAAAGTAAATACTATGAAAACTCGAGGGTGAACTAACCAGCTAAGTGAAATACACTTGAAGACAACCTTGGTACGTATGGGTAGGTAAAAGGTATAAAGCGTAGCGTCGAGCCAGAGGCTAAGTACCTGTCATTAGCTGTAAACTGGATGCCAGGAGTATATGCTGACTACATCACCGATCATGATAGCGCGCAGCTAGTAATCTCTGCCGGATGTATCGATAAGCATATACGCCCATAACCGGGTAACACTAAGCCCATAACCGGGTAACACATGGCCCATAACTGGGTAATACTGAGGCTCACGACCCCGTAGTTTACTCTAAAACTATGGTAGCCAAATGTCTATCCCATATGCCTACTAATTGTCTTCTCCACCCAATGCCAATGTACAAGTCATGAATACGACGTGTACATCTCGTACTATAATGCAAGTTACTAAAGAAATATATAACTAAGCTAAATACCATCACACGTGCCGCTCACACCGATGGCCAGTCAGTCATGAAGTAAGCGTCCCTATATGAACTCACTCTATGATGTGCAATGTTATGTGTCAAGGCCTGAGAAGTCATATCGATAACTCCACAACTTTAGGTACGTCCACTAGACACTAGGTGTCATGCCCTAGTCCCAAAAATACGTAGGACTAGGACACGTAAGTATGCCAGCCACATGTATATGGCAACTCCAATATATGGAAACCACAACAAATTCGTACGCTGTATAATGAACAATAATTCACAAGTGGTAAAACTATCACAATTCACAGGGTATAATCTAAATCTCATCCACAAAAATTAATATAAATAAATAACCGATATCTACATAACTAGATCTTAATATGAAGTATCTAAAGATGATAGTTGGATGGAAATAAATCCACTACCAAACTAGAATATATAAGTGCAACACAACAAACATAATATAAGAATATCAACTAACAATCACGGGGCTCGAAGAGAAGATCTCCTCGAAATATAAGTAACCAGTCCGGATCTGCGCTCCTGCTAATGCTCATAAACATCTACACTTGGAAAGGGACCAGGTCCTCAGAGGGATATAACAAGATACATAGAAGCATGTCAATAAATTACTGAAATAACATCCAATGATTCGCCTAACCGTCTAAGTGAATGCAGTTTGAGAACAACTTTCCAACAAGTGGGCTATCTGGCCAAAAATGGGATTGGCATGATTCTCTTGGAGATTCAGGGGCCTAAAAAGCATGTCATCCTTTGAACAGCAGAGGCCACCTGATAATATATAATATATAGTGGTCATCACCGCCCGTATCTCTAGCGGAGCGTCCGGGTTACAAAAAAAAGTGCAAAGGAGCCCAAATGCCTTACTTGTTGTTCTCTCTACCCCATGCTCTAAATATGTCACATCCATGACACGATTTGGTTCATAGCCTATCTTTAGTATAATAGCCCAATCCTGCAACCAGACAAGGACAAGGATTGGACCACCGTACTACTATAGGCTATGTCCATGGACTACTAATAACTGCTAAGTCTTCTAGCATGTAAAGTTTCTAACAGCAGTTATTCCTAACGCACGTCTCATACGTACAGGAGGCCAAACCCTGCATGCGAGTCCGTAATCTATATGAGACTCACACTCGTGTAACAGCTGTGTCACGGCCAATAAAACCTAATGATGCTTCATAATAATGGGGCGGTCTCATAAACAAGGTCAATGCATATACATAATAATAATAAATCACGACGACACCGTCGTTTGCACCCAAGTTTCCTTGGATGCACAGTTTATGTAGCAGTTAAAATATATGAACTAATGACAGAAAATAAAGATGCATGCAACATATGGAATATGAATAACAGTACAATGGCAAGGTATACTTGCTTGGCAAAAAATCTGCGTAGTATCAATAACATGCTCCTGAAGTCACGCAAAACCATCCAATATCTTATATACATATAATATAATACAATACAACATCAGTCATTACACTAGCACACACATAACCATAATATATTGGACCCCGAGGGTACGCTAGGGGTGGCTCTGGTCAACTAACAAGGTAAATTGCGCGTTTAATTACGCGTGTGTCACATCTTCAAGTGTTGTACACAATCAGACAGTCAACTAACCGGTGTCTAAGCCAGTACGTTAATGTACACAAGGCAGTCAACTACATGTTCTTAGGGTCAACATGGTCAAGGTAAATACGGGATAGTCCACAGTGTCCTAGCGTCGTACAGTCTAAATATATATAGTCATAATTATTATTAACATTTAATTACCTACTCATACATATATATCCATATATTTATATAACAATATAACCAATAATTTATACACATACCCATTTGAATACATACACTATATATATATATATATATATATATATATATATATATATATATATATATATATATATATATATATATATATATATATATATATATATATACCAAATTGATAATTACACGCATACGCGTACGTATACGAATGTGAGTTGGGTTTACCGCCATGGGGTCTGAAGTCATCTAATTAAACCAATCATAAGGCAATACTCGTGTCCTAATAGCATATACACAAGCACACATAAAAAGGAGAAGGAGGATAGGTTCGAACCTCAGGGTACACGTACGGGCACGAGGATTAGGGGTGCCTGTTGCAGGTTGTCTTCAGCGAGGGTGACGAGTCCACGATGAACACGATGATGGTGAGAAGATGAGATGATGATGGTGATAAGATGATAATTGTGATGAGATGAGATGATGATGGTGATGAGATGATAATGGTGATGAGATGAGATGATGATGGTGATGAGATAATAATGGTGATGAGATGAGATGATGATGGTTATGTGATGATGATGATGATGATAAGGTCTGCCGGGAATTTACTGTTCCGGCCATGCTCAGGCGGCCGAGGAGGAGCAGGGAGGAGTTTGTGGTGGTGTTGGTGGTGTGGGGTTGCTCGGCGCTGCGGGTGAAGGACCTACCGGGGAAGAGGCTCGACGAGGTCTGGATGCAGGTAATGACAGCAGGGAGGAAGGTGGTGGAGGTCGTGTGGAAGTCGGGGAACGGTGAGCAGCGGTGGTTCAGCGGTTGGGGAGATGACCGGGACGGGTGGTGGTGTGCCCAGGAGGTCTGGGGTGAGGGATTCGTGGGAAGAAGAGAAAGATGATGATGTATCGATGGTGGGGCTGCTCCGACGAGGCAGGGCTTGGCTGCTTCTGTGGAGTGGTCTGACGTGAGAGGGTGGAGAACGGTGGTGCGGTTGGTGGAGTCGGGGAGGAGAAGGAAAGGTCGGGGAGATGGTTCAGACGGGGCGACTCAGCGGGAAGAAGTCGGTGGGGGACTGGTCGGGCTCGACGGAAGAGATAATGGAACGGTGGTGCGGCTGTCGGAGTTGGAGAAGAAAAGAGGGAGAGGTCAGGTTGGCGAGGTGGTCGTGCAAGCGTTCAGTCGGGCGCCGGTCGTCAACGGCTCGGTTCAGGTGATTCAGGCGAACAGTCCGGTCGGTTGGGCGAGGCTACGGTCGGGTTCTCCGACGAGTGCTCCGGCGGGATTGGACAGGGAAGATGGCAGGAAAGGGAGGGATGATGTCGGCTAATGTAGTTTAGGTTTTGGTAAAAAAGGAAAAACAATGAAAGGAAAGATGAAACCTTGTGCTGGGTATAAAGTTTGATACACAGAGAGTACTAGATATACCCCATAGGCCGATCACATACTTGAGGATTATTCTTTCATAATTAAGGACATATCATATAAGATATAATTAGCATAAAAGTTTTGAGGATTGAATGACATGAGTAAAACAAATTAAGAAATATTTTCTTAAGGTATATAGCCTTATGTGATAGATGGGTAAATTATAAGTTGGGTAGCAGTGCATTGTCAACTCGAGAGGAATTTCTTTTAGATTGTGATCGAGTAAGATTAGATTGGGAGAGGTTCAAGCCATTTTAATTTTGAGAAATTTAGAAGAATGACTAAGATGATGAGGATTAAAGAATTGATATTGAGGACCTAATATTTATACCTTAAGTACATGATTTAAATTTTTGAACAATGAAGGTAGAATCATCAATTTGAATTTGGAGGATAAATATAGAATTTCAGACTTGAACATTGGTGGACTGCATTTAAATTATTTTTCAATTTGATGATTTGAATTAAGAATTAAAATTTTGGTTGGACTACTTGTTGGAAATATTGAGATTGTGAATGGAATATAAAAGTTGAAGCATACAAAAATTTATAAGTAAAAAATAGGAATGATAATGGACTCGAATTACTTATAGAGGAAATTATGATAGTTGGAGATCATGAGGAAAATTTAATTGCGTATTTAAATCTTGAAGATGTTATATGGATTCGGATATGGATAATTTGAAAATGCGAGAAGAGATAACCATAGGTTGAATTTTGATTTGAACAATGATTATCTTAATTTTGAAGTGATCGCGATAGATTTGAATAGATTTTGTTACTTAAATTTTTGAAAGAGATTGCGATTGAAGTACCTTATGTACGAATGTGAATGATTTATCAAACCATGCCTTATTTTTAATTTCGAGGACGAAATTCTTTTAAGTTGAGTAGATTGTAAACCCCCTCACCCAAAATAGGTATTTTGTGTGTATTTTATATTATTATATTTATTATAGATGTTGAATTTCTTTAGAGTATTCTCTTAGTTAATTAGAAAATAAATTTTTTTAGTATATTTACTTATATAAATATTTATTTAGAATTATTTTTAGGCTATTTTAGATTATTGGAATTTTTCCATAATTTTTAGTTAATTAAAAACTAGTAACACTAATTTTCTAGGAATTTGAAGAATTTATTTTATGTTCAAACTTAATTAAAAATATCCCAAATTTTTATTTTAGGTTCTAAATAATAAAATATATTTTCTAAAAAATTTTGGAAATTTTCTGATTATTTTTAGCATTTATTTTGAGTTAATTATGAAAAACTGAATTAAAAACTAATTTCTGAAAAAGAAAACCCAAAAAGTAATTAATTCTGCCCAGTCAGCAAACAGTGGGCCCACCTGTCAGCCTCCCACAGCGAACAGTGCCGGGTCCTCCTGTCAGTGACCGCGGGGTGGGTTCGAGCCGAGCCGAGCCGACCTCGAGCCGAGCCGAGTCAGAGTTCGACTCGGACTCAGCTGAGCCGAGCCGGGTCAAACCATGATCGTTCGATTTGGGCGGGGCTGCACGGATGGCTGACACGTGTCAACTCCGAGCCACGGCTGCACTCTCTCTCTCCTCTATATATATAATAGTTTAAGTTATTTTCTAGGGTTTTTCTTGAGCCGATTTTTGGAGAATTGCCATCTAGGGTTCCTTCATCTTCCAGAAGCTATTGCGCATAGCTCTGGACTCCAAACGAGGCCTACTTTTTTGTGTTAGAACGATATTGAGGTTATATTTCTGATTATATAAATTGTTTTTCGAAATTATGAGTATTAAATTCTAAAAAATTCGTAGAGCACAGTATGTCTGAAAATAGACGTGTTTCGATGTTTTCGCGATTTTGGGAGAACCAGGAATCAGAATCATGAACCGTTTGAAGTTTCGGAAAGCTAATGTCTAGATAATTGACATATGTTTTTCCCATAATTTAATCAGAAGTATTTATATACTGTTAATTATGTAGAACTTCTAGGTTAGAATTTAACCATCGGTGCACAATACAAAATTTGTATGTGCCATAATTTCCAAACGAATTTGAATTCGGACGAGCCGTAAATTCTAGCATATTTTTGACGCTGAAATCTACAGAAAATCATGCATGAAAGTTGAGTTTGTGTCGGTCGACTTTTCGGTCAACATATCGCCTCGATTTGCGTGCCATGAGTCTCGAGTTGATAAAATTTAGTTCTTTGGACAAAATTAACAATAAAATCAGATTATAATAAGATTAAAATACTATTTTAGGTTATTTTATTCATAATTAAAATAGATTAAATAGAGGAACCTATTTACCCACTTTTGTAACCTAACTTGTTTAATTTATGTGACCGGTAGATCGGACGACGCCTTGAGTTAGGACTTCATCCTTTTCATACCAGACAAGATACCTTACCAAATTGCTTACAATATTTTGCATGCTTAATATATTTCTGTATATTTATTGCATCTCTGTTATATATTGCATCTGTATTTCCTTTCAGTCATTACTATATATTAGATATGTTGACACACACTTGACACTTAGTATCATGAGAGGACAATCATTAGGCGTATGGGCTTTTAACCACTCTGGTAAACCATAGTATATAGTTCGCACTACGGGTGTGTGTTGCGCTGGTCGCTACCCCAGAGGTATGTCGATTTCTGTAGAGTCGCGCTGGTCGCTACCCCAGAGGTATGTCGATTTCTGATATTCTAGATGGGTGTGTGAGTGGTGAGGCTTAGATCGAGTAGACTACCCTTGCCCATACGTCAAAAAATTGTCCTCATTTGTATTCATATAGATTGTCTTGTACAGCGTACTTATTTATTTTCAAATTATATGCATGTTTACTGTATTCAAATTGGCTCGCTTTCTGTATCTTGTTACGTCCCTCTGAGGACCTGGTCCTCTGCCAGGTGTATCTGTTCTTGAGTATTTGTAGGAGCGCAGATCTGGATGGTTATATAAGTTTTGAGGATGTCTTCTCTTCGAGCCCGTGGTTGTTAGCTGGTATTCTTACATTGTGTTTATTGTGTTGTACTTTTCCATTTGAGTTGGTAGTGGATTTGTTTACATCCAACTATCATCCTTAGATACTTACTTTGAGATCTAGTTTCATAGACACTGGTTATTTATTTATATTTGATTTTCGTGGATGAGATTTAGATTGTACCCTGTGACTTGTGATACATTTTATACCACTTATGGATTGATATTCATATTACAGCGTACGTATGGGATATGGTTTCCATATATTGGAGTTGCCATATTCATACGGCTGTCATGCTTACGTATTCCTAGTCCTACGTATTTTGGGATTGGGGCATGACATATTTTTGTGGTGGCCCATGCAGGTCGAGAGCATATTGTCTCGATTACGTTACTGTACCGAACAAGCCTGCACCTAGGATTAGAGTATAGGATCTCATCCACAACTGACTATGACTCATCCTTCTTCCAATCCATTCCGTTGAATAATTGCATCCTGCTTGATTCATGTGCCTTCTCATTAGTTTCTTGAGTGTAGCCATCTCCTAGAATATAGAAGTCTCTATTATTAGGATGATAATTAGGGTAGCACACCTATTAAGAATACAATGAGAATATAGACACACCACTAACTTTAGAATATCTAGTGAACCCTAGAATTTCTTATCTCTAGAATTGGTTTACCATTACCCCCTGATGTATTATGAAGACTTGTGAGTAGTATAGATACTACTAGAGTTAGTTAGAAGTTACCATAATGTTTGCCCCTAGCATTAAAAAACCAATAGAAAACCAAAATTTAATATTAGGACTGAACCTAACCTTCGCAGTAAGATAAGTATTGGAGAACTAAATTTAGGTTCTTGTCTTGAGATAAGCAGACAGTACCTTAGAAAGCCAAGAGCATTGAATATAGTATTTTCTTGATCATACCGCAAACGCAGAGAGTAGCGTAGCATCTCCCCTTAGGAAACCTTGACATTATCTATAGCCTCTCTATTTTATTTAATATATTGTTCCCCTGAAACCCTAGCGCTCGCTACTTGTGCGACGACTAATCATGTTTTCTCTTCTTCATCTTTTAACTCGTGTCACATGATCCTCCTGATAGTAGGCCAATTAATTTTATCCTTTGTTAAGGACATATAGTTTGTAGGATTATAGTTGTAGTCTTGAATTTGAACATTTTGTGCTTGGTAGTTAAAGTTTGATAAGTTGAGTTGTTCTTGCAGACTGCGACCCGATGATTATCCCTTAGTGTTAAATCGCGTAATTTGTACCCTCACCTCGATACGAGTTAGACCCCTTTCCCCCCTTAACGGCTAGTAACTCTTCTATCCCTACGATTGACACCTGTTCTATGAGCACTATGATTAAGACTTAAGGTGACCCTTACCAATATAATGCAATATGAGACCCTAATAAGAGTTTCTGTTCTATGTACATGTGCAAGGTTATTTTTGTAGGATCCTCTTAGGACTGTCACAGTACTAGTTTAATTCTTTTAAGTTGGGTAGTATGTCTCACAACCTAGTATCACATAGTCCACTTGACCCATCGAGGTAGTGTAACTGAATGACATTAATTGTATGCTAGCATAAGACGACAGTGTTTATTCAGACAATAGAATTTAGAGGTCCTTGCCCCCATTTGGTCGACTAGCGACATAGACAAGGAGGTTGTATGATAACTATAGAGATTTGTAGAGTCTTTATTATTATTGCTTATTATATTTTTTGTTTTGTTTTTGTGAACTTGAATTGACTTGTACCTCCTTTCATCATCATCTAGCGTACCTATAATTGTTGTACCACCTTGACTTATGCCGCTATTATAGCCTAGTTTTGCAAGCTTATTCTTTCATCAAGCTTGTTCACTATATATGTATTAGTGGATGCGTACATTAATACATTTCAGAATCAGTGTACTACAGTCTGATCAACCATAGTGCGCATGGTTCGCCATTCGTATAACTACTTTACGTGGATTGAGATATCTAGTGATTAGTAGATGAATGAACTTGCCCTCTAGATTTGTCTGAGCATATCGTATCCGTTACATAACTGTACCGATGCGAGCATGTGGATAGGCATTACCAAAATAAGATTTCAATCCATAACTGCCTTGATAATTCCCATTGAATTCTTTAAACGCCTTGACCCCCATACTACTAATCGATTACCTCCCCCTTGAACTCTTTATTATTGTTTTCCGTCTTCCCTTATTTCGGAAAGACGAAATCTTGTGCTGGGTATAAATTTTGATACACAGAGAGTACTAGATATACCCCATAGGCCGATCACATACTTGAGGATTATTCTTTCGTAATTAAGGACATATCATATAAGATATAATTGGCATAGAAGTTTTGAGGATTGAATGACATGAGTAAAACAAATTAAGGAATATTTTCTCAAGGTATATAGCCTTATGTGATAGATGGGTAAATTATAAGTTGGGTAGCAGTGCATTGTCAACTCGAGAGGAATTTTTTTTAGATTGTGATCGAGTAAGATTAGATTGGGAGAGGTTCAAGCCATTTTAATTTTGAGAAATTTAGAAGAATGACTAAGATGATGAGGATTAATGAATTGATATTGAGGACCCAATATTTATATCTTAAGTACATGATTTAAATTTTTGAACAATGAAGGTAGAATCATCAATTTGAATTTGGAGGATAAATATAGAATTTCAGACTTGAACATTGGTGGACTGCATTTAAATTATTTTTTAATTTGATGATTTGAATTAAGAATTAAAATTTTGGTTGGACTACCTGTTGGAAATATTGAGGTTGTGAATGGAATATAAAAGTTGAAGCATACAAAAATTTATAAGTAAAAAATAGGAATGATAATGGACTCGAATTACTTCTAGAGAAAATTATGATAGTTGGAGATCGTGAGAAAAATTTAATTGCGTATTTAAATCTTGAAGATGTTATATGGATTTGGATATGGATAATTTGAAAAAGCGAGAAGAGATAACCATAGGTTGAATTTTGATTTGAACAATGATTATCTTAATTTTGAAGTGATCGCGATAGATTTGAATAGATTTTGTTATTTAAATTTTTGGAAGAGATTACGATTAAAGTACCTTATGTACGAATGTGAATGATTTATCAAACCATGCCTTATTTTTAATTTCGAGGACAAAATTCTTTTAAGTTGGGTAGATTGTAAACCCCCTCACCCAAAATAGGTATTTTGTATGTATTTTATATTATTATATTTATTATATATGTTGAAGTTCTTTAGAGTATTCTCTAGTTAATTAGAAAATAAATTTTTTTTAGTATATTTACTTATATAAATATTTATTTAGAATTATTTTTAGGCTATTTTAGATTATTGGGATTTTTCCATAATTTTTAGTTAATTAAAAACTAGTAACACTAATTTTTTAGGACTTTGAAGAATTTATTTTATGTTCAAACTTAATTAAAAATATCCCAAACTTTTATTTTAGGTTCTAAATAATAAAATATATTTTTTAGAAATTTTTGAGAATTTTCTGATTATTTTTAGCATTTATTTTGAGTTAATTATGAAAAACTGAATTAAAAACTAATTTCTAAAAAAGAAAACCCAAAAAGTAATTAATTCTGCCCAGTCAACAAACAGTGGGCCCACCTGTCAGCCTCCTGCAGCGAACAGTGCCGGGCCCGCCTGTCAGTGACCGTGAGGTGGGTGCGAGCCGAGCCGACCTCGAGCCGAGCCGAGTCAGAGTTTGACTCGGACTCAGCTGAGCCGAGCCGGGTCAAACCATGATCGTTCGATTTGGGCGGGGCTACGCGGATGGCTGACACGTGTCAACTCCGAGCCGCGGCTGCACTCTCTCTCTCTCTCCTCTATATATATAATAGTTTAAGTTATTTTCTAGGGTTTTTCTTGAACCAATTTTTGGAGAATTGCCATCTAGGGTTCCTTCATCTTCCAGAAGCCATTGTGCAAAGCTTCGTACTCCAAACGAGTCCTAGTTTTTTGTGTTAGAACGATATTGAGGTTAGCTTTCTGATTATATAAATTTTTTTATGAAATTATGAGTATTAAATTCTGGAAAATTCGTAGAGCACAGCATGTCCGAAAATAGATGTATTTAGATGTTTTCGCGATTTCGGGAGAACCAGGAATCAGAATCATGAACCGTTTAAAGTTTCAGAAAGCTAATGTCTAGATAATTGGCATATATTTTTCCCAGAATTTAATTTAAAGTATTTATATACTGTTAATTCTATAGAACTTCTAGGTTAGAATTTAACCATCGGTGCACAATACAAAATTTGTATGTGCCATAATTCCCAAAAGAATTTGAATTCGGACGAGCCATAAATTCTAGCATGTTTTGGATGCTGAAATCTACAAAAAATCATGCATGAAAGTTGAGTTTGTATTGGTCGACTTTTCGGTCAACATATTGCCTCGATTTGCGTGCCATGAGTCTCGAGTTGATAAAATTCAGTTCTTTGGACAAAATTAGGGTTTACCAATAAAATAAGATTATAATAAGATTAAAATACTATTTTAGTTTATTTTATTCAGAATTAAAATAGATTAAATAGAGGAACCTATTTACCCACTTTTGTAACCTAACTTGTTTAATTTATGTGACTGGTAGATCAGACGATGCCTTGAGTTGGGACTTCATCCTTTTCAGACCAGGCAAGATACCTTGCCAAATTGCTTACAGTATTTTACATGCTTAGTATATTTCTGTATATTTATTGCATCTCTGTTATATATTGCATGTGTATTTCCTTTCAGTCATTACTATATATTAGATATGTTGACACACACTTGACACTTAGTATCATGAGAGGACAATCATTAGGCGTATGGGCTTTTAACCACTCTGGTAAACCGTAGTATATAGTTCACACTACGGGTGTGTGTTGCGCTGGTCGCTACCCCAGAGGTATGTCGATTTCTGATATTCTAGACGGGTGTGTGAGTTGTGAGGCTTAGATCGAGTAGACTACCCTTGCCCATACGTCAAAAAGTTGTCCTTATTTGCATTCATATAGATTGTCTTATACAGCGTACTTATTTACTTTCAAATTATATGCATGTTTACTGTATTCAAATTGGCTCGCTTTTCTGTATCTTGTTACGTCCCTCTGAGGACCTGGTCCTCTGCCAGGTGTATCTGTTCTTGAGTATTTGCAGGAGCGCAGATCTGGATGGTTATATAAGTTTCGAGGATGTCTTCTCTTTGAGCCCGTGGTTGTTAGCTGGTATTCTTATATTGTGTTTATTGTGTTATACTTTTCCATTTGAGTTGGTAGTGGATTTGTTTTCATCCAACTATCATCCTTAGATACTTACTTTGAGATCTAGTTTTATAGACACTGGTTATTTATTTATATTTGATTTTCGTGGATGAGATTTAGATTGTACCCTGTGACTTGTGATACATTTTATACCACTTGTGGATTGATATTCATATTACAACGTACGTATGGGATATGGTTTCCATATATTAGAGTTGCCATATCCATACGGCTGGCATGCTTACGTGTTCCTAGTCCTACATATTTTGGGACTGGGACGTGACAGGGCAAGAATGTGAAATTGGTAGAAAGGCAATGGCTAGTGTAGTGCTCCAATTATCGAAGCAACGGTAGGGTGCACTAAGTGATATAAATCTTGTATAATTAAATAAAATATCGTGTTCTATTTCTAATTGGGTTCAACTAGCCCTAGTTTCACTATCTAAGACAAGTAGGTCTACTTTTGGGTGAGGAGGTTTACAATCTACCCAACTTAAAATAATTTTGTCCTCGAAATTAAAATAGGGTAGGGTTCTCTCTATCTAATCTTACTTTGTCACAATCTAAAAAGAATTCACCCCAAGTTTAATAATGCAATTTCTACCCAACTTAGAATTTACCCATCTATCACATAAGGCTATACGTTTAAGAAAGATATTCCTCAAATTATTCAATCATGTTATTCAATCATCAAAAATTTTAACACCAAATCTATCACATATGATATGCCCTTAATTACGGAAAATAATCATCAAGTAATGTGATTTGCTTATGAGGTATATCTAGTACTATCTGTATATCAAACTTATACTAAGCACGAGGTTTCCTCTTTCCGAAATAAGGGAAGACGGAAAACAATAATAAAGAGTTCAAGGGGGAGGTAATAGATTAAAAGTATGGGGATCAAGGCGTTTAAAGAATTTAAATGGAAATTGTCAAGGCAGTTGTGGATTAAAATTCTATTTGGTAAATTCTTATTCGCATGCTCATATCAGTACAGTTATGTACCTGATATGATATACTCGAAGGTGTCTAAGGGCAAGCAGATTCGTCTACTAGTCAACTATATATCTCAATCCACGTAAAGTAGTATTACGAAGGGCAAACCAAATGTACTAAGGTTAGCTAGACCTTAATACACTGATTCTGATTTAGACAATATATTAGTGTGTATACCCAATAATACATATATCATGATCAAGCTTGATAAAAGAATAAGCTTGCAAAACTAGGCTATAATAGCGTCATAAGTCAAGGTAGTACATAAAATATAAATACGTTGGATTATGATGAAAGAAGGTACAAAATAATTTAAGTTCACAAGGAAGATAATACTCTACAGTCTCTACAGTTGTCATACTAACTCCTTGTCTAAGTTGCTAGTCGACCAAATAGGGGTATGGGCTTCTAAGTTCTACAGTTTGAATAAACATTATCTTCTTATGCAAGTCTATAGTTAAGGTCATTCAATTACACTTCATTAGCGTGTCAAGAGGACTATGTGATACTAGGTTATGAGGCATACTACCCAACTTAAAAGAATAAATTAATACTGTAATGGCTTAAGGATAATATAGAAACTCCTGTTAGGGTTTACGAGAAGAGGTCTTGGTACTTATTAGGGTATCCTATTACATTATATAGGTCATGGTCATCTTAAGTCTTAATCATAGTGCTTATAGAACAAGTGTCAATAGTAAGAATGGAAGAGTTACTGGCCTTCAAGGAAAAAAAAGAATATAACTCGTATTGAGGTGAGGGTACAAATTACGTGATTCAAAACTAAAGGATAATTATCAGGTCACAATCTACAAGAATAACTCAAAACTATCAAGTTCTAATTACCAAGCACAGAAATTCAAAATTCAAGATTACCACTACAATCCTAGCAAACTATATATCCTAACATAAAAGGAATCACTCGGTCTATAATCAGAGGTGTTAGGTGGCACGAGTTGAAAAGATAAAAAAAAAGAAAAGCATAATTAGTCGTCGCACAATTCGGGAGTGCTAAGTTTTCAGAGGAACAAGATTTGAATTTAAATAGAAATACTCTAGATAATATCATGGTTTCGAAAGGGAAGGTGGTTGCTAATCTTTGTGTTTGAGGTATTATCAAGGAAGTATTCTATCCATTTATCTTGGCTTCCTAAGGTATTGTTCGGCTACTATAAGACAAGAATCTAAATTTATAGTTCTAATATTATCTTACTATGAAGGTTAGGTTCAATCCTAATATTCAAGCTTGGATTTCTATTGGTTCCTCAATACTAGGGTCAAACAATATGGTCAAACTTCTAACTAACTCTATTCCTTCATAACTATATCAAGGGGTAATAGTCAATCAATCTATAGGTAAGGAATGTTAGGGTTCGTTAGGTAGTCTAAACTTAGTGATGTGTCAATGCCCTAGTTGTATTCTTAATAGGAATGTTATCCTAATTATCATCCTAACAACAAGGATTCCTATATTCTAGGAGGAGGCTATACTCAAGGAACTATTAGGAAGTACATGAATCAAGCATGATATAATTATTTAAATAGAACAGATTGGAAGGAAAGATGAGTCATAGTCAAATGTGGATGAGATCCTATACTCTATTCCTAGGTGCAGGCTTGCTCGGTACAGTAACGTAACCGAGACAATTTACTCTCGACCTGCATGGGCCACCACTAAAAACATGTCATGCCCCAGTCCCAAAAATACGTAGGACTAGGACACGTAAGCATGCCAGCCGCATGTATATGGCAACTCCAATATAAGGAAACCACAACACATGCGTACGCTGTATAATGAACAATAATTCACAAGTGGTAAAACTATCACAAGTCACAGGGTATAATATAAATCCCATCCACAGAAATCAATATAAATAAATAATCGATATCTACATAACTAGATCTCAATATAAAGTATATAAAGATGATAGTTGGATGGAAACAAATCCACTACCAAACTAGAATATATAAGTACAATACAACAAACAAAATATAAGAATATTAACTAACAATCACGGGGCTCGAAGAGAAGACCTTCTCGAAATATAAGTAACCAGTCCTGATCTGTGCTCCTACTAATGCTCATAAATATCTACACCTAAAAAGGGACCAGGTCCTCAGAGGGACATAACAAGATACATAGAAGCATGCCAATAAAGTACTGAAATAACATCCAACGGTTCGCCTAACCGTCTAAGTGAATGTAGTTTGAGAACAACTTTCCAACAAGTGGGCTATATGGCCAAAAATAGGATTGACATGATTTTCTTGGAGATTCAGGGGCCTAAAAAGCATGTCGTCTTTTGAACGGCAGAGGCCGCCTGATAATATATAATATATAGTATTCATCACCACCCGTATCTCCAATGGAGCATCCGGGTTACAAAAGAAAAGTACAAAGGAGCCCAAATGCCTTACTTGTTGTTCTCTCTACCCCATGCTCTAAGCATGTCACATCCATGACACGATTTGGTTCATAGCCTATCTTTAGTACAATAACCCAACCCTGGAACCAGACAAGGATAAGGATTGGACCACCGTACTACAATAAGCTATGTTCATGGACTACTAATAACTGCTAAGTCTTTTAGCATGCAAAATTTCTAACAGTAGTTATTCCTAACGCACGTCCCATATATACAGGAGGCCAAATCCTGCACGCGAGTCCGTGATCTATATGAGACTCATATTCGTGTAACAGCTGTGTCACGGCCAATGAAACCTAATAATGCTTCATGATAATGAGGCGGTCTCATAAATAAGGTTAATGCATATACATAATAAAAATAAATCACGACGATACCGTCGTTTGCACCCAAGTTTCCTTAGACACGCAGTTTATATAGCAGTTAAAACATATAAACTAATGACAGAAAATAAAGATGCATGCAACATATGAAATATGAATAACAGTACAATGGCAAGGTATACTTGCTTGGCAAGAAAGCTGTGTAGTATCAATAACCTGCTCCTGAAGTCACGCAGAACCATCCAATATCCTATATACATATAATATAATATAATACAACATCAGTCATTACACTAGCACACGCATAACCATAATATATTGGACTCCGAGGGTACGCTAGGGGTGGCTCTGGTCAACTAATAAGGTAAATTGTGCATTTAATTATGCGTGTGTCATGTCTTCAAGTGCTGTACACAATCAAACAGTCAACTAACCGGTGTCTAAGCCAGTACGTTAATGTACACAAGGCAGTCAACTACATGTTCTTAGGGTCAACATGGTCAACGTAAATACGGGATAGTCCACAGTGTCCTAGGGTCGTACAGTCTAAATATATATAGTCCTAATTATTATTTAGCATTTAATTACCTACTCATATATATATATATATATATATATCCATATATTTATATAACAATATAACCAATAATTTATATACATACCCATTTGAATACATACACTATATATATATATATATATACCAAGCTGAATAACGTACATATACTAAATACATACTGAACATATATATACATACATATATATATATATATATATATATATATATATATATATATATATATATATATATATATATATATATATATATATATATAAATACCAAATTGATAATTACACGCACACGCGTACGTATACGAATGCGAGTTGGGTTTACCGCCACGGGGTCTGAAGTTATCTAATTAAACCTATCATAAGGCAATACTCGTGTCCTAATAGCATATACACAAGCACACATAAAAAGGAGAAGGGGGACAAGTTCGAACCTCAGGGTACGCGTACGGGCACGAGGATCAGGGGTGCCTGCTGCAGGTTATCTTCGGCGAGGGTAACGAGTCCACGATGAACACGATGATGGTGAGGAGATAAGATAATGATGGTGATAAGATGATAATAGTGATGAGATGAGATGATAATGGTGATGAGATGATAATGGTGATGAGATGAGATGATGATGGTGATGAGATGATAATGGTGATGGGATAAGATGATGATGGTTATGTGATGATGATGATGATGATGATGAGGTCTGCCAGGAATTTATTGTTCCGGCCATGCTCAAGCGGCCGAGGAGGAGCAGGAAGGAGTTCGTGGTGGTGCTGGTGGTGTGGGGTTGCTCGGTGCTGCGGGTAAAGGACCAGCCGGGGAAGCGGCTCGACGAGGTCTGGATGCAGGTAATGACAGCAGGGAGAAAGGTGGTGGAGGTCGTGTGGAAGTCGGGGAACGGTGAGCAGCGGTGGTTCAGCGGCTGGGGAGATGACCGGGACGGGTGGCGGTGTGCCCAGGCGGTCGGGGGTGAGGGATCCATGGGAAAAAGAGGAAGATGATGATGTGTCGATGGTGGGGCTGCTCCGGCGAGGTGGGGCTTGGCTGCTTCTGTGGAGTGGTCCGACGTGAGAGGGTGGAGAACGGTGGTACGGTTGGTGGAGTCGGGGAGGAGAAGGAAAGGTCGGGGAGATGGTTCAGGCGGGTCGACTCAGCGAGAAGAAGTCGGTGGTGGACTGGCCGGGCTCGGTGGAAGAGATGATGGAATGGTGGTACGACTGTCGGAGTTGGAGGAGAAGAGAGGGAGAGGTCAGGTTGGCGAGGTGGTCGTGCAAGCGTTCAGTCGGGCTCCGGTCATCAGCGGCTCGGTTCAGGTGATTCAGGCGAACAGTCCGGTCGGCTGGGCGAGGCTACGGTCGGGTTCTCCGGCGAGTGCTCCGGCGGGATTGGACAGGGAAGATGGCAGGAAAGGGAGGGATTGTCACTACCACATTTTAGGAAAAGGGTATTTTAGTAATTTCCTATTTAAATAAATATTGTGCATGATAAATAATTATTTGTTGTATTATTTAATTGTTGTTAGATATTATTAAATTATTTTGGACTTATTTCTAGTGCACCCAACTAGTTTAATTTGGACCCATGGACCAACATGAATTAATTAGTTAGACTTGGCCCATTTAGAAAGCCCATAGTTAAGGAGATTGATTAAATTAATTAAATGATTAGACTAGAAGCTTCCTTCCTTAATTATTTCTTCATGAGAGGCCCCAAGGGGTACATTGGACATTTTACAATTGCTTGGGGGAGGGGCTATGGCCGGCCTATATAGGAGGGGGGGAATTTCTCTCTCCTCCCATTTCATTCCAAATCTAGATCTAGAATTCTCCCACTACCAAATTTCCTCCATTCCCAATCCAATTCCCTACCAAATTCATTCCAAATTCTTCCCAATTCACTATTAGAGAAGAAGAAAATAAGGATCTAGAAGAAGGAAGCAAGGATCTACAAAAAAGAGCAAGGATCTACAATTTGGAAGCAAGTTCATCTCAATTGGAGATTTTATTGGGAATCCATCTCCCAATAGGTATAATTCAGATTTTCCCATTTAAATAGCTTCTAAATCTGAGATTTAATCATGTAAAATCAACCTATATGTATGTAGTACCCATAGGACTTTGTTTTGTGTTCATAGGAGACCCATGGAGAAAGTTATGGTGCTTTTTGTGTCAATTTTGTTGGAATTCCGAATTTATATTTTGTTGTGTGTGTCAATAGATCCTATAGATCAATTGAATATGAGATTTGTGTTTGAGGCTAGTGTCGTGTCCATATTGGGATACTTGTGGTTCGTATCCCAACTATTTGGTGATACGTGTCATTTGGGGGTTTTCCTCCGACACGGGGCTTTGAACATATCGTATTTTGACACGGACACATAGATCTACTTTTGACGCTTTGATTTGTTCATAAATATTATTTGTGATTTGTTTGTGTCCTTTGGGGTGCACTTGGTTGTGTGTTGGACTCGTGTCGCATGCGTATCCTAGATCTAGTGGGATACGGTGAGATACTCTCCAATTGTGTGTATTTTTGCATAGATCTAATTAATTATGGTTCAATTCTTATTTCATAATTAGTAAAAATATATGGATATTAAATATTTATTTTGTGTATTTATTATAGTAATTATTGTAGCATGGATCTATATTTTGTGTGTGCTAATATTATGTACAATATAATATATATAGATTTCTTACATGCAAATATATATGTTACTACTTGTTAAATAATATAATTTATACATAAAATGTTTTATAAAATATATTGTATGTTTAATTGTGTAATTATATTATTTATAATTATTATGTAATTATTTGGATATTAATGTAAATATTTTAGTTGTGTTTCTAGCCATGTTAATTATGTACATTAATATGTGCATTGTGTTTTATAATTATTAATAATTTAATGTGCAAATTTATGTGTATATATATATAAGTATATATATATCTATTTAATTGTTTTATATATGTATATATATATATATATATTTATTTATATTGATTTATATAGATTTATATATATATATTTATATAGATATTTCCTGTGTTTTAGCGACAGCAGCTAATAATGACAGATCCTGTCATTAATAGTCTCGGGCAGCAGCAGCAGCCGCTGAAGCCATTAATGACAGATTCTGTCATTAAAAGCACAGCAGTGGCGGCGGGAATGAGCAGCGGTTTAATGATAGTTTTCTGTGACAGTCGTTAACTGTCACTATTTAAGTGGCAGTGGATTTAATTCACAGCAGTATTGGCGACAGTTTTTGCTGCGACAGTTGGAACTGTCACTATAGGCTGTTTAATTTAAATAGTTTTCTTAGCTCACTGTTTTCAGTGACGCTTTGACAGATTTAATGTATATATTATATATTGTATTTGTGTATATTTATATGTATATATATATGTGTTTTTGTGAGGAATAATATTTGTTATAATATATTATATTATTTGTATATATATTTGGTTGTATATATATATTTTAAAGGTATATATATTAATTGTATTATTAATATACTTTTGTGTGATTCTTTTGGAATCTAATTTGATTCCTAAATTATTGTAGTTTATCTCTATATTATTTTATAGATGTCTTGTGAGGTTGACTTTGGGTTTGACCATGTTTGATTTTAGTGGACTCTAGAGTTGACCATAGTTGACTTTCAACTTAGAATTGACTTATTGGCCTAGAAGTTGTCTAGTTTGACTTGTTATCTTTCCGGGACCTTGTTTTAATGTGGTATTCCATATCTAGGTCTTCGAGGCACCGAGTCAGACATTTGTGAGACTGTTCATTGGACTTCAGGCGAGTACATTCTCTGATAGTTTCTCATTTATGATATCCTCTATGTTCGTTGTATCTAGTATAGATATACATGTTCTCTTGACACTATGGTTACACGGATTGGTATATCCGGATCTCGTCATGAGATGTTATTCCTTGGTATATGGTGTATATGGTGCAAGTATTGTTTCATTGGTTATCTTGTACATGTACAGACACCGATTCTCGGGGAGACTAGCTATCTTCTTGGGGAATCTAGTGCCATAACGTACCGTGGTTGGATCTATTATACCAGTCGGGGTGGGGAGTATTTTAGTGTAGATATGTGATCATACCCTCCTTGTGCATGTCTTGTTTCTTGTGAGTGTTGATCATACACCGCACGTATGATTAACCAGGCCATTATACTCTTGTGCAAGTTCCCAAGCCGATCACATGTTAAAGCTAGTACTCACACACTTAGTCATTAGTATTCTTGTTCTATCAGCATATTGTTCATTATTGTATTTCTTTCCAGTATTTTCTTATTGTCTCTACATTCTTGTCTCTATTTATGCATCTTGTTTATCCACAGCTATTTACTGTTACATAGTTTTTATCATTATTTGAGAACTGCTGTTAGGGTTGTACTCTGCTCCTTTCCTGACTGGATATATTTTTCCAGATGACACTGAGGAGTACCCTACCTATTATGGACCCCAGGATGTTGTGGGTTTAGATTCTAAGACCCTGGCTCAAGAGGGACTTATTCCAACTGAGACAGT
The DNA here is from genome assembly GCA_036927795.1 of Iris macrosiphon. Classification (NCBI taxonomy): domain Eukaryota; kingdom Viridiplantae; phylum Streptophyta; class Magnoliopsida; order Asparagales; family Iridaceae; genus Iris; species Iris macrosiphon. Next base: position 43,365,982 of record JAYESA010000014.1, read on the forward strand.
TGACCCTGGAGTTGTAGCTTTATAGTTTTGTAGTATTCTTTTGTACTGGATTTGTCTCCAGCATATTTCTGTATTTTTCTTCAGACTCATTGATGTATTATTTTAGACTCATGAGTTGTATTGTGACTATTCTATTCTTATCTGATTCGTGTTCATTCTATCTTAGTTCTGTGATTGAGTACACTATCTTTTGGTGGTTCATTATATTAGATAGACTTTCTAGACAGCGTTCTACCGCCGATTCTGCGGCGTAGGCTGGGCGTTGTTTCCGACTAGTACCCTTACCCCGGGTGTGGGTCGTGACACGTTTTTGGTGGTGGCCCATGCAGGTCTAGCTTCACAAGTATGTGATGTCGTGGTAGTGCGACAACTTAGTTGTACTACTGCGAGCCTGCGATAGGATATAGGATATAGGCTGAGATACTCAATCACATCTAGGAAAATTCTTTTGATTCAACTATTCTCCTTTGATATTGATACTTGATCCCTTAAACTGTCCTTTCCTTGATGTCTTACATCTTGTGCCATATTGAACCTCATTCCGTCTCTTTATGAGACATACTCGGAGATACTTGCGGAGGCACGCAAGGTTGAGCGGGATCTGGGTTTGAAGACCAAGAGAGACCGTAATTCTTTTCTGGGGGCCAACGGTAGTGCAGTATCTGCCAAACATCCTCATTTCCAGTCCAGACCTTTCCAGCAGCCACAGCAGAACCAGACTCCAGCTAGAGCGCCTTTTCACCAGGCACCTCAGCAGCAGAGGCAGTTACAGCAAGCTCTATGCAACTTCTGCAAGAATCCCGGCCACATCTGGGAAGTTTGCAGAAAGAGGCTAGGAGTTTGTTTGTATTGTGGTACTGAAGGGCATCAATTGAGGGAGTGTCCTCGTCGTGCAGTTCAGGGAGCAGCTCCAGCTCCGAGGGCACAGATAAGACCACCTGCAGCACAACCGAGGGGACCGCTTCCGACACAGCAGCAGCGTTTTGTCCAGCATCAGCAGCAGGGAGGTGCTCGGCAGGGACGAGCGTTTGCTATGACAGTCGAAGAGGAGGAACCCACAGGAGATGTCATCGCAGGTTCTATTCTTCTTGATTCCATTCCAGCTTTAGCTTTGTTTGATAATGGTGCTTCCCATAGTTTTGTATCTGTTTCTTTTGCTCTAAAGCATGGTTTGGTAGCTGAGTCTTTGCTTAGGACTTGCAAGATCATGACCGGGGGAGGCATTATCCTGGTTAATGATATTTGCAAAGATCGGAGAGTTACTCTGGGAGGCCGGGAGTTGAGTGCGTGTCTATTTGTAATGCCACTTCCGAGCTACGACATTGTACTCGGGATGGATTGGTTGAGTAGGCACCGTGCTAGCATAGATTGTAGAGGAGGTAGAGTTTTGTTTGGTCCGCCAGGAGAGCCAGAGTTCGAGTTTGCTAGAGGAGCTGCAGAGCAGGAAGAAGGCATTATTTGTGGAGCTATGGTGGAAGACAAGGAGTTGCCACATCCGTTGATAGCAGAATTTTTGGATGTGTTTCCTGAAGAATTGCCAGGATTGCCGCCAGATCGAGATATTGAATTTTCTATAGACTTGGTGCCAGGTGCAGAACCGATTTTGCAGTATGTCTATAGAGTAAACAACAGCGAGCTGGTCGAGTTGAAGAAGCAGGTGGACGAATTGCAGGATAAGGGGCTTATCAGATCGAGTTCTTCACCATGGGGAGCCCCGGTATTGTTTGTACCGAAGAAGGATGGATCGGTGCGTATGTGCATTGATTACAGGGCTTTGAATAATCTCACTATCAAGAATAAGTATCCTTTGCCACGGATTGATGATCTGTTTGATCAGTTGAGTGGTGCAAAGGTATTTTCTAAGATAGATCTGAGATCAGGCTACCATCAGGTGAAGGTGAAACCGGAGGACATACCGAAGACTGCTTTTAGAACTCAGTATGGTCAGTACGAGTTTATGGTGATGCCGTTTGGTTTGACTAATGCACCGGCGGTATTTATGAACTTGATGAACAAGGTGTTCCACCAGTACCTTGACAAGTTCGTGGTGGTGTTCATCGACGACATACTCATATACTCGAGGACACCGGAGGAGCATGAGGAGCATTTGAGGATTGTATTGGATGTGCTGAGGAAGGAGAAGCTGTATGAAAAGTTGTCCAAATGTGAGTTTTTCTTGGACAAGGTGGAATTCTTGGGGCATGTTGTGACTGGTGATGGTATTTCAGTGGATCCGAAGAAGATTTTAGCAGTGGAATCTTGGAAGACTCCGAGTTCGGTAGCAGAGATCAGGAGTTTCTTGGGATTGGCAGGCTACTACAGAAAGTTTGTGCAAGATTTTTCGAGGATTGCCGAGCCGATGACCAGACTCACAAGGAAGGATGTGGAGTTTGTTTGGACGGAAGATTGCCAGGCCGCTTTTGAAGAGTTGAAGAAGAGGTTGACGTCTGCTCCTATTTTGACATTGCCATCAGGGTCCGGAGGTTTCACTATTTATAGTGATGCATCGGGAAAGGGTTTAGGTTGTGTTCTTCAGCAGCATGGGAAAGTGATTGCCTATACATCCAGGCAATTGCGTCCTCATGAAAAGAACTATCCTACCCATGATTTGGAGTTGGCAGCTGTCATATTCGCCCTGAAGTTGTGAAAACATTATTTGTACGGAGAGCGTGTGGAGATCTTCACAGACCACAAAAGCTTGAAGTACGTTTTCACGCAGAAGGAGTTGAACATGAGGCAGCGTCGGTGGTTGGAACTGATGAAGGATTTTGATATCTCTTTGCAATATCATCCTGGGAAGGCCAATGTAGTTGCCGATGCTTTGAGTAGGTATCCGGTAGCTATGTTCTTGACGCAGGATCGATATTTGTTGGAGGACTTGGAGAGCTTGGGCATTGAGGTGATTGTTCCGGGTGGTGCTATGCAGATGTGGGGATTGCAGATACATTCAGATTTGATGGATAGGATCAAGGCAGCAGAGTATGATAACGTATCTTTGAGGAGTATCAGAGCTCAGGTGAGAGCAGGATTGGAGGATGATTTCACTATTGCAGAGGATGGATCTTTGAGGCATGGAGTTAGATTGTGTGTGCCTAGTGGGGAGTTACGAGAGGAGATATTGCAGGAAGCGCATCGCTCTCAGTATTCCATACATCCAGGTGCTAACAAGATGTATCGGGATATGCGAGAGAGTGTGTGGTGGTATGGCATGAAGAGGAAAGTGGCACAGTTTGTATCCAGATGCTTAGTGTGCCAGCAGGTGAAGGCCGAGAGGCAGAGGCCAGGAGGTTTATTTCAGCCATTACCCATTCCAGAGTGGAAGTGGGAATACATTACTATGGATTTTGTGTCCGGACTACCACGATCTCCAGGAGGAAAAGATGTGATTTGGGTCATTGTTGATAGATTGACCAAGTCGGCCCACTTTTTGCCTTTCAAGGTGGGTTTGTCTACGGAGAAGCTGGCAGAGATGTATGTGAGGCAGATCGTTAGGATACATGGAGTTCCCGTCAGCATAGTCTCAGATCGGGATAGTCGTTTCACTTCTCATTTCTGGAGGAGTTTGCAGGAGAGTTTGGGCACTCAGCTCAAGTTCAGTACTGCATATCATCCCCAGACAGATGGGCAGTCAGAGAGGACTATTCAGACTCTCGAGGATATATTGCGCACTTGTGTACTAGATTTCAGGGGTTCTTGGGAGGACCATCTCCATTTGGTAGAATTTGCTTACAACAACAGTTACCAGGCCAGTATAGAGATGTCACCTTTTGAAGCTCTATATGGTCGGAGGTGTCGTACTCCTTTGTCTTGGGACGATATTGGAGAAAGAGTTTTGCTTGGGCCAGAGATAGTTGTGGATGCAGCAGAGAAGGTTCAGTTGATCAGAGACAGACTTCGAGTGGCACAGGACAGACAACGGCATTGGGCCGATAGCCATCGGAGACCTTTGGAGTTTGAGGTATAGTTTAGATTTTATTTTGTGTGCTTGTTCTTGGTTGTTTGTTATAGATAAGTTCTTAAGGTGGTGTTTTGTTCTAGGTAGGTGGTTTGGTGTTTCTGAGGATTTCTCCGACACGAGGCACGATTCGCTTCGGTGGAGGCGGAAAGCTTAGTCCGCGATTCATTGGACCTTTCACTATTCTAGAGAGGGTCGGTGCAGTTGCTTATAGACTAGACTTGCCACCTGCATTGGAGGGAGTGCACAACGTGTTTCATGTGTCGCAGTTAAGACGATACGTGGCAGATCCTAGTCATGTATTGGATCACTCAGAGATAGAGGTGGGCCCTACTCTTAGCTATCCAGAGCAGCCAGTTGGAATTCTGGATCGGAGAGAGAAGGTGCTGAGGGACCAGACTATTCCTTTGGTGCGCGTCGCATGGAGGCATCACTCTCCGGGGGAGTCTACCTGGGAGAGAGAGGATGACATGCGAGAGCGTTATCCTTATTTGTTTGTACCTTGAGGTATGTTATTCTCTAGTTATGTTCTGTTCATCGTTATGCTCTGTTCATTAGATTCTTAGTTCTGTTCTGTGTTTTTCTGGGGGTAGTTTTCGTCTTTGAATTTCGAGGACGAAATTATTTTAAGGAGGGTAGACTTGTCACTACCACATTTTAGGAAAAGGGTATTTTAGTAATTTCCTATTTAAATAAATATTGTGCATGGTAAATAATTATTTGTTGTATTATTTAATTGTTGTTAGATATTATTAAATTATTTTGGACTTATTTCTAGTGCACCCAACTAGTTTAGTTTGGACCCATGGACCAACATAAATTAATTAGTTAGACTTGGCCCATTTAGAAAGCCCATAGTTAAGGAGATGGATTAAATTAATTAAATGATTAGACTAGAAGCTTCCTTCCTTAATTATTTCTTCATGAGAGGCCCCAAGGGGTACATTGGACATTTTACAATTGCTTGGGGGAGGGGCTATGGCCGGCCTATATAGGAGGGGGGAAATTTCTCTCTCCTCCCATTTCATTCCAAATCTAGATCTAGAATTCTCCCACTACCAAATTCCCTCCATTCCCAATCCAATTCCCTACCAAATTCATTCCAAATTCTTCCCAATTCACCATTAGATAAGAAGAAAACAAGGATCTAGAAGAAGGAAGCAAGGATCTACAAAGAAGAGCAAGGATCTACAATTTGGAAGCAAGTTCATCTCAATTGGAGGTTTCATTGGGAATCCATCTCCCAATAGTTATAATTCAGATTTTCCCATTTAAATAGCTTCTAAATCTGAGATTTAATCATGTAAAATCAACCTATATATATGTAGTACCCATAGGACTTTGTTTTGTGTTCATAGGAGACCCATGGAGAAAGTTATGGTGCTTTTTGTGTCAATTTTGTTGGAATTCCGAATTTATATTTTGTTGTGTGTGTCAATTGATCCTATAGATCAATTGAACATAAGATTTGTGTTTGAGACTAGTGTCGTGTCCATATTGGGATACTTGTGGTTCGTATTCCAACTATTTGGTGATACGTGTCATTTGAGGGTTTTCCTCCGACACGGGGCTTTGAACATGTCGTATTTTGACACGGACACATAGATCTACTTTTGACGCTTTGATTTGTTCATAAATATTATTTGTGATTTGTTTGTGTCCTTTGGGTGCACTTGGTTGTGTGTTGGACTCGTGTCGCATGCGTATCCTAGATCTAGTGGGATACGGTGAGATACTCTCCAATTGTGTGTATTTTTGCATAGATCTAATTAATTGTGGTTCAATTCTTATTTCATAATTAGTAAAAATATATGGATATTAAATATTTATTTTGTGTATTTATTATAGTAATTATTGTAGCATGGATCTATATTTTGTGTGTGCTAATATTATGTACAATATAATATATATAGATTTCTTACATGCAAATATATATGTTACTACTTGTTAAATAATATAATTTATACATAAAATGTTTTATAAAATATATTGTATGTTTAATTGTGTAATTATATTATTTATAATTATTATGTAATTATTTGGATATTAATGTAAATATTTTAGTTGTGTTTCTAGCCATATTAATTATGTACATTAATATGTGCATTGTGTTTTGTAATTATTAATAATTTAATGTGCAAATTTATGTGTATATATATATAAGTATATATATATCTATTTAATTGTTTTATATATGTATATATATATATATATATATATATATATTTATATTGATTTATATAGATTTATATATATATATATTTATATAGATATTTCCTGTGTTTTAGCGACAGCAGCTAATAATGACAGATCCTGTCATTAATAGTCTCGGGCAGCAGCAGCAGCCGCTGAAGCCATTAATGACAGATTCTGTCATTAAAAGCACAGCAGTGGCGGCGGGAATGAGCAGCGGTTTAATGATAGTTTTCTGTGACAGTCGTTAACTGTCACTATTTAAGTGGCAGTGGATTTAATTCACAGCAGTATTGGCGACAGTTTTTGCTGCGACAGTTGGAACTGTCACTATAGGCTGTTTAATTTAAATAGTTTTCTTAGCTCACTGTTTTCAGTGACGCTTTGACAGATTTAATGTATATATTATATATTGTATTTGTGTATATTTATATGTATATATATATGTGTTTTTGTGAGGAATAATATTTGTTATAATATATTATATTATTTGTATATATATTGGGTTGTATATATATATTTTAAAGGTATATATATTAATTGTATTATTAATATACTTTTGTGTGATTCTTTTGGAATCTAATTTGATTCCTAAATTATTGTAGTTTATCTCTATATTATTTTATAGATGTCTTGTGAGGTTGACTTTGGGTTTGACCATATTTGATTTTAGTGGACTCTAGAGTTGACCATAGTTGACTTTCAACTTAGAATTGACTTATTGGCCTAGAAGTTGTCTAGTTTGACTTGTTATCTTTCCGGGACCTTGTTTTAATGTGGTATTCCATATCTAGGTCTTCGAGGCACCGAGTCAGACATTTGTGAGACTGTTCATTGGACTTCAGGCGAGTACATTCTCTGATAGTTTCTCATTTATGATATCCTCTATGTTCGTTGTATCTAGTGTAGATATACATGTTTTCTTGACACTATGGTTACACGGATTGGTATATCCGGATCTCGTCATGAGATGTTATTCCTTGGTATATGGTGTATATGGTGCAAGTATTGTTTCATTGGTTATCTTGTACATGTACAGACACCGATTCTCGGGGAGACTAGCTATCTTCTTGGGGAATCTAGTGCCATAACGTACCGTGGTTGGATCTATTATACCAGTCGGGGTGGGGAGTATTTTAGTGTAGATATGTGATCATACCCTCCTTGTGCATGTCTTGTTTCTTGTGAGTGTTGATCATACACCGCACGTATGATTAACCAGGCCATTATACTCTTGTGCAAGTTCCCAAGCCGATCACATGTTAAAGCTAGTACTCACATACTTAGTCATTAGTATTCTTGTTCTATCAGCATATTGTTCATTATTGTATTTCTTTCCAGTATTTCCTTATTGTCTCTACATTCTTGTCTCTATTTATGCATCTTGTTTATCCATAGCTATTTACTGTTACATAGTTTTTATCATTATTTGAGAACTGCTGTTAGGGTTGTACTCTGCTCCTTTCCTGACTGGATATATTTTTCCAGATGACACTGAGGAGTACCCTACCTATTATGGACCCCAGGATGTTGTGGGTTTAGATTCTGAGACCCTGGCTCAAGAGGGACTTATTCCAACTGAGACAGTTGACCCTGGAGTTGTAGCTTTATAGTTTTGTAGTATTCTTTTGTACTGGATTTGTCTCCAGCATATTTCTGTATTTTTCTTCAGACTCATTGATGTATTATTTTAGACTCATGAGTTGTATTGTGACTATTCTATTCTTATCTGATTCGTGTTCATTCTATCTTAGTTCTGTGATTGAGTACACTATCTTTTGGTGGTTCATTATATTAGATAGACTTTCTAGACAGCGTTCTACCGTCGATTCTGCGGCGTAGGCTGGGCGTTGTTTCCGACTAGTACCCTTACCCCGGGTGCGGGTCGTGACACGGATGATGTCGGCTAATGTAGTTTAGGTTTTGGTAAAAAAGGAAAAATAATGAAAGGAAAGGAAAAGTTATGTATATTTATACATGTGGAATTTTGGGTTTGACCTAAGAAATTTGGGCTTGGTCACTCTATGGGATTGGGCCTTGGTTCTCCTGGGGATGTTTGGAAGCTACAATTTGCATTGTTTAAAATGCAAGGATAAGGTTAAATGAGGGGCGATGTTGCGCGTTGTACATTCCGAAAATTATGGAAAAAAATTATGTGAAGGGAAAAATGGATTTCTTTATGTATTGTCCAATGGTGTGGACACCTTATTGCATTTTTACATAAAAGTGTCCAACAATTAGAAAATTGCACAAAGATAAAAATTGGATTAAATTAATTAAAATAAATGCGCAGGGTGTTCTTGAATTAATTAGAAGTACATAGGACTAAAATTAGGTGGGACACAAGTGTCATGGACATAGAGGACTCAGAGTAGGGTATTATCATAATTTGGGTTGCACAAAATGGATCAAGATTGTGTCTCCAATTTCGATTGGAACACACAAGGATACAAAGTCAAATTTATTTAGAATTAAATATAAACGTCCGTGATGAATATTGTACGACCAAAATGTAGCATAAGAGAGCATAATTATAAGTTACACAAAGGTCAAAATAGAAGGCGAGCACGTCTAGGGTAAGAATGTGAAATTGGTAGGAAGGCACTGGCTAGTGTAGTGCTCCAATTATCGAAGCAACGGTAGGGTGCACTAAGTGATATAAATCTTGTATAATTAAATAAAATACCGTGTTCTATTTCTAATTGGGTTCAACTAGCCCTAGTTTCACTATCTAAGCCAAGTAAGTCTAATTTTGGGTGAGGGGGTTTATACTAGGTCAGACACAAGTCCTATCGTCAACGCCTTCGTTGACTACACCCGAGTCTTTCTCGGACGCGCACAGTTATATAATATTAAAACAATAAAATATACAATTAAATAATATCTGAATTTAAATAGTACAATAAGGCAAGGTATACTTGCCTAGGTCCTCAAGCTGCGAGTACCAAAATCCTGCTCCCGAAGTCTCGCCTGAACGGTCCAACGACCCTATACATATAATATAATATAATATAATATAATATAATATAATATAATATAATATAATATAATATAATATAATATAATATAATATAATATAATTATCAGTTATTACAATAGTACGTACCGGAAACACAACTGCGTTGTACTTAGAAACTGACGCAAGGGGGTCACGACTGGTCAACTAGCAGGGTCAAGTGTGCACGCAGCTAAAATGCACAAGTATCATATCCTCAATTACCATGCACAGCAAGACAATGAGTTATCAAGATACACTATAATACCAAATAACGTATAACGCAAAACACAGGTCCTAGTTAACAGGATAATGTGCACAAGTCAGTTTTTGTCTAAACACCTTGGTCAACACAGTATTCCATATTAAATAACCATATTTACTATGAGGTATTTACTAACACTAATATTATTCTAAAATATGCACACCTATTCACATTACACTAGGGTACACACTACACGGTTCATTCAACAATACATCAATACAATAATACATAACAAAAAGAAGGGCAAATGTATACCTAGTCGTGATCGTGGCGAGGGGGGCGATGTCCGCGGCTCATGGACGACCTGCCTCCGACGGTGGAGGTGGTTCTCCGGCCAGTACTATAGCAGCAGCAGCATCGACAGCAGCTGCAACAATTGCAGCAGCTTACAGCTGCAGTGGCTGGGTCTGTGGTGGCGGGTTGCTGGCGGCAGGAGAATGGCCGTGGGATGATGGTGGCTAAGGTAGTGGTAGTTTACCAGTGATGGTCGGTGGTGCTGATGAGGTGCGGGTGATGGTGATGATGGTGTTGTTGAGGGTGATGTTGGTGACGGTGATAGGAGTGGTGGAGGCGAGGGTGATAAGGTGGTGGCGGTGGTTGTTGATGGTGGTGGAGACGGTGAGGTGGGGATGATGGTGATAGAGACGGCCGGGGTCGCTGTGGTGGCGGTGGGGATGACTGCGGAAGAAGGGGAGTCGGGGAAGAAGGGTGCTGGTGATGATGATGATGGTGTTGTTGATGGTGGTCGTGACGATGATGGCGGTGGTGATGGTGATGACGGTGGCGGCGGAGATGGTAATGGTGGTGGCGGTGGAGATGGTGATGATGGTGGCCGTGGAGGTGGTTGGCTGTGGTGGTGGTGCGGGTGACTGGGGAAGAAGGGGAGTCGGTTGAAGAAGAAGTCGGGGGAGGAGAAGAGAGGAGGGGACTGTGGTGGCGGCTGTGGAGGTGGAGACGGACTGGCGGTGCTGTGGCGGCGGGATGGCCGTGGAGTTGGTCGAGGTCGAGGTGGCAGGCGGTGGATGAAGGTGGTTGGAGGAGAGGGGCTGTTGCAGGAGGTGGTCGAGGAAGAAGGGGGAGGTGGCCGGGTGAAGGAGAGTAGAGATTTCTTTTAGGGTTTAGTTGGAGATGTTGTTGGCTGTGGGTTTTAGGAGAGAGAGAGAGGTAGGTGTTTAAGTATGAGAGAGAGAGAGAGAGGGTGCTCACCTTGGGATTAGGGTCGGCTGTGGGTTTCTTCTAGGGATGAGGGAAGCCTCTATATGAAGAAGGAGTGGCTAGGATGATGGGGGTTTGAATGGAGGGTGGAGATATAAGGAGAAAAAGTTGCATATAGTACAACCAATGGGGGGAAATTTTGGGTGGATCGGTCAAAGAGGGAGGGAGATATTTCTTCATGTGTTGGGTCCAATGGGAGGTGGATACCTCACTGCACTTTTGCATAAAAGTTTCTAACAATTGGAAAATTGCACAAAAGTAGGGTTTTAGGATTGGATAAGGAAAAATATCATGTTTGGTGTGATGTAATGGCTAAAAAGGGTGTGTGGTATTTAGTATGAACCTTGAGGGTGTGAGTGGGGATTTGGGTTGGTGTTGGGTCCCATTTTTGGGTGAGGTTGGGTCCTTACACCAATCTAGTTAAAATTAGTGTTAATGGTGTTCTTTAATTAATTGGAAATACATATGGTTAAAATTGGGTGGGACACAAGTGTCATGGATGTAGTAGACTCGGAATATAATATTATCATAATTTGTGTTGCCCAAAATGGGTCGAGCTTGTGTCTCCAATTTCGATTGGAACGGACAAAGATGCAAAGTTAAATTTATTTGGATTTAAAAATGAACGTTTATAATGAATATTGTGCGACTAAAATGAAGCACAAAAGAGAGTATTTATGAGTTACACAAGGGTCAGAATGGAAGGCTGACATGTCTAAAAAAAGTGTGTGAAATTTGTTTGAAAGCAAATGCTAGTGTAGCACTCCAAATATCGAAGCAACGGTACGATACACAAAGTGATACGAATATTGCACAATAATCTAAAAATACTATTTTCTAATTCTAATTGGCTCCCAACTAACCCTAGTCTCTCTATCTAAGCCAGGTAGACCTAAATTTGGTCTAGGGGGTTTACAATATATATGATACTACACTTAGCTAATAGTCTAACTTAGTAGGTATATACATATATCTAACTATTTAAAGAACAAGTAACTATATACGTAATTATCTAACTATTAGCTAACTGCTCACTCATAGATACATTGGACTTAACTCACTGACACACTGATTTACTACAACTAACCTACCTACATTGAGTTGAACCAAACTCAGTTCAACTCAGCAATACCCACATAATTACCCAACTGACACCAAGTGTCCAACATCTCAATAGATACTTGATCCCCCCTCACTAATATCCAGGACTGATACCCTTCTCTTCATGTATGATTCTACATACACTACAACTCGAGCTCTCATATCTGTGCACTGCTCAATGCACAACCTGCTATGCAGTGATCATCACTACACCCCCTGTCTCTAAACCAACTGCCTGCGCATACCATTGTGCACCCTTGCCTCTCACTTGCTCACTGGCACAACGCATCCCAGTACTAAGATCCTGCCTGCAGACTTGCCAAGGCAAGTTGTTGCCACAACCAAACTGGAGCAGTGCTACTTCACTCTCCAACTGGCACCTAATACTCAAGCTGTACTGCAACTCAGCAACCCAATAGCAAGTTGTAGTTGCTAACTGACCATGTAGCAATTGTAACTTCCCCAACATGACTTTCTGATACTCTCACTGATACGGATATCTCAGGAACTCACCTACGCATATGCATCTAATACACTCACTCACTGAAACCTCGCTCGAGTGATACACTGAACTCCTAAACTAATTAACACTAGGTCCTGATACACTGATACTAAATCACTAACCAATTCTACACCTGGCACATCCTTACCTCCAGGACTGCAGGGACTGAGCAAATACCTCAGACTGATACTAACCTACACTAGTGTATACTGCTACCACTGCTAACCTTCACACTGATACCACTTGAGCTGCTGCTCCCTGATACTGATACATTAATTCACTTGACACTCTAGTCAATTTCCCCCTCCATACATTGGCACACAGTAAAGAACCAGGCCTCACTGCTACTGCTACCTTTCCCTAATCCTCTGAAACTCACTCCTTATGCTAATACCCAAGCTCACACAAACACACAGACCTAACTGATACTCTACACAACAATATCATACATACACACACACACACACACACACACACACTGATGCACAGTTCAGTGGAAATCCTGACTACACAGTGACACCCACATCACTGATACTGATACTGATACACAGTTCACACATCTACATACCTATTCCCAACAGTACATCAGTTAAATAATTATCACTAAGGTAACATCTCCTTCACCTGCACTACCACCTGGACAATACCAACATTAAACCCCAACAAAACCTCACTCGATGATACAAATATCTCACTCGATCCTCACATGTACAGACTAATAACCCGATCCTCCAAAGACAGTCCCACAGTTGCTGATACTCTGAAACACACATGTATCAAGCTGCTCACAGGTACTTATCATAACACACTCACTGGTGCACATTCCTTATACACCTAACTCCCAACGCCCTGCTGGTACTTCCTGTGAACCCGATACTGCATCATACTGACACACTGTGTCTGTGCACACATAGATCACATATCATTGTAGCACAAATAAATCACCCACAACTCCTCACATCCCGATCCTCAACTATACAGATACACCATCAATGCACTCCCAGTGTCCACTGTGCACACCCGACTCCTCAAGCACTGGCTCAGTGAACTCAGGAACCCGATTTCCCTAATGTACAACCCACACACACACACATATATATATATATATATATATATATATATATATATATATATATATATATATATATATATATATATATATATATATATATATATATACACCCCCAAAACACATAAATTAGCTCATATAGATAGGCATACATCCTATTAAACATTTTATCAAGCACCTAGTGTGCAAAAATTGGGATACTCTATGAATCCTTATGCATAAATCCCCAAATACAAATAAATCATATATATATATATATATATATATATATATATATATATATATATATATATATATATATATAAAATTAGGGTTACAAAATTTAGGGGAAAATGCATCCTTGGATCACAAAACCCCCATATACACCTATGACACCATGGAGAATCATCATGAAGCCAAAAGAGACTCATGCTCTCCCTTAATAGTCATCCCTAAATCAATGGGTGGGCTCCTAATGGCCAAACAATTAATTAAAACAGAAAATAAAATGGTGTTTCCAGATTTTTACCTATTGGGAGATGGGTTCTCATTGTAGCTTCTCCTTCTCCAAGTCTCCTTGTGCCCAAGATTCTATGTCTCTTGAATGAGGAAAGAATGAGGGATTTGGGGCTAGAAATTCTAAAATTTGTGGAGGGAAAAAGGGTTTTTCTTGGAGGCTATTTCTAGGGTTTCTTCATGAAGGATGGGGCTTTGATGGAAGCTCCCTCTAGTGCTTTATAGGGCCGACCATAGGGTTAGGGTTTCTAATGTATAATCTCTCTCTTGCCATCAATGGCTTGTTATGAAAAACTATTTAATGAGGGGTTTAGTATTCTAAGTGAGGGATTAAACTAGATGCTAATTAGTAGTATAGGGATTAAGGATTGTGGGTTTAAAAGTCAAACCTAAGCAAGGTCCAGGGTCACAACAAGTCTAGTTTATTAACCCATGTTATTAATGAATACAATATAAATATGTATAATATCTATCATGCAATTATTAACACAATAAATATAAATAGGGTAAATGACCAAAGAACCCCTACTCTAGAAATGCGGTAGTGACATATACTGAAGGGGGTATGAATAGGAGACCTTGCGGGTTGGTACAATATGTAATTGTGTATGGCAAAACTTCTTTCATTAGAGGTGGGGGAATGGCATTACATGTTGTGTAAAAGCATTGTTATCTCGTGTGTGTGTTTAACTGAAGTTTATTTGAGGAAAGAATCTTTATATATGTGGTGAACTATGAATGGGAGTATGTGAAATGTAGGTGATGATGGCTTAGCAACTGTGAAATACTTTGAGGACAAATGCATGAATAAGTGAGGTAGTTCCACATAAAGGGTTAATGCTGTGCAAATGGTTTTCATGGGTGATATAGAAAAAAATATGTTAAGGGAGGAAAATAATATGAATAATGTTAAAAAAGAAAAATTTTGTGTGTGTAGGAGAATGGAGAAATATGTTCAGCACATAGAAAGGGCGCACAACTGTGTAGGGATATGCTAGAAGGAATGTAAGAGTGAGTGACATTTTCCATGTGTTGTTGATGGTAGCCAATCAACTATATATAGACATAATTATAATATGGTTGCATTTGTAGTATTATATAAGTAGCAGTATTATCCTAGATAATTATTGATCCTAAAATTATTCTCTAGGTTCCTTGGATTCCTCTGACTTGGATGTTATACCAGAGCCCCGTCTTCAGCATCCGGACTCAGGCAAGTGTACCTTGTCATATTGTATTTCAGTTTCCAGATCTACTTGTATTATTTTATTTGTACATTGTGTGCGCCTTGGAACGAAATCGTTACTCAGCGTCCGGGTCATATCCGGGTGCAGACGTTCGTCAGTATCATCTAGTAACGATTGTTAGATATTTTTTTGATACCTTAGATGTATCTACTTGGTTATATCAGAACTCTATGACATATTCAGACACTGTCATCTTACCAAACTTTCTGTATCCTGATAGTGTCAGCATGACCGAAACTTGTGATGATTATATGATCGCGATTGGTTTTAGCTACTTCAGTATGACCAGACTGTATAGATAGAGGTTCATGCCCAGCGAGCTGCGGATGCGTCTTATTTGACTGCATTGGGAGCGGAGGACAGTTACTAGATGCTTTGGCTAATACGCACACTTTATATTAGCAAATATATCCGTGACTGGAGTTACGGACCTATGATTTATATACCGGAAGATTTTGTTCCCGGAGCTATGTACAACTATGCACCCTGGGAGATTCTGTTCCCGGAGCTACAAATTTATATTTGGACAGCCCACGTGTCGAACATTGTCTTCATGTTGTGTCTCACTTAGACGGATATTCTAGATTACACTTGGCGTATCATATGGTTCATTTCTGTTATACCTTGGCATGCTATTTTTGTACCTTGTTACGTCCCTCTGAGGACCTGGTTCCCTGCCAATTTGTAGTCGATTACTGATGGGAGGCTGGAGCTGCTGATGAGTATTATACCGGTACGCAGGTATTGTTACTTGATATTTGTATCACTTCTTCATTGTTCTGCTATTATGAACTTTTTTTTGTTGCTTATTTTATGCTAGTATAGCCCAGTATTTGTAGACTCATATTATTTCCTTCGAGTCTATTTAGACAAGTGTAGTGTGGGGTACACACAATGATACATGTTGTCCTTTCTTTATTATATATTCTTGTGGATTGAGACCTAGGCATGTATACCGTGTTATCTAGATAGTGACCCTCATTTATAGCTTATACGTATTGGAGTCGGACTGGAGTCCCCTTGGTACGTAGCTAGCCATTGCCACGTGGCCTAGTCCCGTGTATTTTGGGACTGGGGCGTGACAAAACCACGCAGGTGGTTCTAGAGAACTACTCTCTCTCTCTCTCTCTCTCTCTCTCTCTCTCTCTCTCTCTCTCTCTCTCTCTATATATATATATATATATATATATATATATATATATATACTACTAAATTCACGTGCTTTGCACGTAAAATAATTTTTTCCTTCTGATATTAATATAAAATTATTTAAATAAATTTAAATTAGAATTTATTATATATATTTTTATATTTTAATTAGAATTTATTATATATTTGATTATATTTTAATTATAAATAGTTATTGATATATTTCTACTTTTCATAAAGAGTTTTGAAAACGGTTAGCTACGTAATATTATCTAATTATAAATAAAAATTACTTGTAACTCATGTGGTTAAGGTGGGAGGTATTCTTCCAGGTTGGTTGAGTTTGAATTCCTATAGTGTTACTTATTTTTCAGTATATAATGCGGCTTCAAAACGGCTCAAAAGTGAGCCGTTTAAGCCGTATGTATATAATCATCAATTAATTATAGTTTAATAATTAATATTATGTAAAAGATTGTTGAATTTTTTTTAAATTTTTTTTCAACAATATTTTATGTAATATTAGTTTTTAAAATATAATTAATTGATGATGATATACATACGACTTAGACGGCTCATTTTTGAACCGTTTTGAAGCCGCAGGAATATATATATATATATATATATATATATATATATATAAAACTAAATTTAAAATTGTTTAAAAATAACCTAAAATTTAATTCAAAAAATTATAAATATTTAAATTGTTTAAGAAATCTTAATTCAAATATATTTATATATTTAAAGTATTTTTTAACAATATCATAAAATTATTTATATTATGTACAACGTAAGTGAATTTGCTAATATATATATATATATAAATATATATATATATATATATATATATATATATATATATAAATAATTTTTTTTGTGTCTTTCAAAATTTTGGATGCTGATGGTTGACGGGGTTGAAGAAGTTAGATAGATCGATTCCAGTTTTCAAAATATTGCTTAAAACTGCATTAGTTTTTTTTATTTTTGTATTGTGACTTTTTTCGGTAGAGACGTAAAATAAATAAATTTTTTTTTTGTTTTGTTTTCATGTTAGATACTCCAGTCCTTCCTTATCGTAGAAGACGGAGGTGACAAAAAAGCCTAAAATAAAAAGCAACACCTGTCACCACCTCCCTCGAATGTTCGTCCTTCGCCATTTTATCGCATCTTTAGAAGAAAACAGCAAATCCTAAAATGCTAGCGTGGTTGAATACAAGCAAAAATGACAAAAGACCCCCAAACCCAAAAGAACCAAACCATGGACAAGTAAACTTGTACATGTACGTCGTACTTTTTTTTAAATACAACTGAGTCTATATTAATTACGCCATTTTCCTTTGACGATTCGAAGGACTGTTATTAAAATACCACGTCATTTTCTCAACTTGAAATAAATACATCCAGAAAGAAGAAAAAATAAAAAAAATCATCAAGATCCCATTGCCGTGTCCCTGTCTAGTCCCAGTACGACCACTCACCTACTCTCAATGGCAGGTAGACCAGTGCCGCCACCGACCGACCCGCCGGACCCTGAAATCCTCCAGATGCGCCACCACCACCACCGCCACAGCCGCGAGTTCTTGATCTCCGCGCTCGCCGCTTCCGCAGCGGCGACCGCTGTCCTCGTCATCCTTCTTCTACTGACGGCATATGTTCTCTACCGCCGTCTCTTTGGCGTCGGCCCCGCCCCCACGGCCCCGGCCGACCCGAGCCTCCCTCTCCGCCGCTTCCGCTACGCGCAGCTCCGCCGCGCCACCGCCTCCTTCTCTCCCTCCCGCAAGCTCGGCCAGGGCGGCTTCGGCCCCGTCTTCCGCGGCGTCCTCCCCTCCTCCGGCCAGGAGGTCGCCGTCAAGCTCATGGACTCCTCCGGCTCCCTCCAGGGCGACCGCGAGTTCCACAACGAGCTCTCCTTCGCCGCCAAGATACTCCCCCTCCTCCCCCCCGACCGCTCCTCCTCCCCCCTCGTCCTCCCCTTCGGCTTCTGCCGCGAAGACGTCGCCGACACCTGGCGCCGGCGCTTGCAACAACAGCTGCTGCTGCGGAGGAGGAAAGACGAAGAGGACGACGTAGACGATGCGCGGCCCGATCGGCCGCAGCGGGTGATGCTGGTGTACGATCTGATGCGGAACGGGAGCCTCCAGGACGCGCTGCTCAACCGGCGCTGCCCCGAGCTCCTCGACTGGGGACGGCGCTTCTCCGTCCTGCTCGACATTGCCCGGGGCTTGCAGTTCCTACACGCCGTCTGCGACCCCCCGGTCATACACGGGGACGTCAAGCCGAGCAATATTCTCCTCGATTCCTGTCTGAGCGCTAAGATCGCGGATTTCGGCCTGGCGCGGTTGGGGGACGGTGCGCCCGAGGAGGAGAAGGCGGCTTCGGTCGTAGTACACGTCGCCGTCGACATCGATCCGAAGTCGCCGGTGGAGAAGAGGAACAAGGACTTGCTGGTCCCTTGGGGAGAGGAGGAGGAGGACGACGACGACGGCGCTTCGGTGATGGGAGAGACTGCGGAGAGCACCACCACCACCGCTGCAGGGTTTGATGATGCCAGTGGCGTGTTTCATGGGATTGTCGCAGCGGAGAGATCTCTGGAGGAGCAGAAGGAAGGGATGGGAAAGGCTGCTCACGAAGGGGACGAGTTGGCGGCGTCTCCTTCGATGGATGTTGCTTCGACTTCTGAAGCGAACGGGGGATGTGACAGGACAAGCGTGGACAGTGGGAAGGAGACTGGGGATCGAAAGGGGGGCTGGAAGAAGAATGCGGGTATGTTTTCCGGAAAGGAGTGGTGGTGGCGGCAGGACAATGCCGGAGGCGTAGGGAGTTCGGAGCCTGGAGTCGGCGGCGTAAAGGACTATGTGATGGAGTGGATCAAGTCGGAGATCAAGAAGGAGCGGCCCAAGAGCGATTGGATCACCGCTACGAAAGCAGTCACATCCGAGGATTGCTTGCCGCGAACCGTGGGGAGATTGGATAGGAAGAAACAACAGAGGAAATCTGAGTGGTGGACTACATTGGACGAGGAGAGACAAAATAAGAAGAAGAACCGGCCTGCAAGGGAGTGGTGGAGGGAGGAGTTCTGCGAGGAGCTGACCAGGAAGAAGCAGCAGAGGAAGAGAACGACGGCCATGTCCGAAAGTAGTACTGATGGAGGAGACAAGCGACTCTGGTGGGAGAACGATGAGAGCGGTGGACTTCCACTAGAGAAAAAGAAAAGAAGGAAGAAGAACTGGAAACGGGGAAGGAAGGAATGGTGGATGGATGGCCACAGTGGAGAGATAAGGATGACGGGGGCTGGAAGGAGAGGTAGTCGAGATTGGAAAGGTGTTGGAGAAATCCCCAAGAGTGGTGGCACTATTAGCAGTACGCCGAGCATGAGGGGCACCGTCTGCTATGTAGCGCCGGAGTACGGTGGCGGGGGACCTCTCTCTGAGAAGTGTGACATATACAGCTTCGGGGTCCTTCTCTTGGTTATCATATCTGGCCGGCGCCCCCTTCAAGTGATGGCCTCACCAATTTCAGAGTTTGAGAGGGCTAACCTCATTTCATGGGCACGCCATCTTGCTCGTTTCGGGAGGCTTCTGGACCTTGTCGATCCATCCCTCAAGGCAGTGGACAGGGAGCAGGTACTTCTCTGTATCACGGTTGCGCTTTCGTGCATCCAACGGTCTCCAGTTCGCCGCCCATCTAGCAAGGAGATTGTTAGGATGCTCACTGGCGAGTCCGAGCCTCCTCATCTGCCAATGGAGTTCTCACCATCGCCTCCGGGTGGGTTTTCTTTCAAGTCCCGGAAGAAAGCCCGGTGAGTTGACATATTTTACTGAGCAGCATTAGTCATTTTAGTTGTATGTTGTACATCTTTCAATTTTTTTTCATTCTCAGTATGGGTGCATTCATGAATTAATTGCTGAAAAGAGAGAGAGAGAGAGTCAAATTACTGTCTAAAATTTACAAAGACCGTCAGCAGAAGTGGAAATTAGCATAAGAATAACTCTTGATTGTGAAAAGTACGGATTTTGCTAACATGATTTGTAAGCATCTCATACTTAATTTCTCGCAAAAGAAAAGAACAAAAATTGAATTGGAAGAGCTTTTGGAATTTATCTGCATGAATGCTGAGTTTGCTGGGCCTTGAGAACAATCATCTTTTCCTTATTCATATTCAACATTTTCTTAAAGTAACCCTAGGCTCTGATCTGGCCCAGTTCTAACATTACTTTTTTTTTCTTAGTTTTTGTTGTTGGAAGGGACAATTTTAAAAAGATCTCCTTTTTTATTTGGAAGGTGGATTTCTGGACCAACTCCTGTCAAATGTTGCCATTGGCTTTTCAGAACAACTTGTTCTGAGAGTATCTGCATTTAGTCTTACCTCCAAACTTTATGCTTTCAAGAAGTCATCACCTTTTTGCTCATCTACTGTTTACTGTGACAGCAACCATTTTTTGCTTGTAATATGGCATATTCTTGATAGTAGGTCTCAAGAAGAAACTGTCTTTGACAATTTGGTTGCAGAATCTCTAGCCTGATGTTACATCTGTGGATTAAGGGACCAACAGAAGAAATGCTTTATTCAACCACTCCTAATGTCATGATGTTATTGGGCCCCGTTTGCATCCTTAGTTTAAGGACTAATATTTTGCAAAGGTTAAAAATTCCATTATTTTTAGGTCACATTTTGCAATGGCAAATTAAACCATAGTTTTAAGTACAAATTATTTTTATACAGGGTGATGAATTTAGGCAAAATTGACTGTAGGGAGAAGGATTTGGAAATTTTCTTCTACAGATACAATATGCAAGCCTGACTGGTGTATTTTCTAATTTTTTTTTTTTCAAAAAATTGGACTGGCGCATTATTTGTTTTTATTTTTTATTTTAAAAATATGAACGGTCGAATTCTCGATTGTTGGCGAATTTGTACCCCATCTTCGCTATAGGGGGATGGGAAATAGAAAGAAGAAGAAAGAAACAACAAGCAACAACAAAGAGGAGAGAAGAGAAGGAGAGAAAAAGAGAGAGAAGCAGCAGTAACAACATCCACGGAGGAGAAAGATGAGGAAGCATAAGCATAAGCGGTTAGTTAATTTTTGATTAGTTTTATTTATGCAATTAGATTATTTTTTATTTATTTAATTAGATAAATCCTATAAAATTCTAACCCTAATCTTAACTCTAACCATAAAACCATAGTTTGCAATATCGGCCGATAACGATCCGATATGACCAATACCGACAGTTTGGCATTCTCGATCTTATACCGATTGATACGGATACTGTTTGATAACGACATTGAGGATCTCTTTTTCACTCAATTTGGCAAAAAAAAATTGAATAAAAAAGACCCATAAACAAGGGTGTAAAAGTATAGCAAGATTGTAAAAACATGTAAAAGAAGAAAACTTATCTATCGTATGTAAGCCAATCGGCAATGATGGCTGCTATTTCATTCAATTTCAAAACTAACTAAGAAACAACAAAAAAATACTTAAAATTATTATTAAATGTATAACTATTTTTTTCTAAAATTTTAAAATTTGTTTTCGATACAAAAAAATCCGAACTCCAATCCAAAATCGTCGATACTATCGAGACCGTCGATCTTGATACTCATAGGACTGATCTAATACTGATCCTGAAACTGATCATTGAACCTTGCATAAAACCCTAATCCTAACATTAACCCTAACCATAAAACACTAACCCTAATCATAACCATAAAACATTAACCCTAAACCTAATTCTAAACACTACCTAATCCTAGTTCTAAAACACTAATGATAACCATAAAATCCTAAAAGCCTAACCCTAAGACCCTAAAACCAAGCTTCGCAGTATCAGTATCGGAATTAGAATCGAACACTTCTTATGAGTATCGGGATCGACAGTATCGACAATTTCGGATTGGAGTAAAATTTTTGGTATCAGAAAAAAGAATTATTAAAATTTAGAAAAGGAATATGTTGTATATTTAGGCATAATTTTAAGTATTTCATGTGTTTTTTCTTAGTAACTTTGGAATTAAACGAAATAGTAGTCACCTTTGCCTGCGATAGATAAGTTTTCTATTTTTACATTATTTTAGAACTTTACTATGCTTTTATACCCTTGCTGATGTCTTTTTCGTTTAATTTTTTTTGTCGAATTGACCGAAAAGAGACCTCCGATATCGGTATTAGTATCGGTCGGTATCGGATTGGAACATGCCAAACCGTATCGATATGACTGATACTGCAAACTATGCCTAAAACACTAACCTTATAACCTTAAAATCCTAATCCCAACCCTAAAACCCTAACCCTAAAATATCTAGCATTAATCATTTCGATAACGGTCATTTTATAGATAGCTGGCCAAAATGGTGGACGTATTCCAAGTGGGCCCACTACTCACTTCATTATCAAACAACATGAGACCCATTTAATTAGATTGATATCTTTTGGGCATGTATATTTTTCTAAATTTTATTTGGGTTAGTTATTGTGGATTATATTAATTAAAATAATCTATACAATTATAGTGATGAACAATGATTGCGATAGCATGGCACATGACGGTACTAGAAAAACCGCGACACATCGGAGCGGACTAGCTACTAAAAGTTCTTGGTACGGGCCTTTGGTTTTTCTTTCATTGAGGAGCTGCGTTTCCTATGTCACAGTAGAGAATTGATCTTAAGTCTCATTGAGCATTTGTAGTTCCAACGCAACGCATTCTAGCTTTCGTTAGGTTAGATGACTATCACGCTAGCATATGTGGCAAATATTTTAGGGTTACATATTACAGGTGACATTATATATTTTGATCATGAGTTATCTCCTGGCCAGCTAATTAGTAAGTAGCTTGGTATGGAGCCGTCATCAAATTTAGGAAATACCAGTTTAGTCAAGTTCAGTTTAGTCAAATTTAGTCAAGTTCAGTTGGCTCTGATACATTTTCATGGATATAAAATAGGCGATACACTGGTTTATGTGGATGATTTCTGGTTATGTATTTTAATATTAATGCTTATATAACATATAATAATTTAGTTTAACTGATACCATTTGCTGATCATATTTTCAGATCATGTGTTGTACCAAAGCTTGCTTACTAGGATCATGTGATGCATTTTTTTTCTCGACACAAAAAAAGGTAAATTCGTGTCTTTTATCATTTTTTAATAATTTGGTACAAACTACAAGTCATACATGGGGCGCAACTACATTAGCATACAATACATGACATGTTTTGTGAGTTCGGTGTCAGAGGATAAAATTCCAAAAAATATGAGTGGTTATATGACAATAATACATGTACGAACAAAACAAATTTTTGTTAATATATGTTGTATACAGTTTCATTATCTAGACTTATACCATGTTATTTCTGTTAGGTTCTACGAGTATTTCTCTATTGGTCAGTGACCCGTGACCATGGTGTCTTACGGTAGATTTTCGGTACACGACAGATGCATCCTATTTGTGGCCTCAATTTACGGGCCTAATTTGACGTACTTGACTACATGGAGGTAAATTATTTAATTATTTGCTTAGTTGATTTTGTATGTGCTTAATTTACTAGATATATTATTTTTAACATCAAATAGGTTCAATGGGTACCCTATAGTATTCCTCATTAGGATTCTCCTGAGATATAGAAAACAATATACAATTTTAGTCTTCATAGGTATTACATCAATTACCACGAGTACACCATGTTTCACCCAACTAATAGTGCTATGCGACACTTAAAAGGAAACAA
This sequence comes from Iris macrosiphon, assembly GCA_036927795.1. Classification (NCBI taxonomy): domain Eukaryota; kingdom Viridiplantae; phylum Streptophyta; class Magnoliopsida; order Asparagales; family Iridaceae; genus Iris; species Iris macrosiphon. The sequence goes on from JAYESA010000014.1 coordinate 43,389,908, forward strand.
ATTATTCTCGAAAAGTTTTTTTGTGTTTGAGTCGTGATAGAGCCAATGTAATTGTTAGTGTCCGTTCTATGATTATCGGTTGGACTTCCATACTTCCACGTGTCACACGTCTCAACCGATGTCAAATATGATTGAAAGTAAGTTTCAGAATAATTAATTATGAAATTTAGATCTGTACGAATGCGTTATTTTTGTGTTTTGAGTCGTGGTAGAGGCAATGTAATTGTTAGTGTCCGTTCTCTGATTCTCGGTTGGACTTCCATACTTCCATGTGTCACACGTCTCAACTGATGTCAAATATGATTGAAAGTAAGTTTCAGAACAATTAATTATGAAATTTAGTTCTGTACGAATGTGTTATGCTCTTATTTTGTTGAAATTATGCAGTAGTCGGCGATAGGGCTTATAGACGTTGGTGGGGAGCCCCTCATATAATAAGCCACCAAGCATATGAATTTCAGGAGCCTCAATTCCATCATTGAGCTATAGATGATTCTAGCTTGCGTGACATGAATAACCGTTTCACTGATATTATACATGTTATTTATTATTATTTTTGTCCATAATAAATTTTATTAGATATTTATATGATTTATTAAATTTAAAAAACATTAAAATTTTAGCTACATCCACAGGAGCAAACACTCAAGAATCCAAATATAAATCTTTGAGCCATTACAAATAAGTTGTAGTTTATCTTAGAGTAGGCCAAGTCCGCCCGTTGCCTCCATTACATATCCCATCAAATTATCCTGTAACAATTGTTAGTCAAAAACATGCACGCCCCTGTAGGGTTAGGTTGACTGTTACGAGCAACACACCATGTCATGATGTCATGCTGGCAAAGACACTTCACATGAGAGTGGTTCGCGGACTTCTCGACAGACTGGCGAGGGCATTTCATGCCAGGGTATGCAGGAACTTCACTGGACGAGACCTTTTATATTGAGTATGTTGGGAACGAAACGCGAAAACTGTTCCCCAAACCAGAAAGTACCTGCGAGAGAATCGAGCAAAACGCACAAACCAAAAAACACCAAACACAAATCGCAGACACAGAGATTTTTATGTAGAAAATCCAGATGGAAAAAAACCACGGGACGATCGGAGTCCAACCCTGAAGAACCTCCACTAATGGAATAAAGAGATTACACCCTCTACAAGCTTCTCACCGATCCAACACGGATCACCGCAACTCTTTGGAACAGAAAATAGATTACAACCACGAAGAAAAAAGACAATGAAAAATACCCAAAATTGATCTCCTTATCCGAAACGGCCTCTAATCCTTTTTTCTCCTCTCCAAAGTTGCAATGGCACTCTTGCCACCTTTTTTTCTCTTATATTTTTCTTCTCATGTTATTGTATATTGCATGAGCATTTATATAAACTCTTGCATAAATTAGGGTTTCCATATGAAAATCTATATATGGAAGTCAAAAATATTTATGGAAATCCAATTACATTCAATCATATATTTAATGGAAATTAAATCATAAATTAGCTTACCATAAATTGTAAATCCAATTATATGGAAAGTTAATATATGAAAGATCCGATCATAAATATATAATTAAAGTCAAAGATGGAAATCCAATATAATATTTGCTTACCATAAATGTTCCAATATACGGCGCTTGATGCACTTCTCGAGCTTCTCCGATACACGGATGTCGCTCGTCGCACTCCGGGTATTCTCCACATAGGTTGGGAACCCCACCCACTCCAACAATCTTCCCATTCACAACTATGTGGAGGGAGTCGTCATCCCGACGATCCGCCTGCAGTACTCAACTTTTTTCTTGGAAGAATCTTTGTGAACATGTCTGCTCCGTTGTCATCTGTATGAACCTTCTAAAGCGCCGCTTCCTTCTTTTCCACAACATTTTGTATCCAATGATACCGGGTCTCAATGTGCTTGGACCGACTATGAAATGTCTGGTTCTTCACAAGGTGAATAGCACTCTGACTATCGGAAAGCAAATGATACTGCTCTTGTTTTAGCCCAATTTCCTGCAATAGCTTCTTCATCCACAGCAACTCCTTGCAAGCCTCTGTCGCCGCAATGTACTCTGCCTCTGTCGTCAACAAGGCAAAACACTTCTGCAACCGCGACTGCCACGATACTGCTCCACCAGCAAACATCATCACATAGCCCGAAGTCGATCGTTTCGTGTCTACATCTCCAGCCATATTAGCGTCGGTATACCCAACCAGCTTCGGCTCGTCACCACCAAAAGAAAGTCTCCAATCGGCACTGCTCTGAAGATATCGTAGAATCCACATGACCCCACTCCAATGTACCCTTCCAGGATTGGAAGTATACCTGCTAACTGTGCCAACTGCGTGACCGATGTCTGGCCTCGTATACACCATAGCATACATAAGACTCCCCACAGCTGAGGCATATGGAACCCGCTCCATATCTTCCTTCTCGTCCTCGGTAGATGGACACTGTTCCTTAGTGAACTTAAAGTGAGCCGCAAGGGGGTTACTTTCTTCGACCTTTTATATTGAGTATGTTGGGAACGAAGCGCGAAAACTGTTCCCCAAATCAGTGAATGTACTTCTTTTGTGACAAGTGTAGCAGCTTGGAATCTCTCTCGGCTGATATCCATCCCAAGAATAGTCTTCGCTGCGCCCAAATCCTTCATAGAGAAGGCCGCACCCAGTTGACGCTTCAACACTGCTATCCTAGTGGTATTCCGACCCACTAGTAGCATATCATCAACATAGAGCAGTAAAATGATGAAATCATCCTCGACAAAGTATCTCACAAATACAGTGGTCCGACGTCATATGTGCGTAACCATGCTCCCCCATAAACGACTCGAACTTCCTGTACCACTGTCTTGGAGCCTGCTTCAGACCATACAAGCTCTTCCTCAACTGGCAGACCAAGTGTGATTTGTCCTTCTCACAGAATTTCTCTGGCTGCTCCATGTACAACTCCTCCTCAAGATCACCGTGGAGGAATGCCGTATTCACGTCCATTTGCTCGACCTCCAAGTCGAAACTGTCTGCCAATGCTAGCACCACCCGAATAGATGACTGCTTGACGACTGGCGAAAAGATCTCATCATAATCTACGCATTTTCGCTGACCGTAGACTTTAACTACCAGTCTCGCTTTGTATCGAGGGCGAGTAGCATCATCTGTCTGCTTCACTCTGAACATCCATCGATTCTTCAAATGGTAACACTCCGAGTCCTCGTACCGACCCTTGGACCTTCTCCTGATTTTGTCTCTGCCACCGCCTGGACCCCTGCTTTTACCCCTTTCGCAGCTCTCTGAAACAAACGCCTCTGAGTGGGATATGGATGAAGTGCCCTGAGAACATCTCCACATCTCTTCATTTAGTACCCCGCTCTTGGCAAACTCCAGACTGACCACGCCTTCCGAAGCAGAAGCGGTCATAGACACTCGTATGGTCTCCCGCGAGTCTGGCAATGTACACAGCAGCCATAGTCCCTGAACCTCGTCGTCGAACTTGACTCCCATCGAGGATAGCTGGTCAACCACGTCCTGGAACTCACTCAAATGATCCGTAATGGACGTCCCATCTTTGTACCGCAGACCCATCATCATCTGGATCAGGAACAACGGAGTCTAGGCACAACGGAGTCATTTTTACATTGTTCTCCACGGCAAAATTCGTGAAAATAAAACTATGCGTTACACCAGAATCAAATAGAACACGAGCATGTATGTTATTGTAAAGTAAAGTACCTGACACGACGGTATCTGAAACTAGAGCTTCTTCCCGTGTCATGGTATAGACTCGGCCTTGAGCCTAGTTACGCCCTTGCTGAGGCGCAGCTCTGTTGGCCTGGGGTGCAGGTGCCTGATTTTGTTGTTGAGGTGGGAGGAGCGGACAACTGCTAATCTGGTGGTTCGGATCGCCTCAGCGGAGGCATGTGCCTAGTCTCTTGCGGCAGTCGTTTTCGAGGTGTTCCCTTTTGTTGCAGAAGGTACAACGTTGCCCCTGATTGTCTCTTTGACGCCCGCCGTGATCTGGATGCTTTGCAGCGTTGTTTCCTCTATCGTTGTCTTGGCGTTTGTGATTGGAAGTATGCACAGCGCCGGTAGAAACGTGAGGATACTGCGGTTCAAGAGAAAGGACGTGGTTCAAAACTTCCTACATGGTTTGGTACTGTGGAACGACTACATGCGCGTGGATAGCAGGACGTAGACCTCCTTCGAATCGTCTGGCACAACTTGCTGCATCGGGTAGATAGGAGCTGGCAAATTTGGCAAGTTTGTTGAATTCAGCAGAATATTGCTTAACTGTCATGCTGCCCTGTCGCAGTTATACAAACTCGTTTTCCTTCTAACGTCGTACAGGCGGGGGTATAAACTCCTCCTCAAATGCGCCACGGAAGGTGGCCCATGCGATCGCCTCCTCTCCATTATCGACTGGAAGAGAGCGCCGATGCACGTCCCACCAATCGTGCGCAGACATGCTACGCGCTTTTCTTCAGGCACTTCCAGAAGTGAGAAATGATCCTCAAGTTCGGCCAACCAATCTAGAGCCACTATCGGATCCTCAGTCCCCTTGAATGCGGTGTTGCAGACTTTCTTGAAGTCGCCAAAGTCGAAGGCAGTCACTTCCCTCGTCCTTGGTGTTGGAGGCGTTTCGACTTCAAGCACTGGCTGCTCCACAGGTGTAGCCGCTGTTGCTGCGGAATGGTTGGAGGCCAAAGTCTGAACGATCTGTTGCATGGTATCTACCTGCTTCTGTTGGACTGAGAATCTTGCCTCTATATTGTCTTGAAACTTGAGGAGTCTCTCATCTGCTCGTTTCTCAGCCCGTTCATAACGAGCTTCATCCCTTTGCTGGCTTGCTTCCAACATCCGCATTATTTGCTGAAGCGGATCCGCTCGAGACACGCCCCGTTGGCTCCGAGAGCTTCCTGAAGTGCCGGAACTGCTCTCCTGGGCTTGCGTCTCGTCCGGTGCTAGCGTTGAGGATTGCGCTGGTGCCATTCCTTCAAACGAAGGTAAATTACATTAGGATCATAACGTATTATGAACTTATTGTATGAACGCATCTCATTTTGGCCTAACGAGTTCAAGAGTTCGCACAGGGATTTATCGTTAAAGAAACTTTTCCCATGCGTAGGGTCAGAGGAACTTTGAAGCTATGCTCTGATACCAACATGTCACGCCCCGATTCCGTGGAATCAATAGTCGTCCCCCGGGCGTGACCGCCTTGCGGGCCTAGGTTGTGCACCGCACAAGGCTTTGTATTTTATTTTCGTATAGCGAGCACATATTCAGAGTACGCAGATAAATTGAAACACAGATTTGAAGCATGAAAAAGTTCTCTTTTATTGATAATATGAACATCTATTTCAAACTCTTGAACTGAGTCATAAGGTTGCCTCTATGGGCTTAAAAAAGTGTTGACACAAAATGAGATAGTAGTCCTGTACATTACATCCCTTACTAAAACTCAAAATATAAGACCTCCTGGAGGAATGACGGCCTTTCCACAAAGCTGCATGTTTGCTTGGGTTGCTAGCTTCCTCTTCAAAACACTTCAAAAGGTGGCACGGATCAAGACGTGCCTACAGCTGGACTGGATTGGAGATATGACTTCTGCTCCTCGCTTGGTTCTCCTTAGCGCGGGAAACCTGTTTCAACGAGGGTCAGTACATTGAAACGTACTGGTGAAGGCAAGCTAACCCAACTATACCAATCAACACGTTGTTTTAATGAAGCATGCATATTTATTGTGGTCTTTCTATCTTGACTTAGTTCATTTTACAGCAAGCAATTGATATAAAAATCAATGAAATAATCCGCCACCGTTCGGTGACATTTACCTGCCCGTCTGAACCACCTGCACATTACTTACCATGCCTTCCCTGCCAAGAAGACACAAGTTAGCTTTGCAACAGGTTTAAATATATACGAGGGGATCACTGGCACGTTGCCATATGGACGGGCTAGTCTCGGGACGGAATGACATGCGGCGCAGAGGACAGGAGGCGCCACAAGCCACTCCATCCGAAGCATGCGACTATCGTGAGTTCCGTCCGGATCGGATCGGTGCCAGTGCCCTAGCAACCGGCCGCAGGAACTAAGACCTTGTGCACAAGTTGTCCGTGATCAACGTAGTACACTAAGTTAGCATTTAAGGCAAATCAGGGCAATATCAGGCGCAGGGCAATAATAGGGCAAGATCTATTTTTGCATAGTCTTCCTGTTCAGTTTATTGCATTCAGGATGAGTTCTATACATAGCACAATTTAAAGAAGATATACATTCTAACTGGTATTTATGCATATGATGAACATTCCAAACGAACAAGCATGCAAGTAAGTAACCGTTCACAAGTTTGTTGACAAGCAATCTAACCCAAGTCCATTCCCTTATTATCTTGAAGTCTTTTAGTTATTACTTGGTATCGTCTGATCGAGGCAAGCAAGAACACAAGATTATGATGTGAAGACTGGAAGAAGGGCTAGCTAATCGGGATGGTAGCCACTCAGTTAGTTGGAAGGAAGAAGGAAGAGATGCTTTAAGACTCCGCTCTAGCATCGCCTACTGTTCGTTCACCTGCATTGACACGAACAGCTGATCAATAACTCTTCCACTCTTTCCATTATCGGAATTGAAGTGCAGTTCAACGAACGAAAACAATGAAATCCATCGAAACCGTTCAAGAAATCTCAAGCAAATCCGAAAACCAACTCAAGGCACGAAAGCAACAAGCGACAACGAAAACTAGGCAACCAAAGATGTAGCGGAGAGGTCCCTCCTGACTCTGCCACTAAGTCGATCCCGGGGGCACGGTCCACTGAATATGGGAATCGATTCCGAAGAGACAAATCCATAACGAGGATGGGTTCTTGATTCAATCTATCCCGATCGAACGATACCATCTTGTATTTCTTAGCCGCGCTCCTCGAATAGGGGGAACGGGGCACCACATAAGTTGCGTCAAGTTGTTCCTAGTTTGAGTCATGTTTCTAGTCTTGAATGTGAGGCTTGTCAGTTAGGCAAGCATTACCGTAGTTCCTTTCCTCGTCGTAGTGAGAGTCGTCAATTAGAGTCTTTTGATCTTGTTCATTCTGATATTTGGGGTCCGTCTAGAGTCAAAAGTCCAAAAGGATTTCAGTATTTTGTTATTTTTATTGATGATTATTCCAGAATGACTTGGTGTTATTTAATGAAAGAAAGATCTGAGTTTTCAAATGTGTTATCTGCCTTTTATAATGAAGTCTATGTTCAGTTTGATAAACGTATCAAAATTCTGCGTTCTGATAATGCTTTGGAGTATACTCAATCTTCTGTGAACAGTTTCTGTGTTGATCGTGGTATGATTCATCAAACCAGTTGTGTCCACACCTCTCAACAAAATGGTATAGCCGAACGCAAACATCGACACATTTTAGATGTGGCTCGAACTCCGAACTCTCATGTTCAATATGCATGTCCCTAAACAGTATTGGGCAGATGCCGTTCTTACTGCATGTTATCTTATTAATCGCATGCCATCATCTGTATTAAATAACAAAGTTCCATTTACCATATTACATACAGATGTCGCACCTTTTTCCTTATCTCCTCGAGTGTTTGGGTGTGTCGCTTTTATTCATAACTTGGAACCTAATCGAGATAAGTTGGCTCCTAGATCTCTGAAGTGTGTCTTTCTTGGTTATCCCCGTACTCAAAAAGGTTATCGTTGTTACAGTCCACAGTTACGCAAATATTATGTCAGTGCGGATGTTACATTCTTTGAGTCTACCCTTTTCTTTCCTTCAGGAGACCGTTGTATTCCTTTTACAACATATTTGATATCTTCCATACCACTTCCGGTCATTCCTGAATCAATTTGTCTCCATTCCCCATTTACAGGTTTATCAGAGATCCAAGGACAGACCAGTGGTTCTGCAGAATTCAGCCTTCAACCAATCATCTTCCGTGCCTGAGGTTTCTGCTCCCATCACCACAGATCCAGATGATCTTCCTAATGCTCTCAGAAAAAGACAACGCCTTTGTACCACAAAGAATAAGCATCCCATTTCTAACTATGTTTCATTATACCGTGCTTCATCATCTTTTCATGTATTTGTTGTTTCATTGTCTTCTATTTTTATTCCCAAAACTTACAAGCAGGCTATGTCATCTTCTGGTTGGAAAAGTGCAATGGATGAGGAGATGTATGCTTTACATCAAAATCAAACTTGGGAGCTTACATCACTTCCTGTTGGAAAGCAAACAGTTGGTTGTAGATGGGTGTACACTGTTAAGTATCACCCTGATGGTTCTGTTGAGCGCCTCAAGGCACGATTGGTTGCCAAAGGGTATACTCAGACATATGGCGTGGATTATATGGAGACTCTCTCTTCAGTGGCTCGGCTGAATTCAGTTCAGATTCTTATTTCTGTGGCGGTTAATTACCAATGGCCTATATATCAGCTGGACATAAAGAATGCTTTCTTGCATGGTGACTTACAGGAGGAGGTTTATATGGATCAACCACTGGGATATGTTGTAGCAGGAAATAAAAAACTCGTATGTCGATTGAAGAAAGTATTATATGGACTGAAACAGTCACCTCGTGCTTGGTTTGACAAGTTCAGTTCAGTTCTCATTCGGTATGGCTTTCGGCGTACCACATCAGATCATTCAGTATTTTGCCATTCTTCCTCAGCAGGTATTATCGTGTTGATTGTTTATGTTGATGATATCATTATATCTGGGAGTGATCATGCTGGAATTGTGGACTTGAAGGCCTACCTTAGTCGTCAGTTTCATACTAAGGATTTGGGTCGTCTTCGATATTTTCTTGGAATCGAGGTTGCTCGATCTAAGAAGGGTGTGTATCTGTCACAACGCAAGTATGTTCTAGACTTGCTCTCCGAGACTGGGATGTTGGAGTGTCGGCCAGTTGAGACTCCTATGGATTATCATGACAAGCTTGATGCTGACAGGGGAGAGTTATTTGAGGATGTTGGATATTATAGACGTTTGGTTGGCAAACTTATATATCTTACTGTTACTCGACCAGACATCACATATGCAGTTGGAGTAGTTAGTCAGTTTATGCATGCCCCTCGGCAACCACATTGGGAGGCTATCTCTCGCATTCTTCGATACTTGAAGGGTGCACCTGGAAAGGGTTTGTTGTACAAACCTTCCCAGTTGGTTACGGTGACTGTGTTCAGTGATGCTGATTGGGCAGGCAGTCGCAGTGATAGGAGGTCTATTTCTGGCTATTGTACGTTTGTGGGTGGCAATCTTGTCACGTGGCGTAGTAAGAAGCAGAATGTTGTGGCTCGTTTCTAGTGCAGAGGCCGAGTACCGTGCGATGGCTCATACAGCTTCTGAGATGGTGTGGGTGCAGTCTCTTCTTCATGAAATGGGAATTATGATTCCTATTCCGATGTAGATGTATTGTGATAATCAGTCGACAATGTTTATCGCAAGTAATCCGGTGTTTCATGAGCGCACGAAGCATATCGAGGTGGATTGTCATTTTGTTCGTGATTTATTGCTGAAGAAACAGATTGTCACTCCTTATGTTCGGTCAGAGGATCAATTAGGTAATATCCTCACCAAACTACTTGCTCGTGGTTCATTTTCTGATTTATGTAGCAAGCTGGGCATGTCTGATCTATATGCTCCTGCTTGAGGGAGGGTGTTAAGAGTTATTTTATTTTGTTATTTATCATATGAGGGTATAATAGTAATTGTGGGTGTATTACATATCAATATAAATAGACATGAGATGCAACATAGGGTTTAAGGCCCTTGCAATCTCCTTTCTCATATTCCCTCTTCTCCTACTTTCCCTTCTCCTCTCTATCTCCAAACTTAACCGAAGATAATGATTGTTTGGCACTAATCCTATTGTTTTCTTTGTCCGGTTCCTATGAGAATCTTATTCAAACATTACTATATTGGAATGACTCAATTTCCATAAAAGAAGCTACAAAGTGCCTTATTGTCAAATGAGGTGCGGAGGTTGGCTTCTAATGGCGAAAACGGTGGAGACCAGGTCCAAGGTTTGATAGCAAGAGGGAGGACAAACGATAGAGCATCTTCCAACAGAAGGTCAAGATCCAACTCCAAGATACCTATTGAGAAGGTGAAGTGCTTCAACTGTAATGAGAAAGGACATTATGCAAATAAGTGTACTCGTCCAAAGAAGAAGAACAAAAAAGGAGAATAAGACAGAAAGTGAAGGTGATGAAGCAAACTGCGCTTCAGAAGCCGACAGTGACATAGTCTGTTTTTCGATGGCACATAACAACATGAGTGACTGTTGGATTCTCGATTTTGGATGCTCCTACCATATGTGCCAAAAAATGAAGTAGTTTTCTTCCTACAAAGTGACAGATGGTGGTTCCGTGTTGATGGGCAACAACAACATATGTCGAGCTGTTGGAATTGGGTCTATCAAGGTGAAGATGCATGATGGAATTGGGTGAACTTTGGCCAATGTCAGACATGTTCTCGACCTTAAGAAAAATCTTATTTCTCTTGGTATGCTTGACTCGAATGGTAACAAGTTTGTTGCCGAGGGTGGAGTCTTGCGGGTTGTTCATGGTTCTTTGGTAGTGATGAAAGGTCACCGACATGGTAACCTTTATATATTATTGAGAAGCACTGTGACTGGGACTTTAGCAGCCAGTACATCGGATTCGTCTGATAGCAAACGTCTTTGGCATATGCGGCTTGGGCATATGAGTGAGAAGGGCCTGACCTTACTAAGCAAGCAGTGGTTACTGAAGAACTTGAAGAGGCCAAGTATGGATTTCTGTGAGCATTGTGTTTATGGCAAGCAACACAGGGTGACCTTCAGTACAAGCAAGCAAAAGACAGGAGGTATTCTCGATTATGTGCATACATATGTATGGGGACATAGCAGGATTCCTTCCAAGAAAGGAGCGAGGTACTATGTTACTTTTATCGATGATTATACACGTTATGTTTGGTTGTATTTCATCAAAACTATAGATCAAGTGTTCGAAAAGTTCAAGCAGTGGAAAGCGATGGTGGAGAACAGATCAGGCAGAAAGGTAAAGACATTGAGGTCTGACAATGGTACTGAATATACCTTTGGACCTTTCAAAGATTTATGTGCTCAAGAAGGCATTGTGCGACATTGGACTGTTAGAAATACGCCGCAGCAGAATGGATTAGCAGAGAGGATGAACCGAACCTTGCTTGAGAAAGCAAGATATATGCTTTCCAATGCCGGTTTAGGCAAGGAATGGTGGGCAGATGCTATACACATGGCGCGGTACTTGATCAATAGATCACCAACTCTGGCTATAAACTGTAAGACTCCATATGAGAAGATGACCGACAAACCAGCAGATTACATCATTTTGCGCATGTTTGGATGCAAAGCTTACTATCATGTCAACGATAGTAAGTTAGATCCGAGAGCTAAGAATACTATTTTCTTGGGATATGCACAAGGAGTGAAGGGATACAGTCTGTACTGTATGGAGGATAAGAAGTTCTTAATCAGCAGTGATGTCACCTTCGATGAGTCTTCAGTCTTGATTTCAAGCAAGAAGTGTGAGTCCGATAAGGATAGTGGTGAATCTAGCAAATCTCAAACTGTTGAGATTGAGTCATCTGAGGATGCATCAGATGAGGTGGAGGTTTCTGAAGATGTTCATCAAGCCTCACAAGAACAACAAACAGAGGAAGAGCAACACCAGCAACAAGATTTTTTGGCTACTACTAGGCCAAGGAGACCGGTCAAGCCAGTGCACATGTATGGATTTGATGAACCGATCAAGCACTATGGATAGTTGAATGTGGTGGCATATGCACTGCCAGTAGAGGATGACGAGCCTATCACCTTCAAACAGGCTGTCAAAGATACTAGCAGCGAGAGATGGATGGTAGCTATGCAGGAAGAGATTGAGTCTCTCCACCACAAGAACTGTACATGGGATTTGGTTCCATTGTCTAAGGGCAAGCGAGCTATAGACTGCAAATGGCGTACAAGAAGAAGGAAGTTTCTCCAGAATCAGGTGGAGAAGTGTTGTTTGAGAGCCCTTAGGGGCGGGATTAACGAGTTGTTGATTTGGTGAAGCTTTGCGGTTGAAAAGTGCGTCGGCTCGGTTTTGTGGCAAAACCTTGCCGAGGTAAAAATATGAAGGAAAATATATTTCACCATATATTTGAAGAAGATTGACTTTGATCTTTGACCATATCTTTGAAGAAGAACAAATCTTTGACAGGTGGAGATATGAAGAAAGATATATTTGACCATATCTTTTGAAGAAGATTTACTTTGATCTAAGCCTACATAATATTGGATTCATATTCCTACATAATGTTGGATTTCTATGTATAGACATATGACATGCTATATTAATGGGCCAAATGTTTCTCCAAGAGTATCTTAAGAGTGCTCATGTAAGTTGTTGAATAAGTTCAACACAAGAGCATCTCAAATTGTAAAGTTGAATAAGTTCAACACAAAAGTTTTTGAGAGAGATTTTTTTTATAGAGTTCTTGAGAACAAGGAGAGAAGCGTTGAGAGAGCAATTGTAATTCCTTTTCTTCTTCATAGTGGAACTGAATTACTCTCGTCCGTGGAAGTAGGCATCTTGGCCGAACAACATAAATCCTTGTCTTTGTGGTTGTGAACTTTCTCAGAGGTGTTTCTCTGATTTTCATGGGTCTATTTTCGTTGTGCGCCCAACAGACTCCTTTCTCGTTCCTATGTCCGTATTAGACAAAGGAATGACACTCCAACAATGTAAACTAGACATGGCAAATTTGGTTGTGCTGTGTTCTATATCATATTCTTCTGCATTTGTATCCATGCAAACATAGGCTATGTATCTGTTTGGATAGTTGATAGTTTGGCTTTGAAACTATAAATTCGTTGACTGAACTTAGTCTATGTTGAAGACAGGAGGAACAGAGGGGGAGTTTAAGGAGTCAAGTTGGAAAATTTCACTTATCAAATGTTAGAAAATTATAGTTTGGAGGGATTTCATTGCTTAAATGAGTTTCTGCAATTCATCCCAATATATGCCATATTTCACTAGTTTAACTATGTTTCCAAACCATACTTCACAATTTTAACTAGGTTTCCAAAATGCAGTTTCCAAACCCAGTTGATACTAAAACTAAGTGACAGGAAGTTATGCATCCAAACAAACTCTTAACACTCCCTTACAGGTGATAATCATACCAAGGTTCGCAATAGCATCCGATACTGATACACTTAGGCCGTATCATATCGTTTTTGGCCTGTCCATCCGTACCCACCCCACCATTACCAAGATGATACCCAATTTTTGTGGCTCACTTTTCCAGTAACACAGAACAAATTAAAATAAAAAGAGAGTAGTATGACAAAAGACGATGTTGACAAAATGATTTGATTGTGTTGAAGATCAATAAGCTCATACATCTTAATATTATTCCATTCAAAACTATCTATTGTATGTGTATTTTGTCTAAAAAGCAAGTAATAAACAACAATATCCATTCCGGATGGTTAATTTAGGAATGTTGAACATTATTCCATTCAAAATTAGTGGGAAACAACACATATACATAACATTGTTCCTACATTTACCAAATAATTTCAAGTATTTTTTAAATTTCTGGAACCAAGAAGTGTGCAACTCCGATCTGAAACCGGCAAAACTGCTGAAACTTTCGATATCGATACTCAGAAGAAGGGGGAAACTGATTCCGATACCGATTCTGTGAACTTTGAATCATACCAGTGTTTCTGGGAATTTTTTTTCGTTTGATTGTCTTCGTTTTTTACACCAATTCAGTCATTTACACAGGAAGGTGCATCACTCGTTTCAAGCCATATCTTCTATCAAAGAAAAGCCATCAAAATATTATGAATAAATGCATGTAATCATCTTTGACACACTCTTCTTTTATGATCAATTTGCTTGGATTATGACAGATGTCATGTAAACCAGTTTCAATTTGATGTTTGTTCTTTCTCTTTCCTGTACTTTATTAGTTTGAAAGTGTCAACTCATTCTTCCGATATCTAATTCAGTAAAAAGTTCTCATTTAATTATATTTCGAGATCTCCAAAAAATATGTTATCTATACACAATTTGCTCTATTGAGTTACAGATATGTGCTTCTCCTTTCTAGACTAAGCACTTGGATTCAGGAATAAAAGTTACCGTCGTAGTGACTTTATTTCCATGCTGATTACCTTTAAATCAAATCAGAGTAAGTCCCAAAATAAGATATGTATAATGATTTTATTCAAGCTAACGATAAAGTATTTAAGTATTTAAGTACGATAACACAACTATTAGAATGTTGGTGCAGTGTACATGCACACTAATGTTTAAAAATAGGAATTTGGATAAATTTATACATACAGGCTATATCTAACATAGGACTTTAGGAATATTCATCTAGGATTCTATCTGTCAACAGTCTCCTCTTTTGGAACAATAAATTGATTACAAATATTGTACTATTCCATGAGCATATTGGTAAAATACATAGAATGTTATAAAACTAGCAGATATCAATACATGTCCATGGTTTCCACATCAGATTCCACATAAGCTATATGAAACCTGCCTGAAAGGTTGGAATCATTGATTATATGGCTTTTTTTTCTCCCATCTTATTGTTTTAGCCAATTGTGGCTAATATCGGCCAAATTTGCTGAACTTGGCTGAATGTGGCCAAAACAAACGTAGAAGGAGGGCAAAAATTCAAAGATAGGAAGAAATTAGAAGACAAAAAGGGAAGAGATGAAGATGCTTGCATGGCTCGAAGAAGTTGCAGGTCCACCAATAAAGTTCTGTGAGAAAGCTTGATGAGGTGGTGAGGAGGCTCCGACAAAACAGCTAGGAGACAAGGCAAAGTTAGTATCTCCACTCCGTTCTACTTCACTCTTTCCCTTTCTCCCTCATCTATCTTCTTTTATGCACTTTACTGTTTATTTATCTTTGACCCACATATAATGAACTTTGTTGCTTTTTTGAACTTCAATTTATATAAATTTGTTGCTTTTTTGAACTTCAACTTGATATTATATATATGTGTATAACTTTGTTAATAGTGCATCAATGATCTATATATCAAGTTAATAATGTATACATGTTTCTATATATCAAGTTCTTTGACATAAACTTCTCATAATGGCACGATTAAGTGGTTTGCCTAATTTAGGTTGTTTGATAAAGTGTTGCTTTTAATACTTTTAGTTTTGGCTAAACCTATAGTATTTCATTGTTTCTAAATACATTTATCATTAATTTGTTTTACAATGTTGATTGCGTAGGTAATGGAAAGATCCATCTAGGTGCCTACTTAATTAAGGTTCTTGGTTAATTTGAGTTACCTATATGTTTGACAATATTGCTATATTCTATATATAAATAACAAATTCGAATTCAAGCCGTGTCCGTCTTATAAATTGGTTTATGATTTGGAATCTTGGTAGAAGATTGGGTTTTTTGTTTGGATCGATTCTTGAAACTTCTAATTTAGTTTTGAATAACTATAATTATTTCCTCTAATAAACATAAAACATAGAACATAGGTGAGGTTAGTGTAATTATTTTTAAAATAAGGGAGGTTCGTGCAATAAACATAAAACATATGGGAGTTTACTATAAATAATCCATAAATTTTGGGCATTACCCAATCCTATCTGTTATATATGATAAATAATTATATTGGTCTTAAAGCTTTTGTCCATATATATCTATATTATTAGATGTATACAAGAGAGAGAGCTCCCTCTTCTCATACCTAGCCCTAACCCTAGTTGTCAACCTCTTCTTTCTCCGTTACTTTGTCCTCCCCCCTTCCCCTCTCCAACACCATCTCTCCTTCCCTCATTTCTTCTTGTTACCCTCTCTTACAACGCAACCCCACCAAATAACTTGCTTCTTTCACAACATCTTTCTACCTCGAAGCAGCAACGCCACCACCAAATCCACTCCAACTACGCCCGTCTCCTCTTAATCTCTCCTACTTATGAGTCAGCTTTGGCCAATACTGACCTATCTAATATGTACCCAATCATTAGTTGACTGCTAAGGCGGAACCAAGAAGTCAAGTTGCCTTGGGCTGAACTAAAAATCCATTTTTGATTTTTGGAACAATGGGTTGCTGTATGTGGGTTAGGCTGAGATAAGAGTTGGGCTAGGCCGAGATAAGTTTGGGCTAGGGTGTGGACTGGTGTCATGATTTTTTTTGTAAAATTTTTGGTTGGGCTGGAGTCGTCTCAGCTCTACATAGGTCCGCTTGTTGGCTGATTTCATTATTAGTCGGTCGAGACCGATACTTTGAGCTGGTTTCAGATAAATGCATCCAAATATGACCTGAAACACCAAACAAATATGATTTCTTTCGAGTTTTAAAATATTGCCAATTATGGCAAAATCATTGTTTGAGCCTTTTTTCTCCGATTGGGATCAACTATGGAGCTAAGGAAGATCCATAAAGATTTGATGGTTTTTAAGACCCGCTATCGACCATATGTCAATTCTCTATTTTGGTGCCAAATTTTTAGCCACGACAACTATGGGCAAGGCTACATGAGTGGGCCATGCAATGATGCCTCGAAGGCAAGTTTGTAGGTCGGTCGACCTACCTTTTGGATATGCAGTTTAAGCTCATCAACTGGGTAGGCGAGTAGCACCTCCAAGTTCCCATAGAGTCGAAAGAGTCTAGAGGAAGTGGTAAGCCAATACACTTTGCTATAGAGAATTACATTCATCTCTTTGACACACTAAAGCCAAAGAGTATAAAGAAAAGACATCCCATGTCATTTCGATAGTAACTTTTGGGTAAGATATCAAAATAATGCCTTAAGTTATGCAAGTAAGATACTATGTTAAGAATCCCTTCTTTGGGCGTTATATTAATCTCAAGAGAGTAAACTAGCATTCCAGGATATGGATAGTTTAATCTACTTTTAACTTACTGTCACAGATTGCTGATGTCGGCAAAAAGGAATCTTGCTTATTTGCTTGTTCTGGATGAATCTGCTACATAACCAGTAATTTTGGAGCCTGTAGATTTAAGTGAAGTGGTTATTACTAATGTTTGCAGTGATTAGATGGCTGTTGAGCATTAGATGCCCAATAAGTAGTAAGGAATTCGTAGAGCATATACGTCGTATATCACAAAGTGACCAATTTTCTTTTCGAGAACAAACCATTTCAATTTCTGATTTGTAATAATCATTTCTAAACCGTTGTTCATATCTATTCTGCTATATAATGCCAAAACATAGCTTCACCGTGGAATTTTTTATTCCACAAATACCTATACATATGCATGAATCCGGCTAGTTTCTAAATCCATTGGACCCGGTCAATTTTTTTCTTCACGTGCATTTTAATCTTTCCAACATACATGCTAATATATACAGTCTGTATATATTAATACTAATGAATTCATTCATGCCAAATATAGTGCTTTTAATTAGATGTTTTCTACTATATTAAATCAATTAGACGTTGGCATTACCTCAAGAGGAAATGCTAATGAATTCATTCATGCCAATAATGCTTTAATTAATGCTAAGGTCTGGCTTTCATATGCATTCCTAATAGTTCAGCATAGTTGTATTATTTCTTATGCGTTAATTAATGCTAAGGTCCAGCTTTTATATGCATTTATAATAATTCCGCATAGCTGTATTATTTCTTATGCATTAATTAATGCTAAGGTCCAGCTTTCATATGCGTTAATTAATTGAGTATTTTGGCATGCATTCCTAATAATTCAGCATGTGTATACTACTTTTAGTACTAAGGTCCGGCTTTAAAGAATTTTTCAAAACCTGTGTAGTTGGGACCATTTTAAAATAGTAGAATACAACATGTGCTAATGGAGAATCAAAATGATGGAAATGATTATATTACGTTGTTGCCAAAATCCTTTCAAAATTCTTTAAGAAATTTTTTAAAAAATATAGTTTGCTGATATGGTACTTATGTTATTTTCAAGTATAAAAAAATTAATTAAAAGACAGTTAAAATACGTGAACGCACGTGCATCTATACTAGTACTTAATAATGCTAATATCTGCTATCAAGAAAATTTTAAGAAGCACATCATATATAATCATTGCATGAAGTATTAAGAAGACTGGTGAACTTTTTGTGTTATGACTAAGTGCTTCATATTAAGCCAAGGATAACAAGGAAAGAATAGACAAGATGAAAAAGATTTGAAGAAGAGAAAATGGAGGACGAAGAAGAGAATAAATGAATCAATATGAAATGAGAGAAGAAACAAAATGAACAAAAATAAGTAGACTTCTTCTGTAGGTACTAATGGTCAATACTTGACGGCAATAGTTATTGGCAATAGAAATTTAGTAGAATACTTGGCTTATTTATTATTGAGGTGGAGTTACACATATGTAGGAGAGACTAACCCCTCTCTCTATTATTCTACTCAATGTGGGACTAAAAATCCATTAATACTCTCAACACTCCCCCTCAAGCTGGACGATAGATATCAATCATCCCAATCTTGTTACATAGTTTAGAAAGACTCAATAAATTAAGTCCCTTAGTAAGACAATCTGCGACTTGTTCTTCTGAGCGAACATGATCGAGCTTTAATATTCCTTTCTCTAGTTTCTCTTTGATGAAGAACCGATCAATCTCGATGTGCTTCGTTCTGTCATGCTGAACTGGATTGTTAGCTATATTTATTATAGCTTGACTGTCATTCAAAAGGCACAATGGTGTTCCCTGGTCCAGCTTCAACTCTGTCAACAGTGCTTTCACCCACAACAACTCTGACACTCCCAGAGTCATAGCTCTATATTCTGCTTCAGCGGTCGATCGTGCTACCACAAACTGTTTCTTGTTTCTCCATGAGACTAGGTTACCCTCCACAAAGACACAGTACCCTGAGGTAGACCTTTTGTCGTCCATGCAGCTTGCCCAATCTGTATCGCAGTATCCCTCAACACCCAGGTGTCTATTGTTCTTGAACCATAGTCCTCTTCCAGGGGGCCCCTTCAGATATCTCAGAATATGAAAAACTGTATCCATGTGGCCCTTCTTTGGATCATGCATGTAGCGACTCACTACACTCTCATAACAAATGAGATATCAGAACGAGTGTAGTCTAGATAAATCAATCTGCCTACAAGTCTAACCGGCTCTCCTACCTCTGCCCCCAACTTATCTTTCTGATCGATTGGAGTGACTGTCGATTGACATCAAAGCATACCAGTCTCTGTGAGCAGGTCTAGTACATACTTTCTCTGAGAGAGGATGATCCCATCTCTTCCTCGAGCCACCTCGATCCCGAGAAAATACCTCATCATTCCCAAGTCCTTTACTTCAAATTCCTTGGCAAGTTTTGACTTCAGCTAAGTAATCTACTCCCCCTCATCACCTGTGATCACTATATCATCTACACATACTGCAAGTATGGTGATGTTGCCTCTCGCATGTCGGAAGAAGACCGTGTGATCTGCATTGGTCTGGCTGTACTCCATGCCTGTGACAGCTTTTCTGAATCTTTCAAATCAGGCCCTAGGAGATTGCTTGAGTCTATACAGTGATTTCTTCAGCTTGCACACCTTTCCTGTCGACTGCTTCGTGCAAAACCCCGTGGGCGTCTTCATGTATACTCTCTTGTAGATCTCCATGAAAAAATGTATTCTTCATATCCAATTGATGAACTTGCCACCCATGGTTTGCTGCAAGAGAGACCAGGGTTCTCACAATGCTCATCTTTGCTACTGGAGCAAATGTTTCATCATAGTCGATGCCATATGACTGAGTGAATCCCTTTGCAACTAATCTTGCCTTATATCATTCACCTTTCCTTCTGGCGTCTCCTTTACTGTGAAGACCCATTTGCATCAAACTATTCTCTTTCCTTTAGGTAATGGAATAAGTTTCCATGTCCCATTTCTTTCGAGTGTTCCAAGTTCCTCCATCATTGCAGCTTTCCATCTCGGATCTTCCTTCTCTTCCTGCCAATACTTAGGCACAGGTGTGGTGTCTAACGATGCAATTAATGCTCCATAACTAGGAGATATATTAGAGTATGATAAAAAATGGGCAATGTCATGTTCATAACTATAACGATTAGGGGATCTTTCCGCATTATTGCGAGAAGATCTACTTAAGGGAATATGAGATAGTGGAGGAGAGATCATACCATCCGAATCAGAGGGATCTGGTGCGGGAGGTGCATCTTCAGGAGTTGGGACAGGGTTAGGCGAGGGACATGGTACAGTAGGGGCAATAGGCATAGTGGTGGACTGCTGCTTTCTCCTTCTGTAAACTTGGAGCTCTGTAGATTGTTCTGTAGTTTGTTCCTCTCCCAGTACTGGAGCATGCCTTTCTTTCTTCTGATTGTGTTCATCCTCGTCACTTTTCTTACCCTCCCTATCTTTCTCTTGTTTCCTTGGACCAACTTCTATCATTGGGCATGAAATTGACCCGATAATCACGCTTGGGCCCATCTCCCCCTCACTCCTAATACCTCCTATGTTAGGTATGTCACCAAATACGGCGTCTTCACCTGAACCATTGTGGTAGTATGGTTCCATCTCTCTGAATGTAACATCCATGCTTATAAAGAGCCTTCACTCCATAGGACTCTAGCAAGAATATTTTCTTATGAGTCCCTGAGTAGCTGACAAAGACGCACTTTACTGCCCGAGGGTCCAACTTTTCCACCGCAGGCTTATTATTCTTCACAAAGCATACACATCCAAATATCTTTGGGGGAACAATGTACTTGTTCTCACCTGTAAGAATCTCAAATGGTGTCTTCCATCCTAACGCCTGAGAGGGCATCATGTTGATGAGATATGCAGCCGTCAATACGGCATGTCCCTACAAGTGTTTAGAAACATTCATAGCAAACATCATTGACCGTGCCACTTCCAACAGGTGTCTGTTCTTCTGTTCTGCCACGCCATTCTGTGCTGGTGTATAGGCACATGAAGTCTGATGCTGTATCCCATGGGCTGATAAGTACTCTTCAATAGCCTTGTTGGTGTATTGTCCCTTTGTCAGACCTCAAAATCTTCACCTTAGCACCGTACTGTGTCGTAACCTTGCGATAAGAAATCACTCTTACTCTTCATTAGGTATACCCAGGTAACACGAGTGTAATAGTCAATAAAGGTGACAAATCACTTGAAACCATTAACAACAGTTGTAGGACAAGGTCCCCACACATCAGAGTGTATCATATCAAAAGCAGGTAAACTTCTATTTTCATAACTCACATAAGAGCTTCTGGTATGTTTTTCAAGTTCACAAGCATCACAAACTAACTTTAGCTTAATAGCCTTCTGATACATAGAGGGATACATCCCACTCAGTAGACTGAATGAAAAGTATCCCATGCGCTGATGCTGGAGTAATAAAACTGCTTCTACAGTCCTTCGCGGCTCCTTCGGTTGTGCTTCATCCACCAGTGATGCCAGTGCTGCATCCACCCCACCCCTGTCCAAGTACCATAGGCCTTTATACCAAGTTCCAGTCCCCAAACGTCTCTCCATTCCCTTGTCCTAAAAAATTACCTTAGGAATGTCAAAGGAAACAACACAATTAAGTTGAAGAACAATGACACTAATGGACAATAGATTAACAGAAAAAAATGGAGCATGCAAGACATCAGTAAGAGTCATGGAAGTGGTGCATTCAACTGTGCCTTTACCCACAATGGGTCTAGCAGTACCATCAGCAGTCTGAATACTTTCAGGCGTCACCAGGTGAGTGTAATTTTGGAACTCATCATGGGCACCCGTGACATGGCGGAATGTCCCAGAGTCAATTATCCAATTTAGACTTCCTGGTCTGTAGGTAGATGCAAGGGCATGAGCAGATATACCTGTGCTTGTATGGACATAGTAGGTGTTGTTACCCCCGGAGGTGGTTGGAGTCGATGCCCCAACGGTGTTGACTCGACTGTCGCTGGTTCCAAGCTTCATGCTCCTCCATATTCCTATTAATTTTCTCACTAGGGGTCATATCGGATGATTGACTCTCATTTTTTCCTTCTGTCAGGTTTGCGTTGTGCCCTCCAGAATAATTACCCTTGCCACCGGCATAGCCTCATCTGCCACCCCTACGCCCTCCACGGCTGCGTCCTCGGCCGCTGTACTGGCCTCTCAAAGATTTTTTACAGAATCTGATGAAGTGTCTAGGGTCTCCACAGTTGTAGCACCCTCCCCCTCCGGAAGGGTTTGGGTTAAAAATTGCTAAAGCTGATTTTTTTTCCGGAGAGCTAGTGGTGCTAGGCATCAGCTTCAGTCGTGCCTCTTCTTGTGCCATAGTAGCTATGGCCTCCTCCAGTGATGACAGCCTGGGTTGTGCAAGTAGGACATTCCTCCTCTGCTCGAATGCTGGATTGAGCCCCTTCAGGAACTTCATCATCCTCTGTCGCGAGACAATACTCCATGAACTTCTGATAATGTTTCGCAAATGCCGGTTCCACTTGCTCATCCTATACGTCAATGGGATCATAGTGGTCGAGATCTGACCAATATTTTTTTCAGTAAAGCCGCATATTCAGAGATGGTGTGATATTCTGGGACCACTTTATCAAGTTCATCCTGCAGTTGGAAGACTCTTATAGGGTTGGCCGACCCTGAGTACGTCTCTCGGCGTCATCCAAATGTTACCGGCACCCTCCATTGCTTTCACGTTGTCCGACACTTGGTCGGTCAATTAGGCTATCAACCATCCAGCTACAACATTGTTGACGATTTTTCACACAGCAAACTCCCGTGAGGAGTGATCTTTAGGTGTCTTGGTTTGACCATTCACATAGCCCACCAAGCCCCTTGCCTTCAGAGTCCGCATCGTCTGATGCGACCACTTACCTCAAGTTTATCCAACTTTTCCATTTTGTATGGTGAAGGATCCACATCTGCATGTGTAGCACTGGAGCTAGTCTCGGTCAGCCTCCTGGAGAAGAGATCGTCCACCAAAGGTTTAATCTCTTTGGCCATCAGCTTGTCGTAGATCATCTCCATCGTCTTCTCCTTCTCCTCTTCCATCGATCAGCAAGGCGGTGGCAGATCTAGATCGTCTCCACCTTTGATCGCCGTCCTCTCCACGTTTACTGTTCCTTCTTCAACGGCAACGGCATACCCGAGAACCACGGCTCATGTTCCGTGCATGGCTGCACCCGAGATCGTATGTCCTGACGAGGAGGAAGGCTGCGTTGGCGGCGACGGAGAGGGGGCAGAAGCTGGCGCAGAGAGAAAGGGGGGGTGCTGCCGGTGGGGTGGCGACTGTGCTGGCGGCTGAAGGGTGGGGGGAGGCGGGGAGAAGGGGGGGTTTGGCAGAGGCGGGGTTTGGAGGGGGGGGGGGCTGTGGAGTGGGGTTAGGGTTTAGTGGAGAAGGGTGGTGGCTAGGGTTAGGATTTAGTGGCTCTGATACCAAATATAAATTTAGTAGAATACTTGACTTGTTTATTATTGAGGTGGAGTTACATATATATAGTAGCGGCTAACCCCTCTCTCTATTATTCTACTCGTGGGACTAAAAGTCCATTAATACTCTCAACATTAGCAATATGATATCCTCTTAGCTTTGTGACAGCTTCTCAAGAGATGAAAGAGGTTCTGATAAGATCATGCCATTAGCGAGGCCAATCACTGGACACTCTCATTTAGTGAGAGCAACCTCTAGCATTTGAACCTTCATTACATATATGAACAACTAGCACCCGTATTAAAACAAAATAAATGAGTGAAAATGATTGTCTACTTATCTCACAAGGGGAAGTGGTCAAAGGGTTGTCTTGGCCTAAAGTGACTGCAGGTAACTTCACATTAGAATCGTCTGGGTTATGGTGAGGAAGCATTCTACCGAAGTAGAATGGCACAAGGTTCGTGTTGTTTTCCTGAAATCGCTTAAAAACAAGCGCCTGTCTTTGAAGGGTTATTATTAATAGATTGCTTAAAAAGGCAAAATTGATCAGTGGAGAATGCAGATAAGTGCACAATGTAGCTTACGTCACGCTAATATGGAGAATATAGGACCTCTATTCTTTAGATGTGCTTACACAACTTACGGAAACTATGCAAACTCAAATTGTGGCTCAATAACAAAAGAATATGCATGATTGAATAATAAGAAGAAAAGTTCTATGTAATGAGGGATATTATAGTGAGGGTTGTATTTGTACTAGCTGTATCTGGAAGGAGAGAAACAAGAGAATTTTTCCACAGGAAGCTGTGTATAAAGTTGTTACTTTCAAGAGAGTCTAGGAAGGTGAATCAATCAACATGAGCAAAGTTAACATAAAGGCGAAGCAAACTAATAGAAATTGAGAAGTAATGACAATTGAGGTCTTACTCTAGCCTAATATTTAAGCCAAGTGAAGGGAAAATTGATCCTTCAATGAATAAATGATATCACATTGGTGTATTAATCTTGATTCTACCTACAAATTGGGAGAACGAGACTAGGCCTACAATTGAATAGAGTAGCTCATGAGCTCGACTCGACTCGGGTCGGCACAGTTCCTTAACATGCCCACCAAGCTTGAACATTGGGAAGTTCAGCTTGAGAGCTCGTGAATAACCTCGTCTCGGCAAGCTCAAAGAGTATTCGGTTCGTCTCGACTTGATTATGACTCGATATGGCTCAACTTGATTATGGCTCGACACGATTAATGGAACTCGAGTCACGACTGGTAGAACTCGGGTCAGTTACATTTTGAGCTCATTTTTCATGAGCCAAAGCCCACAATTCATGAATGCCTTTAGCCCACAATCGGTTAACCTAATCCTAATGTTCTACACGTTTGACTCTCTCCATCTCATTCTCACATATTACTCATTTACTCTCGAAGAGCCACCTCCCTTATCTTAACCACCTAACCCCAAAATTTTCTCAATTATCTTCCACTAT
The DNA here is from genome assembly GCA_036927795.1 of Iris macrosiphon. Taxonomy (NCBI): domain Eukaryota; kingdom Viridiplantae; phylum Streptophyta; class Magnoliopsida; order Asparagales; family Iridaceae; genus Iris; species Iris macrosiphon. The sequence continues at coordinate 43,414,774 of JAYESA010000014.1, forward strand.
TCATCCCTTCTATCTCCATTAACGAAACATCAAAGGTCCAAATTTCCTCCCTATTTCTTCGTGGCGAGAGTTATATTTCTCATGAGTCTTGATTCTTTTTTCTTCTTCTTTACTTCTCTTTGTTTTACTGCAAATTAAATTATTTTTTATTTTCTATTTCTTCGATGAAACTTGTTGGGAAAAGAATACCAGGCTCGATTCAAGATCGTGCAAGCTGCTCGCGATCAGCTCGAGCTCGGCTTGCGAGCAAAACAAGCCAAGCTTGAACATCTTTTTACAAGCTCGGCTCGATAAGGACCAACCCTAAACTATCTGATATTGAACATGCAAAAGTTGGCTTGGCTCGACTCCATTGCAGCTCTAAACGAGACCATTTATTCCCACATTTCCTACCAATATAGAAATGCAAATTATATGGATTGTTAGAGACATTGTGCAGTTCTAAGTATGGCTGGCTGGAATGCCTTGTCTGCCATGGTTGAAATGGAAAACCTGTAAAGTCTTCAAGATGATAGCTCCATAATCTGATTTACTTTCTTTTTTGAAAATTCTTTTTCATTAAACCTACATTTATGCCCATATTCCTAGATGCTGTTGGTATATTAGAATGTATTAGGAGGTTTTATGTAAGATGGAGGGTTGTAAGGCTATATATATATATATATATATATATATATATATATATATATAGTCAAAAGATTATAATGAAATAAAACTCCAAATATTCTACATGGTATTAGAGCACAAACCCTAGCCGTCAAACTCTAGCCGCCACCACTGTTGCCGCGCCACCACCGCCGCCACCACCGCCGCCTCACCGCTCGCCCACCACTACCGTCACCGCCGCTGCCGCCACCATACTTCCGCCACCACCACGAAGCCGCGACTCCTGTGGAGTCCGCAGAAGCCTTCTAACGCGATTCCCGGTGTCTCCCGCGGATCGTTTCTGACGTTGACATCGAAGGCTTAGATCCGAAGGGGGAGAGGCATGATCGGGTCTAGGAGAGGACGAAGAGGACAAACGTGAATCGTGGGACGGGTATGAGGTGATTGGAGAAGAGGATCGATGAAGGTGATCATCATGAAGTTTGACCCTACGGATGTCACAACGTTGATGAAGCTGATGAAACTGTCGGCTGGTGAGAGCGACACGAACACCGGCGAAGTTGGAGCTTCCCTTTATCGATCTGAAGCTTGATGGACCGGTCACCTACTTGAGTTGGTCACGACGGGTGAGGAGAACCCTCGCAGGGAAGAACCTGGAGGGTTTTTTGTCAGGAGAGAAGACAGAGCCGGATGAGGGCTCGACAGGACGCGACGAGTGAAAGTTCACTCATATGGTGATATACATTTGACTCAATTTTTTAGTCCAGTCGATCACCGACACAATAGATGGCCTTGAGATGGTAAAGCACGTGTGGGAGAAGTTGAGGAGGACCTACGATGGTGTGGGGAATAACTTGAGGGTTTTCCAGATCAAGGGGGGATCAACGATACCGTACAGGGAGAGAAGACGGTGCAGGAGTATGCCACGGAGTTGGAGCGTCTGTGATTGGATTACGATCACTCCTCAGATCGGACGAGCTGCGAGGACCCGAAGTGTAAGGAGAGACATGTATGTCTGGAGGAGAGGACGATGAAGTATTTTAAGGGGCTGGCCGCAGTGTTTGCTCAGAGGACAACACTACTTCTAGTCCAACCGAAGATCCCTACACTTGAGGAGGCTATCTCGGCCATGATCCAAGATGAGACTCGCATCAAGCTGCAGGCAGGGACATGTGGTTCTCCTGAAGTGAAGTCAGCACTGGTGGTTGCCAATTCAGGGGGTACAGGACCTATGGGAGACCCTCGGCAGTGCTACAACTACGGGGAGGTGGGCCATCTGAGGTATGCTTCCACCAAACCACCTAAGAAGGGAGATTTAGGTGGTGGACGTGGACAGTTTGGAGGACGTGGCCGTGGTCGTGGTCGTGGGGATCGACGGGGTGGTCGAGGAGGTTATCGGACGAACCTGCTAGTAGCAGAAGGCGAGGAGGGAACTGATGGCGCCTATATTGAGGAGGATCAGGCACTGCTGGGCATGCTGGAGGTACTCAGAAGAAAGTAGAGAGCGTCAACCGATGGAGACAGGAGGAGTGGGACTGAGGAGGCGTCCACCTCAGTCTTCGCCAGAGACAACGCTGCCATGTATGTCCATCCATCGGAAGGTACTGACGACTCACTCGCCCTTGTATCTATGTCTTCCCTTATATCGTCGGACTGGATTGTCGATTCGGGTGCGTCTCGACAGGGAATGCTAGTAAGTTCTCTTCCTACACTCACCTAGCATCGGCGGACAGCATTCAAACAACCGATGGTACTTTCCAGCCAGTGGTCTGTAAGGGTACTGTCGATTGTACAGGTTCAGTAAAATTATCCAATGTTTTGTATACTTCTTTTTCAGTTAGTCTTTTGTCCATTAGTTTTATAATCCTCCAACTAAAATGCATTGTCTCTTTTGATATTCCTAAGGTGGTCTTCCAGGAGGAGACGGGACAAAGACTTGGGACTGACACTTGGCATGATGGACTGTGGTACCTGGATCAGGAAGGGATAGATTCGGCATTGGTGTCTGTGGCAAAGAGGGCAGGAATGAGAGGACCGAAGATGAGTGCCGAGGATACACTGATACTCCACCACAGGCGGTTGGGACACTCCTCTTTTGGTATTTTGAGTAGGTTGTATCCATCTATTTATGAGAAAGCAAATAAGAACAAACTAGTATGTGATGTATGTGATTTAGGCAAACTTACTAGGAGCTCATATGTTAGTGCGGGCTATAGGCGCTCTTCTATTTTTGATATTATACATTCTGATGTTTGGGGGCCGTGCGCCACAACTACTATGAATAGTTACAAGTATTTCGTTTATTTTATTGATTGTTCCTCTTGTGTTACCTGGCTGTATTTGATAATGAATAAGAGTGATGTCTTTGTCTGTTTTCGGGACTTTCATAAACATGTCCAGACTCAGTATAGAGCAGTGGTGAAGGTACTGAGGTCTGACAATGGGACAGTATACCAACAAAGCACCTGAGGAATACCTGTTAGCCCAAGGAATACATCATCAAACCACCTGTACATACACACCAGCACAAAATGGAGTGACATAAAGAAAGAACAAACATCTTCTGGAGGTGGCAAGGAGCATAATGATCGTCATGAATGTCCCACAGAGTCTGTGGAGACATGCAGTATTGACAACAGCTCAACTGATCAACAAAATGTCCTTGAAAGTACTAGGATAGAAGTCTCCATGTGAGATATTGCAAGAAAATAATAGTGGGATACTCCCACTGAAGGCGTTTGACTGCGTATGTTTTGTGAAGGACAACAGACCGTCTGTTGGAAAACTTGACCCTAGAGTAGTCAAGTGTCTTCGTGGCTATTCGACGACTCAGAAGGGGTACGTGTGCTGGAGCCCAGTAGAGAAGAAGAGGTTTGTGAGCATGTTATGTTCACTTCAGGGAACTTGAGCCATACTACCATCAGGAGGGAATCTCATCCATGGACAACTCACCTGACACTGAGAGTATGAGACGAGAGAGGGAGATTGGTGAGTTTGGTGACCGATTTAGGAGTATGGCATGGAGGAATGGTTGAGGAGAGTGAAGAGGAACAGGGGGAGGAGATGAGAGGTGTTAGGCCCACGGCTAAGGGGGAGTTACTTACCTACAGCAGGAAAGGGAAGCAAATTGCAGGACCAGTACCTATAGTGCCAGTGCCAAGTCTCTGGCCTGCATCCGTCTCGACTCTTGAGACACCTACATTACCACCACTAGATTTTCCTTGAGGTGATATCATTCTTCCTAACCCTCCCACACCATTATCAGTACGGAGGACCACTCGTGCGTAAAATTTTCCTGATAGATATGGTTGGGACCTTGCTCAGTTTGTTTCATATGATAACATCTCTTCTTCTCATGGAGCATTCATTGCGTCTTTGGATAATATTATTGTACCTAACAATTGACAGGTTGCCAAGAACGATCCAAAGTGGAAAGCGGTGATGCACGAGGAGTTAGGGGCTCTTGAGAAGAACCACACTTGGAAACTGGTAAAACTGCCAGCGGGGAAGAGGGCAGTCGGATGCAAGTGGGTCTTTTCTGTGAAGCAGAACCCAGATGGAAAAGTAGAGCGCTACAAGGTTCGACTGGTGGCAAAATGATACAGACGTACGACATTAACTATAATGAGACCTTTGCACCAGTGGCGAAGATGAGCACCGTCAGGACCCTGATTTTGGCAGCGAATGGTGGATGTAAGCTACATCAACTGAATGTGAAGAATGCGTTTCTTCATGGAGATATAGTGGAGAAAGTGTACATGGAGATACCACCAGAATTCTGCACGATAAGACAGTGGGCAAGGTCTGCAGGTTGAAGAAGTCCCTCTATGGACTGAAGCAGTCTTCTTGAGCGTGGTTTGACAGATTCAGGAGGGCGATGATAGGGATGGAATATCAGCAGATCAATGCTGATCATACTGTTTTCTTCCGTCGGAGTGTAGGCCACATCACCATACTTGTGGTGTATGTGGACGATATGATTATCACATGAGATGATGAGCAGGAGATTTTTTGACTCAAGGGAAAACTTGGCAAGGAGTTCGAGGTGAAGGACCTTGGCCTTCTTCGGTACTTCCTTGGGATTGAGATTGCTCGAGAAGCAGAGGTGATTGTTCTTTCACAGAGGAAGTATGCGCCGGACCTTCTCACAGAGACGGATGTTGAGATGCAAATCGTAGCGACGTCGATTAATCAGAGGTTCAAGCTGGGTGCTGAGGCTGGAGAACCAGTTGACCAGGACAGATACCAGAGACTGGTGGACAAGTTGATCTATTTGAGCCAAGCACGTCATGATATCTGCTTTGCAGTGAGTGTGGTGAGCCGCTACATGCATGACCCAAGGAAGGGTCATATGGACGCAGTGTACCAGATTCAGAGATACTTGAAGGGTGCCCCCGGAAAGGGGCTGATATTCAGGAAGAATGATCATGTGAGCATCGAGGGCTCCTGTGACTCTGACTGGGCTAGTTGTGCTGATGACAGGAGGTCTACCTCGGACTATTGCATATTTGTAGAAGGCAACTTGGTCTCTTGGAGAAGTAAGAAGCAGTCAGTAGTGGCCAGATCGACAGCTGAAGCGGAGTACAGAGTTATGGCCTTGGGAGTTGCAGAGCTGCTATGGCTGAAGAGTATGCTGGTGGAACTAAAGCTGGATCAAGGAGCCAAGATGAAGCTGTGGTGTGACAACCAGTCAGCCATCAGTATCTCGCCAATAATCCAGTGCCCAGTGCAGCATGACAGGACCAAACACATCGAGATTGATAGGTTATTCATCAAGGAGAAGTTGGACAGTGGACTACTGGAGCTAGGCCACGTTCCAACCAAGGATCATGTAGCAGACAGTCTGACCAAGGGACTTAGCTCTGTAGATATGATTAGAGGATGTGACATGATGGACTTAGTGAATATCTTTCGCCCATCTTGAGGAGGAGTGTTGGTATATTAGAATGTATTTGAGAGTTTTATGTAAGATGGAGGGTTGTAAGGCTATATATATATATATATATATATATATATATATATATATAGCTAAGAGATTATAATGAAATAGAACTCCAAATATTCTACAGATGATGTCTCATAATAATAATATGTTGCGCTTGGTAAAGCCGATTGTGCCAGGAATTCCATCATCCTGGTAATTCTTTTTCATAGTTATTAAATTCCTGGAAAGTTCATATTATTATGTTTGTTATAATAGATCAAATTCTCTGGAATGTAAGAATTTCATGTATCACATGTCATGCTTCTTATCAGATAGATGGGAAATACATAATACCTACTTCTCACAACAGTAATTGTATTTCCTCATGTTGGGGGTATTCTATGCTCAAGGGAATTCCTTATCCCGAGGAATTCTGAACTGGGCTTATGCCAAACCTAGTAATATGGATGGAAATATCGAATTCGCAACATAATACCTCGTACCAAACACACCCTTTAGGTAATCTTTTCCCTTTCAGCATGCATTACTGCCCTTTCAGCATGCATTACTGGAACAAACAAAATACATATTTGTAACAAACATGAATTTAAGGTGTTCATCATTGAAATAAGTTGTACTGCATTAATTTTCTCCATCACGGAGGATAGTTTTGGAAGGTGTTAATCGATGAAGTTGTGTTGCACATAAGAATATAAATGGATGGTTCCTCTTTGTTTGAAATGTTGGTTTGCACGTTCTGATTGAAGTCCCTGATGGATTGGGAGTGAGACTTTGTTGTAGTTCTTTAAGTGTTTGTTCTTCTAATATGTTCTCTTAGGTGTTCTAAGGCCAATAATTCCATTGTAGGTGTTACTTGGGTTTAACAGAGGTAACAAAATGCTGCTTTCCTGATCATGTAAAGCCCAAATGCACACTTACTTGTACACAACAAGATCACTTGAATAAACAGCGAAACAAAATGCTGCTTGCCTTATCATGTAAAGCCAAATGCATACAATCTAGACAACCAGATCACTTGATAAACAGATATTTCAGTGCTTCTAATCAAAGTGAATTCCCTTGATTGGAAAGGCATTGCTTCAGGTTCAGGAAGATTCAGCTATGCTAAGGATTCCAAGCTCGGCACCTTGATTTCAAAATGTATGTTCCAAAATTCAACACCAATGTCTCCACACAAATCTCTTTCTAACTTCAAATATGTGTTTAATACGGGTTTTAATGAATATTATTGACAGGTGATCTACATGGTTTCATCTCTGAATCATTCATGAGATTTTTGGACTAACTGAAGTGCAAAAATAGAAAACAACCTTCAAGCAGCAGGTGCACAGACAAGGCTACGCAATTTCCTTACCAGGCTGACTGGACTTGTCAAAGAGGCTTTCTGGGTCTAGCTGACAGTAATAATAAACATGGTTTATTTCCTGAGGCTTTCTGGGTCTATCTGACAGTAATAATAAACAGTAAGGTTCAAACTTCGTATGTTGAATATTTTTAACTGACAGTAATAATAAACATGGTTTATTTCCTATTGTTTAGAAGGTTTTGGATTGATGTTTGTGCGTGCAGCTATATGATATCAAGGCACAATATCTGTCTGCATATAATCTGTAGTGGAGTGGGAGAGTGGGAAGGTGTCAAACGCTGTCTCATCATTTGATGGAGAAGCACCCTCAGCCTTAAAGATCATGAAGAATCTGAAGATGAAGACGGTTTGTGCGAGCTGTGTATATTCTTTATGATCGTGTATATTCTTTATGATCATGGAGAGGGAAGTTGTCGAGTGTTGCCTCGTCATCGGCCTTAAAGATCATGAAGAAGTTGAAGATCACAAACAAGACATTTCTCATTCTTTGTCGTTCATGGTTTGAATTGGTCGGGTTGGTCATGAATTGAGCAACCTGCTGGGGCTGGTTGTACTTTGAATGGACTGTTTGAGCAAGGCTGGTGCCATATTGTGGCCAAGGCCGGCCGGGGGTTGGGTTTTTCTAGCTGGAGTTGATTTTGGTTGTCCTGATCCGACCTCTCGTGAGACGCTGTTAAGTCCTGGGAGGTTATCCATAACCCCGACCTCTTGCATGTCACGCTAGACCTAAGAGATTGCCCTAAGCAGGAGATTGTCTAATCCCGAAGTCTTGTCTGGCTTATTGGCCGACTCTGATTGTGGAGTGAACTGAAACTTTTACTTGGTTGTTGGCCTCTTTGATCAGGAAGCATCGTACTTTGCTATGGACATTACTTACAGTGAAAGCCATTATGGTAAGTGAATTAGTACCCAAATGGTTGCCATGAACAACCGTTACCAACGATCCCAACTAACGGTCCTTAAGTCTTCCTTCCGGATGAATTTATTTTCATTCACTGTTTCTTTAATTTGTTTTTTTTTCTTCCCTTGTTAGCCCCCCCCCCCCCCCCAAACTTTGTAACAGATCAAGTGTTGGATCGTCTATATAAGGAGATCACAATCATGCATAATATTTTTCATTCCACCGAGACGGATCTGTATAACCCTCACATGACAGGGTTTTGTTAGAAGTTTTCAGAATTCTACAGAATCTGGTGGAGTCTTCTTGAAGACTCTTGAAGTCACCATACCCTTTCTAGGATCTAGAATATTCTTGGAAAGTTCCAGAATTTTCTATAAGGCCTTTGAGGTCCTATAAATAAGTTGGAGACTCATTTGCTATTCATCACCAAAACTTGTAAGTATTTTTTATTTCTGTGAAGTATTTCAAGTTTCACTCTTACTCCACTACTCTATCTTTCTCAGCATTCTAGTTAAGTTCGTTCGAGAAAGGTATGCACGGGTCGAAGTGTAGAAAAAAAATACCAAATCCGTGGCAAATGATAACGGAGCGAAGGTCGATCGTCGTTATATTGACATCCGAGATCGTCCACGAGGAGCATCCCACATCTCTCAGGGAGAGAGGCAAGAACACCAAGAGAGGCAAAATCTATGAGCTGGCGTTGGAACGAGCTCTTAACGAGTTGGTGTCTCGCTTGAATATCTTGGAAAAGAGTATGACGGACATGGAGATAAAAGTGGAACAAAACCATGCGGTTTACGAGGAGTTCTCTTGTGGATTGAAGAGTGATATTGTCATGCTTTGGCGTTGTTTCGAGAGCAACTTTACGAGATGCAAGACGGGTTCGAGGAGGAGCGCCAGGCTGCTCGAGCAGAGATTGCTTAACTACGCGAGGAACTCTAGAACCAAGACCACGGTTCTTGAGAAGTATATTGCCAACGGTGAATATTCGAGTAAGGAAGTAGAACCAAAGATGAAGTACCCCGAGCCAAAATTCTTAATAGTATTTGAGACTCAAATATGGTGGATAACTTCCTATGAAACATCGAGCGATAACTTAAGACAATTCATATCGAAGATGAGATCGATAAGGTAAATATTATGTTTCTTTATATTACTGATGGTGCTATGTTATGGCGGTGTCGTAGATGCGTTAAAAAAAAAAGATTTGTGCTTGATCGAGACTTGGAAGGATCTCAAGAAGGAGATCAAATCTCAATTATACCCATAGAAGGTTGAGTTCGTGGCAAAGAGGAGCTTGCGTCAACTCAAGAACACCAGGTCGATCAAGGATTATGTTGCGGAGTTTACTCGTCACATGCTTGTCATATCCAACATGAGCGAAGAGGACCACCTATTCTTCTTCCTTGACGGTATGTAACCGTAGACAACACAAGAGTTGCAGAGGTAGCATGTCCAAGACTTGAACACGATCGTCTCAGCGTTGAGAAGCTAATGAAGTATCAACGGAGCAACACGTTCAAGCTCAAGCAAAAGACCACCACAAGGCCAATGGTGGGGAAGAGAAAAAAAAGGCAACGGAAAGGAGGCCCCGTCGAAAGACAAGCAATATGTAAAGACCCAGATGCAGACCAAAATAGAGTGCTTCGTGTGCGGAGGAAAAAACTTTGCATACGATTGCAAAAACAAATGCAAGCAGGTGAACACGGTCCAAGGTGAGGTGGCCGAGGATGAGGAATCAAGGATGGGAGCTCCGATGGGAGCCCTACGCTTACTCAACACCTTGAAGACCAAGACCGTCACGACCAAAGGTTCGAGTCGAGAACATATATACGTGGACATGAAGATCAACAACCAGAGTACGAGGGCAATGGTTGACATAGGGGCAACACATAACTTTATCTTGGACACGGAGGTCCAACACTTTGGTCTGGTGCAAGAGAAGAACTCGACCAAGATGAAGGTTGTCAACTCAGTAGCTCGCCCCGTGTAGGGGGTGGAAAAAGGAGTGATGATAGAGGTGGAAGACTGGACAAGAGTCACCAGTCTTTGCACGGTCGCAACACCCGACTTAAAGATGATTCTAGATATGGACTTCCTTACTTCTACGAAAGCAATTAATCTGATGCCATACTTAGGAGTCGAGATTATGGAGGAGGGCTCGCCGCATGGTGTGAGTGTTGTATGAGGTGAGTCCACGAAAGGGGAGATCTCTCTCCATCATCCAACTGAAGAAGGGTGTCAAACATGGAGAGACGACCTACTTGGCAGTACTCAAGACAAAAGAGGCACCCGCACAGGGAGGTCCTCCATCCGAGATTAATGACGTCCTCAAGTAGTTCGGAGATGTCATGCTGCAAGAGCTTCCAAAGATGCTGTCTCCGCGGAGGGAGGTGGACAACGCTATCGAGTTAAAGCCGGGCACAAAATTGCCAACTATGGCCCTATACTGCATGGCCCCACCAGAGCTCGATTAGTTGAAGAGGCAACTAAAGGAGTTACTTGATGCGGAATTCATTAGGCCGTCCAAAGTCCCATTCGGTGCACCGTGCTGTTTCAAAAGAAGAAGGATGGAAGCCTTCGTTTGTGGATCAACTATCGTACGCACTCAACAAGGTGACCGTTAAGAACAAATAGGCTATTTTGTTGGTGGCAGACTTTTTTGATCAATTAGGAGGTGTGAGATACTTCTCCAAGCTAATTTTGCGTCGGGATACTATCAGGTGCGGATAGCGGAAGGGGATGAGACAAAGACTATATGTGACACGAGGTATGGATCTATGAGTTTGTAGCCATGCTTTTTGGACTAAAAAATGCTCCTACGATGTTTTGTATTTTGATGAGCAAGCTCTTTCACACTTATCTCGATCTATTCGTCGAGGTATATCTCGACGATATCGTCGTGTACTCGAAGGAGGAGAACATTGAATACTTGAAGACAATTTTTCGGGTGCTAAAGGAAAACCAACTGTTCATCAAGCGAAAAAAGTATTCCTTTGCCCAAAAGAAGGTACCATTCTTGGGGCATTAGATCAGGCATGACAAGATATAAATGGACGAGACGAAGGTTCAGGTCATACGGGAGTGGAAGACTCCCGCTAGGCCAACGGAACTACGATCATTCTTAGGCTTGGCGAACTACTACCGACGGTTCATCCGAGGACACTTTGCCATAGCCGCACCACTCACAGATTTGTTCTGGAAGGATCATGTATGGAGCTGGGCGCCAAATACGAGGAGACATTTGAGGCACTAAAGAAGATTGTGAAGGTCAAACCGGTCTTATTATTGCCGGATTACTCTAAGGCATTCAAGGTGCATACAGATGCATCTGACTTTGCCATCGGTGGGGTATTGGTGCAAGAAGGGCACATCGCGTTCAAGATTGCAAGTTGAATGACACAGAACAATGTGATACAGTACAAGAGAAGGAGATGTCTACAATAGTACATTGCTTGCAGGTGTGTCATCATTATCTCCTTGCCACCAAGTTCTTGGTGATAAAGGACAATGTCGTCACGAGCTACTTTTAGACACAAAGAAGCTATCCCCCAAGCAAGTAAGATGGCAAGATTTATTGGCCGAGTATGACACAGATTTGCGATACAAGTCGGACAAGAAGAACTATGTGGCCGATGCACTCAATAGGAATGCTGAGTTAGCAATGGTGTGCTTGCTCAAGGGAGATATAATTGAGTGTGTCAAAATGGATATGGTCGTGGACCCATTGACACAGATTTTGGTGAAGCTCGCTCGTGAAGGAAAACACGAAAGTTTTGGCTAAGGGACGGACTTCTTTATACAAAGGGCGACAAGGTGGTCATGCCCACATAGGGGTGGCTTATGCATAAAGCTACTCAAAGAATGCTATGATGCCAAGTGGGCTGGACATCCTCGTCAAAAGAGGACATTGACGTTATTAGAGGCTGCCTACTATTGGCCTCGCATGTGTGGGGATGTGGAGGACTATGTGTGAATTTGTCTTGTGTGCCAGCAAGACTAGGTGGATCATCAACGATCCAGGGGCTTTCTTGAGCCTCTTCCCGTATTGAGTTGACTATGGAGAGTATTTTGATGGACTTCATCTCTGCCTTGCCTAACGTAGGGACACTTGGGTATATTCTCGTAGTGGTAGACCGATTTTTCAAGTACGGAACCTTCATAGTTGTACTGAAGGACTGTACTGCAGAGGAAGCCAAATACTTGTTCATTTTTCATGTGGTGAAGTTTTGGGGCATCCCAGAGAGCATTATCAGTGACACCAAGATCCCTGCTTCATGGGAAAGTTCTGGACATAGGTGTTTAAGATCCTTTGGTTGGATTTATCCTTTTCAACTAGTTTTCACCCGCAGGCGGATGGACGAACAAGGCTGGTCAATTCTCTACTCGAGGAGTACTTGCTGCACTTTATGAGTGCCAACCAGCAGTATTGGATGCATCACATGGTTTTGCCCAATTCTACTAAATCTTCCAAGTAACGAGTCATTTTATAGTAGTCCGTTCGAGTTAGTAATGTGTCGATATCCGCTCACCCCGCACACGCTGCACTGGGTCATCGGCAAAAAGCCTCGCAGCTTTCTAGTTTGCCTCAGATTTCAAGAAGAAGACATATATTGTTAAGACATTCCTGGAGAAATTCGCACGCAAGATGAAGCAATGGGCCGACCCTAAGCGGAGGCTTGTCGAGTACAAGGAAGGGGACTTGGTGATGATCAAGCTTCAGGGGCAACAGTTCAAGTGTTCCACATGGTGCACAAGGGACTGATTCGCCAGTATAAATGTTCCTTTTCGGTCCTTAAGAAGGTGGCATAGTTGCCTACAAGCTCGAACTCTCCGCCAAGCTGAAGATTCATCCCATTTTCCATGATAGTTGCCTCAAGCATTATCATACAGACCTGGAGGACCCTCAGCGAGGAGTTTCGAAGTGACCTATGACAACCATGACCATGTTGTTCTTCAAAGAAGTGGAAACTGTGCTTGACTCAAGGACCATTCGTCGATGAGGCATTTTCCCATATGTAGAGAATCTTACCAAGTGGAAGGGAATGACGCACAATGAGTCTAGTTGGAAACGCGATGACACGTTATATCAGTTCGAGAACAAGATCTAAGATTTATCAGTGGACGTGTGTAACGAGAACGTCAACACAGTAGGTGGGGGAGAATGTCACGCACAATATTTTTTTCTCCATCGAGACTGATCTGTATAACTCTCATCTGACATGGGTTTTGCTAAAAGCTTCCAAAATTCTCCAAAATTTGGTGGAGTCTATTTGAAGACTCTTGAAGTCTCCATAGTCTTTTAGAAGTTATAGAATCTTCTATATAAATTTCTAGGGCATAGAATATTCTTGTAAAGTTCCATAAGTTTTCTGTAAGGCCTTTGAGGCCCTATAGAAAGTAGGAGGCTCATTTGCTCCTGGCCACCAAAACTTGTAAGTATTCTTCAATATAGTGAAGTCTTTCCATTTCCACTCTTGTTTCATTAGTCTTTTTTAGCATTCTAGCTAAGTTCGTTCGGGAATGGCTTTCACGGGTCTTCGAGAAGAAAGCTTATAATGCGTCGCACGGGTCGAAGTGTAGGAAAGATCTCCGATTGACAAGAGACCGTGTAGTAATGTGATACTTTTCTTTACACCCCCTCAACTCATCATCCATAAACTAATAGAGAGAAAATAATGTATCACCGTTCTGTATGACATCAACAATCGATGACTAAGATATGATAAATAACACAAAATATCTATCTAGAGAATATAATGTAGCACATATGGTAGTTGATCTCAATATACTTTAGTGTGGTCTTAAAACACAAGAATGATGGAAATTTGAATTTTACCACTTGTGTCATTGGATATGACACAACACAAAACACCAATTACTAAAAATTAATGATCCAAAATAACCAAGACTAAAAGTTTAATTCTCTAACACAATAATCAGAAAAAATATCAATATTAATCAAAATTATAACAATAAAGTTGTTCTTCTAATTTACACAATTCTATTTATAAAAAAGAATCTTAAACCCTGAAAGACACATAAACAAACTAGAAAAGGAAAATAGGCCAAAGATTTGTCAAAATACACTTAAAATAGGTTAGCCATCTCGAACTTGCATAACGGAAGTATACTGTCAGTATGCCTGTAATATGCTCTAAAATCGCAATTCATTCCAGCAACGTTTCATCTAAAAATCCATCGCATCAAACATGTCCGCACTATATCGATGTCATACTGGCGACAAGTTGTTCAAAGGCCCAAAATTGGGTCATGCCCAATTCTAAAGTCCTCGTCAGACCCCCTTCTTTTGTAGAGAACTCGACCTAAGTTCTTACTTGTCTGTACCGAGTTAAAGTGGCCAGTCATCTGAGCGTAGAGGTTCACAATGTTGAATGTTGACAAAATCTCCATTGGAGCTAGTAAGTCTATGATGTAGAAATTGTCCTTAATCTTCATTTGTTGAACTATTAGTTAAGAGTCATTATTGATAAGCAAGGGGATTGTACTACCATAACGTGAGCAAGGCGTAGGTTGTGATCAAGGCTTCATATTCGGCTCCATTATTATTTGCTCAGAAATTGGACCTTAATACATATTCTATTTGAAAATTTTCTAGGTCGTGGAGGAGGCCCAACCTTGCTGCCCGATGTTGGAGGAACTGTTGATGTAGAGGATCCATTGAAGGGACTAATGTCACGACTCTTTCCCACTTTGTGGTACAAATATGTGCTACGTCCAGCATATACCTATGACAAATCTCCTATAAAGATTTCCATCATATGCATATTACATTGTCTATGACCAATACAATACATCCACAATATCTAGAGTACATAACACCATAACAACCACATAACTAGCGATAAACAAGAATAATAAGACAATAGCCATATGGACTAAAAGTCTCAAATAGATAATAATCCAAAATCTAATCTCTGAAATACTAATCCATCAAATATGGACAAATCCTTAAAGATAAATAACTAAAGTGAATAAATGAGAGTAGCATATAAAAATAAATATATACATCTCCTAAACTAAAGAATCTCTAAGCGATGCATCAATAGCAATATCACCATCTAAAATTCCCACCCTCATACGACCTCTAATACTCCAAATACAAACTGTCTTCTAATAATGTCATGTCATGTTGTCCAATCACGACGAAGCAAATACGAGTACAAAGAAAGATGGGCTAGATATATATGGCCTCTACTAGGCTTTGACGGATATCTTTAAAACTGCCCTTAGGCTTGTTGAGACGTCTGCTAAGATATATTATAGCAAGTAATGACTGAAAAATAGTAATAATTTGAATACACTAATAATATGATATCAAGATGGATAATAGTAATAACATTAGTAGCATTCAAGGAAAGAACAATAAGACCTCTATTTAGGTGCTCATGTGTGTTTTATGGCACAACTTTTATACACTTCAATCCATGCATGACTACTTAATTAGAATTAACATTAGGTAAGCCGTCCTTACCTAAATGTAATTAATGACGTAGACTTGCGTAGTTAACCGTCCTAGTAACTCTACCCCATCACTCACAATATCATGAACACGATAAACAATATCAATATGAGAAACAGTAATAATAAATGAACAATATATGTATGGTATGCAAATCGAGATGTGCGAAAAGGCAGAAGAAGATGAGGTGTTTGTAATAGCTGCAGCTTTAGTTATTATTTTAATAATATTCCTAATATGTCACCATTTTACTTTATTTATTTGTGTATAGTTTAATTATTCATTTATATGTGTATATGTATTTACTTATCTATTTTTAATTTTCTAATCTTTCTCATAAATCCTAAACCTAAATTTAATTAGAAAAATTATTCTATAATGAATCTAATTTTTATTTTATTAATTTTTTTCTTTTTTCTTTTTTTATACACCTCATGGTCCAATGTGTCACCTTACTAGCCCACGACGCATCCAAGTGTCACTTAAGCCAAACCCGTCATAATTGTGAGACCTATCTCTTGATACATGTATTTTCATATGTATTCGTGTGTGTATCCTTTTTGTGTTTTGGTGCTGATGTCGTATTATGTGCCTCCGTGCCCTGTGTGGTCGTATACTCGATATGAGCTAATATTGCTAGCCTGGATTTCTTGCTTGGTTTTGTTTCTTGGTTTTCTCAATTCACATGTGTGTTGTTTTCTCTGTAAAGAAAATAAGGCAGGCAAAAGCCAACACGAGTCCCTGCTCTTAGAAATCACCCAAGCATTAGGGTGCGCAAAAATCGAACGAGTATAAAAGCGTTGGACGCGTGGCAAAAGTCTATTGGCTATTTAGCTGCAACGTTCAACTGACGAGCGTGACTTCGTTCACTGAGGTGCCAAAAGCTGCCCCTATGACTAACGGACATGTGGCCAATACTGCTCGCTGCATTAATGGCTGTCATTTAATATAGTGCAATCACAACATTAATGATAAAGCATCTATGTGACCATTGCTTGTCAATCGCAGTTGATTAACAAACAAACGGCCACGTGCCATGAAGCTCCTCATCTCATCCACAATAAAGAGGTTCCTGTATAGAGGAACAATCCTTCAAAAAATTCTTACGCCTAGGGTCGTTCCAATCGTACAGTGATTAAAAGGAACCCTTGTGCGCAGAATTATTCTCAGCCAGACCAGAGAGATTCTTGCACGCATAAAAAGTATTATATAGCTCTCGTTGTCCAGTTTGACCAGCATGAGTTCGAGGAAGCCCTCTCGTGAGGCCAAGTGAGTCCGATTTCTCTACGC
Organism: Iris macrosiphon; assembly: GCA_036927795.1. Classification (NCBI taxonomy): domain Eukaryota; kingdom Viridiplantae; phylum Streptophyta; class Magnoliopsida; order Asparagales; family Iridaceae; genus Iris; species Iris macrosiphon. The sequence continues at coordinate 43,431,365 of JAYESA010000014.1, forward strand.
AGACGTACACATGGCAAGTTTGTCGTAAAACTTATGTCACCATACAACGAATCTCAACTCCCTATAGCGGCATCGACCCAATCATGCTTATGATCGTTACTCGCCAAATTGACACTGCTTCGTACTGTACTTGAAGCCCCTCAGTCAAGATGTTCCTTCAGAAGTTCTTCTCTACAGGGCGTGCGTTGCAGAAACCTCACTCAGCGAAATGCTCCTTCGGGAACTACATCTCTTATGAGTCCTAATCGTAGAAATTCCTAACTTGCACATAAATTTTTGACTAAATCAGTATGCTGAGTACTCTTCTCGCCGGCGTAAAGGCAAAACTTTGGCCTCCGCTAAAGAAGTCTCCTTAGAGAGTAGAAAGTTCATGACTCATTCAGGCAAAGAATGCAAACCCTCTCACCTTAAATATTTCTTTTCTAAATATTTTCCTATAGGAATTATTAAATTCATCATTTCTATCCATGAATTAATATTAAATTCTTTTAGTTAATTATTTTAGACTAATTACTAAACTCTAGGCTAATTCCCTAAATCAAACATTCTTAACTAACTAATTCAAATTTTTAAGAACTAATTAAATCAAATGGGCCTAAATAACTAAATGGGCCAAATATATAAAAATCTAATTATTTATAATGGGCAGTTTCCTAAAGAAACTACTTATTTGTATTGAGACATTTTTTAGAATAATTATTTCATGTATGGGCCTTAAAAACCTAATGACCAAATAATTTCCTTTGGGCTATTCCCTTTTTTTGGGAAATAATAACCTTCTTTGGGCTTCCTACCAGCCTCAAGGCTCGACCAACCCATCTAATTTTTTCCCCTCCAAATCAAATCCAGCCATTTCCTTTCTTCTCCATTGAGAACAACATGCTCTTCTCTCCCTCACCCCCTTTCTATAACCCATTGGTTTTAAGAATCCCCCCTCCCAAAAGAACAGTACACTGTGATACCCAAACTACTCCCCTGGCAACTTCCTCTGCTGCCGAGTACAGGACCACCACCAGGGGCGGACTCAGGAATTTAAAAGAGGAGGGTCAACCTCAAATGTAAAGAAAGTCCAAAATTTTGTTAAATAAAGTTCGCTACATCAAAATTTTGTTGTTCCTCCACCATGGTTTCTCTCATATCGAACCATCAAAAAATAAAAATTATGAAGAAAAAAGTAAAACATGATGTAAATATGTATATAGAAATTAAAAATTATAAATTCCAGATAGGACAAAACATAATAATTTTTTAAAATAATAGAAATATTTAACTCGGAAGCAAATATTTAACATGCATGTAGGTCCACCCCTGACCACCACTCTATGCAACACGTAGACATCATGCTCTTTTTTCCTACAAACCTAGTACACACATCCCTTCTTCTCCTGCTTATATGAACCAACATCAGACTCCTTTCTTCCTCTTTGTACTACTTCCCTATTATCCTCCTTGAGCAACAACAATCGAATCAGCAACCATTCAAACCAAACCCCGTCGTCATAATCTATTTCCATGGCCATGTCGACGCCTTACCAACGTTACCAAGGCCGACGCACGGGGGGGTGGGGGTGGGGGTGGTGTTGCTCTATCCGGAACTAATTATATTTGCCCTTGATCTTTATTATGGGTCGGTCCTTGGTGTCATACGTGACTCTGACCTCTTATGAGATCATACTTGTAGGAGCATGGAAAATTATGAACCATGCGCCAAATGCAACTAAAGTCATGTGCCAAATGCAACTAAGGCCATGCGCCAAATGCAACTAAGCCATGTGGCAAAAGTAGCCCAAAATCCATCCTCATCCGCACTAACAAGGTGGCATTTAATGCTCTAAAAAGTCGAGCCACTGACAGTTGTGGCAGCGCCAGTACGCTTCGTAAAACGTACAGTGCCTATGTCAGCACAACGAGTATTTTCATGTGACAATGTTCCTATGAGGTAGGATTGTTATGTGTTAGCGTTCCCGTACTCCCATGCGGCAGCATTCCCATGCAGTAGAATTTTTATGCAGCAACGTTCCCATATCCTCATGCGACGGAGTTGTTATGCGGCAGTGTTCCCCTAAAACTCCACGCAACCAGATCTTTCTGTTGTAGACAACCAAGATCTTCAAGTAGTTGGCGCATGCCACATGTTACGCAGATCGAATCATGCATATGATGGGTGCCAATAACCTAGGATCTCAGCAATAGAAAATCTCAACTATTGCCACATGGCAGTTGCATCGCAGCATGCGCCCACAATGTTACAACCACATTCGGTTGAGGAGGCCATACGGTAGCTCAAAACCTGCACGCATGGATTAAAAATGCATGTGCGTGAATGATCCTCCAACATCTATAAATAACAGGGACATGTGCTTCCCAGGTACGTACGGTGAGATATTTACTCAGACGTCCAGAGACTTTGCAATCCTCTTCGGTCATCGGATCGTCAACGGAGTAAAGGAGTCAGTTGCAGTGCTCGATCACCATCATCACGCTTTTCCATATCTTCTTGAATTTGTACTTAGAATTCTTAGTGCTAGGGTTCTTTGTACTCTTTTGTTTTACCCAAATTAATATAAATGTTCGTAAAACTCTCGTATTTTTGTGATTTCGACAAAAATGAAGACTCTGCTGGGGAAGTCCTTCTCCACCGATGAGAAGGTCATGATGCAGATCGATGTAACCAAGCTGGCTTCAAACCAGAGAATGTTGGTTGTCCGCTTCGATCAACAGGCGTTTGAAGATATGTTGGACAAAACAAGTACCGCATCGAGGCTCGCAAAGTCTCACAAGACTCGTAAGACTTGGGTGGTCCAGGCCAGTAGGCCACACCCAAAGACTGTGAGCGATGTTCAGCCAACCTCCGCCACTGAGGGCGCATATGGCGTTGACGCATCCTCTGAGCCCCCATTGTTGAAAAGAACAATGCTAACTCTCAGAAGATGCACCCCCAGTAGGAGCAGAAGAGGAAATGTGCCGCATCGAACTGTAGGCGCATAAAATCCTCTGTAGGCAACAAAGCCAAATGAAGAGAGTCTGTCTTTGATAGGATCTCCCATGGCACTGTCCCCAATACCCAACTACAGGGGAATGGGGAAAATATGAATTATTTGTACTATGCGCCAGTGAGAGCTAGTCCAAAGAAGTCCAAAGCAGCCCGAGCCATGCGCGCCCGGGGTATTGCACCAGCAGTCCACCAAAAGCATGCACCACTGACCGTTACACGTATTGTTGATGGAAAATTAGATAGGGCTGACCCATGTACTTGTGCGCCAGAAGTGGGCCTACCCTCGAAGTGTCACGCCCCAGTCCCGCAGGGCCATTCGTCCTCGCCTTGGTCCCTACGGAACCGATCGTCCTCGCACGGGCGTGATGCCGTGCAAGCCTAAGATGCGCTTGCACAAGGCCAAAGCTTTGATACAAGGGCAAGTAATCTATTTGATACTGAAGCAGCGGCACACATATTGCAGAAAAGTGAAGATCACAATGGCATATGAAAATAAGCTCTTTTATTGATAATCGAAAATTGTTACAAGCGGCGCATGGCCGAGGTTACAGATCGCTCAAGCCCTCTTCTCTCGACTACAATAACACTGTTCCATACATTATGTCCCTTTATACAAAAGCAACTCAAAGCAGGCACAACTCGATGCGGCTCCAAGCATCGACTCCAGATTTCCGGCTCCTTGGGATGAGGCACGGCTATCGCTTCCTTGCACGAACAGGCACCTGAGAACAAGCAAACTGTTAGTGGGTCAGCACTTTATGCAAGTACTGGTGAGATATAAACAACTGAACAAAAGCTACACCCCCTGAAACCCACACTAAGTAAACTTGTGGCAAAACATTGCATTACTAGTGATCTTGCTAGTTTTACCTAAGTTCTTTTCATGCAGCTCGGAACTATAGTCAGATTACATCTTTTTGAAAACACAAGTTAGAAACCAGTTTTGCATATTCGATACTCAAGCATTTAAGCAACTCTAAGGGACGGTGTTCTCATCGTGTAGTGCGCAGCATGTATTATGCATCACAATCTATCTCGTTTGGGACAAAGTTATCTAGCAGACTGATCATATCGAATCAAGGCAAACATATCAAGTAGGCTATCATTCTATCAAGCGATTGAGGCAACACATCTATATGATTTCGGTCCCCGAGAAACTCAGGATTGGCAGCGGTAATCCAGCTATCCAATGACTCACATACTGGTACTATTAGCAGCTGTGACTGAGGTTCAGCTCTGCACTAATAGCCATTGTCCAACCGATGTTTGATGCATGAGTCACTATCAGATAAATCAAGATGCAGACTAAATGAATAAGCAGACTATATATATAAACTCATATTTCTTATCCCATTGCCGAACGGTTATTCCTGCAGCAGACACACAAGTTAGCAACAATTTGCATAACATAAAGTATACAGTTCTCTAGTTTCCTGTTCGTCCCTGCATCAAACAGTTAGGTATGCAAGAAGGCTAGCCTAGCATGCGCCCTAACTATATGATGGTCCCCTCATCGGGATTAGCAGTTGGGACGTACAAGCCCATCTCACTAATAGACGAGTCGCGGCTACCCAAGGACGTACAAGCCTTAGGTATCTAGATCTCTTCCCGGGCCGAACGATCCCCAGTGCCCCAGGAACCGCTCGAGAGAAAATCCTTGTGCACAAGTTGTCCTGACCAAATACGAGAATGCAAGCTCCTATCGATGCAAGATTATGCACTTAATCCAGAACAACCAAGCAAACACATCTATCAAGTCCAGATAGCCGAAGCTCACTCTCTTAATGCACATTGCCTAATAGCTATGTCTCCCCCGTAAGGTTTTTAAGCCTCAGGGTGGGCTATTAGTCTAGATTCACAAGTTCACGCTATTCTCCAAGTTCCATCTCTTCATAAGCCAACAATAAAACATATTCAAGCAAGCTAACTCTTAAACAAGTAACAAGCAAGAACAGTTCTTATAACTCTAGCATGCAAATTCTATCTCTTGTGGACAAGCATTCTAGTATTCCAGTCTAGCATACGATATAAGTGCAAGCAATCCTCTTTACTCTTGTTATTAGCATGGCAAGGTTCTATCTCGTTTCAGACAAGCATTTCTAGTTCTCTTATTAAGCAAGCAAGCAGATTCGTTTTAATGACAAGCTATGTGAGTTCTCTTATTAGCACGCTGAGTCGGTTCTATCTTTCTTCTTATGACACAATCTTATTAAGCAACAAGCATTCAAAAACTCAGATTCATTATTAAGTCGTGCAAGAATCAGAGAATGCAGTTCTGCCCACTCACTTTGATTAATCGGTCGGGAACTCTCCGAGAAGACTTCCGTTCGAGCAAGCAAGGCGATCCCACTTGTACATAGTGCCTACGCGGAGCGGGACACTACACGAAGTTTTTTTGAGATTGCTTGGGCGCAGTTGATGCACAAGAACCAAGTTGGAGAGCAAAAATTGTGATGACAAGGCCATGTGCCCAGCTTGGCTACGTGCATGAAGGGATCGATCTTACGCTAAGTCTTCCACAAACGATCTGGATGTAGTTTCTGCACAAGAACCAGGTCAGGGAGCAAATATTTCACTTTCTCACTTATGCGCAAGGTTTGGCCCCGCACACGAAGTAGGTGTAAAAGTAAAGTTTTCCTTGTCTGATATGCGCAACGTTATTAGTCACAAGCACAAGACGAGAGAAGCAACCGCTGTACATAAAGTTTTATCTCCGGGGTGCACCTGTGCCAGCATCACTATCAACTCTTGCTGCGCCAAAGCAACAGCTCTTCCAGCTAGACAGTCGGCATTCCAGCGACTGCAGTCAGCTACACAACCTTTAGAAGCATAGAAAATTAACCCCATGCGTCTCAGTGATCCAGCCCTATGTGCCTCAGTGAGCCAGCCATGCACATGCACTCCAGTGATCTAGCCCTATGCTCGTTAATTAGTCAGCCCTATACGCCAATACTCTAAGCAGTGTCTCTGTTTGCCATTAAATCAAAAGAAGAACTAAAAGAACTTGATTTGATTAACAAACTAAAGAAAGTACAAAGAAGTCCTAGAAGATGATCTAAGTACAAATTTGTTTTCTAGAGGGGGGTGACGATGGAGGGTTAGGAGTGTAGTAACTCTCTTTACTACGTGGACGGTTTGATGCAGAAGCTCTTCTCTCTCACTTGAGTGTAGGTTCACAGATAGCCAGCCAGCCCTTTGTATGAGGGTGGTACCTTACTATTTATAGCCGCCATGTGAACGTGCTATGGATGCCGCATATGTTCCTGCTTGGTGGCCGCATATGGCTACTTCAACAGCATATGATTGTAAATGTGGCCGCACGTCACGGAAAAGCTGCTACGTGAGTTCAGTTCAAATATGTTGTTGATAAGATCTTGGGGTTGTTATCAACCCGTTATGGACGTGACTTGGTCATCTGGACACGTAGTCAGCACCAACTACGCGAAGATCTCTACAATTATAACGAGAAGATCTTGTGAGCTGGAGGCCGCATAACAACTTGGCTGCATAATGGTGAGGCTGCATGGGTCTTATAACCTTATACGTGCTCTCGTTTGGGCCTTGGTCAAATGGATACTCTAGCTGCATGTTGGCGAGGTCGGATATGTGCTATCGTTCGCCTTTGCTCTGATGGACACTTTGGCTTCATGAGGACTAGGACGCATAGAGTCGAGGTCGCATGTGTGCTCTGACCGCTATATGTCCTGGCCGTATATGAGATTTTATCTAACTGAGGCTGCAAATCATCGATGTCGCATAATGTTGAAGCCGCATTGTCACCCCCACATTCCAGTTTAGGGGTATTTTTATCTTTTTATAATTAATGTGTGAATGATTGCATGATATTTAATTATTGTGATTTGATTGTTGTACTTTACCGTTGCTTCGATAATTAGAGCTCTACACTTGCCTTTGTCTTCCAACTAATTTCACACCCTTGTCCTAGACGTGCCAGACTGTAATCCTGATCCTCGTGTGACTCATAATTATGTCTTATTGTGTTTTATTTTAGTCGTACAACATTCGTCGCAACCGACTATATTTAATTCTATATAAATCTAACTTTGTATCCTTGTGTGTTCCAATCAAAATTGGAGGCACAATCTTGATCCATTTTGAGCAACCCAAATTAGAATAATATTCTATTCTGAGTCTACTTTATTTATGACACTTGTGTCCCATTTAAATTCAGTCTTTGTACTCCTAATTAATTTTAGAACACATGTTGCATTTATTTTAATCAATTAAAACCATAAACCTAACTTCGTGTAATTTTCTAATTGTTGGGCACTTTTGTGCATAAGGCATTAAGGTGTCCATCCCGTTGGACACGACGCACAAATAAACCCATTTTCTCTTTCATGTATATTTTTCCATAATTTTTAGGAATGTGTAATTAACATCAACCTCCTTGAAACCATGGCCCAAAACCTTGAACCAATGCATCATAGCCATTCATTTTAAATCTATTTGAATCATAGCCCTTAAAATACCTACTTGAGAAGGCCTTTTCCTAAGGAGTTGACCAAAGTCAAACCCTTCTAGGTCAAACCAACCCCCCCTTTTTGGTATAAATACTCTTTTACTTTTCCTTTTTTTTTTCTTAAAGCCAAATCAGCCGAATTTCCCATCATCCCCTTCCTGTTCGTTCACCTCCTTCCCATCATCTCTTTCCCTCACCCCGTCGACCCGAGACCAGTACCCCCTTCGTCGGAGCAGCCTCGTCAACTGCTGCACCCAGCCCGCAGCCGCCTGAACCGAGTCCATCCCGCGCTCGCCTGAAGCCGCTGCCAATTGTCGACTTCCCACGACTGAACGCCGAAGCACACGACTGAACGCCTAATTTTGACCCGCTAGAACCGTTGTACCCGACCAGAGCCGGCCATCCCGCCGCCGACGAGCATCCAGCACCCAACTGAACCCCGCTGCCAGTCACCCTTTCTCCTCGTTATGACCAAAAAATGCTGCACTCATCTCGACTCAGACCCCAGAGTTCGACCGGACTGACCGCTGTTCCCGCCTGCATCATCTTTCCACTGAACCGGAGAAGCCCGGAGCCACTGACCTGCTGCCAACCGACCACCTGCTGTGAAGACCCGACTTTGACTGCCCTCAACCGAACACCGCGACGACCTCGACGCACGACTCGCCCACGTACCCAGGTTCGAGTCCCCTCTCGCGTACATGTATGTGTACGCACACACGCGTATTCTTCATTGTATGCATGCGTATAATTAGCTACGATAGTATACACATATCGTATGATGGTATATTGGTGTGTTTGTATGTACATATTATATATCTATATGTATATGAACCTAATTGGTATATGTATGGTATAAGTACTAGTATATGTTTAAATATATTTTGGCATATATATATATATATATATATATATATATATATATATATATATATAAATATATATATATATATATATATATATATATAAATAAATAAATAAATAAATAAATAAATAAATATAAATAAATAAATAAATAAATAAATAAATAAATATATATATATATATATATATATATATATATATATATATAGTATCTCTCAATTAGTATAAATACATATATATATATATACGTATAGTATACATCTCCCTAATATATGTTTAATATATATATAAAGTATTAATTCTATTTAAAGTATATATATATATATATATATATATATATATATATATATATATATATATCTATCTATTATATTTGTAACTAATGGATATTTATGTATATGTTAGTTCATATTATGTATTATATGCCGATGTACTAGATGACTTGAATGTAACCACGGATACCCCATAGTTACATTGACCTGTGACCATGTAGCATGATAGCAGACTGCCATATGTATACCGACGTACTGTCCAGACCGTACCATTGACTGTCTGTTATGCACAACAACTACAGATATGACACCCCTAGCGTAGTCTCTGAGATCACTGTGTTTGATTGTGTGTGTTAGTGTAATGTCTGATATATTATTGTATTATATGATATATCTATAGGACTGTTGGATTACTCAGACGATACTTTAGAACCAGGACATTGATATTGCCAGCTAAGGACCACAGGCGAGTACATTCTCTGACAGTTTCTATTATGTTGATTATCTCTATAATTTTAGTTGTATAGCGTACATGACTCTGACACTGTTGTTTACACGAGTTGGCATGAGACCTGTCACGAGGAGTCATGATTTGGAATCCATCGTGCTAGATGGGGAAAACGGGGAAATATTAGTAGCTTATGTGATCATACCTAAACTTTACATGCATCATAGCTCATCCACACCTCACGTCGGTGCAGCCTGACCATTACATGCCTCATAGCCTGTTACATGTGATTAGCCTGACTATTGCTCGTATCATAGCTATCCGGATGGTTAGCCTAACCTTACATGAATCATAGCTAATCATATGTAATAAGCCTGATCAGTCCCAAGCCGATCACATTATATGCTGATGTTTCACACACTTAGTTAGATGTTCTTGACATGTATCTCTAGTATATTGATATAGCATTCCTTATGTTTTAGTCTTGATTCTAGCATTCACATATATACCAGTTCATTGTTCTAGCGTGCACTTGTATTTCTATTTTATTGCTAGATGTACATTGATGATGACATATGCTCCAGTATTCCATTTATTTCCACTATTTCCTTATTCCAGTATTTCTTATTGCCAATTTCATATCTGTCTTGTATTTTTTTATATTGTGTTATATTTTTTGTCAATATATGTGGAACTGCTGTTAGTGCTTGTACTTTGTTCCAATCCTGACTGGATATTTTTTCAGAGGATCTTGAGAATTTCTGTACCACACACTATGGACCGGGTATAGATGCAGACTACACACCAGAGATCTTAGAGGAGACTATTCCTTTAGAGGAGATATTAGCTGCAGTTATCTAGATAGTATTTATCTTATGCATTGAGACTTATGTTAAGTTTAATTTGAGACTTGTGGAGACTTTATGTTGGACAGCTAGACTGTGGATTATGTATATTTTGAGACATGGTGTTTAACTATGTCATTCTTCTTATCTCTTATCGTGCCTTATACTTTTATAGTTGTTGTGATTGAGTTTACATTATGAGATGTATATTGTCCTCTTTATGGAGATTAATATCATTGACATGTATTTAGTTATATAGTATTTATTGTGACCTAGACAGCGTTCTACCGTCGATTCTGCGAGGTAGGCTGGACGTACCCGCGCACTCGTGCCCCTATACCGGGTGCGGGTTGTGACACGCATAGGCGGGACACGTGGCATGGCATATTTGTCGAAGCAATTAATGCGTTAATGTAACTCATTATCTTTTTACGAGCCGTCATCTTCACGAGTCTTGAAGCTTCTGAGAGTGATGAGTGAGGTGTCAGAGCGTCTAACAGACATCAAAATCTGTGTCAGGGGGTCCTTATAGGGCCTCCCAACTCTGTGGTCGTTCAGGCCGTATATAGTATACTATGCGGCTTCTCTGCGACTTGGTTGATGTCACGACCCGCACCCAAAAATCGAGCATGAGCCGTGGGTACGTCCAGCCTACGCCGCAGAATTGGCGGTAGAACGCTGTAAAGGTCCGTTCTAGGTCAACCATATCTATCTATATCTCACTGAAAAATCCGGCATGACCTCTCCAAAAGGAGGGCAAAACCACGCAATATACATATCAATGATCTCAATCACAAAATCTAGAGGAAGAATATAAGCACGATATGATATAAACAAAGAAACAGAACCAAGAGAGCAAGACAATCCAAAATAATACAGTCCAAGCCAAAATAGCTACAACATCTCAAGCAACAAAAGAATAAGTACAGTCATCCAAAATACAAACCACTGGAAATAACCCAGGAAACCCACCTAGCTAACTAGGGTGCTATCGGCGTCTCCTCGGCGCACTCCTCCTCGGGGTCACAACAGTCGTCAACACCAGGCCCGTAGAACGTAGGGCAATAGTCCTCAGGATCCTCTGAAAAAAATATGCCCAGTCAGGACTGGAGCGAAGTACATAACTCTGAAAGCAACTCCAAATACATGGTAAGGTGTATATGACGAGCAATAGAAAAGTATACAAGATGCACAGGAAATAAATATATGCTGGAGCACAATAAGTAGCTGTAAGGTAAACTGGAGAACAATACAAGTAGTAGAAAAGTAACTGCAGGTGAGAAACATGAATACTAGCTAAGTGCCTTGAGCACAAGTTCGTTATATGATCGGCTTAGGTTGCACATGAAGAACACTACGATAACTCCGTTATGCGTGAGTTGCATAACCGACATACACATGAATACTGTTTGGCTTTGATCATATAACCAACTCCTACTCCCCTCCCCCACTAACACCATTGGATCCAACCACAATACGCTACGTACATGATAATAGCTCGCGCACACGAAGGCGAGAGCACAAGAAGCACATGATAGCATATGAGAATCAATACCCGAAGCACATGATGAAATACACGTGATAGAGTACCCGCTGAACACAGTAAGAGGGATAGCATCTCATGACGGGATCCACTAGTACCAGCTCGTGTAATAATGTGTCAGAATCAAGTATCACAGTTCTAGAACAGGTGATATAAACGCTATCATGAAATGGAAACTATCAGAGGTAGGTACTCGCCTGATGTCCTGAGCAACTGATGAGAATCGAGATCCGGACAGGTGTCGCAAGGACCTAATGCGAAAAGCAAGGATTAAACAGGGTTCTAAGCATTAAAACTGATATAAAATAATTAAAAAAGGCTTCTAGGGCTATTCTAGGTCGAACGGGTCAAACCAGTAAAATTCGGGTCAAAAAGTCAACCCGGGGTCCAAAAAGTCGACTCTAGGTCAAAACTAGGTCAAACGTTGACTTTTACGGTCAACGAGGACAAATTTGGTCAAAGCTGGGTCAAACTAGGGTGCCCCTGAAATTCTAGGTCAAACCGAGCTCATTAAGCTACTAAACTCACAAACTCGCCTAATCGAGATACCGGGATACCCTCGGTATCCGATACCTCGCCCTAGGCCACGCACCCCGCCTAAACCCGCTAAAACCTATGCTAGCACGCGTAATTATATATATACAAACATATAAAAATCACTCCAAAGCATTTCCTAGGCTAATGCTCAAATACCCCGCTCAAAACTTAATACCTTGAATATCTCAAGGTATCGAGATACCTCGGTATCTCAAGGTATTGAGGTTTCGCTCTAAAGCCCTCTAACTAGCTATCTAGCTATTAATTATGCACCTAGTTATTAATCTAGGCTAGGTAATATAGATACCTATCATATTTATATATATCTAAATAGGTATCTACCTATATACATATATATCCACACATATATACCCATTACCTTACCCAACTCTTAAAAATATACATATATACCTATCAAGATATCTATCTATCTATCTAATCTATCTAATACTCTATCTATCTATTAATCTAGCATATATATATCTATCAATCTATCCAACTACCTATCTATCTTATCATTAACTTATCTATCAACTAATAGCTATCTAGCTATCTAACTATCTATTCATCTTATTATCTATCTATCTTTATATATATATAGATCTATATCTCTAATATCTAGATCTATCTAACTAATACTCTAACTATTATCTATTATCTATCCCTCGCCAACACCCCTCGCTACTAGCCTCGCTGCTGCCTAGAGCTTGCTGCTGCTGCTGCTTGTGCTGATCCTGCTGCTGCTGCTCTTGCTACTGCTGCTGCTGGCTTCATATGGCTGCTGCTGCTGGCCCATGTTGCTGCTGCTGTTGGGGGCAGCAGCTGCTGCTGCTGTGCAGTGGCTGGCCCCCCCCTCCAACTCACACACACACACACACACCTATATATATACCTATATATCACTCTATATATATATATATATATACATACATATATATATATCTATATATATATAACTAGATACATATATATAAACACCTACAACTCTATATTCTAACACACACTAACACACTCACACACACACTAAAACACATAACAACACACACACACACATGAATATATATACCTAGCTACATATATATAAACACCTATATTAATATATATATGCACAAATACAAATACATATATACATAGATATATACCAATACACTCACACACTCTAAGATATATATATATACACATAGACATATACATATACAAGTACATAAATATAAATACACACATATATATATAAATATATATAAATAAACACACATACATATATATAAATATATATATATATAGACACATATAAATACAAACACAACCACGCACACAACACTCAAACCACACGCCCTACTCACGTCCAACGACCCCGACACTCACCAATACCCTAAATATATAAAATATAGCCCGAAAACTCTAGCACACACTCCCCGATACTAACCCAACGTGCGTACAAGCCCGAAACGAGGAAACCAAGTCGAAATGGCCGTTCGGTCATTTCGACGAACACGTGGTGCGCGGCTCGGAAAACCTCCTGAAACGCACACCAAACGAACTCGGAATCGGCCCAAAATTTACCCACGCGCTCTACACGATGTCTAGATCCTAGAAAAAAGTGGTCCTGCATCGATTCTAGGTCCGTGGTGAAAACGCGCACGCACTTAGAATCGGCGACGATGAAAAGCCCCAATTTCGCCCGAAACGCCCGTTTCTCCGCGACACGGCTTCCCGTGTCCGAACGGAGACACGCACTCACCCTCTAGACATCCGACAATGTCTACCTAGGTCCATCTAACCTAGGGCATCACCCAAAATTGGGCCAAATTCGGATTCCACCCGAATTCGACACAAAACCTAATGTCAAAGTCTCTAAACTCACCCAAACTAGTTCCAACTTCCTCCTACGGGTAGGGTTAGGATCTAGGAGGGTTCTACAACACTAATTATACTACACAAAAATAATTAGGAAGGGAAAAGTTAGGTTTTACCTCTTGGGAGTTGGAATCCCAAGGCCAAAGTCTCACAACCCCTAGAAATCACCTCCCTCAAGCTCCAAGCCACCAAATCTAGCTCTCACACTAGATCTAAGCTCCTCACACCTAGGTTAGAGAAAATGGAAGGTTAGGGTTAGCTTAAAGAAGAAGGAATGGAAGAAAGAAAGAAGAAAAGTGAAGAGAAGCTTACTTGGAAGAAGAAGGAAGAAGAAAGGAGAAGTGGAGAAGAAGAAATGAAGAAGAAGAAGAAGTGGAAGAAGTGGAATGCAAAGAGGGGGGCTGCTGCTGGAATTCCACGGGTGGGGGTAGGTAGGGCCGGCCTTGGGTAATTAAAGAGGGTTCCACTAAGTCCAAATGACCAAAATGCCCTCCCGTAACTCGGTTTTGGGTTCCGGGTTCCAAATGCGCTCAAACTAGCTCCAAATCTCTCCAACTAACCTCCTAAAAATAAAATAATAAATCTAAGCCCCAAAATAAATCTCACAAGGGTGTGGGCTGGGTCGGACATGGGTCCACTAGGGTCGAACATGGGTCCAGGCTAGCCAAAACCCTAAAACAATCAAAATAAAAATAAGACAAGCACTAATTAATTATAAATATAAATAATTAAATACAATACACTATTTATCAAATAAAAAAAAAACCCTATTTTCTAGAATTGGGTAGTGACAAGTCTACCCTCCTTAAAATAATTTCGTCCTCGAAATTAAAAGACGAAACTAGGACAGGAATGCAAAGAAAGAACCATACCTCAGGGCTCGAAGAGATAGGGGTATCGCTCGCGCATTTCATCCTCCCTCTCCCAGGTCGACTCCCCTGGAGAGTGATGCCTCCACGTGACGCGAACCAAGGGAATAGTCTGGTTCCTCAACACCTTCTCCCGCCGATCCAGAATCTCCACCGGTTGCTCTGGATAGCTAAGAGTAGGGCCCACTGCGATCTCCGAGTGATCCAATACGTGACTGGGATCCGCCACGTACCGTCTCAACTGCGACACGTGGAACACATCATGAACTCCCTCCAGCGTAGGCGGCAACTCAAGCCTATACGCCACGGCGCCGACCCTCTCGAGGACACGGAAGGGTCCGACGAAACGTGGGCTAAGCTTCCCGCCTCCACCGAAGCGAATAGTGCCCCGCGTCGGAGAAATCCTCAGGAACACCAGATCTCCAACCTAGCACAAACAAGGTCTCTGCACTTAGTCTAAAACAAGCAATCACAAGCAACACAAGAACAAAATCTAGATTCTAAGCTATACCTCGAACTCCAAAGGTCTCCGGTGGCTATCGGCCCAATGCCGCTGCCTGTCCTGCGCTACCCGAAGTCTATCTCTAATGAGCTTGACCTTCTCCGCTGCATCAACCACCATCTTCGGGCCAAGCAAAGCTCTCTCACCTATATCATCCCATGACAACGGAGTGCGATACCTCCGTCCATACAACGCCTCAAAAGGTGATATCTCGATACTGGCTTGGTAGCTGTTGTTGTAAGCAAACTCTACCAAGTGCAAGTGATCCTCCCAAGAGCCTCTGAAATCCAAAACACAGGTCCGAAGCATGTCCTCAAGCGTCTGAATGGTCCTCTCTGACTGACCATCTGTCTGCGGGTGATACGCACTACTAAACTTGAGCTGGGTGCCCAAGCTAGCCTGCAGACTCCTCCAGAAATACGAAGTAAAGCGACTGTCCCGATCTGATACTATGCTCACTGGAACTCCATGCAGTCTGACTATCTGGCGCACATACATCTCTGCGAGTCTCTCTGTAGACGTACCCACTTTGAATGGTAGGAAGTGGGCCGATTTGGTCAACCTGTCCACGATGACCCAAATCGCATCCTTCCCGCATGGAGAATGGGGAAGTCCAGAAACAAAATCCATGGTCACATGCTCCTATTTCCACTCTGGAATGGGTAACGGCTGGAGTAATCCTTCTGGCCTCTGCCTCTCCGCCTTCACCTGCTGGCACACTAAGCATCGGGATACGAAGCGTGCTGCCTCCCGCTTCATCTTGTACCACCATACATGCTGTCTCAGATCTCTATACATCTTATTGGCACCTGGATGCATAGAGTACTGGGATCGATGCGCCTCCTGGAGAACCTCCTCGTGCAACGACCCACTCGGCACACACAACCTGGTACCGTGCCGCAAAGAACCATCATCAGCAATGGTGAAGTCATCTGCTAATCCCATCTGAACCTGCTCCCTGATGCTCCTCAGGGACTCATCCTCAAACTGTGTAGCCCTGATCCGGTCTACCAACTCTGACTGAATCTGCAGTCCCCACATCTGCATCTCAACTCCAGGCACTATCACCTCAATGCCCAAGCTCTCTAGATCTGCCAGAAGATAACGATCTGTAGTCAGGCATATAGCTACCGGATACCTGCTCAATGCATCCGTAACTACGTTCGCCTTCCCTGGATGATACTGCAATGATATATCGAAGTCTTTCATCAACTCCAACCATCTCCTCTGCCTCATGTTCAGCTCTTTTTGGGTAAACACATACTTCAAGCTCTTGTGGTATGTGAAGATCTCCACACGCTCTCCGTATAAATGGTGTTTCCACAACTTCAGAGCAAAAATGACCGCTGCCAACTCCAAATCGTGGGTAGGGTAATTCTTCTCATGAGGACGTAATTGCCTGGAAGCATAGGCAATCACCCTCCCATTCTGCTGTAACACACAACCTAGTCCCTTCCCTGATGCATCACTATAGATAGTGAATCCTCCAGAACCTGATGGCAACGTCAACACTGGAGCTGTCGTCAACCTCCTCTTCAGCTCATCAAAGGCGATCTGGCACTCCTCTGACCAAAAAAACTCTACGTCCTTCCGAGTCAGCCTGGACAACGGCTCTGCAATCCGGGAAAAATCCTGAATAAATCACCTGTAGTAGCCTGCCAGTCCCAAGAAACTCCTGACCTCGGCTACTAAACTCGGAGCACTCCATGCCTCAACTGCCCTGATCTTTCTCGGATCCACCGAGATACCCTCTCCAGTCACTACATGACCAAGGAATTCAACCTTGTCAAGGAAGAACTCACACTTCGAAAGCTTTCCATAAAGCTTCTCCTTCCTGAGAGTCTCCAGCACTATCCTCAGATGCTCCTCGTGCTCCTCTGGGGTCTTCGAATACACCAAGATGTCATCTATAAACACCACCACAAACCTGTCCAGATGCTGATGGAACACCTTATTCATCAGATTCATGAACACTGCTGGGGCATTAGTTAACCCAAACGGCATCACCAAGAACTCATACTGTCCATATCTGGTCCGAAAAGCTGTCTTCGGAATATCCTCCTTCCTGACTTTCACCTGGTGGTAGCCTGTCCTCAGATCAATCCTGGAAAACACCCTCGCTCCGCTCAACTGGTCAAAAAGATCATCAATACGCGGCAGCGGATACTTGTTCTTGATTGTGAGGCTGTTCAGAGCCCTGTAGTCGATACACATCCGTATCGACCCATCCTTCTTCGGCACAAAAAGTACCGGAGCACCCCACGAAGAAGAACTAGATCTGATAAATCCCTTGTCCTGAAGCTCATCCACCTGCTTCTTCAACTCTATCAGCTCACTATTGCTGACTCTATAGACGTGCTGGGATATCGGCTCCGTGCCTGGCACCAAGTCTATAGAGAACTCCACGTCTCTGTCCGGAGGTAACCCTGGCAACTCCTCCGGAAAGACATCCATATACTCCTCTATCAGTGGATGTAGCGACCTCGGCTCTACCACCAGGGCTCCGCAGAAGACTCCCTCGGTCTGCTCCGCTGCTCCTCTGGCAAACTGAAACTCTGGCTCACCCGGCGGACTAAACAAAACTCTGCCTCCACGACAATCTATACTAGCACAATGCGTACTCAACCAATCCATCCCGATTACAACATCGTAACTCGGAAGTGGCATTACGAGTAGGCACACACTCAACTCCCGGCCTCCCAAGGTAACTCTTCGGTCTCTGCAAACATCACGGACTAGGATGATACCACCCCCGGTCGTGATCTTGCAGAGTCTAGCTAAAGGTTCAGCAACAAGATGGTGTCTAACAGCAAAAGATACAGACACAAAGCTATGGGAAGCACCAGAATCAAATAAAGCAAGTGCTGGAATAGAATCAAGGAGAACAGAACCTGAGATAACATCACCAACTGGCTCGGCCTCGTCCACTGTCAGGGCAAAAGCTCGCCCCTGCTGTCCTCCTCGGTGCTGCTATCCGCGTATCCGTGCGGAACCAAGTGAGGGCAAGGTCGAACATTTGGCTGCCCGCTGCCTCTATCTGCATGCTGGCTGGGATCATCGCCAGCCTGAAAATGCCCTCTATATGCTCGATCCAGTCGTCGGCGTACAGGATCCCCTCTGTGCTGCGAAACTCCTTAGGCCGCATCCTTTGAAAATCGATAATAGTACCCGGCCTAGGATACTGAGCCTGCTCTGGCTGTGGCTGGATCTGAGCCACTCTGTCGACCGCTGTCAAAGCCACCTGATGAGCATTCTCAATGCCCATCCTCAAAACATCTGCCTGGCGGTGCTGCGCATCCATCATCTCTCGGAAGAATGCGAACAACTGCGTAGCATCCACTGGCGCAGGCGGTGGTGGAGGAGGTACCACCGGGACAACTGGGGTGGCTCTCGGATCAATGGGAGTAAGGGGATCTCCGAGAGAAACTGAAGCTCCCTCAACCGCAGGAGTGGCGAGTGGAGCGGTAGCGGCTGCCGGACGTCGAGCAGGTCGAGAGGTGGCAGACCTCTCGGTGGCAGCTGCTGGGGCGGTGCGCTGAGATCTGGTCTTCGGAGGAATCCTGAACACAGATCAAAAGAAGTCAATATAGTGCATGAAACGATAACATCAATGAAGGACAGTAATATTACAAAAGAAACAATTTCAGAAAAATTAAAGATAGCAAAAGGAAGTAGGAAGGGTCCTAGTTGTGATTGAGCACACTCTCTCTCAGCCTATCTCCTATATCCTATTGCAGGTAACCCTAAAAAGCAGACCTGCATGGGCCACCACCAAAAACGTGTCACGACCCGCACCCGAAAATCGGGCATGAATCGTGGGTACGTCCAGCCTACGCCGCAGAATCGGCGGTAGAACGCTGTAAAGGTCCGTTCTAGGTCAACCATATCTATCTATATCTTATTAAAAATCCGGCATGACCTCTCCAAAAGGAGGGCAAAACCACGCAATATATATATCAATGATCTCAATCACAAAATCTAGAGGAAGAATATAAGCACGATATGATATAAACAAAGAAACAGAACCAAGAGAGCAAGACAATCCAAAATAATACAGTCCAAGCCAAAATAGCTACAACATCTCAAGCAACAAAAGAATAAGTACAGTCATCCAAAATACAAACCACTGGAAATAACCCAGGAAACCCACCTAGCTAACTAGGGTGCTATCGGCGTCTCCTCGGCGCACTCCTCCTCGGGGTCACAACAGTCGTCAACACCAGGCCCGTAGAACGTAGGGCAATAGTCCTCAGGATCCTCTGGAAAAAATATGCCCAGTCAGGACTGGTGCGAAGTACATAACTCTGAAAGCAACTCCAAATACATGGTAAGGTGTATATGACGAGCAATAAAAAAGTATACAAGATGCACAGGAAATAAATATATGCTGGAGCACAATAAGTAGCTGTAAGGTAAACTGGAGAACAATACAAGTAGTGAAAAAGTAACTGCAGGTGAGAAACATGAATACTAGCTAAGTGCCTTGAGCACAAGTTCATTATATGATCAGCTTAGGTTGCACATGAGGAACACTACGATAACTCCGTTATGCGTGAGTTGCATAACCGACATACACATGAATACTGTTTGGCTTTGATCATATAACCAACTCCTACTCTCCTCCCCCACTAACACCATTGGATCCAACCACAACATGCTACGTACATGATAATAGCTCGCACATACGAAGGCGAGAGCACAAGAAGCACATGATAGCACATGAGAATTAATACCCGAAGCACATGATGAAATACACGTGATAGAGTACCCGCTGAACATGGTAAGGGGGATAGCATCTAATGACGGGATCCACTAGTACCAGCTCGTGTAATAATGTGTCAGAATCAAGTATCACAGTTCTAGAACAGGTGATATAAACGCTATCATGAAATGGAAACTATCAGAGGTAGGTACTCGCTTGATGTCCTGAGCAACTGATGAGAATCGAGATCCGGACCGGTGTCGCAAGGACCTAATGCGAAAAGCAAGGATTAAACAGGGTTCTAAGCATTAAAACTGATATAAAATAATTAAAAATAGCCTTCTAGGGCTATTCTAGGTCGAACGGGTTAAACCAGTGAAATTCGGGTCAAAAAGTCAACCCGGAGTCCAAAAAGTCAACTCTAGGTCAAAACTAGGTCAAACGTTGACTTTTACGGTCAACGAGGACAAATTTGGTCAAAGCTGGGTCAAACTAGGGTGCCCCTGAAATTTTAGGTCAAACCGAGCTCATTAAGCTACTAAACTCACAAACTCGCCTAATCGAGATACCGGGATACCCTCGGTATCCGATACCTCGCCCTAGGCCACGCACCCCGCCTAAACCCGCTAAAACCTATGCTAGCACGCGTAATTATATATATACAAACATATAAAAATCACTCCAAAGTATTTCCTAGGCTAATGCTCAAATACCCCGCTCGAAACTTAATACCTTGAATATCTCAAGGTATCGAGATACCTCGGTATCTCAAGGTATTGAGGTTTCGCTCTAAAGCCCTCTAACTAGCTATCTAGCTATTAATTATGCACCTAGTTATTAATCTAGGCTAGGTAATATAGATACCTATCATATTTATATATATCTAAATAGGTATCTACCTATATACATATATATCCACACATATATACCCATTACCTTACCCAACTCTTAAAAATATACATATATACCTATCAAGATATCTATCTATCTATCTAATCTATCTAATACTCTATCTATCTATTAATCTAGCATATATATATATCTATCAATCTATCCAACTACCTATCTATCTTATCATTAACTTATCTATCAACTAATAGCTATCTAGCTATCTAACTATCTATTCATCTTATTATCTATCTATCTTTATATATATATAGATCTATATCTCTAATATCTAGATCTATCTAACTAATACTCTAACTATTATCTATTACCTATCCCTCGCCAACACCCCTCGCTACTAGCCTCGCTGCTGCCTAGAGCTTGCTGCTGCTGCTGCTTGTGCTGATCCTGCTGCTGCTGCTCTTGCTACTGCTGCTGCTGGCTTCATATGGCTGCTGCTGCTGCCCCATGTTGCTGCTGCTGTTGGGGGCAGCAGCTGCTGCTGCTGTGCAGTGGCTGGCCCCCCCTCCAACTCACATACACACACACACACACACACACCTATATATATACCTATATATCACTCTATATATATATATACATACATATATATATCTATATATATATAACTAGATACATATATATAAACACCTACAACTCTATATTCTAACACACACTAACACACTCACACACACACTAAAACACATAACAACACACACACACACATGAATATATATACCTAGCTACATATATATAAACACCTATATTAATATATATATGCACAAATACAAATACATATATACATAGATATATACCAATACACTCACACACTCTAAGATATATATATATACACATAGACATATACATATACAAGTACATAAATATAAATACACACATATATATATAAATATATATACATAAACACACATACATATATATAAATATATATATATATAGACACATATAAATACAAACACAACCACGCACACAACACTCAAACCACACGCCCTACTCACGCCCAACGACCCCGACACTCACCAATACCCTAAAATATATAAAATATAGCCCGAAAACTCTAGCACACACTCCCCGATACTAACCCAACGTGCGTACAAGCCCGAAACGAGGAAACCAAGTCGAAATGGTCGTTCGGTCATTTCGACGAACACGTGGTGCGCGGCTCGGAAAACCTCCTGAAACGCACACCAAACGAACTCGGAATCGGCCCAAAATTTACCCATGCGCTCTACACGATGTCTAGATCCTAGAAAAAGCAGTCCACGTCGATTCTAGGTCCGTGGCGGAAACGCGCATGCACTTAGAATCGGCGACGACGAAAAGCCCCAATTTTGCCCGAAATTCTCGTTTCTCCGCGACACGGCTTCCCGTGTCCGAACGGAGACATGCACTCACCATCTAGACACCCGACAACATCTACCTAGGTCCATCTAACCTAGGGCATCACCCAAAATTGGGTCAAATTCGGATTCCACCCGAATTCGACACAAAACCTAATGTCAAAGTCTCTAAACTCACCCAAACTAGTTCCAACTTCCTCCTACGGGTAGGGTTAGGATCTAGGAGGGTTCTACAACACTAATTACACTACACAAAAATAATTAGGAAGGGAAAAGTTAGGTTTTACCTCTTGGGAGTTGGAATCCCAAGGCCAAAGTCTCACAACCCCTAGAAATTACCTCCCTCAAGCTCCAAGCCACCAAATCTAGCTCTCACACTAGATCTAAGCTTCTCACACCTAGGTTAGAGAAAATGGAAGGTTAGGGTTAGCTTAAAGAAGAAGGAATGGAAGAAAGAAAGAAGAAAAGTGAAGAGAAGCTTACTTGGAAGAAGAAGGAAGAAGAAAGGAGAAGTGGAGAAGAAGAAATGAAGAAGAAGAAGAAGTGGAAGAAGTGGAATGCAAAGAGGGGGGCTGCTGCTGGAATTCCACGGGTGGGGGTAGGTAGGGCCGGCCTTGGGTAATTAAAGAGGGTTCCACTAAGTCCAAATGACCAAAATGCCCTCCCGTAACTCGGTTTTGGGTTCCGGGTTCCAAATGCGCTCAAACTAGCTCCAAATCTCTCCAACTAACCTCCTAAAAATAAAATAATAAATCTAAGCCCCAAAATAATTCTCACAAGGGTGTGGACTGGGTCGGACATGGGTCCACTAGGGTCGGACATGGGTCCAGGCTAGCCAAAACCCTAAAACAATCAAAATAAAAATAAGACAAGCACTAATTAATTATAAATATAAATAATTAAATACAATACACTATTTATCAAATAAAAAAAAAAGCCCTATTTTCTAGAATTGGGTAGTGACAGTTGATCAGGCCGCATGTGGCTTCTTTGCGGAATATTGAGGGGGCATGACCTTTATGCGGCCTGCATAATTTTTTTATGCATTTATAAGACCCCCTTCAAATTTTCCAAAATGATAAGTTTGGAATACTTTGAAAGAAGCATGTACGAGGGCTATTGGCCGCATATGCAAGTCATGCCACATAGCCTCGTTGCCGCATAGTTGTCTCTGACAGGCTGTCCGATCACTAAATGAGAAGATTTTCTCTATCTTTGACCGGATCTCTTGGATTTTTTTGCCGTCTCCTAACTGGATCTCTTAGGATTTTTGAGGAGATTAAAGAGGATCTCACGGATCGAGGTATCAGGTTCATCTCATTAACTGCTCGGTTCATTGCCTCGATCCTTTCACGCACTTTTGGAGCCTATAAATAGGCAGTCAGGGAGAAAGAGAGAACTTTTATCTCTTTGCTTTCTTTCTCCTTTTCCTGCGAAGGATGCCGCAGGCTGTGACCCTTCCCGCTGAGGAGTTTTTCAGGGGCGGTCTTGATCCTTGGCCTCCTGATTCTGGTACTTTACTCGGAGGTAGGGGAGTACTGTGTCCTTCGTGTCATACTTCCATAGACACAGAGACACCCATGCACAGTCTTGCTGCATGGATGAGAAATCGTCTAGAATATGCACAGACTTTTTACACAGCATTGCCTCATGGATGAGAGAATATCACGAACATGTTCTTCATTAGTCTGTAGTATGAATGGGCAACCATCATACGGCAACTAAAATCCTGCAGTATGGATAAAGACTGGACCTGGACATGCGACAACCATGACTCTATCGCATGGATGAAGGTTCAATCCGAACATGAGACCACCATGGCTCTGTTGCATGGATGGAGGCTTGACCCGATATGCGACCATCGTGGATCTATCATATGGAAGACACCTCATGCGCCGACTAGGCTCTGCCGCATGTCGTCAATTTTGTCTTTGTATGCTGATATCATATGATTTTCTTGTGCATGCTTTGTCCCTCTCGTGCGGCTCATGATAGAGCATGGAAGGATATCATAACACCCTTTGTTCGGGGTAAAGACCAACTTTATGTGGCGGTTCACCACGAACTGATCTAGGATACGAGGATGAACATCCAGCATCGTGCGCTGAGCTGTTCTTGTTTATGCAGCGTGCCAGCTTTGTTTCTCCCTTTTATGCAGTTTGCTATCGTCCGGGAGACTGAGGGGTCGATGACAAGATTTTAATTAATTGTCATTTCTGTCGTCGATCTTCTCACATGATTGTAGAGCGCCTGCTCCTGCTTCTTCCTTGCTAACCGTCGATATGGATTTTTTTCATATACTGAGGTTTGCACTGTGGAGGGATGATCCAGAAAGCATTGAGTTCTGCTGCGGGCTCGACTTGTGTCAGTAGAAATGACATCACGGAGGGGCCATTCTAATAAAAAATGTTTGTATCAACGAGACTTCATGGACACCCTTTAAAACAGATTTCCATCATATGTACTAATGACCTTGAATACTAATAAATTTTTTTTGAATGTAATGGATTTCTATCATATGTACTCATGATCTTGAATATTAATCAATAAAGTCTCTCATTTTTTAGAATTTTGTATGTTTTGGACTTTTGGGTATTGTACTAGAGGTAATATGGACGTATTAAAATACCGTAGCCTTTTAAGGATATCCCTCTGGGGGATCTTTGGTGGACCTATTACTTATTGTGCATGAGGGTTCAAGTAATAAGTTTAAAACATGTCTTGCCAGAGGTGGTTTGGTCGTGGCAAGTTTGGTGGACTTAACACCATTGGCGCACTTAAACTTAAGTGCAGGTGATAATTTGAGATGACAACTAGTGATAGTCGTAGGGAGAGGTTTGCTCAGAGGTCACTTCGATATGGCACACTCTCAGGGGAGGATGTGGGGGCGACAGCTCAGAGGTGACGTAGATGTGAGCTGATCAATAGCCATACCGAGAGTTTAGGTACGATCCTGGTATTTTTGTGGAAGAAGAAGGAAGCGTGCCAGAAGTAATATGGACGTGGTTGTTTGCTTCTATTAAGAATATCCCACTGGAGAATTTTTGGCGGACTTATTATTTGTTGCGCACTAGAGTACAAGTAATAAGTTCAAAAATAATCCCTATCAGAGGTAATATGGATGTAATATATTTTGTGGGTCCATTACTTTTTTGCGCATGTTAGTACAATTAATAGGTTTGAGACAAGTCCTGCCAGAGGTGATATGGACATGGCAGTTTTTGTGGACCTAACACCGCTGGTGTATCTTGGTGAGTATGGGTGATAAGTGGGGATGACAACCGATATCAGAGGTAATTTGAACGTGTTGATCGATAGCCGAGACCCGGAGAGTTTGCTCAAAGGTATTATGGACGTGGCAAACTTAGCTGGAGAGAAATGTGAGAAAAGTGGTTTAGAGATAATATGGATATGAACCAATTATTTGAGGACTTACTGGGGAG
Source organism: Iris macrosiphon (assembly GCA_036927795.1). Taxonomy (NCBI): domain Eukaryota; kingdom Viridiplantae; phylum Streptophyta; class Magnoliopsida; order Asparagales; family Iridaceae; genus Iris; species Iris macrosiphon. The sequence goes on from JAYESA010000014.1 coordinate 43,456,968, forward strand.
TAGTTTAATGAGGGTGGTCCACCTGAGAGTGTAGATAGATCTGAGGGTTGCTCCAATAGGGAGACTATAGGGATGATAGCTCAGAGGTACTCGTGAGCTAACAAATACTAGTTTTTTGGGTGGTCCAAGCGGGAGTGCACCTGTGGACCTGAGGACTGCTCCGTTGGGGAGACTTTGGGGATCCATCATCCGTTGCGTATCCAGGACTCCTGGATACAGATAATGGCTTTTATAGAAATTTTCAAAGAAGGAGAAAAAGTTGTTCATAGGCACTTGCTGGGGGTAAAAAACTAAGAGTGTAGAGATGTACATCTGGGTTATCCCGCTAGTGATGAGGGAAGTACAAGTCAAGTTTAGATATAGTGCTTTTTCAGAAATTTGTCGTTGATAGACATCATGTGCAAGTCGCCATTAGATTTTGCTATCCGGTAGGCGCCATTGGAGAATACGAACTCCACGATGAACGGGCCCTCCCTTTTAGGCTAAAATTTATCAGCTGTCTTATGGATCATAACCATTAGTCTCCTTACGGTTAGGACGAGATCACCCACTTGGTTGGTCCTCTTCTTCAACCGTTTATTAAAGTCTCCAGAGAGACGCGCCTGGTACAGCTCAATGCGCTGCAGAGCAAAGAGTCTTTTTTGTTTAGTGCTTCCAACTCTTGTAGTCGTCGGTGATGGTTATCGTCCACGGTTAGCTGATTGGAGAGAACCACTCGGAGTGAAGGGATTTAGATCTCGAGGTAGAGGACCGCTTCATTTTCGAACACCAAAGAGAATGGCGTACTTCCTGTAGCTGTTTGGACCGTTGTACAGTAGGCCCAGAGACATTCACCCAGCTTCTCATTCCAGTCGCGCTTGTTGGATGACACAAATTTCTTGAGAAGCTTGATAATATTTTTGTTGAATGCCTCAGCCAACCCATTTGTCGCTGGGTTGTAGGCAGTCGATGCCATATTTTGAATTCAATTTTTATCGCAGAACCGGTAGAATGCATGACTTGCGAACTATGAACCATTGTCATGAATGATCCTTCATGGCAAGTCAAAATGGTATATGACGTGATGCTTGACGAAGTTGATCACGTTGGATATCTTGACTTCCGCGAGTGGTACTGCTTATGTCCACTTGGAGAACTAGTCGGTGATGGCCAGGATAAACCAGTGCCCCTTAGACGAAGGTGGACTTATTGGTTGACGATATATATTCCCTATGCCTCGAACGTCCAGGATGCTACCGTTGGGCATAGGAACTCCGATGGCTACTGGATAAAGTTTGCGTGGATTTGGCATGCTTGGCACTTTCTTGCATAGTCAACGGCATCTGCTACCATTGTGGGCCAGTAGTAACCCATTCTCCGGAGACGGTCCTGTAGTTTTGGGCCAGGTTGGTATGCACCACAGACGCCATCGTGAGCTTTGTGGAGGGCCTGCTTCTCTTCTACATTCGATAGGCATCGTAGCCGAAGGCCGTCGTAGGACCGACGATACAATATTTTGGTAGTTGTATCATAATAGAACCAGATAGAACGTCTTCTGATTGAAGTGGCTTTCTTTGGATTTTTGGGTAGAATTCTATAGATCGCGTAGTCAATGAATGAGAGTCTCCAGTCCTGGGTATCAGTGTGTACTTCCGTCGCGTAGCTCAGACATAGGCAGAGATTATTTTTGGGGCAAACTAGCTCTTGATCGACCACTGTGATTAGTTGATGGGTGTTGTCTGGAATGGCCAAGGAGGCAGCGAGTTCGGCCAGGGCGTCACCCTCAATGTTCTACAGCTGAGGGAGGTGCTCAATGAAGAATCTCTCGAAGGTTGAGATGATGCCAAGTGCAGCTTGGTGGTACAAATTAGGTCTCCATTTCGGACTTTATATTCACCTTAGACTTGGTTGACTATCAACTTGGAGTCACCGTATGCCTTTAAATAGTCCACCCCACTTGTTTAGCACACTACCAGAATAAGTTAAATTAGCGACGTAAAGAAACGTTGCTAAATAATCAATAAACATCGCTAAATAATTTTAGCGACGTAATTAGCGATATTTTACTGAAGTCACCCTTAAGCTAGTCGCTGACAGGAAAAATATCGCCAAACGTCGCTATGCCGACATTTTCTAGCGACATAAATGCATCGCTAGATTAATGACGTTTAGCGACGCAACGTCGCTAATTAGTGATGTGTATATTTGTCGCTTTATGTCGCAAATTAGCGACGTACGTAGCGATGTTTATAGTGACGTTACTATGACCTGGAAATACTGCCATGTCAGCAAGTTGCGACGGATAGTGACTTTGTTTAGCGACATGTATAGCGACATAACTAGCGATATTTTTAGCAACGTAATTAGCGACGTATTTAGCGACGTGGCTGAACGTCGCTAAACGTCGCTAAAAATTGCTAAAAATGTCGCTAATGATACAGTAAAAAAATAAAAAAAATTGAATACTAAATTGTTTCCAAACTATTATTCCTACAGTTTATTAATTCTTGATCTGTACAAATAGACCCAGAGCAACCCTCCGTTGAATTTACTGGGTTCGCCGACCCCCTTGGGTTGAACACTCAACACCGGTAAATTAATATATATTTAATATGAATAATATAATAAAATTTAAAGAAAACAAAATATTAAAATTAAAAACTGAACCAGGAGAAAATATCGTCGTAAAGAATACATCAAATATCTATACAACTGAGTCTCATCCTAAAGAATACAAAGAATACAGCAAATTAAAAGCCTCGTCCTAAAGAATACAAAAAATAATGTTTGAAACACAAACAATCAATAATAAAACGGTCCTAACTAGGACTGCTGCGGATATGTAGGAGGATGACCACCGACGCGCATAAAGGATAAGAACAAATCATACTGCTCCTATGAAAATGACACCGATGTCGATGGAGAAGGCAGTGACGTCGGTGGAGTCAGTGTCAATATAGGCGCACCAAGAGGACGTATCCGCTCCAACTCTGTGAGTCACTGGTTGTAAGAATCCATGGTAGATAACAGCCTTGTACTGCTATGAACCATTGAATCCTGCATCATCGTCAGCCTCTCGCCCATGGTTAGTTGTGATGCCTGCAGCTCCGTCACGCTGCGCTTTATCGAGGCTCTAAGATCAGCTGTCAAATCCCAGAGCTCCATGATGCTGCGCTCGAGCATATCAAATCGTGCGATGAGCGTCGCATCGTCCGCCTGCGGCTGGGACCGGGGCTCCTCCTCCATCCTTTGCAGCAACTCATCACGGAGAGACGTAATCTGACGGTCAACGGCCTCCTGGACTCGGGCCGACGACTGCGAGGACTGTGGAGAATGCGCACTTGTCGGGGAGACCCTAGATGACTGCGTCGCAACCAAGGCTCCATATGATCCCGTACTGTAGTACGTACCCCTCTGGAGACCACCAGCAGCGGTAACCCACAGCTCTTCCGCCGACGGAGCTGGAATGGACTGCGAGGAAGTACCAGCCTCTCCAACTGTAGGTGCACTAGCCATCGTCCGCTCACGCAGCCTAAGATACTCGGCCTAGAAAAGTTTGGATACTCGATAATTGCCTAAGTTATATTAAAATTAACACAAAGTAAAGTAATACTTACATAGGTCTGCGAGGCCCTCCCATCAATGAGATTTTCGTCCTTTCGATGGGTGGCCATGAAGACAGTCACCATGTTTGCATCCTTACCCCTCTGTACCTGTTAAAAATATATTATTTAGTACTAAAATTAAATATTTTTTTACTACCATTTTATCGTACTTACATTAAAATAATATATCTTAAATTAAAATATACCAAACAACGGAAATGTTCCATCATCAGAATCGAGCCACCACACCACTTTGCAGTATTCCGCCTAGCCGCCTTGGCCTTCTCAGACCTTTCCTTGTACCTCGGATCATCGAATCTAGACCTCATCGCAGTCCACTGCTCAGGCATGATCTAACCTTGGATCGATTTTTCAGCACGATCACGAGCCTTCTGGTCATCCAGATCATCATAGATAAGCTTGGCGGCAGCAGTAGGAAACAACCGCTCGATCAACTCAGCCCGGTACGGAGGATAGAAATACGTTTGCTACAATAAATAATTTAGTAAGTGAGCATCACGGATAAGTTATATAATATGCATAAATTAGAGGATTTATATAATATACTTTTACCTTGAAGTACGTAAACCAGAACGCCTTCCTCTCCTCCGGAGCTTCAGAGTAGTTGATCCAAGGGCCACCATAGTTGTTCCTCAGAAAGAGGCCCAGGCGTCTCTGAACCGACGATAGACGATATCTATACAGAGATAATTATTTTGATCGGAAAAGTCAATATATGATGAATAAAAAAATACACGATATATATGATGCTAAACCATCTAATTAACTTACTTTGTACCGTCGGCCCAAATCTCTCTGTCCTCATCTCCTCCGGAGGTGCGCATGGAGGATCTAGCTGATGTTGGGACAACGTCGGCTCGACCTCCTCCATATGCTCATCTATCTCCTTGGTTCCGTCAGTAGGAGGAATGCTGGATGAGGGAGTACTATCAGGCCTGGAACTACTCGTCCCAGGAGTGATGCCACATAACGTCATCGCAGTCGGAGATATGACTGATCGATATACTGGAGTACTGGGCGACGAGAATCCAGAACCAGCAGTAGGCAGTACCGGAGGAGCACTCTGTCTACCTCGGGACTTGCCGAAACCTCCGTGTTATCCTGTCATACCTGATAACGACATATAATGAATAAAGAAATATACAAATATATAGTACATTCTACAGTCAAAATATTATACATATCTCACAGCATTCATAGAATTGTACAGTAAATAATTAGTGATGTCACAAGTCTAAATGGATAATGCATTCTACAATCAAAATATAATATATATATTCGTCAAAATAGTATATTCTACAGTCAAAATATAGTATATTCTACAGGCAAAATATTTTATTTTCAATCATCTTCAGAAAATTTATCTTGTTCGGCTTCCTCATCCTCCTCATCCTCTTGCTCTTCCTCTTTCTCCTCCTCATCTTCACTTTCATCTACTTCATCTTCGTCTTTCTCTTCGGATAATTCTACATCTTCTACATTATTACTCGTGTAATGAGTAACTTCCGTTGAGTCCACATCTACAATATTTGTTACAAGAGGTAGCCTTGATATCTACGCTTGTAGTTTATATCCACAAGGCCATGCTTGTCAATTTTTTAATCTTGATCTTGAACCGGATCGAATAATTCATACTTGAATAGCACGATATTAGCAGGTTTTGTGCCATAATTATATGTCAACTCTACAATCTCTCGTAAGATGCCAAAAAAATCATTGCCTGGATCGACGTCTTTGTAGTTCAAAGATTTGATACACAAACAACTGTTTTTCGTGGAATCAAGATCCAGAAAGCTGTCTCTGATAGGAGCATTTATTGACTTGAACCTAAACCCATTCACACAAAAACTTGGCCATATTTTAACGGCAGTAATTGGTCCCTTGGCTAGAGTTCTAATAGATTCAGTCTCAGGTGTTATTAGACGATCGACCTAAATACCAAAGTAGCGATAATAAGTTATTTATTTTGTAAGTGCAGAAATAAAAAGTAATTACCAAGCTCCTTACATATGCGCTCAACCAAGAAGAAAAATGGCATCTCATTTCTTGTTCTACTTCTTCGTCTATTATGTAGGGTCTAACCGACCTCAACTCATCATTATATGTGCTGAAAAATAATAAAGCAACTGCTGATTAGTAGCATAATAGTAGCTTATACTATTATATTAAGATAATGTAAACGTGGACATATTAATTACTTACCCCTCTAGCTTCTCTACTTCATCATCGTCGCAATTGAGTAATATATACAACTGAGCAGCCCTTAGCTCGTCATCATTCAAATATCTCTTCTTTATTTTCTCCGAAGGCTTTCCGGATGCATTGAATACTTTGAGTATTGCAACATTAGATTCCTGATATCCGTCGTCATTTCTTGGAGCTCTCGTTCTATTAGTAGCAATATGAGGTTTGAAATACGTCGAGCAAAAGTTTATAATCTCCTCGAGAATATAAGCTTCATAAATAGAGCCCTCAACCCGTGCCTTGTTTTTCACCTTTCTCTTTAGGTGATTCAGATGCCGCTCAAAGGAGTACATCCACTGATAACCGACAGGACCACCAACACGTACCTCATAGGAAAGATGAATTGACAAATGCTCCATAGAGTCAAAGAATCCAGGAGGAAACACCTTCTCGAGCTTACATAGTATTACCGTAATGTCCTTCTCTTGCTTTTCTAGACGATCGACGAGCAACTTAGTAGAACAAAGATCTCTGAAGAATATGCTGAGCTCTGTCAATGGATCTCAAATGACCTGCGGTAAGAATTCCCGAAATACAATCGGAATTAATCTCCCCATGAATACGTGACAAACGTGGCTCTTCATACCCGCCAATTTATTCTCCTTGAGGTCGGCGCATCTTCTCAAGTTTGACACGTACCCATCTGAAAACTTTAGATTCTGAATCCACCTACAAAGTCTTCCTTTATCCTCTTTCTCCAGTGAGAAAACTGACTTAGGCTGCTTTAACTTTTCATTCCCCTCCTCTATCAAATACAACACAAAACGTCTACATATTTTTTTAAGTCCAACCTGGCCTTCGGATTGTCTTTCTACTTCCCTTTTACCTCCATTACGGTATTAAATATGTTATCAAACATATTCTTCTTGATATGCATGACATCAAGGTTATGTCTAATCAGATTGGTGCTCCAATATGGCTGATCCCAGAATTTACTCCTCTTCGTCCAGTTATGGGTGCGACCAAATCCGTCACACTTGTACCCCTTAGTAGGCTTTTTGATAGCACTTGGTAAATCTTTTATCTCTTCACATATCGTGTATCCGGGCCACCTTGGCGGTGAATTGGCCTTCTCCACAACGCCCGTATGAGGTAAATCTTTTACCTCTTTCCATATCGTGCATCTGGGCTACCTAAAAATTTTTCGATGATAATCAAAGAAGCACGGTTTACCTCTGTGTTTCAAATGGAAAGCCTTAGTACGGTCCATACAATACGGATATGACAGACGACCATGAGTGCTCTATCCCGATAATATTTTATAGGCTGAAAAGTCATTGATGGTCCACATAAGTGCTGCCCTCATCTGAAAATTTTGCTTTCTAGAAACATCGTACGTGTTGGCACCTACTTCCCACAGCTGATTCAACTCATCTATCAAAGGCTGTAAATACACATCGATGTTCCTCTTCGGATTGTTCGGACCCAGAATAATAACGATTAGGAACATATACGGAGTCTTCATGCACATCCAAGGTGGTAGATTATATGGAGTGACGATCATAGGCCAATATGAATACTGGGAGCCCAAAAGTCCGAATGGGATAAAATCGTCAGAGGAGAGCCCCAATCTGACATTACGCGATTCCGAAGCAAAATCTGGATACTCTCGATCAAAGTGCTTCCATGCTTCTCCATCGGATGGATGATCCAATACTCCTTCGATCTGTTTTCGCCTGTGCCAACTCATATTTTCTGCAGTCTCTTTAACCATAAACAACCTCTGCAACCGCGACATCAAAGGCAAGTAGTGCATCAAATCAGTAGGCTTCCTTGCACCGACAGACTTTCCTCTACCAGTGGCCTTGTAGCGATCAGCACCACAGAATATACATGCATCTTTATCCTTGTCGTCTTTGTAGTATAACATGCACCCATTACGACATGCATCAATTTTCTCGTATCCCATCTAGAGCGATCTCACCATCCTCTTAGATCGGTAGAAGTCTTTAGGCAACTTTGCACCCTCGGGCAAGATCTCTATTATCATATCGATCAGTCGAATATAGCATTCTTGCGACATATTAAAATCGGATTTGATGCTCAATAATCTTGTAACCACCTCCAACGGTGAATGATCCTCACAACCAGGATATAATGGAGTCCTTGCATTCTCCAACAACTCTATAAACTTTGCAGCATCGACATTCGGTGCCTCCTCAGCTGTATTGTGATTGTCCGAATTGAAACTAGGCCCCGCTGTATCAAAAACCATGTTCACCCACCCGTCGTCGTAAGCAGCGTGGTCGTAGACATCCATATACGGCTCCACATAAGGCTTCGACTCCTATGCTAGTGACAGCAGTTCTCCGTACGTGATCCACTGATAGTAATTCGGTTTGAAGCCCTTCGAGTACAAATAATATGTGACTTCCACTTCTGGATGATATTTTAAGTTGCGATATCTCACACACAGACACTTAATTTTGGTTCCGTCCATGTACTGAGGGAACGCCTTGGCGAACTGCAGGAACTGTTGTACACCCTCAATGAATTCATCCCACATACCGCACATGTCATTAAGATGACGGTTGTACATCCACGAATGATGACGTAGATAGTAATTTATATCCATTTCTTGATACTTCTGCAAAAATGACAGTATGTGTCCTATAAATCGTTAAATACAGTATGATTCTTTGGAGGAAGGTAAGAACTGCTCTAACTTGATATACAATGCCTTATGTATGTGTGTGTGTGTGCATATGGTTTGAGTGATTAAGTGAGCTCGGGTCACTAGGGAGAGCACTTCACAGTTTTCAGTGTGCATTATTTAGCAGTGAAGGGAGAGCAGTGTGCCAGTATGTATCCAAAAATGATAGTATGTGTCATATAAATCGTTACTTTTTTCTTCATAAAGGAGTTGTAGTAGTTATTGGTCATGAACAACATAAGGCCTATATATTCTCAATGTTTAAAGAAAAAATAATAGTTGGATGTCATTTTATATGTTCATAATTAGTGCCTCAAGCTTACCAGGTGCCCAAGGAGTTGGCATAATACTCTATAGGCATAGGCCCGAATCTAATATAAAATGGTTTGTCTCCCAGAACAAAAAGAATAAGGGTATTCTTCCAAAACTTGGCAGTTTCAGCAATCTCTTTTGCCGTGAAGGAGGCACACTGCTTATCCCCTACTTGCTTTGGTTTCACAAAGTATTATCTTTATTGCTATGATAGAACCCAGCATGACAGGTCTCCGTATAGGATTTGCTAGGTCCTTGGAAACCTAATAGTGGAGCCCTAGTCGACACGCCTTGGGTTGCAGTATGGGTTACCCCACATCTGCCAACTCCTTACTGAGAGGAGGATAGCACGAGATCTCCTTGCTGAGGGGGGGGGGGAAGGGCACGAGAGCCCCTCGTGGATGCCTATAGGTGCCTCCTCCCACCGAACCTCCCGACTACCCAACTCCCAAGTTTCCTTGCCCACCCCGAATCTCTTTGTCGCCTCGCTTGACGAGAGCAGTCCCCGTCAGCCCAAAGTGTCGCATCTCCACCTTATGGATCGGCCGCTTCCTATGCATGACCATAGTCTAGCCACCTTTCTCTGCTCTCTGTGTGCCACCCACTCCAACTTTTGTAGCACTGGAAGAACTAAGATCCCAGGTCAAAAACCCTAACCCTAGGTCCTGTCGCCTCATGCTGCAAAACCCTAACCCTAGTTTTGGATTAGGGTTAGTGTCATGTGTGTGTGTGTCATGTCTGTGTCAGTGTCATGCCGTATCTTGAGAGAGAGAGAGAGAGAGAGAGAGAGAGAGAGAGAGAGAGAGAGTTTACCTAGAGAAGGAGGAGGAGGGGGATGCCGGAGTAGGCCGCTGTGGAGGACGTCGATCATCGTAGAGGGGGGGTGGGGAACACCGCGGGTTTTGAAATTTTGGAAAATTTTGACAAAAAGAGGAAATCGAAATCGATCCCTAATTGTTAAAATTTTAGCGACGTTTAGCGATGTCAAATAAAAATATCGCTAACAGAAATATTTTGCGATGTGTAGACGTCGCTAAACACGTCGCTAAATATAAATGTCATTAAATATATCGCTAAATTATAAAATTCAGCGACGTTTATCGACCTTAGATAACTTATAGCGACTATTCTTTTAAAAAACTAAATTATAGTCGCTAAACGTCGCTATATGTCGCCAAACAGCGGCTTATAGCGACGTTAATATTTGGAGTCGCTGATATCTTTAATATTAGCGATGTTTTACCTTAACGTCGCTAAAAATGTCGCTAATCCCGTAATTTTTAGTAGTAGCAAGTTGGAGTCCAATAATGAGAGCGTTGTATTCTGCATGTTGTTGGAGCATGGCTCCTTAAGGGAATAAGATCGATTAATGACCAAATTTTAGGGGAAGATTAATAGTATCCCAACTCCAGCAACGATATTTCCTTTGGGCCCTGCTCTCGAAGCACCGTCGAAGAATATCCGCCAGATAGCTTCGCACGAAATCACATTTGAGTTTGCGACTTCGTCTGGAATCTCGTCATAGAGTTTTAAAGTTTATAGCACCGGATGTGCTGCCAGGAAGTCGGCCAGTGCTTGACCCTTGACGGCTTTCTGTGGAACAAATACCATATCATATGGGGATAATAGTATCACCCAGGTAGATAAACAGGAACTGAGCGCCCCTGGTTTGGTCATGAGAACTCTGAGAGGATTGACTCGTGAGATCACATAAATGGTTTATTCTGTCACATAATGCCGAGTCTTCTGGATAGCGAATACAAGAGCAAGGCATTCATTTTCGATAGGGGTGTACCTATGCTCTGCGTCAACCATCATTCGACTGAGATAATAGATGACCTATTCGTGACCCGCATCACTATTTTGGGCTAATAGATCACCGAGGGAGTGATCCATTGCACGCACATAAAGTAGGAAGGGCTTTTCCACGACCGGGGCCACCACCACTGGAGGGTTTGATAGGTATTCCTTGATGTCGTCTAACGTGAATTGGCATTCTTCATTCCAGACAAAGGAGATACCATTTTTTATGAGCTTGGTGAACGACTGATAACGCCTAGAGAGGTTTGATATAAATAATCTGATGTATGACAATCTTCCTTGCAAGTCGCGGAGTTCCCAGAGGTTCTTTGGCGGCTTCATCTCCAAGATTGCTCTGGTTTTGTCGGGATCTACGTTAATACCCCTGGAAGTGATGATAAAGCCCAGTAATTTGTCTCTGGAGACTCCCAGGAAGGATTTGGTAGGGTTTATCTTGAGCTGGTACATACGCATAAGGTCGAACATAGTCTTCAAGTCCCTGAGGTGATCATCTTTGGAGCGTCTCTTGACAATGATGTCATCAACGTAATATTCTACTGTCTTGTGCAGATGTTCAAAAAAAATAATGCTCATAGATTGTTGGTATGTAGCACCCGCGTTCTTCAAACTGAAGGGCATGACTATGTAGCAGTATACTCCTATTGGTGTTCTGAAAGATGTATGCTTCATATCTTCATGAGACATCTTGGTTTGATTGTAGCCTGAGAATACATCCATGAAGGATATGCACTCGAAGCCACAAGTATTGTCTATAAGAATATCGATGATCGAAAGAGGAAACTTGTCCTTAGGGTACGCTAAATTTAGATCACGAAAGTCGATGCAGATCTGGATCTTTTTATTCATTTTGACGACGGGCACGATGTTGGCCACCAAATCTGGATGTTGTTCCTCATGGATGAAGCCACTAGCGATCAGTTTATTGATTTCAGCTTCAATGGCGTTCATGATATCCGGGCAGAACTACCATTACTGTTGTTTGACAGGCTTGGCATCCCACAAGATATTGAGCTTGTGGACCGCGATTTGGGGGTCCAGTCCTGGCATGTCTTCGTAGCTCCAAGCAAACATATCAATGTATTCCCTGATAAGCTATAGTAGAGATTTTCGGTCATTGTCGGACAAACTTCTGCTAACGAAGATAGGCTTGGGGGAGGATTTTTTGCCCATATTGACTTGTACAACTTCATCCTCGGTAGGAGGTTCTCGTTATTCAAACCGCATCTCCAATTGTGCGTCTAGGCATTGGGCCTACGATTCTACTTTAAAGAGTTCCTGTGAATCTTTATCGTCTTCCTCAGGGTCCGCTGACACCATGTTGGCAGACAATGTTTGCTTGAACATCTCTCCGATAATGACGTCAGAGTCCCAAGCGAAAGATTGTGAAGAGTGGGAGTGAATCTAATCTTTTTCATCTGAGCCTTTGGGGGTTATAGAAGGTATTACGTACCCTAAGCCATGCTTGGTTTTATGGTAGCAATCCTCGTACTTGCCTGCAGGAACAGGGAGATGCAGGGGCAGCCGTTGGCCCTTGCCGTAGTTTAAACCTAGGTTATTTTTAAGATCATAACCTATCTTCTAGATGAGGTATTTGGCTTCACTGTTGAACTGGTAGAGTTGTATTTTGCTGGTGTCGGGTTCTGGCTCTTGTTCCTCCGGGATGAAGGACCAGAGGCATTCAACCCTGTCGAAGATGATGGGTTTGTCTTTCTATTTTCTTGCTGGAACCGTGAAGTAGGAACCTTGGCTTAGGAGGATCTGGTTTACTACGTAGGTGATAGTCACCTGTGTTTGCAGATGAAGGCCCAGATCATGTTCCATGGAATACAATGTGCTTATATGTGCAAGTTTGAAGTAGTTCGAAGATAACCCTTTATTAATAAAATAAGGTAAATTTTCTTTGGGGATTACATCATCGAGAGAAGAGACGTTAGCATGAGCAGCCACGCACTCCTCTAGTTCATCTTTCTTGAGGACTACCCCCAGCGTAAGCGAAGGTTTCGGTGGATTCCTGCATAGTTTTACCACCAGGGGTTCGAAATTTGTAAGAGGTGTCGAAGATTCCCTTGGTGGTCTTCGAAGGCGAACGACCATAGGCGTAGATAACTCCAGATGTTCCCTCTATAGTTGATTCGGCCTATGAAGGTGAATGACCAGAGGTTTGAATATTGTAGACGGTGTCGAATCTTCCTTTGGTAGTCGATTCGGGTGCCTTCCTGTGCAGTTTCATGACAAGGGAAGCATTGTGCCGAGAATATGTGCCATTAGACGAACTCTCAAGGGTTTATCTGTTATAGTCCCGGTATCTGCCTCATTGTCAGCATCATTGCCACCTTCATCTCGGTGTGCTTGCTTGTAGAGGATTGAATCGGAGTAGTAGGCCTTGACCCCTTTAAACGGGTCTATGTCCACGAATTCTGTCTTGACCGTGCCATGGTCATCCACATACTTTAAATATTGGTGTAGAGTTGATTGCAGTATCATGTATTAGTGTATCCATGGTCATCCCAGCAGGACATTATAGGATACCTCGACGTCAATGACATAGCAAGTGACCTCTGTCTTCAAGTCGTCGATCTGGCATTTCAAACAAATCTTGCCCATAGGATAACTTCTTCCAATGTTGAAGCCACTAATGGCAGTATTGGTGGCTGCCAGACGATGCATCAGGATGCCCAAGGTCTGAAGCAGACCCCGCAGGATGATACTAATTGATGAACCGGGATTGATGTGCATCCGATCCACCTTAATGGCGCCGATGTATCCTGTGTAATACAGGGGACGATCATTTCAGTTGTACTTTAGCAACATATCCTATTGCGAGAACGTGATATTGGGTATTGCCTCCATGATAATATTATAGTGGGGGAAAGCAGCCGGGTCCTCAGCTGGCGGTTTGACAAGCGCTAGGTAGGTGTCGACATTTTATAGTGCCTCACTCAGAGCAGCCCGAGTGTCTTTGGAAAGCCGCAGAAGCTCGAATAATGACAACTTCGTCAGAGTATTGGCCAGTTGTGTTAGGATGTCAAAGTTATAGGATTTTTTTAATCCCTGAGCTACATCTTTGTGCATCGGTTTATCGAAGCGAACCTCCTTTTGCTTAGATTTGTCTGCCGCGGGAGGCTGGGATGGACCTGTCTCAGAGGTCGTAGGTATTGTAGGAGTATCACCGTCGGGGGAGTTATAATCCCGCTGGTAGGTGAGTCCTGACTCGGTTGCTCCTGCCATGGCTTTCTCAGTGGTGGGGGACATCGTATGGCAGGATTTGGCTTTTCGTATTTTTGACCTGACGGTGGAAGGCGTTGTTTGCTGCGTCAAGTCTGGGACAAGATCCGGGTGGACTCACATAATTTTGTCCTGAGGTATAGTAAGAGGTGTTAGCCCGGCTACTTGATCGCGAGCTGGTGGAAGATTGCTTACCTCCATTGTTGCCATCGGGATCGGTATGACTCTGTCCTGGGCCTTTGATGTCGAAAAGTCATCGAACTAGAGAGACACCATGTTGGCAACAACAGTCACATCATCGAAGTTTAGGAAGAAGGCCTTGGTATCGATTAGACGCTGGATGTAACACTTTAAGGTATAGCAGTCCCGCGTCGGGTGGTGGACGTAGCGGTACAAGTGACAATACTTTGGGTTATTTAAGTCTGCCGCTTCCGACGGGCGTTTGACATCGGGGAGCGAATGTTTACCTCCCTGTATCAGCCTGTCAAAGATGGACGTGACATCACCATATTTGGAAGAGTATGTCTCCTTTGGTTTTGGAGCCTCAGCCTATTTTTGCTCAGGCCTCTCGGTTACGTTGGCGACCATAGCCTGCTTTCCTTTTCCGTCGCGACTGGTATAGCCGCTATTGTTGTTGTTGTTGTTGTTGTTGTTGTTGTGAGAACGCTTTCCCCTATCGTCAGTGATAGGGATTTGTATTCCCAAGATTTGGGCGTCCTTGACCTTCTTCTCGGTTTTGACGGCACTTATAATGAACGTCGTCCAGTCTTTAAACCCACCCAGAGGCTGGCGGCCAGAAGTAGGTTTCTCCGGCACATCTCCATCATCGTCATCTCAGGATTATCATGAGGCAGCCTCAATGCAGCTTGTCAGAACTGCTCAATATAATTTCATACAAGCTTAATTTTTCCCTGGATGACATCCATCAAGGAGGACATCGTCATATCTTTTCTTGTCTCATAGAATCTTCTGAGGAAGAGACTCTTGAGATCGTCGAACGATGAGATACAGTTATCTTAGAGGCTGCTGAACCAATCGAAGGCTACCCCGGACAATGCCCCGATGAAGAGCCTGGTAAGAATAGAATAATGGTAGGGTAGATGCCCTATTGCGGTCTTGAAGTAGCTCATGTATCGGCAGGGGGAGGACTTCCTGTCAAATATTTTAATATTGAAGGTTTTGTACTTGGGCGAATATGGTATATCCCTCCATTCTAGCGGATATGGTTATCGTACTCCATGATCGCAAAGTAAATCCTAATTTTCCATGGAATCCAGGCGGGCTCGGAGTTCTCGGACCTCCCTCATCGCTTTCCTAGCTTCATCTGTCGTGGAAGAAGCAACCGACTCTGGTAGAGCATGATGGCCGCCAACGGGGGGAGCGATTGCATTTGAATATGCATTAGTTCCAAGGTCTTGTCCTGAGGCCCTTGGTGGTTGGGAGGCTACAATCTCCTTGATATCTAGCACTGCTTGGGTCGAGGCTTGCATTGACTCACTCATAATATGCATCATGGCTTCGAGGGTTTCGAGGTGCTGCCGTTCACTGGGGTCTTTATAATCGTCCTCTGCCATACATGCGTTCTTACATGAGGTGAGTAGGAAGGGACGGTTGACGTAGCACTTTCTGCCTCGGACTCTTGTAGTGAATAGTCGTCGGAGAGATCTGGTAGTGTTGCATCATGTTCGGACTCTGACAGAATACTACCCCCAGCATATGAGGTTGTTCCTTGAGAATCGCTAGCTCATCAAAATGTTGAATTGTTATGTAGGTCCGGAGGATTACCACCTCCAACTTGTGCAACCCTAATAGTTCTGAGGAAGAACTACCCCCAGCGGCTGGGAGCTTCTGCTTCGAGCGGGTGCTCTAGAAAACATATTCTACAGATCTTGCTGCTTGTCCTTCTGGTAGTCGCCTTCGTAATGCACTGGTAGAGAGCGATGTACTGGTGGTACTCGACTTATTTTCTCCCTTGGTGGTGGAAATCTTTCGAGTCTAGTAGTATGAGGCAAAGGGTAGCTCCTTCTTCTCCTCTGGTACTTGCTCCTAATCTCTGGGTTGTTGTCGGATTGGTACTTTTTGGTGCAGTCGCTGGAAGGCTGACTTCCTGTTTGTGGGTGTTGCCACTTTGTTGCATCAACAATTGATAATGATCCTGGCATAGTGATATCCTGGAGAGGATATTTCACTGACCACAGTCTTTTCCCTCGCCTTGCGCTTGTGATTGATCACATTATGCAAGTCAAGCAAGGGTTGTTCCACCTTTATACCCTTTTGTGGGTCCGGAAGGACCGAGCGCATAGGTGCGTAGGTGTTGTATTTGCTTCTTGATTCGGGGTTCGTATAAGAACTTCCCTTGAATCGTCAGCGGAAGACTTTTGAGATCGACGTTGTCCATTTGTCGCTGCGGGCTGGACGCACGAGGTGATCTTATATAGCTTCCCATCATGGGCTCGTGTAACGGTTAATGGTGCCTGCTGACGGTCAACTAACTAGACTGTTGCTTGAACCTGACGAGCTCGCACTGTCCCAGGCTTCTTTGACTTAGCACCTGCAGTCGTGTAGTATAAAGAGTCCAAGTTTGGGCTTTTGCCATTTTCGACGAGCCTCATAGGATCTGTGCCGCACGAGATACGGTCAAAAATATAAGTTCTATTGCTATCAGGGCCGCATACGACCGTCCTCCTGTGGCTGTGAGCTGGTGTCGCATGGTCAGTCTTATGTGGCCTTCTTCTTGGCCGCATAGAACCTGCCTCAGCACCAAAACGTCTGGCATCGTTGTGCTTTTCTCTAGCAGAGTCTAGGTGCTGAGGAGTTTCTGCGTCAGACGGTGATGCCGCCTAGACGTGGACGTCCTGGTTGTTCGCCTGACGACCATCATCAGCAACAGAGTGAGAGGCAGAAAGCATCTGCTCCGTAGTTAGGCGAGGTGCAATGGCCTTTGCTACCCACGTCTTGAGGGTCTTCTTGGGCTTGGCTAGCCTTGGTGAAGGACTACCAATTCCTTTAGAGAGCATTTTCTTAAACGCTTGCTAGTCGAAGCGGACTACTAGCATCTTTTATGTTGAGCCAAGCTTGGCTGCATCGGACTGCGTCACCAACTTCTCATCAGAGAAAAATGAACTCCACAACAGAGTCATTATTTTGTTTGCCATTAAATCAAAAAGAGAACTAAAAGAACATGATTTGATTAACAAACTAAAGAAAGTACAAAGAAGTCCTACAGGACGATCTAAGTAAAAATTTATTTTCTAGGGGGGGTGACGATGGAGGGTTTGGAGTGTACCAACTCTCTTTACTCCATGGACTATCCGATGTAGAATCTCTTCTTTCTCGCTTGAGTGTAGGTTCATAGATAGCCAGCCAACCCATTTTATGGGTGTGGTACCTTTCTATTTATAACCGTCCTGTGGATGTGCTATGGATGTCGCATATGTTCCTGCTTGGTGGCCGCATTGGGCTACTTCAATAGCATGCGGTTATAACTGTGGCCGCACGTCACGGGGAAGATGCTACATGATTTTAGTTTAGATATGTTGTTGATGAGATCTCGGGGTTGTTATCAACCCATTGTTGGCGTAACTTATTCAGCTGGACAAGTAGTTAGCACCAACTGTGCGAAGATCTCTGCAGTTATAACGAAAAGATCTTGTGAGCTGGAGGTCACATAACAACTTGGCCGCATAATAGTGAGGCTGTGTGGGTCTTATAGCCGCATACATGCTCTCGTTTGGGCCTTGGTTGAATGGACACTCTGGCCACATGTTGGCGAGGCCGCATATGTGCTATCGTCCACCTTTGGTCTGATGGACACTTTGGCTTCATGAGGACGATAACGCATAGAGTTGTGGCCGCATGTGTGCTCTGGACGCATATGTTTCCTGGCCGCATATGAGATTTTATCTGAATGAGACAACATATCATCGAGGCCGCATAATGTTGAAGCCGCATAGGCGAGTGTCACTACCATATTTTCTAGGAAAGGATATTTTAGTAATTTCATAATTAATTAAATATTGTGCATAATTATAATTATTTGTTGTATTATTTAATTATTGTTAGATGTTATTTATTTATTTTGGACTTGTGTTAGTAGATCTAACTAGTTTAGTTTAGACTCATGGACAAACATGTATTAATTGTTAGATTTGAGCCCAATTAGAAAGCCCATTAATTAGGAGATGGATTAAAATTAATTAAACCATTAGAGTAGAAGCTTCCCTCCTTAATTATTTTTTTATGAGAGACCCCAAGGGGTATAATGGACATTGCATAGTGACTTGAGGAAGGGAAAAGTGGGGCCAGCCTATTAAAGAGGGGGAATTGAATTCTCTCTTCTCTTTTTATTTCAAAACTAGATCTAGAATTTATCTTAACCAAATTCCTTCATTCCCACTTTATTTTTCTTCCAAATTTTATCCCAATTCTTTCCCAAATCACCATTGGAGACTAGTGGAGCAAGGATCTAGAAGGAGGAAGCAAGGATCTATAAAGAGGAGCAAGGATCTACAAGTTGGAGGCCAATTTTATCACATTTAGAGGTTTCATTGGGAATCCATCTCCCAATAAGTAAAATTCAATTTTTTTCCTTAATTTAGATTCTAAATCTGAGATTTAACCATTAGAAATTAACACATATGCATAGGCTACCAATAGGATTTGGTTTTGTGTTCATAGGAGGCCTATTAAGAAAGTTATTGTACTTTTTGTGTCAATTTTGGGAAAATTCCGAGATTGATATTTGTTATGTGTGTCAATTGGCCCTATAGATCAATTTGACATATTCTTGTGTGTTTGGGGCTAGTTTCGTATCCACAATTGGGTACGTGTAGGTCGTATCCCAATAATTTGGTGATACGTATTGATTTGGAAGTTTTTCCTCTGACATGGGACTTTGAGCATGTTATATTTTGACACGGACACGTAAAATTATATTTAACTCTTCGTATTATTCATAAATAATATATATGACTTGTTCGAGTCCTTCGGGATACGTTTGGATATGTGGTGGACTCATGTCGCATGCGTATCCTAGATCTAGTGAGATACGGGATGATACGTTCTATGTGTGTACAATTTAATTATAGATCTAATTCTCTTATGTTCTTATTCATTGAGAAGTATAATTATATATATATATATATATATATATATATATATATATATATACTGTTGTGTATATATATTTATGTAATGTTGTGTCTTAGATCTATGTATATACTATATGTGTATATATTGTATGTAACTATTCTTCTACATGTATATATATTTATATATGGTAGTATGTATAGATATGCATATGTTAAGTAGATATTTATGTGTTCTTATATTTTTATTTATATAATGTATGTTGTATATTGTGTATGTGTTTATATATACGTATACGTATGTGTATTGTTATAAATATGTTACTATATATGTGTATATTACTATATAGATATTATGTACATATATATGTATGGGTGTATGTATATTTATTAGTAGTATTATATGCATATTGTATATATATATTATGTGGTTTATATATATATTATTATATATATATATAGTGTATATATATATATATATATATATACATATATATATATATATATATATATATATATATATATATATATATATATATATATATATATATATATTGTAATAGAGGGAGGGGCAGGAGCTATAGCGACAGCAGCGTGCGTCGCAGAAGCAACAGCAACATCCGCTATAGCAACAGCAGGAAGCGTCGCAGCAGCAGCAGTAATATCCAGCAGCAGCAGCAGCAAGAGCATCGATGACAAACTGCAGGAATCCGTCACCATAACAGTAGTATCAGCTGCCGTATCAGGGGCTATAGAGACAATTTTTTGCGATAGCTGCAGAGGTTCATCACTAAAATAGCCGAGTATCAGCAGCAACTGTGGTTTCAGCGACGGCAGATAGGGGCCTTTAGCGACAGTTTGACAATTATATATATATATATATATGGTAATTAATTTATATATAAATATGTTCCTAATTGCTATTGTATTTTAGTATACTATATATAGATATATGTAGTGTAGCATATATTATTTTAAAGGGTAGTTAGCATAAGTAAAGTAGTGGGTATTACCTTGAGATACCAAGGTAAGTACCAAAGTAATTGGTGATACCCAAGGTATTGGGTTTGGGTATCAATATTATGGTTTAGTGTTGTGATACCAAGTTGGTTCAAAACTAAGGCATCTATTTAATGTTTGTAATTATGATTTATATAATAAATAATTATTTGATATTAAAACGTGATATTTTTCTTTTGTTTTACGTATCCAGAGATACGGTATCCTAGTACCCTAAGATATAGTTTATGACCTAGACTTTAGTATTTGAACCCAATATCCTTGTGTTAGACTTTTGCAACCTAGAAATAGGTAGTTGACCATAGTTGACCATAGTTGACCTTAGAGTTGACCTAGTTGACTTTTGACTTAGAGTTGACTTGTTGACCTAGAAGTTGACCAGTTTAACTTATTTTTTTTCTGAAACCTTGTATTGATGTTGTATTCCATATCTAGGTCTCCGAGGCAGCGTATCAGACATCTGTGAGACTATTCTTTGGACTTCAGACGAGTACATTCTCTTATAGTTTCTCATTTATGATATTCTCTATGTTCATTGTATCTAGTGTAGATATCCATATTTCTTGACATGATGGTTACACGGATTGGTATATCCGGTTCTCGTCATAAGATGTTATTCCTTGTATATGGTGTATCTGTGCAAGTCTTGTTTTATTGGTTATCTTGTGCATGTACAGACATTGATTCTCTGGAAGATTTGCTACCTTTCTAAAGAATCTCGTGCCATAGCATACCATGATGGGATCTATTATACCAATCGGGGTAGGAAGTATTTTAGTATAGATATGTGATTATACCCTCCTTGTGTATGTCTTATTTCTTGTGAGTATTGATCATAGACTGCACGTATGATCAGCCAGGCCATTATACTCTTGTGCAAGTTCCCAAGCCGATCACATGTTAAAGCTAGTACTCACTCACTTAGACATTAGTATTCTTGTTCATTATCATATTGTTCATTCTTGTATTTATTCCAGTATTTCCTTATTGTGTATCTCTTGTATCTATTGTTCATCTTGTATATTCACATCTATTTACTTTTATATAGTTTTTTATCATTGATTAGAACTGCTGTTAGAGATGTACTCTGCTCCTTTCCTGACTGAATATATTTTTCCCAGATGACACTGAGAACTGGTACCCTACACATTATGGACTTCAGGATATTGTGGGTTTAGAGTCAAAGACCCTGGTTCATGAGGGACTTATCCCAACTGAGACAGATGACCCGAGTTTAGTAGCTTCTTAGTATTCTTTGTACTGAATTTGTCTCCAGCTTACTTTGTTAGTATTTCTTTCAGACTCATTGATGTATTATTTTAGACTCATGAGTTGTATGTGACTATTATATTCTTTATCATATTCGTGCTCATTTCTATCTTAGATCTGTGATTGAGTATATTAATATTGTTGGTTGTTCATTATATTGTTAGATAGATTACCCAGACAGCGTTCTACCGTCGATTCTACGACGTAGGCTGGGCGTTGTTCTAGACTTGTACCTTATATCGGGTGTGGGTCATGATACATTTTTAGTGGTGGTCCACACAGGTCAGGCTTCGCAAGTTATGCGATGTCGTGGTAGTGCGACAACTTAGTTGTACTACTGCGAGCCTGATTTAGGATATAGGATATAGGCTATAGGCTATAGGCTGAGAATACTCAATCATATCTAGGAAAAATTCTTTTGATTCTTTCAACTATTCTCCTTTGATATTGATACTTGATCTCTTAATCGGTCCTTTCCTTGAGTATCTTAAATCATGTGCCATATTGATTCTTTCTTTTGCTTTGTCTCAGGATGCCGCCTAAGACTAGATCGCAGCAGGGGAGAGCAGTTTCTGAGAGGTCTATGACATCCGGAGGGCCTGCACTAGTCACTTCTCCTGTGATTGGAGTGTCAGCTGCTTTCGGAGGTCCACCACCTACTCAGAGGACTGTGCCAACTTTATCTGAGGGGCTTTCACCTCCTGTACCAGCAGAGGCGATATAAATGTTTACACTATTTTGTGAGATGCTCGAGGCACAGAGGGCTCAGTCAGAGGCACATCAGAGGCAGATCAACGTTTTACGACAGGGCATCGAGAGTGCTCATCATCTTGCTCGTGCCGTAGTCAAGAGAGGAGTTCTGGTCCAGCAGCATGATGTTCCTCAGGTTGCTCAGCTTCGGCCAGGCAATATCCAGGACTTCAAGAAACTGGAGCCTAGAGTCTTCAAGGGGACGGAGGGCATCGTCTATGCTGATGATTGGCTCGTAGACATTAAGCGTCTTATGAGGGTGTCCTGTCTCTCTGAGGATCTGAAGGTTGAGGCAGTAGGACTTCAACTGTTCGACGTCGCTCACACTTGGTTCAGGAATGAGCCGATCGTGGGACAGTCTTGGGAGGTATTCAAGGACCTCTTCAAGAAAAAGTTTTTTGCTCGGGCAGACAGGCTAGACTTGGGGAGGCAGTTTGAGAGTCTTATTCAGGGGAGCATTCCTGTGGAGGAGTATGCTGGGGAGTTCGGCAGATTGAGCCAATTTGCAGAGTATTTGGTGAGAGAGCCGGAGGTTCAGGCTATTCGTTTCCATGAGGGTCTAAAATGGAAAGTGAAGATCCTTATTCCATCTTTTTATGAGACATACTTGGAGATACTTGTGGAGACACACTAGGTTTAGCGGGGTTGGGTTTGAAACCCAAGAGAGACCGTGATTCTTTTCTGGCGGCAAACAGCAGTACAATATCAGTAAAATATCCTCATTTCCAGTCCAGGCCTGTAGGGTTAATTAGGTACCTAAAACTGGTAGACGCATTAAAAGGGAACGGTATCTCAAGATCGTGCATGATAGACGTCACTCGAATATTATATTCAGGGATGTCGGCTGGCCCCTACAGATACTGTATATCATCCGTATTAGTGAAGTGCAGTATCTGATTTCTATATGTACTATGTGTTATATGTGATCTTAGCACGGTGGCCTTACGAGGGACCAGGGCATATACTATGTGCCACACGACTATTTCTTGGTTCGTCTAGCCTGCTATATCATAGCACGATATATGGATTCCTATATTTCATTACTGGGGTAATCCAGACTTCACCTAGCAAGCCGTAGGTATTTAATTGGCCGTTTATTTATGTAATTATATGGTGTGTTGATTGCTAGTCGGCTATCACATAGATGCCCTGGTCCAGTGATTCATTCCCTTATCCTTGTTTGGTATAGGGGTAGATTATTGTTCTAATGACAGAGTACGGATCTCAGTAGAGGACGCAGGCATTAGTGGATGTTAGGATGATTATGATTGACTGTTGGTTCCTTACATACATTAGTTGCTGAGTGATATCTTATATTCTAAAATCATGCGTTCGTACCACACAATTCTGTTACCCTGATTATTACAGTTACTATATGTTTTATAATGTTTCTTGTTGGGTTTTATTTCACCCGTCATTGAGCCTTCCTTTATGGTACTTGTTGCGTTTGGCCTGATTATTGTGGTTGGCCTGACCAACCCTGGATTATTTCTAGATTTTTTGTGACCGACCCTATGGATCTTCCTGACCTTGCTTGGAGGATACGCTTCAATTTTTAGATTATATTAGAAACTGTGTAGGAAAGGTACTCTCATCTACATCTTTTTTTACTGTAGACTTTCTGATTATCATTTAGTATTTTTGACCGTTTGGCCTTACCTGATTTCTAGTTGATATCATTCTTGTTGCATATTTTATTATGGTTGCCTGTGGATATGAGATCAGATTTAGGCCATAGAATGTATTACATGTTAGGATACCCAACATGACTGACAGTCTTTACCGTCGTACGATGTTCTATACCTTGTACGGGGGAGCTGGTCATGTCCGTCCCCATATTTACCCAGTATTCTAGAAGCGGGGCGTGACACCAAGTTAGGTTTGACTCAGAGGATGTTTGTAGTTCTCTTCGACCAACAGGAATTCGAAGACATGCTGGACAAGCCGAGCTCTCCAATGAGGCATGTACGACCAGCAAGACTCGCAAAACTTGGGACGTCAGTGCCGCTGTGCCAAGCCCAAAGTCGGTACCCGATGCATCATCAACCTATGCCACAGGTGCACACACGGTTGACCTATACTCCACCGACAAGTCGAGTCCTTTGCCGAGGCCCGTATGATCTCAAAAAGTTTGAAGGATGTGGGTTGACAAAGACGCTGTGCTAAACCCCAACTTTGCTCCAGAAGTGCCGTCAACCTTTGCAGCATGTGTTCACAAAGTGGGCACATATCCTGTCTCTATCTTCGAAGTTGGACTCAAGAGGAACCATGCCAAGTCTTATGATGCGGGCATGCAACGTCGTTTAGGCCGGGTAGGATGCGCTGATCACAGGCACATAAAATCTCCTCCAAGCAAGGTTGTTGTCAATAAGGGCTCGTATAGTCCAAACCTGGATTCCCTATACTATGTGCCTAAGGACGCTGGTTCAAGGAAGCCCAAAATACCCTGAACCATGTGCACTCGAGGTGCTGCATCGTCAGCTCTCCAAAAGCATGTGTCATTGCTCGTTATACACACTGCTAATAGAAGACTCTATAGGGCAGACCCAGGTGCTCATGCACTGGATGTGATTTGACACTTGGAGCCTCTCCAAACCCACTTGGATGCGGTAGGAGCACTTAAACCAAGTCAAAAATCAAATATTGGGATGACAGACCCATACACCCAGTTTACCTGCGCGCATGTAGTGGGTCCATTTTACCTCAAGTCTTCCATCAATGATCCAGTTGCAGTCTCTACGGAAGAACTGGGCCTGGGAGCTGGGAGAAAATATTCTACTCTCACCTCCATGCGCAAGGCTTGCTCGAACGCATGAAATGGGGGTGAAGGTAAAGCTTCTATCGTCTGATTTATGCAACGTGATTTGTCACAAGCATACGACGAGAGACGCAACCCTCTTACATGAGTGTTCGCCATTAAATGAGTTCTTGCAAACTTTGTATTTAAGGAACGAAAGAAGAGTACAAAGAATCCTAAATAAAATTATCTAAGTACAATATTTTGATTTGGGGTATGACGATAGACAAGGAGTGCTATGGCAGCTTCTTTACTCTGTTGACGATCCGATGCAGGATGAAGAAGCTTACGTTCTCTCTTTGCTCGTCTCAGTATGCTCTCTCTCCCACTCTCTCATACTATGTTGGGCGACCCCTCTCTGTCAGTTCTCTTTTTGGGCATGCCACCCGGGTATATATAGTCATCCTTGGGCGCGCATATGTTGGGCCGCATGGATGCTAAAGGGTGCCATATGTGCCTCCTTAATAGGGTACAGCTGTAACCGTCATCTGGCCAGTCTGCCACGTAGGCACTTTTGGGATCTTCTGTTGCTGAAGATCTGGATGGTACTCGTCCTTTGTAGGCGTGACTTGGTCATCTTGAGACATAGTCCACACTTGGTTGGAAAGGATCACTCTAGTCGTAACAACAAGATTCGGTCTTCATGGAGTCTGAAACACATGTGGCCAAAGACGCATGGAGACGCATGGAGTCTGGGACGCATGGGAATAGAGAAGCATGGAGCCGCCTAGAGCGTAGGACGTATAGGGCCAGAGATACACGGGACCACATGGAACCTGGGATGGATGGGGGCCAGGGACACATGGGACCATAAGTAGTCTGGGACTCATGGGACCAAAGACATATGGAGCCGCATGGAGTCTGGGACGCATGAGGCCAGTTGTGTTGTACACGTGGTGCTGTACATCCATCGAGAGTAAAGTTTTATGCTGACGTTAGACTTATGTCATTTAGTTGTTTATGTCTTTTGAGGCATTCAAAAAATTCTTTTGTCAGGATTCTATGTCAGAGACATTCCGGTTGCTAGGATGACGTGTCAGGTCCATCTGCGGCCAAAGTTGGTTCGGCTGATTGGGATGCATGGATGTCGCCTTTCTGGGTCGCAAGGTGACTCTGCAGCCTGATCTCTTCTTCGCTTTACTTTGGGATGCATGACTGTTGGACACATGTATGCATATTTTCCATGCTTCTATGGACCCCCTTCAGAGTTTTTAAACTTACAAGTTTGAAATACTTTGAATAAGAAGCATGGAGGAAAAAATACTTTTGGTCGCTTGGATATTGTGTCGCATGGACATTGGGACCACTTGGTCGTGGGCCGCATGGCTGAGTGCCTCCAGGCTGTCATTTCTGCATTAACTGACAGATTTGTATTGGTCCTTGGGGAGCGAATTTCCAACCGCCTTTTGTGTGTGGATCAACCTCTTTGGAAGTTTAAAACGTCGGTCGCATCCCTTGAGGTTCATCATTCAATATTTTTTCTGAATTATTTTGGTTATGCGAACCATCGGTCTCGTCTATATATATATGTCGCTGTCGGGGTTCCTTTGTGAAACTTTCCCATGTCGTCTCAGAATGGTTCTAGTTGGGAGCCCTAGCCACCCGCCTTACTTCTTCGACTCTCTGCTCTGTCTTACTGTTCGGTTACCAGAGGGCCTGGTATCAATGAGTCTTGTAAGGGACGACCCATCGGGTCTCCTCCTACTGTCATGGCATCTCTTCCTATAGGGAAAGCACTGGACGAGGATGAGTTGTCTGCTGTTGAGACTTTCTGTCCGCGCTGGGGTTAACTTTGGAGGCTCTTGCTAGGCCTCTAGATTTCACTCCAAATTTTTCCTTGCTGCCCCTAACTTCGAAGGAGAGGGAGGCATTGGGATGCAAAGAAGAAATGCTCCTCCAGTTTGATCGCACGGGCATACGTTCGCTCCAGGAGGTTGCAATCGTGCTTCATAAGGCTCGCAGATTGTCTGATTGATCATGTTTTCCTCTTTCTATTTTTGTTTTGTATGGGCCTTGATGGCTGGATATTGTAGCCTCCTTTGGGTTTAGTAATAAACTTTTTCTTTTGATCAACCTTTGTCATCTGGTACCCTGGCTTAGCACTATTTTGTTTGCGACGTGGATGTCTCTTTAAACAAAAATGCGTCATCCCAAATCAAATATCAAATTTCCCTGGTGTCCTTAGAGAAGTACGCAGGGGTGTGACATCTTACTATCCTGATCGAACCTTGAATCGTAGGGTTCATTTTTGTTTAACCCATTTTTAGAGATGATGTGTATTACTTAACGTCGGGTTCTGTACGCACTCCGCCATTCACTTAAATAATTGGCTATGATCACATATGGGGATTTGAATCACCATTTTTCTGATAAGTAGCCATGCTTGTCCTGTTGATCAACTATTTGCATCGTTTAGACGTCTGTGTCCCGCACATTTTTGCTATTTTTTTAGACAACCTGGAAGACTCTGATTCTCCGTGCGCTTGAGTGCTTCAGTCGTCGTTTGTCATATTTTACAAGGGTATTTTATCTATGGAGCAGAATTAGTGTCTTTCCTACTTGTTCACTGTGCATTTGAATGCAAGTGATGAGTTCAAAACAGGCCTTGCCAGAGGTAGTATGGATGTGGTGAGTTTGGTGGACTTAGCACCGCTGGTGTACTTAAGTTTAAGTACGGGTAATAAGTTTAGATGGCGAATGATGATAGTCATAAGGAAAGGCTTTCTCAGAGGTAATAAAGACATGGCAAACCCTACTTGGGAGGATGTTAGGATAGTTGTTCAGAGATAATATGGACGTAAACCAATATCCGAGAAACTCACTGAGGAGTGATTTGGTGGGTGCGGTCTATCCGAGAATAAAGATAAATATGAGGATTGCTCTGCTGGTGGAGACTAGAGTCTAACGAGACTAGTTTTTGGGTGGTCCAGGCGGGAGTATACCGGTGGACCTGAGGACTACTCCGCTGGAGAGACTTTGAGGATCCATCATCTGTTGCGTATCCAAGACTACTGGATATAGATAATGACATTTACAAGAATTTGTAAAGAAGGGGACATGTTGTACATAGGCCCTTGCTGGGGATGAATAAGGGGTGTAAGGACCGTACATCTTGATTTCTTGGTTGGAGATAAGGGGAGTCCAAGTCTAGCTTAGACATAGTACTTTTTTAGGAACTTGTCGTTGATAGGCATCACAAGCAAGTCGCCGTTGGATTTTGCAAGCCAGTAGGCGCCGTTGTAGAATACCGATTCTACGACGAACGGGCCTTCCCATTTGGGTTGAAATTTATTGGTCGTCTTATGGGTCATAACCATCGGCCTCCTTACAGTCAGGACAAGATCACCCATTTGGTAGGTCCTCTTCTTCATCTGTTTGTTGAAGGCTCTCGAGAGATGCGCTTGGTATAGCTCAATGCATTGTTGAGCTAAGAGATATTTCTTGTCGAGTGCTTCTAACTCTTTTAGCCATCAGCGGTGATTGTCGTCGATGGTTAATTGGTTGGAGAGAGCTACTTGGAGTGAAGGGATTTAGATCTCGAGCGGGAGGATCGCTTCACTT
Source organism: Iris macrosiphon (assembly GCA_036927795.1). Lineage (NCBI taxonomy): Eukaryota > Viridiplantae > Streptophyta > Magnoliopsida > Asparagales > Iridaceae > Iris > Iris macrosiphon. Next base: position 43,485,312 of record JAYESA010000014.1, read on the forward strand.
TCGTATACCAGAGAGAAAGGTATATTGCCAGTAGCTGTACGGACCGTTGTACGGTAGGCCCAGAGATATTCACCCAGCTTCTTATTTCAGTCGTGTTTGTTGGATAATACGAACTTTTTGAGTAGCTTTATGATGGTCTTGTTGAAGGCTTCTGCCAGACCATTTGCTGTCGAGTTATAGGCAGTTGACGCTACATTCTGAGTTCGATTTTTGTCAAAAAATTGATAGAATGTGTGACTTATGAACTGTGGACTATTATCATGGATGATCCTTTGTGGCAAGCTGAAGCGGTATATGACGTGATGCTTGACAAAGCTGACCATGTTGGAACTTTTGACTTTAGCAAGTGGTACCGATTTTGTCCATTTGGAAAAGTAGTCAGTGATAGCCAAGATGAAGCGATGTTCCTTATACGAGGGTGGACTGATCTGCCCTATGATATCCATGCCCCAGGCTTTGAACTGCCAGGATACCACAGTCAGGTATAGAAACTCCGAGGGTTGGTAGATGAAGTCAACATGGATTTGGCACATTTGATACTTCCTTGTATAGTCAATGACGTCTTCTACCATTGTCGGCCAATAGTAACCCATTTTTCAGAGGCGGTCTTGTATCTTGGGCCCTGACTGATGGGCACCACAGACCCTGTCGTAAGCCTCGCGGAGAGCCTGCTTCACTTCTGTATTTGATAAGCATCATAGCAGAAGATAGTCATAGGAGCGATGATATAGTATTTTGGAAGCCGTATCATAATATAACCGGAGGGGATGTCTTCTGATCGAAGTGGATTCCTTTGGGTTCTTAAATTTTTTTTATATACTACGTAGTCGATGAATGGAAGTCTCCAGTCTTGTGAGTCATAGCTCATATCTACTGAGTAGCTCAGGCACTGGTAAAGGTTATTTTTCAAGCAGACCAGCTCTCGACCGATCATGGTGATCAGTTTATGAGTATTGACAAGAACAACTAGAGAGGCTGCGAGTTCGGCTAGGGCATTTGCCTCAATGTTTCATAGTCGAGACATGTGCTCTATGAAGGTGGAGATAATACCGAGAGCAGATTGATAGTAGGAAATTAAGTCTTCATTCCGGACCTCATACTCGCCTCGGACTTGATTGACTATCAGCTTGGAATCGACGTAGGCTTCCAGGTGGTCAACTCCCACTTGTTTAGCGAGTTAGAGTCCAATGATGAGAGCATTGTACTCTGCCACTTTGTTGGAGCATGGCTCAGTGAGGGAGTAGGCGCGATTTATAACCAGATCATATAGAGAGATTAACACTATCCTGACTCCTACGATGATGTCGCCTTTGGGCCCTGTTCTTGAAGCACCGTTGAAGAACATTCGCCAAACGGATTCTATGTTTGTCACTGTGTTGGAGTCTGTGACTTCGTCGGGGATATCCTTGTAGAGTTTTAAAGTTTCTTGCACCGGGTGGGCGGCCAAGAAGTTACCTAATACTTGGCCCTTGACAGCTTTTTGTGGAACAAATGCCATATCGTATGGTGACAACAGTATTATCCATGTGGCTAGGCGAGAGTTGAGCACTCCAAGTTTTATCACGAGGACCCTGAGGAGATTAAGTCGCGAGATCACATGGATGGTTTGTCCTGCTACGTAATGCCGAGTTTTTTGGATGGTGAAGACTAGAGCAAGGCACTCCTTCTCGATGGGGTAGTACTTGTGATCTACGCCGGCCAACATCCTACTAAGATAGTAGATGGCCTGTTCATAATTTGTGTCGCTTGTCTGGGCTAGCAGAGCGCTGAGGGAGTGATCCATTGCTCGCACATATAGCAGGAAGGATATTCCTACCACGGGGGGCCACCAATACTAGGGGATTCATGAGGTACTCTTTGATGACATCGACATCGAAAGTGTGTTAGCATTCTTTGTTCCAGACAAAGGACATCGTACTTGGGCCGGTACGGCACATCCCTCCACTCGCGGGGGTATGGTTGTCGTATCCCGAGACCGCGTATTGTGTCTCGGCTGCCCATAAAATCTATACGAGCCCGGAGTTCCCGGACTTCTCTAATTGCTTCTCTGGTTTCATCTCCGACGGAAGGGGAAGATGAGCCAGGTAGAGGGTAATTTTCACCTATGGGCGGAACTGTTGCGTCAGAGTCCGCGTTGGTCCCAGGGTTCAAGTTTGCCTATCCAGAAGCCCTTGCTAGTTGGGAAGCCATGTTTGCTTTAATTTCTAGCATTGCCTGAGTCAGGGCTTGTATTAATGAATTCATCGTCTGCATCATGGTCTCAAGAGCCTCGAGGCATTGTCGGTTGCTGGGGCCTTAATGGTCGTCCCCTACCATGTATATAGTCCTCACATGGGGAAAGATAGATGGGGCAATGGATGCCGCACTTTCCGTCTCAGATTCTTGAGGAGAGTAGTCATTAGATAGCGTTGCCTCATCCTCGTATTCAGAGAAAGTACTACCCCCTGCGTAGGAGGCTACATCATTTTGATGAGGGTGGCCACTCCTAGGGACATTGGATTATGTTCCTTGGAAATCCCCGCCTTCTTGGAACGTCGGTTTGTTGTATAGGTCCGGGGGATCACTAACCCCAGCTTGTGCAACCCCCAGGGGGTCAGAGGAAGAACTACCGCCAGCGGTTGATAGCTTCTTCTTCGAACGGGTACCTTGGAAAAACTACCACCAGAGGCTGGTAGTTCCTTCTCCTCTGGTGTTTTTACCTGATTTTTGGGTTTTTGACGACTATGTGCCTTTGGATGCAGTCATTGGAATATCGACTGCCTATTTGTTGGCACTGTTACTTTAGCACAGCAACAGTTGATGATTATATTGGCACAGGGGTATCCTGGATAGGATACCTTACCTGCCGTAGTTTTTTCCCTCGCTTTGCGTTTGTGGTTGATCACATTACGCAAATCAAGCGAGGGCTGATCTACCTTTACACCCTTGTTATGAGCCCGGAACATGGGTATGTAGGTAATTCTTTTGCTCCCTGACCTAGGATTCATACAAGAATTTTCCCCAGGTCGTGAGTGGAAGACTTTGAAGACGGACCCTGCCCATTTGTCGTTGTGGGCTGGACGCACGGGGCAGTCTTATATAACTTTTCATCAGGGGCCCACATAACGGTTAGCGGTGCATATTGACGGTCAGCCAAATGGACAGTTGGTTGAGCTTGACGAGCTCGTATTGTCCTAGACTTCTTTGACTTAGCAGCGCATGTGCATAGTACGAAAGGTCCAAGTTTTGATTTTCCTCGAAGTGACGCATGGGAGAATGGTCGAACAAGATTCTGTCAAAGGCAAAGCTTCTGGGGGTGTCAGAGACGCCTGCGGCTAAGCTGAAAGCCGTATTCTGCTTTCTTTTATGCATCCTTCGTTGTGGCCGCATGGGATATGCATCAACCGAAACTCTTGGCATCGTATTATGTTCCTCTGCCAGAGTTTGGGTGCTGTGCATTCTTTTTTTTAGGCAATGAGGGTGCATGAGAGGGAAAAGCCAGAGTGGATGCATGTTGTGTGTCTTCAGCATCAGAAAGAGAGACAAGGAGCGCATGCTCCGCAGTTGGGTGAGGCACAGTGGCCTTTGCAACCCACATCTTGCGGGATTCTGGTGCTGAGCACCCTTCTTATTGGATGGGGATGCCGTATAAGCAATAGACGCATGATGTGTGGTCCCTGCGGCAGAGAGAGAAAGACGGGGAGCGCATGCTCCACAGTTGGGTGAGGCATGTCACTATCACTTTTCCAGGCAAGGGCAATTGTGTAATTTCACTATTTTGAATAGTTATGTATTTCAATTAATCTGCTGAGTTATATAAACTATTTATATATTGTTAGTGATGTTTGGTTTTAGGTCAACCCTAGAATGCATTAAGACAAACCCTATTGACTAAACCCTAATTTGAAGACCAATTCTAGAGAAACCCTAGAATTCAAACTTTAGGTTGGACCTCAAACCCTGGACTGACCAAACCTTAGTAACTAGGTTCTACATGACTTAACATAAAGGTTTAACCTAAAACTAAGCTTGGAAACCCTAACCTAGTTGTTTATATAAAAGGGAGCCACCATTCTTCATGTAGTAGAAGAAACCCTAGCCTCCTTCTTAAAACCATTCCCCACCTCCAGAATTCAGAATCAACCCTAGGATTCTGTTTTTCCTCTTTCAAAGCAAAGAGAAGCAAGGAGTTTGGGTCAAGAAGCATTGGAGAAGAAGAACCTCCATTGAAGAAGCCATCTCCCTAGGTAAAACCCTTTTTTTTTCAATTATATTCTGTTTTTGTTGATTATTGCCCATTAGGAAACCCTCTTGTTGTATGGATCTCGATTTCTAGGGATCCTACATGAAGCCTTAGGAGAAATTAGGGTTTAAGTGTCCCAACATTTGGTTTCCCCAATTTTTTGTGAACCCTAACCCTAGGTATTTGTATGTAGACTGATTTTATCTCATACGTATAGATTTGATTATGATTTTAGGGTTTAGGTTTGGGTTTTTGGAGTTCTTGTGTGAATCCGTTTTCTGCACTTCTTGTGTTTGTAGAAATGTCCTTAAGGTTTTACCTATATAATGTATTCGTATTTCTGCATAATTTGATATATAGATCTATATACATAAATATAATTGCATTGTGAACATGTTGTGTACAGTTGGGGAAACTGTGCAGTCGGTTTGGGGAAGGTTCTGTGCACAGTGGGGACTTTACTGTGTCTGTGCGCAGTGTAGGATTTGTAATTGTGCAGTTGGGGTGTGTGTATCAATAGGTTGGGGGTTTTACTTCACGAATGCCTGTGTGTGTGGCACTGTGTTTCAGTGCATATTGGTATTAGAAGAGGGATGTCAGTATACCAACATTGGGGGACAGGTCAGTATCGGATTGGGGGTCTATGTGATGGATATTTGGGGTCTTGAGAGGTTGAGGATGGCAGTAGAATGTAAGTATCAGTATAATGTAGGGTGTTAAGTTGTGTGTATCACTGTGAACTTGTATGTGTCAGAGTGTGTGTTGGGTAGTATTGTGTAGTTGTTTAGGTGCAGTGTGTAATTGAATGTCTAGGTATTAAAGTGATACCTGTGTCAGTGTGTCTTAGTGTGTCTAGTATCAGTAGGATTATCGGTTAATACATCAGTGTAAATACCTGCATTTGTGTGTTTAGAATATGTGTGTATCAGTGTAATCTGTGGGTGTGTGTTGCCTGTGTGTCAGTATTCTATATAGCTGTGTGTGGGGTATTAGGAGAGTGAGGAAACTGTGAAATCAGTGTGTACTGTGCAGTGTGAGTATAGGTGATTAATGTGTAGCAGTGTGTTGTATAGCTATGTTAGTAGTGTATAATAGAACCTATGTGACAGTTAGGGAGAGTAGTGTGAGTTATTTACCTGTGTATAGCAGTAAACAGAGTTCTGTATGTCCCTGTGTGTGTGTGTGTGTGCATCCCTGTTTAAACTTGTGAATACCTGTGTGAGTGTAGGATATTATATCAGTATGTTACCTATGTAAATTCTGTGTTAGGGGTGAGCAGTATGACTACCTGTGTCTGAACTGTATGTGTGTACAGTGAATTGGGTTTCAGTGATGTGTAGGTGTAGCTGGGGGGATCAGTGCCAGGTTGAGGAGTGCCACTGTGTGTGTGTTCCTGTGTGTGCAGTGAGGTATCAGTGTGTGTAGTGTGGGTGAGTGATTAGCAATGAGTGAGCCTGTGTGTCAGTAACCTGTGTCTGAGTACCAATGTGCCTATATGACAGTGTGTGTAATTCTGTAAGAGAGAGGGTTATGGCAATATGCTGTTTACTTGTGTCCATGTACCAACATTCAGTGAGTGAGTGAAGGAGCAGTATATTAGTGTCAGCTTACCTATGTGTTGATGTGTGACTGTGTGTATAGGATTAAGAATCAGTGTGGGGTGAGATATTAGTGTATAGATGAATGAATGAACCAATGTGTGTCCAGGTGTCAGTGAACAATGCTGAATTCAGTAAGAGAGAGAGAGAGAGGTGTATAGCCTGTGTGTGATGCAGGTATGGGTAGGTCTGGGGAAATTCCAGACAGTAACTGTGTATCAGTTTTAGAGGTGTATTTTAGGTAGTGATTTAGCTTGTAAACTATATATAAGTATATATGTGCTAACTAGACTCTAGTATATAAGTATTATGTAATATCATATAGATAGCTGTGTACTAATGTCTAGTATAGCTAGAAATGACTAGTTTAGTTAGGTTTTGTCCAATATGGACTATTATGATATATATATGGGCTCGTATTGACTAGTTAACCAAATTTTGACCAGTAAAACCTCAGAATTGACCTAGAGGCCTCATATTTAATTAGTTAAACATGTTATTCTTTTAATTCAATATCTGACATTAATATTCCATAAATAGGTCATTGTGATCCCACTTTGGACATCGATCCTCACACCTTGCTCAGGACCACAGGCGAGTACATTCTCTGACAGTTTTTATTGTTGATTACTTCTATAAATTGTAGTGTATTACATACTTGATTCCGACACTATGGATACACGGGTTAGCACCCTAGATCCCCATCATGAGGAGTCGTGATTGGAATCCATCGTGCTAGCTGGGGGATGGGGAACTATTAGTAGATTATGTGATCATATCCAAATCCTTTACATGCATCATAGCTCATCCCACTTCTCACGTTGGGTGCGGCCTGACCATCTTACATGCATCATAGTTGTTATATATGATTAACCTGACCACTACATGCATCATAGCTAACCATATGGTTAGCCTGACCTACAAGAATCATAGTTAATCATATATAACCAGCCTGATCAAGTCCCAAGCCGATCACATAATAAACTGATAATTCAAACACTTAGCTAGATGTCTACTTTATTCAGATTCACCTGTTCCAGCATTCACTATTTATTGTCTAGCATTCACTATTTATTGTTCATTGCTAGATGCTCTATTGCCTATTTCCATTTTCTCCAGTACTTTACATTTCCAGCATTTACTTCCATCTTGTATTTCTTACACTGTTTATAGATTTTGTCAATTTAATGAAACTGCTGTTAGTGCTTGTGCTTCGCTCCAATCCTGACTGGATAACATTTTTCAGAGGACTTGGACGATCTTTGCCCCACTCATTATGGCCCAGGATTAGAGGGTGATTTCACTCCATAAACCCCAGAGGAGTTGCCTAGCCTAGAGGAGAACGTACCTGGTTGTTCTTAGATTATTTTCTGTATTTATTGTTTTAGACTGAGACTGAGATGTATTTATTATTTTTTGACTTTGTGAGGTCATCTAGACCAGGATTTGAGTTGGATTATTGTGGTTGGTTTATTTAGAACTCTTTTCTATTCTCATCGTGCCATTACTTCTTATAGGTTATGATTGAGTATATCATAGAACTGTAGATTATTTATCATTGTCCTCCGTACGGAGTTGAGACTATTGACAGGATATTATATGTTGAGACCTAGACAGCGTTCTACCGTCGATGCTGCGGCGTAGGCTGGACGTACCCACGACTCATGCTCAAATTCCGGGTACGGGTCGTGACACATTTTTAGTGGTGGCCCATACAGGTCTAGTCCTAGAACCACATTAGAGCGATATCGTAGTGGTGCTCGCTTAGAGTATTACTACGAGCCTGTTTTAGGAAATAGGAATTTGACCGAGGATATGCTCAATCACAATTAGGAATTTCCGATTCTCATAATACTACTCTTAATGTTTTTCCCTTAGAAATTTACTGTCCTTCCTTGATGATATCATGTTTATTACTTTAATTGATTCTTTCGATCTGTCTTCAGGATGCCGAGGACCAGGTCCCAGAGACTCGGAGCAGCAGCTTCAGAGAGGTCTGCCACCTCTCGCCCTGCCGGACAGACATCCGCAGCACCTCCTACATCTCCAGTACATGTGGGAGTGTCTGCAGCATTCGGGGGTCCTCCACCACCAGTTCAGCATCCAGGAGGTGTGCCCGTCGATGGAGCACAGATGTTCGCCTTGATTCAGGGCATGGTCGATGCCCAGAGGACGTCGGCAGAGGCCCAGAGAGTGTAGGCTGAGGCACATCAGGCCCAGACAGAGATGATGAGGGTGAACATGGAGAATGCTCACCAAGTGGCCCTCCAGGCTGTGGAGAGAGTCACTCAGCAGCAGCAGCGTCCTGATCAGCACCACCAGAGGCCGGGCACCATTGTGGATTTCAAGAGGATGATGCCTCAGGAATTCAAGGGGACAAAAGGGATACTCTACGCCGATGATTGGCTAGAGGACATCGAGAGAACTTGCGCTTGGCACAGCTTCCGGAGGCCCTTCAGATCGAGGCCGCTGGCAGCCAGATGTTCGACATTGCCTTGACATGGTTTCGCACGGAGTCGAGACTCTTGCGCAGGGGACTCACTTGGGAGGATTTCAAGGAGCTCTTCAAGGAGAAGTTCTTTCCCGATGTTGCCCTGGGAGCTTTGGAGAGTCAGTTCCATGACTTAGCCCAGGGGAGCTCGTCCGTCGATGAGTATGCCGCGGAGTTTTTCGGCCTGAGTCGCTTCGCGCCATCGATGATTAGAGATCCGGGGGACAGGGCCCAGAAATTCAGAAAGGGGCTGACAAGGGAGATCAAGTCTCGCACGTCGGGACGTCGTACAGCTACCTACGAGGGCATATTGATGGATGCCCAAGTAGCCGAGGATGACTTGGGCCTCAGGCCCAAGAGGGGACGCGATGGTTCCGGAGGAGCAAACAGTAGTACGGGATCGGGCAAGCGTCCACACTTTCAGCAGCAACAACAGAGACCCTTTCAGCAGCAGCATCAGGCACCAGCCCGAGGGCAGGCCCAGCAGCAGCAACAGAGACAGAACCAGCCCGCCATCCAGTGTGCGTACTGCGGGAAGATGGGACATACTAGAGATATCTACAGGAAGAGATTGGGCTCATGTCTATCCTGTGGATCGACGACACACCAGCTGAAGGATTGTCCTACCTTTCGTCCAGGTCAGGGTGGAGCAGCCGCCCAGAGAGGATCAGACAGGGTGCCTACCGCACCAGGAGGCCAACAACAGAGGGGACCACTTCCACCGCAACATCAGAAGTTTGCCCAGCATCAGCAGCAGAGAGGTGCACCCCAGGGGCGAGCATACGCCATGGCAGTCGAGGAGATCGAGCCAGCAGGAGACTTGATCACAGGTTCGGTTCTTCTCGATTGTATTCCCGTATTTACCTTATTCGACTCTGGCGCTTCCCATAGTTTTGTGTCTGTATCTTATGCACTTCGACATCATTTAGACACAGAACCATTAGCTAGGACTTGCAAGATCACGACTGGTGGAGGTATTATCCTAGTCCGTGATCACTGCAAGGACCGGAGGGTGTCAGTAGGAGGCCGAGAGTTGAGCGTGAGCTTACTTGTCATGCCACTTCCGGGGTACGATATTATACTCGGAATGGACTGGTTGAGTAGGCATCATGCTACTATAGATTGTCATAGAGGCAGAGTATTATTTAGACCACCAGGAGAGCAGGAGTTTGAGGTCGTCAGAGGAGCAGCGGAACAGAGCAAGAACACATTTTGCGGAGCCAGGGCAGAAGAAGAAAAGTTGCCACATCCTTTGATAGCGGAGTTCCTGGATGTATTTCCAGAGGAGTTGCCAGGCTTGCCGCCAGACAGAGATATTGAATTCTCTATAGACTTGGTTCCAGGAGCGGAGCCCATTTCACAACATGTCTATAGAGTCAACAACAGCGAGCTGGCAGAACTGAAGAAGCAAGTTGAGGAGCTGCAGGACAAAGGCTTCATCAAATCCAGTTCATCACCATGGGGAGCTCCGGTATTATTCGTACCGAAAAAGGACGGCACGGTGCGCATGTGCATTGATTATAGAGCTTTGAATAATATCACTATCAAGAACAAGTACCCGCTGCCGAGGATAGATGATCTTTTCGATCAGTTGAGCGGGGCGAGGGTATTTTCAAAAATAGATTTGAGGTCAGGCTATCACCAGGTGAAGGTGAAGAAAGAAGACACGCCGAAGACAGCTTTTCGGACCAGATACGGCCAGTTTGAGTTCATGGTGATGCCATTTGGTTTAACCAATGCACCGGCAGTATTCATGAACCTGATGAACAAGGTGTTCCACCAGTACCTTGACAAGTTCGTGGTGGTGTTCATCGACGATATTCTTGTGTATTCCAAGACCCCGGAGGAGCACGAAGAGCACCTGAGGTTGGTCTTAGAGACTCTCAGGAGGGAGAAGCTGTACGGGAAACTCTCTAAGTGTGAATTCTTCCTTGACAAGGTCGAATTTCTTGGGCATGTGGTATCGGGTGACGGAATCTTGGTTAACCCGCAGAAGGTTGAGGCAGTAGAGTCGTAGGCTACCCCCAGTTCGGTAGCTGAGATCAGGAGTTTTCTCGGGCTAGCAGGATACTACAGGAGATTTGTACAAGACTTCTCCAAGATTGCGGCACCAATGACCCGACTGACTAGGAAGGATGTAGATTTTGTCTGGACGGAGGAGTGTCAGGCTGCATTTGATGAGCTGAAGAAGAGGTTGACAACAGCTCCAATTTTGACGTTGCCAACAGGGACAGGTGGTCTCACCATATACAATGATGCTTCAGGGAAGGGTCTAGGATGTGTTCTTCAGCAGCACGGGAAGGTAATTGCCTATGCTTTCAGGCTGTTACGCCCTCATGAAAAAAACTACCCCACCCACGATTTAGAGTTGGCAGCAGTTATCTTCGCTCTAAAGCTGTGGAAACATTACCTGTACGAAGAGCGTGTGGAGATCTTCATAGACCACAAGAGCTTGAAGTACGTGTTCACACAGAAGGAGCTAAACATGAGGCAGAGGAGGTGGTTAGAGTTGATGAAGGACTTCGACATCTCATTGCAGTACCATCCAGGGAAGGCCAACGTAGTCGCCGATGCCTTGAGCAGGTATCCGATGGCTATGTACTTGACGACAGATAGACATTTGTTGGCTGATTTGGAGAGCTTGGAGATTGAGGTGTTAGTTCCCGGTACAGAGATTCAGATGTGGGGATTGCAGATACAGTCCGAGCTGATGGACAGGATCAGAGCTGCGCAGTACGATGATGAGGCTCTGAGGAGTATCAGGGCACAGGTTCAGATAGGATTGTCGGATGACTTTACTATCGCAGTTGATGGTTCCTTACGGCACAGCACGAGGATGTGTGTGCCGAGCGGGGAGCTGCGCGAGGAGGTTTTGCAGGAGGCACACCGCTCTCAGTACTCGATGCATCCCGGTGCCAACAAGATGTATCGAGACTTGAGGGAGCACGTATGGTGGTATGGAATGAAGCGCGAGGTAGCACGCTTCGTATCCCGGTGTCTAGTGTGCCAGCAGGTAAAGGCAGACCGGCAGAGGCCAGGTGGGTTGCTTCAACCTTTACCGATTTCAGAATAGAAATGGGAGCACGTGACCATCGATTTTGTTTCAGGGCTTCCACGTTCTCCAGGAGGGAAGGACGCGATTTGGGTCATCGTGGACAGGTTGACCAAATCAGCCCATTTCTTACCTTTCAAGGTGGGCACGTCGACAGAGAGGCTAGCAGAGATGTACGTACGACAGATCGTTAGGCTTCATGGAGTTCCTGTAAGCATCGTCTCTGATCGGGATAGTCGTTTCACTTTCCACTTCTGGAGGAGTCTGCAGGCTAGCTTGGGCACCCAGCTCAAGTTCAGTACCGCATATCACCCCCAGACAGACGGGCAGTCTGAACGGACTATTCAGACTCTCGAGGATATGCTCCGCACTTGTGTTTTAGATCTCGGAGGTTCTTAGGAGAATCATCTGCACCTGGTAGAGTTCGCTTACAACAACAGCTACCAGGCCAGCATCGAGATGTCCCCATTTGAGGCTCTTTATGGACGGAGGTGTCGTACACCGTTATCTTGGGACGACGTTGGAGAGAGGGCCTTGTTAGGACCAGAAATGGTCGTGGATGCAGCAAAAAAGGTAAAACTCATCAGAGACAGACTGCGAGTGGCGCAGGACAGACAGCGGCATTGGGCCGACAGCCACCGTAGACCCCTTGAGTTTCAGGTATAGATTGTTAATTTTTTGGTTTGCGTTTGTTTGTTTAGACTGCGTGTTGAGGCTGTTTTTGTTTTAGGTTGGCGATCTAGTATTCCTACGGATTTCTCTGACGCGTGGAATGATTCGTTTTGGTAGAGGCGGGAAGCTTAGCCCACGCTACATCGAACCCTTCGGTGTTCTTGCGAGGGTAGGTGCAGTGGCGTATAGACTAGACTTGCCGCCAGCATTAGAGGGAGTATATGATGTGTTCCACGTGTCGCAGCTGAGACGGTACGTGGCAGACCCTAGTCACGTACTTGATCACTCGGAGATTGAGGTTGGTCCGACGCTCAGCTACCCCGAGCAGCCCGTAGAGATCTTGGACCGCAGAGAGAAGGTGTTGCAGAACCAAACCATTCCTTTGGTTCGTGTTGCATGGAGACATCACTCTCCAGGGGAGTCGACCTGGGAGAGAGAGGACGAAATGCGCGACCAATACCCGTATCTCTTCTAGACTTGAGGTATTTCCTTTTCTGATTTCATTTTTGTACTAGTTAAGTCTAATTTCGAGGACAAAATTTCTTTTAGGAGGGTAGACTTGTCACTACCACTTTTCCAGGCAAGGGCAATTGTGTAATTTCACTATTTTGAATAGTTATGTATTTCAATTAATCTGCTGAGTTATATAAACTATTTATATATTGTTAGTGATGTTTGGTTTTAGGTCAACCCTAGAATGCATTAAGACAAACCCTATTGACTAAACCCTAATTTGTAGACCAATTCTAGAGAAACCCTAGAATTCAAATTTTAGGTTGGACCTCAAACCCTGGACTGACCAAACCTTAGTAACTAGGTTCTACATGACTTAACATAAAGGTTTAACCTAAAACTAAGCTTGAAAACCCTAACCTAGTTGTTTATATAAAAGGGAGCCACCATTCTTCATGTAGTAGAAGAAACCCTAGCCTCCTTCTTAAAACCATTCCCCACCTCCAAAATTCAGAATCAACCCTAGGATTCCGTTTTTCCTCTTTCAAAGCAAAGAGAAGCAAGGAGTTTGGGTCAAGAAGCATTGGAGAAGAAGAACCTCCATTGAAGAAGCCATCTCCCTAGGTAAAATTCTTTTTTTTTCAATTATATTCTGTTTTTGTTGATTATTGCCCATTAGGAAACCCTCTTATTGTATGGATCTCGATTTTTAGGGATCCTACATGAAGCCCTAGGAGAAATTAGGGTTTAAGTGTCCCAATATTTGGTTTCCCCAATTTTTCGTGAACCCTAACCCTAGGTATTTGTATGTAGACTGATTTTATCTCATACGTATAGATTTGATTATGATTTTAGGGTTTAGGTTTGGGTTTTTGGAGTTCTTGTGTGAATCCGTTTTCTGCACTTCTTATGTTTGTAGAAATGTCCTTAAGGTTTTACCTATATAATGTATTCGTATTTCTGCATAATTTGATATATAGATCTATATACATAAATATAATTGCATTGTGAACATGTTGTGTACAGTTGGGGAAACTGTGCAGTCGGTTTGGGGAAGGTTCTGTGCACAGTGGGGACTTTACTGTGTCTGTGCGCAGTGTAGGATTTGTAATTGTGCAGTTGGGGTGTGTGTATCAATAGGTTGGGGGTTTTACTTCACGAATGCCTGTGTGTGTGGCACTGTGTTTCAGTGCATATTGGTATTAGAAGAGGGATGTCAGTATACCAACATTGGGGGACAGGTCAGTATCGGATTGGGGGTCTATGTGATGGATATTTGGGGTCTTGAGAGGTTGAGGATGGCAGTAGAATGTAAGTATCAGTATAGTGTAGGGTGTTAAGTTGTGTGTATCACTGTGAACTTGTGTGTGTCAGAGTGTGTGTTGGGTAGTATTGTGTAGTTGTTTAGGTGCAGTGTGTAATTGAATGTCTAGGTATTAGAGTGATACCTGTGTCAGTGTGTCTTAGTGTGTCTAGTATCAGTAGGATTATCGGTTAATACATCAGTGTAAATACCTGCATTTGTGTGTTTAGAATATGTGTGTATCAGTGTAATCTGTGGGTGTGTGTTGCCTGTGTGTCAGTATTCTATATAGCTGTGTGTGGGGTATTAGGAGAGTGAGGAAACTGTGAAATCAGTGTGTACTGTGCAGTGTGAGTATAGGTGATTAATGTGTAGCAGTGTGTTGTGTAGCTATGTTAGTAGTGTATAATAGAACCTATGTGACAGTTAGGGAGAGTAGTGTGAGTTATTTACCTGTGTATAGCAGTAAACAGAGTTCTGTATGTCCCTGTGTGTGTGTGTGTGTGTGTGTGCATCCCTGTTTAAACTTGTGAATACCTGTGTGAGTGTAGGACATTATATCAGTATGTTACCTATGTAAATTCTGTGTTAGGGGTGAGCAGTATGACTACCTGTGTCTGAACTGTATGTGTGTACAATGAATTGGGTTTCAGTGATGTGTAGGTGTAGCTGGGGGGATCAGTGCCAGGTTGAGGAGTGCCACTGTGTGTGTGTTCCTGTGTGTGCAGTGAGGTATCAGTGTGTGTAGTGTGGGTGAGTGATTAGCAATGAGTGAGCCTGTGTGTCAGTAACCTGTGTCTGAGTACCAATGTGCCTATGTGACAGTGTGTGTAATTCTGTAAGAGAGAGGGTTATGGCAATATGCTGTTTACTTGTGTCCATGTACCAACATTCAGTGAGTGAGTGAAGGAGCAGTGTATTAGTGTCAGCTTACCTATGTGTTGATGTGTGACTGTGTGTATAGGATTAAGAATCAGTGTGGGGTGAGATATTAGTGTATAGATGAATGAATGAACCAATGTGTGTCCAGGTGTCAGTGAACAATGCTGAATTCAGTGAGAGAGAGAGAGAGAGGTGTATAGCCTGTGTGTGATGTAGGTATGGGTAGGTCTGGGGAAATTCCAGACAGTAACTGTGTATCAGTTTTAGAGGTGTATTTTAGGTAGTGATTTTGCTTGTAAACTATATATAAGTATATATGTGCTAACTAGACTCTAGTATATAAGTATTATGTAATATCATATAGATAGCTGTGTACTAATGTCTAGTATAGCTAGAAATGACTAGTTTAGTTAGGTTTTGTCCAATATGGACTATTATGATATATATATGGGCTCGTATTGACTAGTTAACCAAATTTTGACCAGTAAAACCTCAGAATTGACCTAGAGGCCTCATATTTAATTAGTTAAACATGTTATTCTTTTAATTCAATATCTGACATTAATATTCCATAAATAGGTCATTGTGATCCCTCTTTGGACATCGATCCTCACACCTTGCTCAGGACCACAGGCGAGTACATTCTCTGACAGTTTTTATTGTTGATTACTTCTATAAATTGTAGTGTATTACATACTTGATTCCGACACTATGGATACACGGGTTAGCACCCTAGATCCCCATCATGAGGAGTCGTGATTGGAATCCATCGTGCTAGCTGGGGGATGGGGAACTATTAGTAGATTATGTGATCATATCCAAATCCTTTACATGCATCATAGCTCACCCCACTTCTCACGTTGGGTGCGGCCTGACCATCTTACATGCATCATAGCTGTTATATATGATTAACCTGACCACTACATGCATTATAGCTAACCATATGGTTAGCCTGACCTACAAGAATCATAGTTAATCATATATAACCAGCCTGATTAAGTCCCAAGCCGATCACATAATAAACTGATAATTCAAACACTTAGCTAGATGTCTACTTTATTCAGATTCACCTGTTCCAGCATTCACTATTTATTGTCTAGCATTCACTATTTATTGTTCATTGCTAGATGCTCTATTGCCTATTTCCATTTTCTCCAGTACTTTACATTTCCAGTATTTACTTCCATCTTGTATTTCTTACACTGTTTATAGATTTTGTCAATTTAATAAAACTGCTGTTAGTGCTTGTGCTTCGCTCCAATCCTGACTGGATAACATTTTTCAGAGGACTTGGAGGATCTTTGCCCCACTCATTATGGCCCAGGATTAGAGGGTGATTTCACTCCATAAACCCCAGAGGAGTTGCCTAGCCTAGAGGAGAACGTACCTGGCTGTTCTTAGATTATTTTCTGCATTTATTGTTTTAGACTGAGACTGAGATGTATTTATTATTTTTTGACTTTGTGAGGTCATCTAGACCAGGATTTGAGTTGGATTATTGTGGTTGGTTTATTTAGAACTCTTTTCTATTCTCATCGTGCCATTACTTCTTATAGCTTATGATTGAGTATATCATAGAACTGTGGATTATTTATCATTGTCCTCCGTGCGGAGTTGAGACTATTGACAGGATATTATATGTTGAGACCTAGACAGCGTTCTACCGCCGATGCTGCGGCATAGGCTGGACGTACCCACGACTCATGCCCAAATTCCGGGTACGGGTCGTGACAAGGCACAACAGTCTTTGCAACCCTGGTCCTGCGGCTCTTCTGGTGTTGAGCACCCTTCATGTTGGAAGGGGTTACCGCATAAGCAGCGAACGCATGATGTGTAGTCTCTACGGAAGAGAGAGAGAGAGAGAGAGAGGCGGGGAGTTCATGCTCTACAGTTGGGTGAGGCACAATAGCCTTTGCAACCCAGGTCTTGTGGGTCTTCTTAGGCTTTGCTAGCCTTGGAGAAGGGCTAGTGCTTCCCTCTGAGAGCATCTTCTCAAAAGCCTGCTGGTCGAAGCGGACCACCAGCATTCTTTAAGTTGATCCGAGCTTGGCTGCATCAGATTATGTCATAACTTTCTCATCAGTGGAGAAAGTCGTTCCCAGCAGAGTCGCCACCTTGTTCGCCATTAAATGAGTTCATGCAAACTTTATATTTAAGAAACGAAAAAAGAGTACAAATAATCATAAACGGAATTAACTAGGTATAATATTTTGATCTGGGGTGTGACGATGTACAATGAGTGCTATGGCGGCTCCTTTACTCCGTTGACGATCCGATGCAGCGTGAAGAAGCTTACGTTCTCTCTTTGCTTATTTCGGTATGCTCTATGTTTGTGTGTGTATTGGCGACCCCTTTCTGTCCGTGTAAATATGCTCTTTGTGTATGTGTGTAAGCGTGAAGAAGCTTACGACTCTTTTTGGGCATGCCACCCAGGTAAATATAGTCATCCTTGGACGCGCATATGTTAGGCCGCACTGATGCTAGAGGGTGCCATGTGTGCCTCCTTAATAGGGTACAACTTTAACCATCAGCGGGCCAGGCTTCTACATGGGCGTTTGTTGGGATCTTCTGTTGCTGAAGATCTTGGTGGTTCTTATCTTTTGTGGGCGTGACTTGGTCAGCTTGACACATAGTCCGTACTTAGTTGAAGAGAATTACTCAGGTTGTAACAATAATATTCGATTTTCATGGAGTCTTAAATACATGTGATAAGAGACGCATGGAGCCACATGAAGTTTGGGATGCATAGGGCCAAAGACACATAGAGCCGCCTAGAGCTTGGGACGCATGGGTCCATAAATGCATGTGATCGTATGGAACCTGAGACGCATGAGGGCCAGAGACACATGGGACCGCATGCAGTCTGGGATGCATGGGACTAGAGACGAATGGAGCCGCATAGAGTCTGGGATATATGAGGCCAGTTGTGCTGTACACATGGCAATGCACATCCATCGAGAGTAAAGTTTTGTGCTGACGTGAGACTTCTATCGTTTAGTGTGTCCACGTCTTTTGAGGTATTCAAAAAATTTCTTTTGTCGGGATTCTATGTCAGAGACGTTCCTGTTGCTAGGATAACGTGTCATATCCGTCTGCGGCCAAAGATGCTTCGACTGATTGGGATGCATGAATGTCGTCTTTTTGGGTCGCAGGGTGACTCTGCGGCTTGATCTATTCTTTACTTACTTTGGGGTGCATCGCTGTTGGACGCATGGATGTATATTTTCTATGCTTCTACAATGATGTGTCCTCCCACAAACACACTTGTGACAACATCCTTATCAACTGTTGCTGCTCAAAAGCACCAGTTCCTCCAGCCAGACAATTGGTGTTCCAGCGGCTACAACCTACGACACAAAACCAAAAATGTCCCCGAAGACCTCTATATGAAGAGGAGGAACTACCTATTGCCTCGTGTTGTTCAACATGGAGGTCCTTTCCCATGAATAAGATCTCAAAAAAAAATCTCGCCTAACCTAAAAGTGTTGGTCCGCACACCACAAAGTCGTTCGAGGACCAAAAAATAAGTACCTGCCATGGGAGTATTCCAAGGAACACGCTAGAGAACAAGGGCTGGGGGTAGCCATACCTCCCCGAACAAAGCTTCGACCGAAGTTGAGGGTAGTAGTCCCCCGGTGTTCTATGATAATCCATCCTTCCAAGAGGACAGTGAGACTCTACACACGGATGATGGCTTAGCTGGGAGTAGCCTTATACTCCAGGACGAGCCCGCAACTGAGACTAGGGTAGCAATCTCTCCAATAATAAAAGTGATACTACACTATCCACTCTCTCTGAGTACAATAATACTCAAACATCGAAGGCAGAAAGTAAAGCATCTACCTTCCCGTCCTCCTCCTTCCACTTAATGCTAGTGTATATGGCAGGAGACGAGCATGGCATAGAATCCAATAACCAATAATACTTTAAGGCACTCAAAGCCATGATGCAAGCTCTGAGCACTTCAATGCAGACTCTGACTCATACAGTGCTGGAACTCAAAGAAAGTATCATCCAAACACAGCCGCAAGCTCCGGGACGAACAAACCCATACCAGAGAACCAATGAGGAATCTGGTTTACCTAATCCGGCTCCTCTGGTTGCAAGTAGTCAGACAGCACCTTGATCCTCTGCTCCTCTTCCACCAAACGATATCCATGAAACTCTTAGGGACTTGCGCACCCGAGTCGATGCTCGGTACAAGCAAGATAGGATCCATAAGCTTGGGATCCGACAATTATATCCTCCTAAATAGGATAATGTGGTATATTTTCCTAAATACAAGCCATTATCTCTGGCTCCATTCGATGGGAAGATGTCACCCCGTCAGCACATAAGGTACTTTCAGTCGATAACAGGCCATTTTCTCAAGATAACGCTTTACTCACCAACTTGTTCTTTGGCGCACTATCCAGTGTCGCCTTTGAGTGGTTTTGTAGCCTCCCAGACAAATGCATTTTCTCCTTTAAGGACCTAAGTCTCTTTTTTTTGCTCGATTTTATTATGGAGGAATGGATATGACTATGTCCTCCCTGATGGATATCGCCCAAGTGGATAGGGAACTTGCACGAAATTATATCGAGCGTTTCTAACAGGCGATGTTGAAACAACCTTCTTGCATTCTTGAATCTACGCTGATGGACACATGTCGAAAGAACCTTCTACATCAATTAGGCTCTGTACGGCATCTGGCTTATTCAGTTACTGGATGACATTTATCATAAGTACCACTACTGTAGAGAAAAGCGCGAAAGATGCCCACCTATTGGGATTCCAAGCTCCCAGCATTGAAGATAAGGGAAAGCGTCCTTTCAAAGATACCAACAATTGTGAAGGTAGAAGGAAGCAAGCCCTGACAGTTAACCTGTCCAAGGGTCCAACCTCACATGTTACTAAGCCGACAGAGCCACCAACAGTACATGAGACTTATTCCTTTAATGACGTTGATGTCATGGAACTCTTCGAAGTATTGATGAAGGGTAACAAACTCAATCTACCAGACATCCGACGTCCTGATAAAGTAGGCAAGGTGGACAACCCCAAGTACTGCTGCTACAATCGATATATCATCACGCCACACGTGATTGTTACATATTAAAAAGGCAAATTCAACGAGTGATCGACTCAAAAGCCTTCAATTTGGACTATGAAGATAAAACAGTCACTGCAAACATGTTGTCTCTCTAATTCGATACTTTTCAATAACTGAGGCCCAAGAAGGCGTCATCCCCATACCTAGGACAACTATGGAGGTCGTTAACCTTCCTCCAGCCCAAGCAGAGGGGTTGGTTCCCATTGCTACTTTAAGAATTGAAGTCATATGGGTTCTCCCAGACCCCATCCCTGTAATGACACAACAAGCAGTGCCTTCTGTGTCTAAATTCCAAAAAAAAAAGACCAGGCCATATCACATGGTCTTCCCATCAGCAGACGAAGCTCTCGCTAGTATAAATAGGTTGGGACTAGCTTACCAACGAGACTAATACACTCCCGACGTTGGTACACCTCTAACTATACCACCTCCTACCTCCGATCCGGGTCTATCCCAGCTTCTCGCAGCAGACAAGCAAAAGAAGAAGGAGACGTGCTTCGACAAACCTCTGCGAAGGGACACAACTCAAGGGCTGGAGAAGCCTTATAACTTTGATATTTTGGCACAACTGGCCAATACTCCAGCAAAGTTGTCTCTCTTTGAACTTCTATGTCTCTCCAAAGAGACTCGTCATGCCCTAAGTAAGGCATTACAAAATGCCGACTCTTACCTGGCCAAGGTCAAATCAACAACAGAAGACCCTACGGTATGTCCCCACTACAACACTGTGATGTGGGCAATCCCCAGTATCATATTCTCGCAACAGGATATGTTATTAAAGAATAACATGCATGATCACCCTTTGTTTTACACAGGATATATCAGAGCCATTAGGGTGGATCGAATGCACATTGATCCCGGTTTATCCCTCAATATTATCCCACTGAGTCTATTACAAACCTTGTAAATCCCGATATACCGTCTAACAGCCACCAACACCACCATTTGCGGCTTCAACTCTGGGAGAAGTTACCCTCTATGAAAGATTCGTCTAAAGTGCCAAATAGGTGATCTCCCAACAGAGGTGACTTGCTATGTCATCGAAGTTGAGGTATCCTACAATGTCCTGCTAGGGCATCCATGGATATACGAGTATATGATCGTCCCATCCACTCTTCATCAGTGCTTCAAGTACGTCAACGAAGACGGTGTCGTCAAGACAGAATTCACCCACGTGGATCCTTTCAAAGGGGTCAAGGCATACTACTCTGACTCGATCTTGTACAAGCCAATCCACCAAGATGAAGAAGGTAACGATGTCGATGATGAAGCCGATACCGTTACAGCTTCAAGTGAACCTCTGAGGATCTGTCTCAAGGGACAGCTGCCCCAAACAGCTGCTCCCATAGTGGTTAAGCTTCGTAGAAAGGCACATGAACCCTTGGTAGTCAAACTCCAGGGTCAGAGACGTGTGCCTGGCAAAGACCCCCTTTTCCCCGAGAACCCGAGAGAAGCTTGTGGTCAAGCTCCGTAGAAGAACTCCAACACCGTCGATATCACTAACAACTATCGAAGAAGATGAGCTAGAAGAGTATGTCGCGACATCTACCGACGTACCGTCCTATGATGATATAATCCCTACAGAGGATATACCGTATTTCCTGAACAAAGGTCTCTCTTTGAATTGCTCAGTTGTCGCGCATTGGAATGCCACATATTCTTTGGAAGATGGTATAGGTTTACACCTTCATACACAAATAGCTATTGCTCACGCGGTATAACTACCACTTTCCACCATAGGGGTATTTTGGTAATTTTATATGTTGTTAGACTTTTTATATTAGTGATTTCCTAGAATTATATTAGTGTTAGTTAATAGCTAGTCAATTAGAGTTTTCAAGTGTTAGTTAGTGCTAATTATTGCTAGTCATAACTTTAGTAATTAGAATTAATTAAGTTTAGTTGTTATGAAGATAATATTCTTCTTAGTTGTAGAGATTCCTTCCTTTAGTTAATTAGATTTCATTTATGACAAAGGAAGAGGGACAAACTTGATATTTTGGCATGACCAAACCTTACTATAAGAGATAAGTTTAATTTATGGCTCATCCATTTATTTTATTTTACTCATTACCCTTATTTTCTCCAAAGATTCTTTCTTCCAAAGCAAACCCAATTTTCTACTAATTTTACTCAATCTACTTCCATTTCTACTCATTCTCACCACCATGAAGGCCTAAAGCATTAGAGAGCATAAGAAGATCCATAGGAGATAAATTTGCTAGAAGATTGTGTCCGACTTATCTCTTTCTTATCCAAATTTAGAACAAGGAGGCCACCAAAACACTAGATAATTTTCATTAATTAAGAAGCATTGGAGCTTGAATTGCAAGGAGCACTTGGAGAAGGAGGAATTAGCAAGGAGCTTGTGTCTGGATCGTGTCCAATTGAGTGATTCATTGGGAATCCATCTTCCAATAGGTAAATTCTGAATTCTCTCCATAATTAGACTCTAATTCATATATTTGAACATTAGAAAATCTCTCTTAGCTTAGATCTATCCATAGAAATAAGAACTAGGTTCATATGACATGTATTGTGGTTTCTACATAGATTTTTTTGTCCAATTTGAGAAGATTCCGAGATTGACATATCAAGTGTGTGTCATGAGACCAATTAGATCTAATTAGACTTAGATAGAGGTTGTGGAACTAGATACGTGTCCACAATTAGATACGAGTACACCGTATCATAGAAATTTGGTGATACAGATTGATTTGGAGATTTTTTCTTCGACACGGGGATCTACGCATGTCATATTTTGCTATGGACACATAGATGGGTAGCTAGCACTTTATATTACTTATAAATATAATTCTAGACTGCTCATATCATTGGTGATATATTTTGTGTTGTGTTGAAGGCGTATCACAAGTGTATCATAGATCTAGTGTGATACGGGTGTGATGCACTCCTTGTGTGTGATAAATTGTCATGTTGGTAAATTATGTATCATATGTATTCTAACTTATTAATTTGATACATATCCAATGTATTATAACTATGTAAGAATCTATTATTTGATGTGCATATATATATATATACTTAGTTGTGAGTGTGTTGGATACTTATAATTGTGTGTATATGTATCTTGTTATGATATAACCAAGGGAATATAGAGTGCCTGTGTGATTATTAGCTTGACTATTAGAGTATGTGGGCATTAGAGTTTAGTATTATAGTAGAATTATACTTGTACTAGTTGTGGTTTAGGTGTAGGACTTGTGTGGTTCTCAGTTGTGCACATAGGTGTGAACTAAACACAGTATTCAATTTTGGCCATATGTTACAGTCGGATATTAACAAGGAAGAGAGCAACTGTAGCAGCAGTGAATATAGGAGCAACTGCAGTAGCAGTGGCATGGCATCAAGTTTTAGTAGCATGATGGGGTAGAGATACATGTGTGTATTTGTGTCTGTGTGTGTGTGTGTGTGTGTATGGAGTGGCTGCCACTGAAGGAGTGATATGTACATCTGAGACCTGGGTGCAGGCAAGGAAGTATCGGGTTGGGTAGTAGGTGAAGTACAGACTTGCATTGCACAGTGAGTCTTGAGGTAGTATGCCAGGTTTAGGGGAAGAGCTATATGAAGTCTCAGTGAGAAGCTAAGAGGGGTTGATGTGTAACTGGTTAGTTGGAAGAGAGTGAAGACTCTGATACTGAAATTCAAGTGTCAGTTGTGCATATGTATAAGGATATGAAGCATTAGTCTACAGCCACAGTAGCAGACCTGTATCTGACTGATACCAAGGACATCAGTCATATATTAGTTCAGTCATGGGGGTAGAGTTAGATGACTGCCAGTGTGATCCACTGTGTGAAGTAAAGCAAGTCTTAATGAGAAGTTAAGTTGCAGTGATAATCTACCTAGATGCAAGTTAAGTATCCTGGTCAGGTAGGTTATGGGGATACCAAGGTTTGGTAAGATCGGTTAAGTATTAATATGGACTAGTGAGGTATCAAGTGGATAAGTTATGATATTTAGTTACAGCTAAGGTAATGGTCTTGTATAGGTAATATTTATTATGAGCTAAGTAGATATTGAAGTATTAGTTAAGGTAAGTTTATATAGCTAAGTAATTACTTGATACCCAAGTGTGTGTGTGTGTATATATATATATATATATCCTAGTATTAGTAGTTAGCGTAAGGTATATATTGATATTGATATTACAGGGTATCCTAGTACCTATATATATCATGGTAAACTTTTGAGTCCTCTTGAGATATCTCAAAACTCTATTACATATTTTTAGTGCTCTACACCTGGATTGCTCATGAACCGACTCATCATCCCTATGGTAAAAGCAATATCATGTTTGGTGGAATTCATAATATATATCAAACTTTGGATGACACTTGAGTACTCCAACTGCATGATACTTTCTCCTGGATTTGGCTTCATCTTATTGTCACACTTATAAGGAGTATCAATCAGTGTGTGACCATCTTCTCTACATAATGATCTTATGACAAAGCAACCCCAGCTTTTGTCCAGGCAATCTTTATCCTCAAGATAATATCAGCATATTCTATATCCATTATACTGAACTTGGACGAAAGAAAGTTCTTCGTCCCTGTGACGCATTCTAGATTCATAACCAAGATTAGCATATCCTCTATATAGAGACACAATCACTCATGTCATCAACAAACTTTGTGTATATACACTTATCTGTTTCATTGATCCTACAACCATTTGATCTGATGATCTTATCAAAGTTTTTATACTACATCTTGAAAGCTTGCTTTAGATCGTACAGAGATTTTACCTACTTGTAAATTTTGTCTTCAAGTTCCTTGATGACAAACCCTTCTAGTTGTTGTATGTAAATCTCTTCGATCATATCTCCATTCAGGAATATTATTTTGACATCCATTTGATGAATCACTAGCTTGTGAATATCACCCAAAGGAATCAGCATTTTGATAGTTATCATCCGAATAACTGGAGCATAATTTTCAAAGTATTCAGTCATCTGCTTCTGAGAAAATCCTTTAACTACTAGCCTAGTGTCATGACCCGCACCCGGTATAGGGGCACGAGTATGCGGGTACGTCCAACCTACGTCGCAGCATCGGCGGTAGAACGCTGTCTAGGTCACAATACTATCTAAATAATCTCTCATGAATATCCAACTCCATAAGGAGACATAGATATGAAAATATAATATGGAATACTCAATCACATAAACTAGAGCACGATGAGATATCGAAGAAAGCAAATAAAATACAAGACAAGTATAAACAGCAATAATAGTCTAACCTGCAATCAATAATATCCAGTCTCCAAGTATGCTGGAAACAAGTCCTCTATGTCACAGTCTGAAAAAAAAATCCAGTCAGGATTGGAGCAAAGTACATCTCTAACAGCAGTTCTACATCAATGATATAAACTATGTAGCAGTAAATAGATAGAAATATACAAGATGCATATATATGTACGAGAGATATACAATAAAGGAAATACTGGAAATACTGTAAATAAATGCGGGAAGGAACAATATGTCAATGAAAAAAAATACTATGACTAAGTGTGTGAGTACTAGCTTTAACATGTGATCAGCTTGGGAACTTGTACACGAGTACGGGCCTAGCTAGTCATACGTGTGGTGTCTGACCAACACTAACATAAGAACAAGACTTGTACATAAAGGGTATTATCACATATCTATACTAAAATACTCCCCACCCCCGACTGGCATAGTAGATCCAACCATGGTACGCTATAGAACGTGATTCTCTAGGAAGGTAGCAAGTCTCTCCGAGAATCAGTGTCTGTACATGCACAAGATAAACAATAAAATAAGACTTGTACACGATACACCATATACAAGGAATAATTGTCACGCCCCAGTCCCAAAAATATGTAGGACTAGGACACGTATGCATATCAGCCGCATGGATATGGCAACTCCAATATATGGAAACCATAACCCATACGTACGCTGTAATATGAATATCAATCCACAAGTGGTATAAAATGTATCACAAGTCATAGGGTACAGTCTAAATCTCATCCACAGAAAATCAATATAAATGAATAACCAGCATTTATATAACTAGATCTCAACATAAGTATCTAAGGATGATAGTTGGATGGAAACAAATCCACTACCAACTCGAATGTAAGAGCAAATACAAAATAAGTACAACACAACAATACCATATAAGAATACCAGCTAGCAATCATGAGCTCGAAGAGAGGACATCCACGAAACATATATAACCATCCAAATCTGCGCTCCTGCAAATACTCAAGAACAGATACACCTGGCAGAGGACCAGGTCCTCAGAGGGACGTAACAAGATACAGAAAAGTGAGCCAACTTGAATACAGTAAACATGCATATAATTTGAAGATAAATAAGTACGCTGTACAAGATAATCTATATGAATACAAATAAGGACAACTTTTTGACGTATGGGCAAGGGTAGGCTACTCGATCTACCTCACAACTCACACACACGTCAATGGACATCAGAAATTAATATACCGTGGGAGTAGCGACCAGCGAGACTCCAGAAATTGATATACTACGGGGGTAGCGACCAGCGCGACACACGCCCGTAGTACAAGCTATATACTACGGTTTACCAGAGTGGTTAAAAGCCCATACGCCTTATGATTGTCCTCTATGATACTAAGTGTCAAGTGTGTGTCAACATATCTAATATATAGTAATGACTGGAAGGAACTACACATGCAATAAATAAGCAAAAATGCAATAAATATACGAAAATATACTAAGCATGCAAAATACTGTAAGCAATTTGGCAAGGTATCTTGCCTGGTAAGAAAGCTGCAAGACATATTGTCCAAAAGTCAAGCACACAAGTTCAGAAGCTATGGTCTTCGAATAAATGTCTTCGGATGCTGAAATAGATATCACCAACATTCCCAAAATAAGTAAAATAGCTAAAAAGCACTTTCCTTTCGTCCAATTTGGACACAGGGGCAAAACCGTAATTTCGGGTCAAAGTGAGGTCCACGTGTGGCCCGCTTCGTACCAAAAAATGTGTCAGAACCAATGGTCTCCAAATTCGTCCAACTTAGTGTCAACAAGTCCAGAACGATGATACGAACCCAACGGAGCTTCCAGAATTGGATTCCGATGAGCCGATCACAAAATCGCCCGTCAAGTGGAGCCGCGGGGCCCACGATACGCGATTTTGTCAACGTTTTCAAAATCGAACCAAACTTGGGTCACAGGACCAGCATATTGCTACGAGTCCGATGGCACAAGTTTCGTCTCGATCCGACGTGTGTACACAAAGTTACGACGTGTTCCAAACAGGCGAATACGAGGCGTTGTGTCACTACCATGTTCCGAAAACAGGGGTATTTTTGACTTTTTTTTGATATTATTAATATTATGGTATTTACATTAAATGATTTCTCGATATTATATTCAAATTTAATAATTCCATGAGGTGTGTATTTAAATATATTATATATATATATATATACAGTGTTTATTTATGTCTGAGCTGGTAGACTCGACCTAGAGGCCCAGTAGACGAACACCTGTCCTAATTATTTGATTTCGTGTTAATTGTATTAATTATAATTTTAATTATTTTGATGTCGTAATTAATTATCGTAAATTATTTAATTATTGCACCTTATCTTTGCTTCGATATTTGGAGCGCTACCCTGGCTTTTGCCTTCCAACAATTTCACAACCTTGCCCTAGACGTACCTGCCTTTCATTCTGATATTTTTGTAACTCATAATTATGATCTCTTGAGCTTTATTTTAGCCGCACAATATTCGTCGCGGACGTCTATTTAATTTCTGAAAATTCTAATTTTGTAGCGTTGTGCGTTCCAATCGAAATTGGAGGCAATCTTGACCTATTTTTCGTGCGGCCCAAATTAGGATAATATTTTATTCTGAGTCTTCTTCACTAATGGTATTGATGACCCGATCTAATTTTGGCCCCATGTACTCCTAATTAATTTTTGAACACAGCTTACAATTATTTCTAATTAAATTGAGGATAACATTTTGTCTGATCCCGTTAATCTCGGTTTAATTCCAGTACCCTGCTATTTGAGCCCGTACGACACACACAACGCCCCCTCACTCTGTAAAATACCGAACACCGAATCGCCCACCAAAATTTTATCATTTTATGCATCTGTGCAAATACCCAAATTTATGGGGGCTAATTTGTAAATTTATATTAGGTGTCAACACCCCATTGGTTCAACCAAATGGAGAAGCCCAATATTGACTAGTCAACACCCCATCCTCACATGTAGAAAATTTTCTTCATGACAAATTAGGACCACCCATTTAAAATGGGTGCATCCTCACCCTTGATTCCCATACACTCTCACCCTATTTAATGTTCAATCACCTAGCCCTAATCTCCAAAAACCTAGGGAAGCACACCTCCTCACTAGCCCCAAGCCCCCAAACCGTAGCCTCTTTCCTCCTTCATTCTAATTTTTCCATTCTTCTTCTTCCCTTCTTTTTCTCTTTACTTCTTCTTCTTCCTTCTCCTGTGTTTTGAACTTACAAGAAGGGGAGGGGAATTTGAAATCATCACCAGCCCGAGCTAACCCCCTTCTCACCGTAGTCACTCCGGCCGACACGTCGGAGACATGAGCTCCTCCCTGCCTCTCTCACCCCACCAGTGCAACCACCCCGGCGAAGCCTCCATCTCATAGCTCCTCCTCCAACTCACTCCGGCGATCTCGAGCTCCCCCTCAGGAGCCGACCCCAGTCCGGCCTCCCACCAGTTCATCGAACCACAGCCCCCGCTGAGCAACCAGTCTGGCCACCAGGCCTCTCCACCGGATCCACCTTCAGCCCGAGCATCGCCTGACTCGGCCACTGCAACTCCGGCGGTTCGAGCCGACCTCCCCCATCGACCCTACTGAACTCCGGCCCGCTGCTCCTCCATTGATCCGACCTCACAACCCCACAGCTTCCCGGTCGAGCACCCCCATCTCCTCCTCAACTCCTTCCGCTGCAACGGTCCGGCCGACCATCCCTGCGCCCTCGACAAGGCGAGCTCCTCACTGAACATCTATCCGGCCCGGCAAGCCTCCTACACCTCCTGTCTCCTCCACTCGAGCCCGACCCCGGTGAGTTTCCCGACTTCCTCTGCTTCCCTGGCCGAGTCCCGAGCTCCTCCAATTCCTGCTACTCCTCCCACTCTTCTTCTCCCTTCTCGTAGCTCTTGAGCTCCGGCCGACCATCCCTACACCCCCTATCTCCTCCACGCCGGAGCCAACACCTGGCCTTCAAGGCTTTCTTGTGTTCAATGCTGTCTGATGGTGCTCTAACAAATGGGGAGGAGTACAACAGTGGCCAGAAGCTGTATATATTACATTCATTAAGAGGTATTCTTTCTTCCAAGTCCCTTAAAGATTAAATAATTTCAATGTATAGCTAGCCTTAATTCAATTAATTATAAATCAACCTACTAGTATATATTATATGTAATTAATTGGAATACATATAGTGTATATGTATTTAATTTAGTATATTCTTAATTTATATTTTGTATAAGTATCTAGTATATTCTTAATATATATTTTGTATAAGTATCTAGTATATTCTTAATATATATTTTGTATAAGCATTTAGTATATTCTTAGTATATATCATTGGTATGTTTATTTATATATATATTGTAAACTCAATTGGTGTATTAGTATTAATATATTTTAATATTAATGTTGATATATATATATATATTTTATGCAATTAATTGGTTATATATTATGAGTATAATGTGTGTATTTATATAAATATCTCTACTAGATGACCCGGGTATAAATACGGACACCCCGTATTTACATGGACCTGACCCTGTGAACGGTCAGTTGACTGCCACGCGTACGCTGACGTACTGGCAAGCCCCGTACCATTATGATCGTCTGTCTTGCCCAGCAATCGCAGACGCGACGCCCGTGCAATTTGACGCACACTGACCCTAGATTGACCAGTGCCATATCTGGCAGAGCCCCTGGCTTCATGTATTTGTGTTATGATTAGTGTAGCATCTGATGCAAAATGTTGTATTGTTTTATTATATGTCTATAGGACTGTTGGATCCTCCAGGCGATACTCTGGAACAGGACATTGACATTACCAGCTAAGGACCCAAGGCGAGTACATTCTCTGATTAGTTTCTTATTTATGATATCCCCTATGTTCACTGTATCTAGTGTAAATATCCATGCTCTTGATACGATGGTTACACGGATTGGTATATACGGATCTCGTTATGAGATGTTATTCCTTATTCATGGTGTAGCTTGTACAAGACTTGTTTTTCCTTGTTACCTTGTGCATGTACAGACACTGATTCCCGGGGATATTTGCTACCTCCCTAGGGAATCCCGTGCCATAGCGTACCATGATTGGATCTACTATACCAGTCGGGGGTGGAGAGTATTTTAGTATAGATATGTGATCATACCCAACTCTACATGCATCATAGCTTACCCCACATCTCACGTCGGGTGCGGCCTGACCATTTACATGCTTCATAGCTGTTACGTGTGATTAGCCTGACCTCTACATGCATCATAGCTAACCAACGGTTAGCCTGACCTTACATGAATCATAGCTAATCACATGTAACCAGCCTGATCAAGTTCCCAAGCCGATCACATGTTAAAGCTAGTACTCACACACTTAGTCATAGTATTCTTACTCATTGACATATTGTTTCCTTTCCTGCATTTACTTACAGTATTTCCAGTATTTCCTTATTGTATGTTTCTCATACACATACATGCATCTTGTATATTTCTATCTATATACTGCTACATTGTTTATATCATTGATATAGAAGTGCTATTTAGAAATGTACTTTGCTCCTTCCTGACTAGAAAATATTTTCCAGACTATGCCTAGAGGACTGGTATCCGACACTTGTGGACCACAGGGTGAGTAGCTACAGTCTTGGATTTACTAGTTCAGTCGTGATTTTGGGAGGTCTAGCCGGAATCACTAGATATCTAGTTAGTTTCTTTCAGTAGTTTACTTGGTACCGGATTTATCTTCGGTATTTTGTTGAGACTTGGATTATGTTGAGTTAGATTATTTACAGTTTAGACTTGTGTTGTATTCTTATTTCTTTTCTTCGATTTCTTATCGTGCTGTAGTTATGTGATTGAGTATGTTGTTCTTTGATATTGTTATCCGTGTCTCCTTATGGAGTTGGATACTAGTGCAAGATCGTTTAGATAGTGCTTGACCTAGACAGCGTTCTACCGCCGATGCTGCGGCGTAGGCTGGACGTACCCGCGCACTCGTGCCCCTAAACCGGGTGCGGATCGTGACACGTTTTTAGTGGTGGCCCATGCAGGTCTGACTTCGCAAGCTGTGCGATGTCGTGGTAGTGCGATGACATAGTTGTACTACTGCGTGCCTGCTATAGAATATAGGACATAGGATACTAGGATAAGAGAGGATACTCAATCACAAATTCTTGAGAGATTCCTGGGACGACCCCTTGAGAATCTTAATATAATTTCCAATTTAAATTCATCGCCCTTGTTCCGTCCGTCCTCACTTGTTGATATTGAATTTGATTATTGTTGATCAGTAATTAGGATCTTGGTTTCATTGTAGAGTTGATTTCATGTCAAGATGAAATTTTACGGACTAAATTTTTACGATATCATCGGATAACATATATTGATGAGAACAGTGAGAAAGGTAAAACGTCTACTTTGGTCATGGAACCTAGAGTTTATCGCAGCCGTACCGGTTGGCGTGGCGAAGATTCTAGATAACATGATTATAGGGTTGCGTACTTTAGTTACGGAACCTGTCATTTACCGCACCTATGCTTACTGGCATGGCGAGGATTCTCAGCGTCATAATTTCTGACCGACGTGTATGATTATCAGGTTGTGTCTTAAAATTTGTTCTTAAAGTATCATCTCAACACTTATCTATTTCTGTTATACAGGACTTTTTCCATTATTTCTTTTGTTGCTAGCAGTAGAAACACCTTCAGTCCTCAATCCAGTCTTTTTTGAGCTCCTATCCTTTGAGGATTCCTTGTTAAGTATGATAATTAATGACTTGTAATTATGGCTGTGTCTTGAGTATTAATATTGACTGAGTGTTGCTAGTAAGTTGTAAGTGTTTCCTAGTTGGACATGTGAGCAGTAGGCCTTAATCTAGAGTTAACCCATAGCATGGTACCTTGTAACAATGGTTCTAGGATAAGTGTCATTAGAGACTGTGAGTAGAAGGAGAGTATAGAGTATCAGTAAAAGTTTCAAGAGTTAGTATCAGAGCCAACATACCCGTCCTGGATAATCACGATTATGTAATTGGATGATCTATGTGAACCATTAAGTATCCAGGAATAGCGTTAAGGATTAATGGAGCATGATGTTCAATTTGATAATTGATATCAGAATTGGTAATAAAAATGGTGAAGCGTATCACGGATTAGTTTAACAGGCTATAAAAGGTTGAAAGAAAATACATATACATCAATCGAGATGAAGAACCATATACTTGCCCATGAGAGTAAAGAGACATGAGTGTTATAGAAGGTACAGATAATCATGGGTTCTAATGAGCTTAATGAGATGATCCATTAATGAAGCTAGTGATATAATACCAAGAGTGCTAATGGTTCTATATCGAGGATTAGTCGAGAATGACGCTAATAATAGCAAGCACTCTGTGTGATGATAATTGGATGATATACCAGTTAATATAGATTGAAAATCATGAAAGAAAATACATGTGATGATAACTTTGATCATTGGAGGTAATAGTGCAAGTGATTCGGGCAGTACAAAACTTAGTACACAGTTGTAGACAATAGATGTTTTGAGTACACCTCGAGTATTAGAGACCGTGAACACTTATATGTAAATTTATGGATTTATAAATTAGAGAATGGAAATAAATTTTAATTTTGAGAATTTTTGAGGAGTTGAGATTATGTCATTAAATTTTTGAGGGTTCAAAATTTTGATTCAATAAACATAGTCAAGGCTATAAAGATTTTAGGAGTGATAAAAAATTTGATTTCGATATTGAGTATTCGACTATTGAGGAAGTATATGCATTTTATATTAAAGTTGCTCGAGAAGTTAAACCTTGACGATTATTTGGAGAATTAATTTTATGGTAGATGAGAAATATGAATATTAGTATATGAGTAGATGATATACCTATGTAAGGATCTATTGACTTGGGCATGATTGAGATGGCACTGAAAACAGACTTGGGTGTCCATCTAGAGTTGTATTAGGGAGGGAAAACAGTAATTAGTATGATGTGTTACACTTGGTGTGTACTGGAGTGATGAGAATAAATAGTATGGACAATTGTAGTAGGAACGAGAACTGGCATAGAGTATGGTATTAAAGAGATAGAGGTATCAAACTTGGATGTATTATTGAACCATGGTTATATTAGAGAATCTTGGTATCAGATTTATGTATTAATAAGCAGGTGTATGCAATGAGGATGTAATCATGGATGTTGTGGACTAATGATTAATTGATATGAGTACCAGTGTACAAGAATAGGAATTAGTTAGTGAATGTGCCAGAGTTAAGTGTATGTTAAAGATAGGGGATACCGCAAGAAACATGTTAGCAGGTTCCTTCTTTTTCTCATGTTGTTTTCGTCTTCTGATTGATTGATTCCCTATTACCGTGGTTTGTATTCATAATTTTTCTGTTAGAATGTAGTGAGTAGTACACCCTGACAGAGACTGCAGTACCATGACAAAAGACACATGACCGTACATTTTCTTAGATTACAGGGTGTATGACTGTAGGTAAATTTTCTTAGATCATGATCATTGGGGTTTGACCATAGCAAAGATCTATGACAAGGTTATGACTTGACAAAAAGGGGCAAGATAATTAAATTTGTGGATAAACATTAAATTAAATAAAGAATTAAGGGGTTAATATAACAAAATTGATGGATCATTGATTTTACGAAGATCGAGGTATGATTGAAACTCGAGGATAAAACATTAACTTAAATGGAGAGTTAAGAAATTAACATGGCAAAAATTGAGGATTTATTAATTTTTGGAAGGTTATGATATGATAAAATTGGTGATTAAAAATTAAGAAATTTAGGAGATTGTCATTATATTTATTTGACCGCAAGTTATGAATTTTTGGGACGTTGCATTGGAAGGATCTCTAAGTGTTGCACTGATGAGTATTTTGAGAAAAAAAAAGAAAACTGAAGAATCAGATCATTGATGGATTATTGTTTGAATTCAGACTTTTTGGGACGAGATTCAATACAGTGATTGAAATTAAATTTGAGGAACAGATATCAAATATCGAGTATTTAATTTCTTAAATTTAAATTCAGAGGAAATTGTGAGGAAATGGAAACTGATTTTATTTTCAAGAATTTTTCAGGAATACAATAATTTCAGAATTTTTGAAATTGTGAAATGACAAGGTGGATTATTTCAGGATTTTGTGGGTTGGTGAAATTTAATAGAAAATAAATATGTGTATGAATAAGTACTACTATGAGGATTTTAAATTTCGAGGACGAAATTCTTTTAAGGAGGGTAGACTTGTCACTACCACGTTCCGAAAACAGGGGTATTTTCGACTTTTTTTCGATATTATTAATATTATGGTATTTATATTAAATGATATCTCGATATTGTATTCAAATTTAATAATTTTATGAGGTGTGTATTTAAATATATTATATATATATATACAGTATTTATTTATGTCTGAGCTGGTAGACTTGACCTAGAGGCCCAGTAGACGAACACCTGTCCTAATTATTTGATTTCGTGTTAATTGTATTAATTATAATTTTAATTATTTTGATGTCGTAATTAATTACCGTAAATTATTTAATTGTTGCACCTTATCTTTGCTTCAATATTTGGAGCGCTACCCTGGCTTTTGCCTTCAAACAATTTCACAACCTTGCCCTAGACGTACCTGCCTTTCATTCTAATATTTTTGCAACTCATAATTATGATCTCTTGAGCTTCATTTTAGCCGCACAATATTCGTCGCGGACGTCTATTTAATTTCTGAAAATTCTAATTTTGTATCGTTGTGCGTTCCAATCGAAATTGGAGGCAATCTTGACCTATTTTTCGTGCGGCCCAAATTAGGGTAATATTCTGTTCTGAGTCTTCTTCACTAATGGTATTAATGACCCGACCTGATTTTGGCCCCATGTACTCCTAATTAATTTTTGAACACAGCTTGCAATTATTTCTAATTAAATTGAGGATAATATTTTGTCTGATCCCGTTGATCCCGTTAATCTCGGTTTAATTCCAGTACCCTGCTATTTGAGCCCGTATGACACACACAACGCCCCCTCACTCTGCAAAACATCGAACACCGAATCGCCCACCAAAATTTTATCATTTTATGCATCTGTGCAAATACCCAAATTTACGGGGGCTAATTTGCAAATTTATATTAGGTGTCAACACCCCATTGGTTCAACCAAATGGAGAAGCCCAATATTGACTAGTCAACACCCCATCCTCACATGTAGAAAATTTTCTTCATGAAAAATTAGGACCACCCATTTAAAATGGGTGCATCCTCACCCTTGATTCCCACACACTCTCACCCTATTTAATGTTCAATCACCTAGCCCTAATCCCCAAAAACCTAGGGAAGCACACCTCCTCACTAGCCCCAAGCCCCCAAACCGTAGCCTCTTTCCTCCTTCATTCTAATTTTTTCCATTCTTCTTCTTCCCTTCTTCTTCTCTTTACTTCTTCTTCTTCCTTCTCCTGTGTTTTGAACTTACAAGAAGGGGGGGGGGAATTTGAAATCATCACCAGCCCGAGCTAACCCTCTTCTCACCGTAGTCACTTCGGTCGACCTGCCGGAGACACGAGCTCCTTCCTGCCTCTCTCACCCCACCAGTGCAACCACCCCGGCGAAGCCTCCATCTCGTAGCTCCTCCTCCAACTCACTCCGGCGATCTCGAGCTCCCCCTCAGGAGCCGACCCCAGTCCGGCCTCCCACCAGTTCATCGAACCACCGCCCCCGCTGATCAACCAGTCCGGCCACTAGGCTTCTCCACCGGATCCACCTTCGGCCCGAGCATCTCCTGACTCGGCCACTGCAACTCCGGCGGTTCGAGCCGACCTTCCCCATCGACCCCATTGAACTCCGGCCCGCTGCTCCTCCATTGATCCGACCTCACAACCCCACAGCTTCCTGGTCGAGCACCCCCATCTCCTCCTCAACTCCTTCCGCTACAACGGTCCGGCCGACCATCCCTGCGCCCTCGATAAGGCGAGCTCCTCACTGAACATCTATCCGGCCCGGCAAGCCTCCTACACCTCCTGTCTACTCCACTCGAGCCCGACCCGGGCGAGTTTCCCGACTTCCTCTGCTTCCCTGGCCGAGTCCCGAGCTCCTCCAATTCCTGCTACTCCTTCCACTCTTCTTCTCCCTCCTCGTAGCTCCTGAGCTCCGGCCGACCATCCCTACACCCCCTATCTCCTTCACGCCGGAGCCAACACCTGGCCTCCAAGGCTTCCTTGTGTTCAATGTTGTCTGATGGTGCTCTAACAAATGGGGAGGAGTACAACAGTGGCCAGAAGCTGTATATATTACATTCATTAAGAGGTATTCTTTCTTCCAAGTCCCTCAAAGATTAAATAATTTCAATGTATAGCTAGCCTTAATTCAATTAATTATAAATCAACCTACTAGTATATATTAT
The DNA here is from genome assembly GCA_036927795.1 of Iris macrosiphon. Lineage (NCBI taxonomy): Eukaryota > Viridiplantae > Streptophyta > Magnoliopsida > Asparagales > Iridaceae > Iris > Iris macrosiphon. The sequence goes on from JAYESA010000014.1 coordinate 43,521,781, forward strand.
ATGTAATTAATTGGAATACATATAGTGTATATGTATTTAATTTAGTATATTCTTAATTTATATTTTGTATAAGTATCTAGTATATTCTTAATATATATTTTGTATAAGTATCTAGTATATTCTTAATATATATTTTGTATAAACATTTATTATATTCTTAGTATATATCATTGGTATGTATATTTATATATATATATATATATATATATATATATATATATATATATATATATATATATATATATATATATATATATATATATATTGTAAACTCAATTGGTGTATTAGTATTAATATATTTTAATATTAATGTTGATATATATATATATATATATATATATATATATATATATATATTGTATGCAATTAATTGGTTATATATTATGAGTATAATGTGTGTATTTATATAAATATATCTACTAGATGACCCGGGTATAAATACGGACACCCTGTATTTACATGGACCTGACCCTGTGAACGGTCAGTTGACTGCCACGCGTACGCTGACGTACTGGCAAGCCCCGTACCATTATGATCTTCTGTCTTACTCAGCAATCGCAAACGCGACGCCCGTACAATTTGACGCACCCTGACCCTAGATTGACCAGTGCCATATCTGGCAGAGCCCCTGGCTTCATGTATTTGTATTGTGATTAGTGTAGCATCTGATGCAAAATGTTGTATTATTTTATTATATGTCTATAGGGCTGTTGGATCCTCCAGGCGATACTCTGGAACAGGACATTAACATTACCACCTAAGGACCCAAGACGAGTACATTCTCTGATTTGTTTCTTATTTATGATATCCCCTATGTTCACTGTATCTAGTGTAAATATCCATGCTCTTGACACGATGGTTACACGGATTGGTATATACGGATCTCGTCATGAGATGTTATTCCTTATTCATGGTGTAGCTTATACAAGACTTATTTTTCCTTGTTACCTTGTGCATGTATAGACACTGATTCTCGGGAAGATTTGCTACCTCCCTAGGGAATCCTGTGCCATAGCGTACCATGATTGGATCTACTATACCAGTCGGAGGTGGAGAGTATTTTAGTATAGATATGTGATCATACCCAACTCTACATGCATCATAGCTCACCCCACATCTCACGTCGGGTGCGGCCTGACCATTTACATGCTTCATAGCTGTTACGTGTGATTAGCCTGACCTCTACATGCATCATAGCTAACCAATGGTTAGCCTGACCTTACATGAATCATAGCTAATCATATGTAACCAGCCTGATCAAGTTCCCAAGCCGATCACATGTTAAAGCTAGTACTCACACACTTAGTCATAGTATTCTTGCTCATTGACATATTGTTTCCTTTCCTGCATTTACTTATAGTATTTTCAGTATTTCTTTATTGTATGTTTCTCATACACATACATGCATCTTGTATATTTCCATCTATATACTGCTACATAGTTTATATCAATGATATAGAACTGCTATTTAGAAATGTACTTTGCTCCTTCCTGACTGGAAAATATTTTTCAGACTATGCCTAGAGGACTGGTATCCGACACTTGTGGACCACAGGGTGAGTAGCTACAGTCTTGGATTTACTAGTTCAGTCATGATTCTGGGAGGTCTAGCCAAAATTACTAGATATCTAGTTAGTTTCTTTCAGTAGTTTACTTGGTACCGAATTTGTCTTCAGCATTTTGTTGAGACTTGGATTATGTTGAGTTAGATTATTTACAGTTTAGACTTGTGTTGTATTCTTATTTCTTTTCTTCGATTTCTTATCGTGCTGTAGTTATGTGATTGAGTATGTTGTTCTTTGATATTGTTATCCGTGTCTCCTTATGGAGTTGGATACTAGTGCGAGATCGTTTAGATAGTGCTTGACCTAGATAGCGTTCTATCGCCGATGCTACGGCGTAGGCTGGACGTACCCGCGCACTCGTGCCCCTAAACCGGGTGCGAGTCGTGACACGTTATCGGCGGATACGCGTTTATTCCGGTGTGCACTCACATCCAAATCAACTTCTGCGAAATTCTGCACGTCCGTATCAACGGCACGAACGTTTCGGTGAAGTCCGCTTGCGACCAAGTCATCCCGTTTGGCAGAGCGTACTCTATTTTGGGGTAAAATGGGGCATTGTTTTTCCTATTTTTGGATCGCGGTTCGCGATCACCACAGGACGCGATGCACCGAGCGGGTTACACGGGCATCGAAGGGGTTACACAGTCTACACGACACAACTGACGGAATAAAAAATAGAACAACGAGGTGGTGGTTGTTTATGCTCCGTAGAACGAGTTTCTTCGTATCCGTGAGTCATCTTGACGCGACACGACACAGTGTCTGAGTACTGTGCTGCACGTCCTAGGTTTAGGGTTTCGGTTAGCCGGAGGCGGCTGCGGCCGGAGGACACGGCGGAGGGGACAGGGCTTCGTCGGAGGCGGCTCAGGGTGGAGGGAACACGTCCTAGTTGTGGTGTTGCCGACTCCGGTTGAATGGGTGGACGGGGAAGAGAGCAGGGGGATCTGGGCTCCGATCGGCTGTTAGGGCTACTCCGGTCGACGGGGAAGGGTGGCTCTGGCGGGTTGACGGGTTCAAGGAGGGGGCTGTGGTCGAGAAGGAGGAGCAGGGAATGGTCGATGGCAACGGTGGTGGTGGTTGTTTGTGCAGCTCCAGCGGAGAACTGGCCGGGGTGCATCTCATGGGGAACGTCGAGGGGTGACGGTGGCGTTAATGGGGGAAGGTTGACGACGATAAGTCGTGCGGGTACTGCGGGTATGCAGTGCAGCCGGTCGAGGTTGGGGGATCCGCTCAGGCGAGGTGGCGAGGAGGAGAGGAGGAGTAGAGGTCGTCGAGATGGGAGGAGCACGGCAGGTTCAGTAGGCTGTGGTGGTGGTGGTGGCTTCCCGGAGAAGAAGAAGTGCAGGGAGAGGTCGATGGTGATGCTGGTGGTGGTTGCCTCCGGCGTAGGCGGTCGAGGAGAGGAGGATGGACTCGGGAACGAGGACGAGGGAAGGGTTTCGGCCGGCGGGGCATGGAGGTCGAGGGAATTAATAGGGCGCCGGAACAGTGTTCCGTTAAGAATTAGGATTAGGGTTCAGGCCGAGCTTCGGGTTCGGGTCGAGTTCACTTCGGATCCGACCCGACCCGGCCCGTTAAGAGTGGGTTTGGTTCGGTTTGGGTTGACAGCGGGTTGGGTCGGTTTGGTTTGGTTTATTTCAAAATAAACCGGGTTCAGTCAGGGTTTATTTTGGTTTAATTATAAATTAGTTTTTAGGGCTATAAAAATGCTTCTGGGGTCCAATAAATTCTCAGAAAATTATCTCTGTCTAGTTTTTCTTTTTACACCAGAAAATATTATTTTCATAATATTTTAATATTAATTAACATCATTTAAAAATCTTTTAATCATAAAATACCTTAGTTTTAATTCCAAAAAATTACAAAAAATTATAAAAAATCTAAATTAAAAAATTTCTAAAAAATCAGGGGGTTTACAATCTACCCAACTTAAAAAAAATTTGTCCTCAAAATTAAACTAGGGTGGGGTTTCTCTATCTAACCTCGCTTGATTACAGTCTAAAGAATTCTTCTTAAGTTAACATTGCAGTTTTTACCCAACTTAAAATTTATCCATCTATTATCTAAGGCTATACATCTAAGAAGGCTATGCTCTAAATTATTTAATCATGTTATTTAATCCTCAAAGTTTTTAACACCAAACATGGCATCTATGATATGCCCTTAATTACAAAAGAATAATCCTTAAGTATGTGATCGGCCTATGGGGTATATCTAGTACTCTTTGTGTATCAAACTTATACCAAGCAAGTGGTTTCGTCTTTCCAAAATAAGGTAAGACGGAGATCAATAATAAAGAGTTCAAGGGAGAGGTAATAGAATAGAAGTATCAAAATCAAGGCGTTTAAAGAATTTAAATGGGAATTGTCAAGGCAGTTGTGGATTGAAATCTTATTTTGGTAATTCCTATTCACATGCTCGTATTAGTACAGTTATGTAACCGATACGATCTGCTCAGACATATCTAGAGGGCAAGTACAGGTGTCTACTAGTCAACTATATATCTCAATCCACGTAAAGTATTATTACGAAGGGCGAATCAAGCGCACTATGGTTGATCAGACCGTAATATACTGATTCTGAAATGTATTATTATGGGCCTCCCCAATAATACATATGTCATGAATAAGCTCGATAAAGAATAAGCTTACAAAAGTAGGCTATAAAATAGCAGCATAAGTCAAGGTAGTATATAAAATATAAGTACGCTAGATGCTGATGAAAGGAGGTACAAATTATTCAAGTTCATAAAACAAAACAAAATAAGCAACATTAATAAAAGACTCTATAATCTCTACAGTTATCATACAACCTCCTTGTCTAAGTCGCTAGTCGACCAAATAGGGGCTAGGACCTCTAAATTCTATTGTCTGAATAAACACTGTCATCTTTTGCTAGCATGCGATTAATGCCATTCAGTTACACTACCTCGACGGGTCAAGTGGACTATGTGGTACTAGGTTGTGAGGCATACTATCTAACTTAAAACAATTAAACTAATACTGTGACAGTCTTAAGAGGATCCTGCAAAATAATCTTGCATATATAAATAAAATAGAAACTCTTATTAGGGTATATGAGGAAAGATCTTGGTACTTATTAGCGTCTCCTATTGCATTATATAGGTAAGGGTCACCTTAAATCTTAATCATAGTGCTCATAGAACATGTGTCAACATTAAGAATGGAAAGGTTACTAGTCTCAAGGGGGAGGGAATACAACTTGTATCGAGGTGGGGGTACAATTACGTGATCTACAACTAGGGGTAATCATCACAATCTAACTGAACAACTCAACTATCATATTCTAACTACAAGACACACAATTCAAAATTCAAGATTACAACGATAACTTTAGCAAACTATATATCCTATCATAGAATACAATCACTTGGTCTATAATTAGAGGTGTCAGATGGCACGAATTGAAAGATGAAGAGAAAAAATGTAATCAGTCGTCGCACACTAGCCAGTGCTATGGTCGCAGAGGAGCAATATATGAAATTAAAATAGAGGGCTCTAGATAGCATCATGGTTCTCTAAGGGGGTGGTATGCTAGTTGCTATGTTCGAGGCATGATCAAGGAAAAAGTGTTTGATTACATTCCTCTATGCTTCCGAAGGTGCTGTCTACTAATAATAAGACAATGTTCTAAGTTTATAATTCTCCAATACTATTTAACTATAAAGGTTAGGTTCAGTCCTAAATTTCAATTTTTGGTTTTCTATTGGTTCCTCTATACTAGGGTCAAACATTATGGTAAACTTCTAACTAACACTAGTAGTGTCTATACTACTCTCAAGTCTTCTTAATACATCAAGGAGTAATGGTATACCAATCTAAAGATAAGAAATTCTAGGGTTCGCTAGATATTCTAAACTTAGTGGTGTGTCTATATTCTCGTTGTATTCTTAATAGGTGTGCTACTCTAATTATCATCCTAATAACATGGGTTCCTATATTCTAGCAGAAGGCTATATATACTTAAGGAACTTATTAGGAAAGTACAGGAATCAAGTAGGATACAATTGTTCGAATAGAACAGAGAGGAGGAAGATGAATCATAGTCAAATGTGGATGAGATCCTATACTCTATTCCTAGGTGCAGGCTTGTTCGGTACAGTAACATAACCGAAACAATATGCTCTCGACCTGCATGGGCCACCACAAAAATATGTCATGCCCCAGTCCCAAAAATATGTAGGACTAGGACACGTAAGCATGCCAGCCGCATGGATATGGCAACTCCAATATATGAAAACCATAATCCATACGTACGCTGTAATATGAATATCAATCCACAAGTGGTATAAAATGTATCACAAGTCATAGGGTACAATCTAAATATCATCTACAGAAAATCAATATAAATGAATAACCAGCATCTATATAACTAGATCTCAACATAAGTATCTAAGGATGATAGTTGGATGGAAACAAATCCACTACCAACTCGAATGTAAGGGCAAATACAAAATAAGTACAACACAACAACACCATATAAGAATACCAGCTAGCAATCACGGGCTCGAAGAGAGGACATCCACGAAACATATATAACCATCCAAATCTGCGCTCCTGTAAATACTCAAGAATATATACACCTGGCAGAGGACCAGGTCCTCAGAGGAACGTAACAAGATACAGAAAAGCGAGCCAACTTGAATACAGTAAACATGCATATAATTTGAAAATAAATAAGTATGTTGTACAAGACAATTTATATGAATGCAAATGAGGATAACTTTTCGACGTATGGGCAAGGGTAGGCTACTCGATCTACCTCATAACTCACACACACGTCAATGGACATCAGAAATTGATATACCGTGTGGGTAGCAACCAGCGAGACTCCAGAAATTGACATACCGTGGGGGTAGCGACCAGCGCGACACACGGCCGTCGTGTGAGCTATATACTACGGTTTACCAGAGTGGTTAAAAGCCCATACGCCTAATGATTGTCCTCTATGATACTAAGTGTCAAGTGTGTGTCAACATATCTAATATATAGTAATGACTGGAAGGAACTACACATACAATAAATAAGTAGAAATGCAATAAATATACGAAAATATACTAAGCATACAAAATACTGTAAGCAATTTGGCAAGGTATCTTGCCTGGTAAGAAAGCTGCAAGGCATACTGTCCAGAAGTCAAGCACACAGGATCAGAAGCTATGGTCTCCGAACAAATGTCTCCGGATACTGAAATAGATATCACCAACATTCCCAGAATAAGCAAAATAGCTAAAAAGTACTTCCCTTTCGTCCAATTTGGACACAGGGGCAAAACCGTAAATTCGGGTCAAAGTGAGGTCCACGTGTGGCCCGCTTCGTACCGAAAAATGTGTCAGAACCAATGGTCTCCAAATTCGTCCAACTTAGTGTCAACAAGTCCAGAACGATGATACAAACCCAACAGAGCTTCCATAATTGGATTCCGATGAGCCGATCATAAAATTGCCCGTCAAGTGGAGCCGCGGGGCCTACGATACGTGATTTTGTCAATGTTCTCAGAAACAAACCAAACTTGGGTCACAGGACCAGCGTATTACTATGAGTCCAATGGCGCAAGTTTCGTCTCGATCCGACATGTGTACACAAAGTTACGACGTATTCCAGAACAGGCAGATACGGGACGTTGTCGGCGGATACGCGTTGATTTCGGTGTGCACGCACATCCAAATCAACTTCTAGGAAATCCTGCACGTTCTTATCAATGGCACGCACGTTTTGGTGAAGTCCGCGTGCGACCAAGTCATCCCGTTTGGCGGGGCGTACTCAGTTCAGGGGTAAAACAGGATATTGTTTTTCCTTTTTTTATCGAGGTTCGCGATCACCACAGGACGCGATATACCGAGCGGATTGCACGGGCATCGAGGGGGTTACACAGTCTACGTGACATAACTGACGGAACAGAAAAAGAAACAACTAGGAGAGAGAATGGGTTACCTGAACAGGGCTCCGTAGAACGAGTTTCTTCGTATCCGTGAGTCATCTTGATGCGACACAACACAGTGTCTGAGTACTGTGCTGCACGTCCTAGGGTTAGGGTTTCGGTTAGCCGGAGGCGGCTGCGGTCGAAGGATACGGTGGAGGGGACGGGGCTTCGCCGGAGGCGGCTCAGGGAGTCGGGTGATGGTCGAGTATAGTTGCGGTATTGCCGGCTCCGGTTGAATGGTTGGACTGGGAAGAGAGCAGGGGGATCTGGGCTTCGGTCGGCTGTTAGGGCTACTCCGGCCGACGGGGAAGGGTGGCTCCGGCGGGTTGACGGGTTCAAGGAGGGGGCTGTGGTCGAGAAGGAGGAGCAGGAAAGGTCGATGGCAACGGTGGTGGTGGTTGTTTGTGCAGCTCCGGCGGAGAACTGTCCGGGGTGCATCTCATGGGGAACTTCGAGGGGTGACGGTGGCGTTAATGGCGGAAGGTTGACGACGATGAGTCGTGTGGGTGCTGCGGGTGTACAGTGCAGCCGGTCGAGTTTGGGGGATCCACTCAGGCGAGGTGGCGAGGAGGAGAGGAGGAGGAGAGGTCGTCGAGATGGGAGGAGCACGACGGGTTCAGTAGGCTGTGGTGGTGGTGGTGGCTTCCCGGAGAAGAAGAAGTGCAAGAAGAGGTTGATGGTGATGCTGGTGGTGGTTGCCTCCGGCGTAGGCGGTCGAGGAGAGGAGGATGGACTCGGGGATGAGGCGAGGGAAGGGTTTTGGCCGGCGGGACGTGGAGGTCGAGGGAATTAATAGGGCGCCGGAACAGTGTTCCGTTTATAATTAGGATTAGGGTTCAGGCCGGGCTTCGGGTTCGGGTCGGGTTCACTTCGGATCCGACCCGACCCGACCCGTTAAGAGAGGGTTTGGTTTGGTTTGGGTTGACAGCGGGTTGGGTCGGTTTGGTTTGGTTTATTTCAAAATAAACCGGGTTCAGTCAGGGTTTATTTTGGTTTAATTATAAATTAGTTTTTAGGGCTTTAAAAATGCTTCTAGGGTCCAATAAATTTCCGAAAAATTACCCTATGTCTAGTTTTTCTTTTTACACCAGAAAATATTATTTTTATAATATTTTAGTATTAATTAACATCATTTAAAAATTCTTTAATTATAAAATACCTTAATTTTAATTCCAGAAAATTACAAAAAATTGTAAAAAATCCAAATTAAAAAATTTCTAAAAAATTAGGGGGTTTACGATAATATCTTATGACTTGATTCGAATATACCAATCCGTGTAACCATCGTGTCAAGACATATGGATATTTACACTAGATACAATGAACATAGAGGATATCATAAATAAGAAACTATTAGAGAATGTACTCGCCTGGGGGTCCTGCTGCTGGCAATAACAATGTCCGATATACGAGGTCTTGTCTGAATAATCCAACAGTACTATAGACATCATTAAATAATATAATATTGTATCAGACATCACACTAACACACAATCATAAATACACGGAACTCAGGGCTACGCTAGGTATGACACTGGTCAACTAGGGTCAAGTATGCATCTCGTTGCACGGGTGTCGTGTCTATAATTGCTGTGCATAACAGACAGTCAATGATACGGTCTTGCCAGTACGTCAGTGTACATATGGCAGTCTGCTGACATGTTACGTAGTCACAGGTCAAGGTAGCTACGGGGTATCCGTAATTACACTTGGGTCACCTAGTACATATATAATTATATTATTATTAACTAGCATTAATACTTATAATATATATATACACCAAATTAAATACATATATAATACATATACATATGTAGATATATACTAATTGAGTTCATACTATATATATATATATATACCAATTATATGCCAAATATACGATACACGTATATTAACCCATACTGAAAACAAATACATACACTAAGTGCCTACACCCATGTACCAACATACAATAGGCACAAACATATAAAATAACGAAAATGAGGGCAGGAACGAACCTGCACACGGGCACGACGACGATGACGGCGATGAAGGTGGTTACGACTACGACGACGATGATGATGGTGATGATGAGGGATGATAGTTGAGGTGATGATGATAGTGAAGGCGAGGCTGAAGGCAACCAGGGATGGCCAGAGGAGCTCAGGCATGAGGATGGCCGGAGAGTCTGGGGGAAGGGATGGCTGCTGGACGGTGGTGGTGTAGAGGGGTGGTGGTTAAAAGAGGAGGAGGCAGGGAAAATGGGAGGAGATTGAGGTGATCATGGTGGTCGTAGTGAGATCTGGCATGATGGTGAGGATGATGATGTTGATGAGTCGAGGAGAAGGGAACAGGGAGGAGCAGAGGGAGGTCCGGCTGCTTCCGGTGGTCGTCCAAGCAATGGACAACGGTGCTCGGCGGAGGAGATGAGAGTCGTGCATGGGTCGAGTGGCTGACAGCAGACGGTCTGCTCGAGCGCGGGATCAGCGGCTGTGCATGCAGTCGTGGTGGGCTTTCGGTCGAGACTGTCGAGTTCACAGCGGGTGCAGCGGCGCTCCGGTGCAGTCATTCAGGCAAAAGGGAAGTCGGGTCATGCACAGTTGTCGAGCCCGGCGGCTCGTCGAGTGTGGATCTGGCGGGAAGGATCGGTCAAGGAGTACAGTCGATGGCGGGTCAGCGGCTTGGGTCGACGAGGTGGCTACTCCGGCAAGTCTCCGGCGAGATGGAAGGAAGAAAATGAACAGGAAGGGGAGAGTGTCGGCTGAAACTTTTGGATGATTGGGAATAGGAAAAATAAAGGAAAAGTAAAAAGAATATTTATATGTGTGTAGGTCTTGGTTTGACCTAGAAATTTACTTGGTCAAATCCTCTTGGGATTGGGCCTTGTCATGGAGATATTTCAAGGGCCATGATTTAAATGGGTTCAAAAAGAATGGCTAGGATTCAATTGGTTCAAAATAAAGGAGGGTCATGGTTCAAGGAGGTTGGTGTTCAATTACACACTCCCAAAAATCATAAAAAAATACACATGAAGGAGAAATGGATTTATTTATGTGTCGTGTCCAACGGGATGGACACCTTAATGCACTTTTGTATAAAATGCCCAACAATTAAAAAATTACACAAAGTTGGGTTTATGGTTTAATTAAATTAAAATAAATATAATCGGTATTCTAGAATAAATTAGAAGTACATGGGGTCAAAATTAAGTGGGACACAAGTGTCATGAATGAAGAAGACTCAGAATAGAATATTGTCCTAATTTGGGTTGCTCAAAATGGGTCAAAATTGTGTCTCCAATTTTGATTGGAACGTACAACGATACAAAGTTGAATTTATTTGGATTTAAATAATAACGTCTGCGACAAAAATTGTGCGGCTAAAATGAAACACAAGAGAACATAATTATAAGTTACACAAAGGTCAGAAAAGAAGGCAGGCATATCTAGGACAATGTTGTAGAATTTGTTGGAAGGCAAAGGCTAGGGTAGCGCTCCAAATATCGAAGCAACGGTAAGACACAACAAGGAAATAAAACTACGATAATTAAATATAATTAATTATCATGCAATCATTTACATATTAATTATGAAAAGGCAAAAATACCCCTAACCTGAAATATGGGGGTGATACCTAGCCTTGAGCTTATCAAAAGTTCTATCGACCTTCATCTTCTCCTTGAAGATTATCACGCCCCAGTCCCAAAATACATAGGACTAGGAACACGTAAGCATGCTAGCCGTATGTATATGGCAACTCCAATATATGGATACCATAATACACACGTACGTTGTAATATGAATATAAACTCACATGTGGTATAAATATTATCACAAGTCACCGATATACTAAATCTCATCCATACAACAAGTCACAAAAGAAAATAACTAAACTAGAATAATGAGTCTGAATAATCCAAAACTAATAGTCGGGTGGAGACAAATCCACTACTAATGACTATACCAATACTAAAATGAGAGAGGGATATAAAATTCCAAATATAAAATAAGGTGATGATAGAAGTGTATCAGCAAAGCGATCCCTCGCTAGCGATATATTACTGATGCTCAGAAGGTAAGACCTCATCGGGAGAGATAAGTAGTAAGTCCTGATCCGTGCTCCTGCGAATAGTCATGAACATCTACACCTGGAAAGGGACCAGGTCCTTAGAGGGACGTAACAAGATACATAGAAGTATGCCAATTTGAATACAGTAAACATGCATAATTTTTAAAAATATATAAGTACGCTATACAAGACAATCTATATGAATGCAAATGAGGATAACTTTTTGACGTATGGGCAATGATAGGCTACTCGATCTAAGCCTCACAACTCACACACCCGACTAGAATATCAAAAATTGACATACCGCGGGGGTACCGACCAGCGTGTGACTCCAGAAATCGACATACCACGGGGGTAGCGACCAGCGTGACACACTCCCGTTGTATGTACTAGATACTACGGTTTGCCAGAGTGGTTATAGCCCATACGCCTACTGATTGTCCTCCCCTCCCATGATACTATGTGTCAAGTGTGTGTCAACATATATATAGTATATAATTATGACTGAAAGAAAAATACACATGCAATGAACATATAAAAATATAATAGGCATGCAAAGTACTGTAAGCAATTTGGTAAGGTATTTTGCCTGGTAAGAAAGCTGCAAAGTGTAACGTCCAAGAGTCAAGCACACAAGATCAGATGCTACAGCCTCAGAATGAACGTCTCCGAATGCTAAAATAAATATCACCAACGTTCCCAAAATAAGCAAAATAGCTAAAAAATACTATTATTTCGTTCAATTTGGACACATGGGCAAAACGATAATTTTGGGTCAAAGCGGGGTCCACATGCGGCCCACTTTGCACCGAAAAGTGTGCCAGGAGTAAATGTCTCTAAATGGAACAAATTTATAGGTTAAACCAATTCTAAACGTCAATACAAACTCAACGGTATATCCAATTTTGGATTCTGGTGAACCGAACAAAAATTCGCCCAAAAAGTCAACCGTGGAGCCCGCAAATAGGCGGCTTGGTCAACTATCTCAGAATTGCGTAAAACTTGGGTCATAGGACCAGCGCGATACCACGAGTCCAATGACGCAAGTTTTGTCATATTCTGACGAGCGTTCACTAAATGGTGTGGTATTTTGCAAAAATTATGATATGGGAAATTTTTGCGGATACGGGCTGATTCCGACGCGCACACGCGTCCAAATCAGTTTTTGTGAAAGTTCACACGTCTGGGTATACTGTGCGCACTTTTTGGTGTGCTTGGTACACGACAGGACGGTTCTGTTTGGCGAGGCGCGCTCCGTATCACAAATCTTAATATTTTAAAAATAGTTTTTATGAGTTTTTAACCTAATTTATTTCCGCATATAACACCAGATAAAATAATATAATTGACAAAAAATGATCTCGGTCAGGTGGTCTTTCCATAGCAAAAAGAATTTTTAGGTTTGGATCCCTGTGGTGGGAGATACGAGCCCTTGAACATGGGTCATCGTAACTGATTTTCTGAAATTAAAAGTGGTCATTTTTCTTCGACTTGGCGTCAATTTTTACCTAGGTTTGCGTACTGCACGATGGAACTAATCTACGAGATTTAGAGAGGGATAGGTCGAGATCGTACCAGCGAAGACGAATCCGAATTTGGTCGAGCGAGGAGGCAGAAATCTACGCGCGAACAGGGGTTCGTCGCTGCCAAATTCTGCTGTGGCGTGCGCGTGTGACGCGCGGGTGGGCAGCGATCGCCATCGACGGCGTGGTCTTCGGCGGCGACGGCGGTGGCTCTGGGGTCGGTGCGGTTGCAGGGTCGAGGAAGGAGATTTAGGGTTAGGGTTTAGGGTTTGGGTATTCATATAGATATTTATATTGATAGCGGCTGGGGGGGGGAGTACTGCGTGCGGGGGGGATTACTGCTGCGGTTGCTGTTGTTTAACGGGTGTGGGTAGTGGGTATTAGGCGGGTTTGGGTTTGATTATATGGGTTAGGGTTTAGTTTATTTATTTAGATTTTCTTTTTCCTTTTTCTTTTTCCTTTCTTTTCTATTTTCTTTCTTCCTTTCCTATTTTCTTTTCTTATTCTTTTTTTTCTTTTCTATTATTCTTATTATTACTAATAATACTATAATTTTTATTATTATTATTATTAACATTATTATTACTAATAACTATTAACACTTATTATTATTATTATTATTATTATTATTATTATACTATTTATTATTAGTATATTATTATAATTATTATTTATTACTATTTATTTATACATGTATATATAGTATAAAAATTTCAGAAAAAATTATTAGTACATCTAAAATTCTATCACTTTTCTACAACAATTTTTCTGCATAAAATAAAATAAGATAAAATAATAGTTTGCTTAACAATTCTCTAAATGCATAATTACCTAATAATTAAAATCCAATAAATTATATTTCTTCTAATTAACTAATAAATACTATAAATAAATTAGATAAATAATTAATACAGTTTTTAAAATTAGGGGTTTTACATTCTACCCAACTTACAAAAATTTTGTCCTCGAAATTGACAATAACCCATATTCACTATAGCTATTACACTTCATTGATATCTAGCAGTGCTTCCTGAAAATCATCGTCACCCATTTTAACACCTTCTCATTTATTGTCCATACACTATTCGATTTTTAACTCATCTATACTACCAAACTTACAAGAATTATACTAGTAGTCAAAGTCTCTTACGGCTATTGTCTAGGTTGTAAGACGAATTTATTTATTGGGTCGAGAATCTTAGGATACCCGTCTGGAATCTCACAACTATGATTTTTCTCTGTAACCGTCAAGTATCGTAGTCTAATACTGCCATGCCACCTGACCAGTATGTCTGCAAATACTTCGACTACTCTACTATAACGGTCTAGCTGCAGCTGTCGCTACTTCGCTAGCGATTTGTCATAGTTGTCAGTTCGTAACAAGTGCCTTCAACTCTTTCCTAGGCTTAGTCTAGGTTTTAGGATAACAATTAAGGTCTTTATAAAACTATTAGAAGTATGAACTAATTCAACAATCTAACAGATTTTTATTAGGCTAAATGATGCTACTTAAGGGTTAAATTAATAAAAGAATACAGATATTGCTATAGTGTATATACATAAGGGTTATCATTATGTACTCATATTTTAGTTATTAATCATTTACTAAACTATTTATGTTTTTAACTAACAAAATAAGGGTGAGGTTGAAGTAATTCAAATAATTCATAATGGCACGAAAGGATACGACTATGATAGGAAGAGTTAAGCACGAGATAAGGAATGGATATAGAAGAGAAGATAAGCCTTCCCAAGGGGCGAGATGGTGATAGGAAAAGAATACTACTACTGCTACTCGCATCATCTATTAGCATCACGTGTATGCCATCTGTATAGAATATCAATATATCCTCATAACTGCTAAACCACCATATATATAATTCTACGTCTACTATGCATCTAAGATCTCGTGTCATAAAGGGGGTCATGAGTATGAAATGACACATATAACTAAGGTCGTACCTGTATCTACGACTTCATGTGCCTGCACTCTCTTGTTTATCATCGTGAGTGCTTGGCCTATGGGAATATCTAGTACTATCCGTGTATCAACTTATACTAAGCACGAACGTTCGTCTTTCTGAAATAGGGAAAAACAAAAAACAACAATAAAGAATTCAAGGAGGAGGTGATAGAATACAAGTACGGGATTCAAAGAGATTAGAGAATTCGAAAGGGAATTGCCAAGGCAGTTGTTGATTAAAATCTTATTTTGGTAAACCCCTATATGCATGTTCATATTAGAACAGTTATGTACCTGACATGATATGCTCTGGCCAGTCTAGAGGGCAAGTATATTCGTCTAGCAAGTTGAGTCAACTATATCTCAATCCACATAAAGTAGTGATACAAAGATTGAACCAAGCGCACTAAGGTTGATCAGACCATAATGCACTGATTCTGATTTAGACAATGTATTAGTGTGGGCCCCCAATAATACATATGTCATGAACAAGCTCAATAAAAGAATAAGCTTGCAAAACTAGGCTATAATAATAGCATAAGTCGAGGTAGTACAAAAAATATGAGTACGCTTGATTATGATGGAGGAAGGTACAGAATAATTTAAGTTTACTAGGAAGATCGGTGTTGTGCCTCTACGGTTGCAATACTAATTTCTTGTCTAAGTCTAAAGTTAACCAAATGGGTGTATAGGCCTCTAAGTTCTACAGTCTAGATAAACATTAAAGCTCTATAGTCTAGATAAACACTATCTTCCTATGCAAGCCTATAGTTGGTGTTATTCATTTATACTTCATTAATGAGTTAAAAGGACTATGTGTTACTAGGTTATGAGGCATACTACCAAACTTACAAGGATCTACTGATAGTGTTATTGAATACTAGAGTGTATATATCTAGTATAAGTCATATTCCTAACCCCTATCAAGCATGAGAGAAGATTAATGTTGAGAAGGGATTAAGCAAGATGCAATGCAAGCAATCAAATGAGAATGTGAAACAAAATCAAGGGAGGTGATAAATAAGTGGATGAGATCCTATATTCTAATCCTATGCGTAGGTTTGCTCGGTATAGTAACGTAACCGAGACAATATGCTCTAAACCTGCATGAGGCACCACCAAAATATGTCACGTCCCAGTCCCAAAATACGAAGGACTAGGTACATGTAAGCATGCCAGCCGTATTTATATGGCAACTCCAATATATGGATACCATAATACACACGTACGCTGTAATATGAATATAAACTCACATGTGGTATAAATATTGTCACAAGTCACCGATATACTAAATCTTATCCACACAACAAGTCACAAAAGGAAATAGCTAAACTAGAATATTGAGTCTGAATAATCCAAAACTAATAGTCGGGTGGAGACAAATCCACTACCAATGACTATACCAATACTAAAATGAGAGAGGGATATAAAATCCCCAATATAAAATAAGGTGATGATAGAGGTGTATCAGCGAAGCGATCCCTCGCTAGCAATATATCACTGATGCTCAGAAGGTAAGACCTCCTCGGGAGAGATAAGTAGTAAATCTTGATCCGTGCTTCTGCGAATAATCATGAACATCTACACCTGGAAAGGGACCAGGTCCTCAGAGGGACGTAACAAGATACAAAGAAGCATGCCAATTTGAATACAGTAAACATGCATAATGTTTGAAAATATATAAGTATGCTATACAAGATAATCTATATGAATGTAAATGAGGACAACTTTTTGGCGTATGGGCAAGGGTAGGCTACTCGATCTAAGCCTCACAACTCACAACTCACACACCCGTCTAGAACATCAGAAATCGACATACCGCGGGGGTAGCGACCAGCATGTGACTCCAAAAATTGATATACCGTGGGGGTAGCATCCAGCGCGACACACTTCCGTAGTGCGTGCTAGATACTACGGTTTGCTAGAGTGGTTATAGCCCATACGACTACTGATTGCCCTCCCCTCCCATGATACTATCTGTCAAGTGCGTGTCAACATATATATAGTATATAATTATGACTAAAAGAAAAATACACATGCAATGAACATATAAAAATATAATAGGCATGCAAAGTACTGTAAGAAATTTGGCAAGGTATCTTGCCTGGTAAGAAAGCTGCAAAGTGTAAGTCCAGGAGTCAAGCACACAGGATCAGAAGCTACGGTCTCAGAATGAACGTCTCCGGATGCTAAAATAAATATCACCAATATTCCCAAAATAAGCAAAATAGCTAGAAAATACTATCATTTCGTCCAATTTGGACGCAGGGGCAAAACGGTAATTTTGAGTCAAAACGGGGTCCACAAGTGGCCCACTTTGCACCAAAAAGTGTGCTAGGGGTAAAGGTCTCTAAATGGGATAAATTTATAGGTTAAACCAATTCTAAATATCAATACAAACTCAACAGTACGTCCAATTTTAGATTTTGGTGAGCCGAAGACAAATTCGCCCAAAAAATCAACCATGGGGCCCGCAAATAGGCGGATTGGTCAACTGTCTCAGAATTACGTAAAACTTGGGTCACAGGACTAGCGCGATATCACGAGTCCAATGATGCAAGTTTTGTCGCATTCTGACGAGCATACACTAAATGGTGTGGTATTTTACAAAAGTCGAGATATAGAAAAATTTTGCGGATACGGGCTGATTCCGACGCGCACACGCGTCCAAATCAGTTTCCGCGAAAGCCCACACGTCTGGGTATACTGTGCGCACATTTTGGTGTACTTGATACACGACGGAGCGGTCCCATTTGGCAGGGCGCGCTCCGTATCGTAAATTTTAATATTTTAAAAATAGTTTTTCATGAGTTTTCAACCTAATTTATTTCTGCATATATCACCAGATAAAATAATATAATTAACAGAGAATGATCTCGGTCAGGTGGTCTTTCCATAGCAAAAAGAATTTCTAGGTTTGGATCCCTGTGGTGGGAGATATGAGCCCTTGAACATGGATCATCGCAACAGATTTTTTGAAATTAAAAGTGGTCATTTTTCTTTGACTTGGCGTCAATTTTTACCTAGGTTTGCATGCTGCACGATGGAAACTAATCTATGAGATTTAGAGAGGGATAGGTCGAGATCGTACCAGCGAAGACGAATCCAAATTTGGTCGAGCGAGGAGGCAGGAATCTACGCGCGAACAGGGTTTCATCGCTGCCAAATTCTGCTGTGGCGTGCGCGTGTAACGCGCGGGTGGGCAGCGATCGCTGGTGGCGGCACGGTCTCCAGCGGTGGTGGTGGTGGCTCTGGTGTCGGCGCGGTCGCAGGGTCGAGGAAGAAGATTTAGGGTTAGGGTTTAGGGTTTGGGTATATATATATATATATATATATATATATATATATATATATATATATATATATATATATATATATATATATATATATAGATAGCGGCGGGGGGGAGTACTGCGCGCAGGGGGGAGTACTGTTGCGGTTGTTGCTGTTTAACGGGTGTGGGTAGCGGGTATTAGGCGGGTTTGGGTTTGATTATATGGGTTAGGGTTTAGTTTATTTATTTATATTTTCTTTTTCCTTTCTTTTCTATTTTCTTTCTTCCTTTCCTATTTTCTTTTCTTATTCTTTTTTTTCTTTTCTATTATTCTTATTATTACTAATAATACTATAATTATCATTATTATTATTACTAATAACTATTAACACTTATTATTATTATTATTATTATTATTATTACACTATTTATTATTAGTATATTTATTATAATTATTATTTATTACTATTTGTTTATACATGTATATATGGTATCAAAATTTCAGAAAAAAATTATTAGTACATCTAAAATTATATTACCTTTCTACAACAATTTTTCTACATAAAATAAAATAAGATAAAATAATAGTTTGCTTAATAATTCTCTAAATGCATAATTACCTAATAATTAAAATCCAATAAAATATATTTCTTCTAATTAACTAATAAATACTATAAATAAATTAGATAATTAATTAAATAACTAATACAGTTTTTAAAATTAGGGGTTTTACAAAGATTTATTTTCATTCGATGGGTTTTACTCATTTAGGCAGATTGACCAACACCCAAGTTTTATTAGATGTTATGGAGTCAATTTCGTGATTGATTACCTTCTTTCAGAAAATATCGTCTTTGATCTTTATCACCTCATCATAGGTAAGCGGTTCTGCTTCCATATGATAGGTGGTAAAATCTTTCCCAAAGTCCTTCGACCTCTTCACTTGCTTTCTTCATGGATCATATAGTATTGGTTCAGACATTACCTCTTCAACAAGAACCTTATCTTGGACTACATCTTCTTTAGAAGTGCTTGCCTCGTCGATGCTTACAGTGTTCTCTGAAATATCCAAAAATATGGTCTTCGTAACCCTTGTTCTCTGTTTCTGAATCTTGATATTCAACAGCTCCACATAAGCCAAATACCTCCAAATTTGAATGATATTCAAGTTGGGTCTGAGGGTTCATTTGATTGCAAGATGGAAAATACATGGAAAAAATTAATTCCACAAAATTATTTTACTAGGAAATAATGTAGGTGTTTGATTGCAATTATTTTCTTGTGGAAAATCAAATAAATTTCCAAAAAAACTTAACTTGGGTGTTTAATTGTCATTTTTTCCACAAAAAAATGGTTAGCTTTCATGGAAAATAATATTTTGCTATTTAATTGTACTTTTTTCATAGAAAAGTAATATTTTTCATTGAAAAAAATTACGTTTTTTATATCTACAATTCTCAATTCAATATTTCCACATTAACTAGCACAAGTAAACAATATAAAGCTATACACTTGATATAATTCGGACAAACCTAGGATATGATACAACCAAAATGACTGCCCAATAATAACTCCATATTAATCCATCCCGAATCTCCACAATCATCAACAAACAACAAAAGAATACGTAAAGAAAACATAACAATAAACAATACTCAACTGACAATAAGGAAAGAAGGGTCTTTTATCATAAAGGTTCAAGTTTGCAAATTAGTCATTCCTCGACCAAATTTAAAAATATCCAACACATCCATCATTCTAAATTAAAAATGCTAAAAAATATCCAACACATCCATCATTCTAAGCTTACGGTAGACCTATAATCACCGAAAGTACACATTTGTGATCTCAAGAAAGAACACGATACCCCTTGTCCTTGTTTGGTATAGGGGTGGCTTACTGTCTCGAAGATCGATGGACATTTCCATGTTGTGGCACATGTTGCTACTTGTTGTTTGGCTTTTGTTTCGTTCACTCGTGCTTTCTTGTAGTACTTGCTATTAGGGGTCTGACCCTTCTGGTTTTGTTTGGTTAACTTTTGTTGAAGAGCTCGAGAATCCAGCATTCTTACCCCGGATGGCATGTACCAGCAAGATGGTCATCGAGGGACATGAGTGGGTTTTTTCTTCACCACTCTTATAACATTTTGTTTCTTTCGGACATTTAGTCAATAGGCACTTGTTAGCTTGTATATCCTGGACTCTTTCCATTACATGATTATATTATATTCAAACTATAGTTAATGATGTGATCATGTATATTTGACAATATGCTAGCTCTCCATTTTGTATACCTAGCTTCATAATCATTTTGATAGAGCGTTGGAGACGCATTACTGCTTTATCTTATATGTTCTATATTTTTTTGCTTCTTGTGTTGACTGATTGAGATATAGTATATTTTCATGAGGCTTTAGATAACTTGTATTGTAGTATATACTACCATGTCTAGGTACAGTCATGACCGTATTGCAAGGTACTACTGTACTCTATAGTACGTAGCTGGCTGTGTCATATGTGAGATCCGTCTAACTATTTTAGTATTATTGTATTTCATCTGGTATATGTGTGTGTAGTTGTATATTGCTTCTCGTGTAATTTATAAAAAAATTAGCTGCTTTCATGTAATTTTTAGAATTGTGTATAGTGCTAGTCACCCTTTGATATATAGCCTTCCCTTTCTCTCTCCTCCCCAATTTTTTTCTTTACCATTTCTTTCTTCATTTTTTCTCCCTCTCCTCTCCTTGGCCGAACCCTAGCCCAAGCCGTGAGCTTGCCTTGGGTAGTAGTGGTAGTAGTGGATTTAGGCAAGTACATCTTGCCAATGAGAAAAAACTTGTTATAATGCACTTATTTAGCTTCCTTGCATTTTACTGCTCTATATTGTTCTCTATGAGTTTCTACATGTTTAATTCTTGGTATTTTTGATTTTGATGCCTTGGTTGGAGTAGATCTAAGTTTTCAGTTTGTAGCTTCCTTGAGTTTACTTGATTTTGATCTCTTAAAACTTGATATTTTCCAAAACTAGTGGTTCCATGTTGATGAACACTTGATTTTATACTATTTTGAACTTTACTTTGATGAATTCAGGCTTAAATGAGGATTTCATGGAGAATACCAGTGTTCAGACTTGGAGTTTTTCCATGGAAGATATGTTATTTTGGGGACGATGGGACTTCATGCGCCCAACACCTATGCGGCAGAGAGTACCATATATGCGGCACAAACTCTTTGTCGCATATCCTTGCAGCATGTGCCTAAATTGTTGGACGCGTGACTGAATCTACACTTGAGTTTGTGAAACAAAGTTCTTGAAAAAGCTAAGTGGCAGAAACTCTTTGTGTTAACTCACTGGGTGCATAAAGGTATCCATGCAGCCAAGTCTCATGCGCCTCTTCCTTGATTGAGCGCATGACTAAACCGACCTTGGCACGACTTTCCCTAAAAAAAAAATTCTCTAACTCCCTGTCTTGACCAGTTACGTCGGTCACTTCTCTGACACGGTTAGTCACATCAGTCAAGTTCCTGACTTTGAATTTATTGCATGTCATCCACTTTGTCCCGAGGAGTGGACTTTGTATCTTGCATGCGCCTATCATTCCCATGCGGCCAGCTCTCCTATGCGACCGGATCTCCCCTGCGGCCAGCTCTCCCATGCGGCTAGCTCTTGCATGCGACCAGCTTACCCCATGCGCCTATGACACTTGTAGTAGTTTAACTTCTTTTAATATATTTTCTTGTTTAGCATATTATGCTTGATTCTTATGCATGCAATATTTCTTTAAACTGTTTATAACCTGATTGTGACAACCTGCCTGCCAAAACCTAGAATTTTCTGAACATGGATTGTATTGGTACTATTAATCTGAACTCCTGACACCTGACATGTACTGATATTCCTGATAGTGGCTCGACGAAGTGCACTCTTAACATGCTAGAATTGAACATGGATTGTATTGACACTGTTAATCAAGAACTCCCAATATCAAACTTGTCGTGATATTCCTGATAATATCTCGTCGTATCGAGTTAACCTGACCTGTACTGATATTCCTGATAGTGGCTCGACAAAGCACACTCCTGACATGCTATAATTTTTCTGAACTATAATGCTTGAATTGATAAGATAAATTTTCGTGGTTGATTTTGCTTGCTCTTGTCCTGAATGTACTTGTCAAGCTCATGTCATGTCATGTCCTGCATCATGTCTAAGACAAATTTCTAAGCATCACGGTCAGAAATTCTTAATAACTTGCCCAGAATAACAAGTTAAATAATGCATTAGAAGCATCTAGAGAGATTTTCTGGCCACATGCAATCCCGGTATCCCAGCGACACTTAATGGATTTGGAGCTTTCTGTCGTGAGGGACATACTTCCATCATGTCATCGAGTGTTGCATATTCCTATAAATTACTATACCTGATATAATATATTCTATGTATCCTTACGCCTAGATAACCCGGATAGTCTGTAGGACATGTGGCTGTGTAGAGTCTCAAACTGCATGTGTTAGTAACTAGGACTGTGATAACCCTAGTTAGCTAAGGATAGCAAGCTGTAGGACATGATTTGCCGTGATTGCTTGATTTTCAGTCTAGTCTAGTCATGTCCTGATTTGTTTAACAACTAATCCGAAAACTGTACCTGAGTACTGATTCCAGATATCCTTATTTAAATGCTCCATAACTGTTTAACCGTTATTTCACCTAATGCACTTATTTAACTGTTCTTTGTGCTATTTTTTATCGATTTGTCTGCATGCTGGTTTTAGTTCCTAAGTTGGCTCCCTTGTGGTACTTGCTGTTTTGGGGGTCTAATCTCACTGGTTTTGTATGGCCAGATTTTGGAGCAGGACGCAGGATCTACCGTATTCTCTGCCTTAAGATGGTAAACACCAGGAGCACCCGAGGACATGAGTGGGTTTCTTCTTCATCACCCACTTGATCTTGTACTTATAATTTTGAGGCGTTTAGCCACTGAGCACGTGTTTTGGAACTTGACATTCTAGCCTGTGGACCTACATATAAAATATATTTTAGACTATAGCTAGAGCTGATCATGTAATATTGTACTCTTACTAGTTCTTCATTTTTGTAGCTAGCTTCATGATCATCTGTATATGCATAGTTTGGGACGCCTTACTATTATATGTATGGTGATCATACATCTTGTAACTTGTTGTTTGCTTGAGATTGAGACACCTAGGACTCTTGACCCAGAAATGACTGTTGGATTGTAGAGTAAAATCCTCAAATGTCTACACAGCTGTGACCGTATCTCGGGGTATTGAGTACTTTGATATACGTAGCTGGCTTTGTCCGCCTCCGCTTTTCAGTATTCTGGTAAAGGGGTGTGACATATGTCCTCGGTCCCTAAACTTGGAATTGATGGTGGAGCGTAGGCAATTATATAGATACTATGCTTTACTCACAGACACTTCCAACTATTGCAAGAATTGTAGGGAAGTCGTCCTCGAGCGACTTCCCGAATGATCGTACCACGGAATTTCATTGTACTCCATGTAGATATGATTGTTGATCCTACGGAACTAACCAAATTTTAGGCCGGAATGTAAAAAGTAGGAGCGGGTATGCCTAACCAATATACTGTGTTTGCCAATAGTTTAGTATTGCATTTCTAAGTGCTCACTCGATACACTGGTCTAGCCAGACTGGTATGCTAGTTGTGGACGTAGTTAGCTTATTTTGGGAGTTTTTTTTTATGTGATTTCAATGAGTTGGGTTGGCTAGGAATAAAGTAGCATTTTTCTTGGTCATTACTATAAATAGAAGGCCAATGGGATATTTCTTGAGATGCTCTTCTAGGTTTCAAGGAGACTCCAAACTTCTACTAGAGTCGTACTCATAGGTTTTTGCACAAGATGAAAGTT
Source organism: Iris macrosiphon (assembly GCA_036927795.1). Classification (NCBI taxonomy): domain Eukaryota; kingdom Viridiplantae; phylum Streptophyta; class Magnoliopsida; order Asparagales; family Iridaceae; genus Iris; species Iris macrosiphon. The sequence goes on from JAYESA010000014.1 coordinate 43,545,986, forward strand.
TGTTGAAGATTCGTCTAATCCGTCAATGAGATGGTCAAATGTTAGAGGGCAACTATTGCAAGGTGAGAACATTTTGTAAAATTTGGATTTATTTTACGCCCTCATTGTATTTTGTATCTAAGGTTTTAACTTTTGGGGCAAGGTAGTAGACATTAATGTAATTGCAATCTTTAGATAAAATAGAGGGGGTGAATTGTCCAAGTAGTCATTGCCAACACTTTAGATTGTTTGAGATGCGTTTCGTTCTTTATAACGAGATCGTGGTTCTTGTTTTATGTGGGTTTCGGTGCTCGATCTTCTTTAATAAATTCCTGCTACACGCATCCCTAAATCCAACACTAATGAGTCATTTGTGTTGTTCATTTTGATCAGTTTAACGTGTATACATAGGGCTGCAATCTAAAAGAGCAAGTCAAACTCCTCATGTCAAGCTTGGCATGTTTATGGTTAACAGCGATCAAGCCGAGCTCAAGCTTGCAAGATCATGGTTGGCTGGCCTGCAAACCCCTCCACAATGTTTTCTCGCTGAAATTTTTTTTCCCCATCAAAGAAGCCAGAAACTAGTATCAAATGATTTGTATTCATTGAATAAATAGTGAATGTGAAAAAAAAAAAAAAAAAAATTCGGTAAGTTTAACAGATAGCTAGCACATTTCAAGGAGAAGCAAAATATGGATAGATTACAACTATGAGGGTCATGCAACTAACTATTTATCGTATTGCTGTTAATACTTTACAGTCACAATAAATAAGAAGATAACACAGCAAAGGCACCATAATAAGAATCTGGTGTCAACAAATATATATATATATATATATATATATATATATATATATATATATATATCGCCTATAAGGATTACTGCTAAATGCATTAGCTACAACCATCCGCTCATATATAATCATCACTGAGAAACAATTAGTGAATAATCTCTATTCATCACCGAGTAACATTTGGAAAATATAGGAAAACCTAGAAGAACCACATAAGCTTTTCTGAAGAACATGCTATATGAGCTTAGTATCGGCAACAGAGGGCTCTCTTGCAGGATCTGCTACCAATGTTCCAAGTGTGTGCATTTTGCCACCGTCTTTAGGAATTATCAGCCCGTATCCCCCTTCTTTCCTCTTGTACAAGATATTAATCTCACCTGAAGGGAAAAAACAGTTTCTTTGCTGAGCAACTGACTATGCTAATACTAATCTAGCTACACCTTCTCTGGTGCAAACTTCTCATCCCATTGTAACAAAGCTCCTGATATGTTTAGAATAAATGTAGTGCAAAAAAAAAAAAAGGGGGAAGTAAAGAGTACCAAATATAATTAAATATACTTAATCATGATCATCGTCACTAAACATTGAAGCAAACAAATGAATTTCTAAAAGAGAAGTGGGTAAAATTTTTATTACCACTAAAACAAACCATAGCAATTAAATATACTCCAAGTGTAGATAGAAAGGAAACCTTCACACAATCAACTAGCAAATTTAGAAATTCTTTTTGAGTATTCTATATGCTAGGATGTTCCCTTATAGAAGCACTAGACAACATGTACAAGACATGTCAGTCTTGCATAACATTAGTCTATGGAATTAACACCTAAAGCCAAAGGGTCTCTTACCCGTATCAATATTTCTGAAGCCAAAGAAATCATGATCAACATTCTCCATCTGCTCCAATGACTCTTCAACAGTCAACGGTGGCATCTCGAAGTATTTCGTCCGTACAACCTAATATATACATTCCAAAACCGTGAGACAAATATAGAATATTGCAATTCGTTAATTTAACCTGTGGTGTGTTTGCACCAATGACACAGATACTTAAATAAGGCCTTTGAGAAAAAATATTTGCATCAAATGGACATAAAATAAACAAGAAATATAGTCAAATAAGTTGAAAACATTTGTAGACAGAATAAACTCTACTCTCTTAGTCAAGGAGGAATAGTAGAATTAGTAAAACAAGCAAACTTGTTGACAAAGCATTTTCAAGTGTTGAAAGTGGAGGCTACATCATGAATAGAACGACATTTAAATATTAATTAAGGTGCTTGGCTAATATTTATAGGAATTACATAACATATAAAATAACATCAATAACTCTAACTAGAAATGAAAAATACACAAAATAATAAATGCATAAAATAAGATAAATAATTTCTTCTTCAACACGCCCAAGCAAACTAGAACTTGGTGAAAACAAGTCCAATTTGGAAGAGAAAAACTGAAACAATACTTGGTGAACAAAGTCATAAATGAAGCACTAGCAAATCTGCTAGAACTTTGTGAAAACAAGTTCAATTACAATATAGGAAAACTTCCTATATCAGGATGTTAACTAGAATGAAGCTCATGATGAAGAATAAAGATGTATGATATGGCCTCGTGATGACACACTTGGCACTTAGCACATTTGCCTGGAACAATAGGCAGCCCTTTTACAATCTATGTTGCACGGATTCGACACCACACATATCAGACACAGTAACACAGATTCGACATCTATTTTGGTGTCCGTAGTGTGTCGGGTACGTGTCCAACACGACATTAAATGAATTTTGGAGTCTTCATGCTTTTTAGTTCACAACTAATTTGTTTTATTTTTGGGTGGAACCCATATGACCTTTCAAATCTCAATTTGAACAGAACATTTAATTAAAATTTGCGGGTTTATTATGCACTCAGTCCGGAACCATGGAATGATTAATCAGATTACGCGGGGACTAATCGGTTCACACGATATATAGACTATTTTCTCACAAATATCCAATAGTTGTGGAATAAAAACAAAAGTAGTTCACACTCCATAGAAATGAAAATCTACAAATAAATAGATCTTGAAAGAAGGCAACGCTTCATAGAGTTAATAACAATCTACAAATAACAAGACAATGCAACAAATATTCTATAGATATTACAACCATGCAGTCTACCACCATTCATCATTCTCATAATTGTTATGTATCTTGTACGAATATCTTGTACGAATATGGACACATACAAATAGAGACACAATAAGGATACAAGATGGGAACACCTTTAGATATGCCTAATAATTAGTCTCTTATGTTGAACGATTACGGGCATGGATATGAGTACGAACATATACAGATGCAAACACCATTTTTATCATGTCAGTGGAACATAGTTGTTATTGCCTTCTCTTTATTTCAAGAAAGACTCATCAATCTGACCCATAGTTGCCTAATTTGTCAACCCACCCTACGTCCCACGAATTGGGACGAACGATCCCGAACGGGGTGCGTTCGCGATCCGTTCGTCAAATTTAGCAATCCGGATTTTGATGGCTTTGGTTATGAACTTATGATATTTGGTTTAGTTACAAGAATATTGTCTATGCTTTCCTTCACTTGGATTTTGATGGCTTTGGTTATGAACTTATGATATTTGGTGTATACTTCTATATAATTGTACATGGTACAAAAGACGACTCAGATAAAAACGAACGACGACCCCAAATAGCATACCAAATAAGCCTACCCCCACCGCACCGCGTACCGGCTGAGGTACCGTACCGCGTACCCGTACCACGTACCAAAGCGACCCACGATCCTGGTAACATTGATCTGACCTAATAACGGGTTAGGTTAGTGGGAGCGAATGCAAACCTGACCTAGTGATCTAACATGTTATTGATTCATCGGAGATTATCATTACATGACCGTCTAATCGTTATGTAGGTATGTTAAGCAGGTAACTGCTTACTTACCTGCTTCCTCGGGCTGATTTCTTCAAATTCTTGCGGTCTTGGGCCGTTGTCGAGTACTCGGCTAATTACTCGACCGCGGAGTCTGCGTGATAGAACACTAATTGCATTTATTGATTTGAATAGATGCATTTTCATCTCAAAAGGATTCTTCCAAAAGTGTGCTTTATGTTATAAGAGTACACAAGTCCCTTTAAAAACAAGCTATTCAGGTTATCTTCTCTATAGTTTTTTTTTTCCTCTTTGGTATTCAAATATCTTGATGTTCAATGCTAGTTATCTACAAGTGCATGACAACAAACTAAAGACTCAAAGAAGTAGTTTATGTATCATGGAATCAAATTGTATCAGTCCTTATTGTTTCAGAGTAGGACAAAATGAATGATTCAACACGCCTCAATCCACTATTAGAATTCAAACAAAGCCCATTTCCCACAATACTCCAACAACCGGTACCGAAAAAGTGTTCCCTCTCTGTCTTTCGTACCTTCTTCAATGGAAAAATGGAGAAGGAACAAGAGAAATGGACCTACAACCCACTCATGTAAATGAACTAAGTCAGGCTCCAACGCTGTAGAGTTTTGAAACGAGTGACTGGGAATTTAACAGGGTACCAGATTGCAAACCATATTCGAATTCTCTGGCACATAGTAAAATTTCAAGTGGATTAAACAAAATATTGTTGCGTGATCCAGACCTCGGGCAACAAAAATCGATCTTCGACCTGTGGAGGTGTATCAAATATTATTAATATTAACCCTTGACCTTCTCCAACGCTCTAGAGTTTTGATGCATGTGGCACAGTGTAAAAAGAAAGAGAGACGATGAAAGCTAGAGTCTGGAGCACTTGTCGGCCAAGAGTGGAAAGCCTCGCAACAATCGGCCTTCGACCTGCGGAGGTGTAATGACTAATATTAATATTAACCCTTAACCCTCACCAACACTCTTAAAAGAGTTTTAATGCAAGTGGCAGGAAATTTAACAGTGTAGAAAGAAATATGATGAAAGCTAGAGCGTGGAGAAGGAGCACTTGTCAGCCTAGAGTGGAAAGCCTCTTTGAAATATTTTTAGGCAATTTTCACCATGATAACCATAAATATATTAGAAAGGAAATTTATATGATGGGGGCTAGTTCTCAAAGAGGATTGGAAGTGAATTCATTGAGACTTTCCCTTTGATTTTTACCTTTAGATTGGGAGGTTTGTAGAGTAATTCTGCTATCTTACTGGCTCTCTACATTAACTATTGACTATTGTTATTTCTACATGGTTTGGCTATATTATTTTGTCAGAAATATTTTTGGTATCATTTACAACACAGAAGGGCTTCAGTGTCAAATCAGTTACTTCACACATCCAGCTCATAAGAATATGGTAAACTTTCCAAGTCAAACAAGATTCTTTGCAAGCCAACTTAAAGAAACTAAACAAGTTATGATATCTGCCCGTCCCCAAGTACAATAACTTATAAATGACCTACAACCAGAGATAGTATACGATGGTTTTCAAATTGTACCAACAAGCCAAAATAATAAGTCACAAAAACAGTGGAGCCAAACATAGAAAAGTTAACAAAGTAAAGTAGCAATAAAAGGTCACAACGTAATAGCAAAACGAGGAAGAAGAAAGGTAATAATATTGTCATACGAACCTTGGCCACAATGTCACCATCCACTGCTCCAGGAACAGATTGCATAAGATCCTCATCTCCTTTCTCCTCAACTTGAGGAAGCTCCGGCTCTCGAACTTTATGTCGGTTGAACCCTTTCATGTGCCTTCCATGATCAGAATCCTTCTCTTTAATCTTCCTCAGCTTCCTTTGGATGATAGATGACACTAGATCTATACTACCATGAAGAGTTTCTGAGTCCTCTTCAGCACGAACAACCCCATGTTTCTTGGTGAAGAGTGTAACCTGCAGATTGAAAAGAACATGACCAAAATAACAGGTTGATTGTAAGTCATATTTAATAAAAGAAAATAAAGTAATTCATATATATATATCTATATATATATATATATCTATATATATATATATATATATCATGTGTGTTTGTGTGATCTACCTCGCATCTGCAAAGTTTGGGACCTTTCCCGATCTCGACGCACATCGACCTCTTTGACTAGGTGGGAGTGATTATGAATTGCTTTACCCACCTTGTCCTCCAAGTACTTCTTCACTGAATCAGTCAACTGGCATTCAAAATGGAGTGCCCATTAAAACAAAAGGAGAGAGACAGATGTTAAAAGTTGACAGTTTAGGTAATGTGACCGGGAGGCCCTATCACAAACATCTACTGTCAGATACTTTAGAATTAGGAATTTCCATAGTTATGGTCCTGATCATATTCCAGTAGAGGTGAGCATTATTCGGTTTTGGACCGAGAACCGAACCGTATAGGAGTTTCGGCTCGGTTTAGGTTTTAAAAATACTAAAAATTTCTTTTCCGGTTTTGGATTTCAGTTTCGACCAAAACAGAAAACCGAATAAGACTTCACGCAATCATGTAAATAACCTCACTTTTATCCATATTTTGTGATTAAAAATATGTATATTTTTGTGTATATTTTGACAACGACAATTGTATATGTGTTTTAAAGCCCAACTTTGGTAAGTTAAAATTAGTCCAACTTTGAAATACAATGGTCAGCCCATTAAACGATAAAATTAGTCAAACCGAACAAACCGAATCGATTATCATTTCGGTTTAATTTCGATTATAGCTAATTTCGATTCGGTTTCGGTTTTGAATTTTTAGAAATTCGGTTTATTCGATTTATTCGGTTTTGACTGTTACGATTCGGTTGAAACCGAATTAACCGAACGCTCACTCCTATATTCCAGCCTGAAACTTGTTGACAACAGAAATACAAACCAAACATGGTATTTCAAATATATTTGAAAGTTAGTTATAATTATACTTATCCATGAATGCAAATTGATTGAAAAGACCATGAACATTAAATATTGGAAAATTAGTTTCATGAGAAATATATTACAAGAGATGTAATCTGATTAATACATGCAGAAGACCAAAACAAAATCCCATGTGTCATCCTATCCTACACAACCAGAATTTAAATATTTTTTTATATTACTCCATAGTTTATATAAATTTCATAAAACTTTTGTATATACCCTTTTCTTCCGTCAACTTTTATCACCACCACCATCGTCACAAATCATAGCACTTCCACCATCTTCCTCTCCCCCTTTCTCTTCTTAAGTTCATAACACCCTTTTCTTTTCCCCTCTCACCAGGGCCGTGGCAAACCCTAGGCCCCTGACGCGGTCGCCTAGGGCCCCCAAAAGAAAGATAAGGCCCCAAAATTTTAGAAATTTTATTAGTAATAAAAATATTAACTAATATTTTTAAACCAATCAAAATTTAATAAATTTATGGAAATTTCTACTTAATCTCCAATTCTCTTGTGATACACTTTTGAACTTCCTAATTTTACTCTATTTATACATGTCATAATTATCTCATCTTTAATGCATTAATTATTAATTTTTAAAATTCCATTTATTGTTAAACGTCTACCTGACCTCTTTCCTTTCTCTCTCTCTTTTCCTCTCTCTTTCCTTTGTCTCCATTTTCTCTCTCTTTTCTCTCTCTTCCTTAAATGTCTACCTCTTTCCTTTCTCTATCTCCTTTTGCTTATTAGCTTGAGGATGATTTGAAGTAGATGGTCAAAATCCAAATTGTTGTTTGTGGAAAAAAAAATTTAGTAGTAGATCATTAATAACTTGTGCAATTCTTACCCGTTGATTTCAAATTCTATCCTTCCATAACCTTCTTCTCCGTTTTTTTCTTTTTTTAGTTTACTTATAATTCTTTATTTGTGTTGGTTACTTGATTCTAGTATTTTATTTTTTATTTAAAACTAAATTTGTTGTTAGAAACTATGGTTGTCTATTTATTCAATTTCTAGTGAAGAATAGTCAAAATAGAAAATGCGAATGTGAAAAATAGAAGGAAAAAAGAGAGTTTAAAATTTACTTCAATCTCAGCATGGTGCTATTGATAAATTTGTTACTAGTAATAAAAAAGAAGTTATAATACGTTCAATTAGTGAAAAAAATAGTAGAACAAACTTCTGTAGAGAACGAATTACAAAATAAAATTGAATTATTAGGACAATATAATATTGATAATAAAAGAAGAAAATATTGAAAATATTAGTAGTCCTAATTTTAATCAAGAAGACGAGGGAAATTTACATGGAGATAGTTTATTAGAAGAGAATATTGAACATAATAGTACATAAAATGAAGTACCTAAAAATATTTATGATCCGGGACAACAAAAAATTATTGATGCAAAGTTTAGAAATTTAATGGTAGAAAGGAGTCCAATTAGATACAATGATTTACAATTTACAATTTCCAAAAGATGAAAAAAATGTTTTTCATTAATTTACCATTGAAAATTGTCAAATGGAGAAAAATATGATAGAAGATGGCTACTTTATTCAAAAGATTTAGATATAGTTTATTGTTTTTGTTGTAAGTTGTTTGATTCAAAATGTAGTGCTAATCAATTACTTAATGAAAGGAGTAAATTGGAAATTCTTGGTTACAAACTTAAAAGTCATTAACATCTAATATGGGCAATTGGATTGAATTAGAAACAAGATAACAAAAAAAGGAGAATTGATAAAAACATACAAGAACAAATTAATAAAGAAAAGGAACATTGGAAAAAGTTGTTACTAAGTATTATTGCTATAGTGAAACATCTTTCTAAAATAACCTTGCTTTTCATGGGACAAAAGAAAAGATATATCAAAAAATAATGGCAATTTTTTTAAGTTTAATTAAAATGATAGCGGAATTTGATCCAATTATGCAATGTCAGACTCATTAAAGATGGTGAACTTCGTACTCATTACTTGAGTAATACTATACAAAATCAATTAATATAATTGTTAGTTTCTCAAACAAAAATATAATAATTAAAAACATTAAAGAAGTAATTCGGTTATTCTTGATTGTATTTGTACTCCCGATGTGTTGGGATCGTACACGCCCTGCAAGCACTTCGATACCGTGTCGAACACTAACCTCAACGGAAACTTAGGCCAACCCACATGAGATAAACAACCCATGTCTAACAAACACCAAGCACAGATAAAGACAACGTATATGGCGGTGACTATGTCACCTGGACAAATCTCAATCTATATAACTTAGATGAAATTACAAGATTGACAAAACCAATGTTGAACCCTTTGCCCTAATAGGTTCAACCCACTGACCACACTCAAGAAAAAAAAAGATATTACAATTAAAATCACTCACCAAACCTCGTAGCAATTTTTCAAAACGGAGGCGACGACTCATCGATCCGATCTCCTCTTCCTTATGTCTTAGATGACGAGCCCTAAGAGCAAAGAAAGGACTTTTTCTTAGATTTTCTGTGGACGAGCACCCCGAATCTCTACCTTTTGTGCTATATACTTTGTGCCTCCACCCTCACCTATATAAATAGGATGAGAACCATAGTTTTGGTCATAAATATTTTTAAATAGGAAACTCATTATCTAAAATAGGAAATATCAATTATGGACGCCCACATTTGGTCAAATTAAATATTTGATACAAATTTAAAATCTAATCAAATTAATGTAGATTTTTAAATTATATCAAATCAAATCTTTTACCATATTTGGGCTCCAAAATTTGCTCTTACCAATTCAGACTGGACCCAACATACTCCGACTCCAGTCAGATGAGAGGGTGTTAATCCCATGGTTCCTCAACTGGACTCCATGCATTTCGCTCCGCGATAGAGTTTCTGCTTCCCCATACCACCGATCTCTGATCCCCCGAGCTGCTTTGCATCTTCCTTCATCTCCAACTCCTCGACCGTCACGTCGACTCTAGCTGCCATGTGTAGCACCTCTTGCACCAATGTGATCCTACCAACATCAATAACACGGCAAAAACGGAACTCCCTGACGATCAGTCTCACCGTGAGTCTTGGCTGCTTGTCCCCGACTTTCGTCTACCACCGGAACGTACTATCGTTCCGACGAGCTTCTTTACCCTTGGTTGGCCCAACCAAACAGACGGTACAATTCTCCCGAGATTCAAACTCGTGAACCTGTCCACCTTTGTGTCTGACACTGAAGCTCTCCCGTATACATGCATTTTCGAGCAAAACATCATGTACTATGCACACCGTCGATGACCGCAACTCTCTCGGAACTGTCCAAATAGAGATGCACCCGCCTCTGATTGAGTTTGATGCACACATTGATCTCCTCCTTGGCTTCAAACTGCTGAAACCAATGTCGCTCCGTGAAGCTTTGACAAACCATCCGTCACCAAAATCGGATCCGTAAAACAACCCCCACTTAGAGATCGACCAGCTGTCATGGAACCGACGGACTAACCCTCAATCTTTGGCTCATCACCATTCGTCCCTTTGTCTCGACGAATCGAATCCTTTGTATCCCTCAAAATATCTCGAAGACCCTCCTCAGCAAGTTTCCGACGATCCACTAACTCCTGGCGAATACCCCTCGAGCCTCCATCCGATGTCTTTGACCTACCTGTATAACTCAGCGGCGTGAACCTGTACATACTACAACATAAATCTCCTCGAACCAGCTGCTAGAAAACTTTCGTAAGCATTCAATATTTGTCCCCAAATACGCTGCGACAGTAATCATCCGTCAGCCTCCCTATCGAAACCAAAGTGTAGCGCAAACTTGATACATGTCACACATCCTTGAGAACAAGCTTCTTACCAAGTTCCGTTGTCAAGTGCACATCATCGATGCCTACAACTACAGTCGTCCCCTTATTTTCCATATTTACACGTCCAAACATGTCGTCGCGGTATGACGTGAAGATCCTCCTATGTAGAGTGGCGTGATACGACACTCCCATGTCCATGACACAATCGACGTCATGACACATGCCACAAGATTTCTCTGCGTCGGTTGTTGCAATGATGATATCTCCTACAGCCGTGAGATCCTCCTGATCATCCTTGTTTTTGGTCTTCTCATTTTTGAGCTTCATGTAGTTCCTCTTGATATGACCTCTTTCGCCACAATGATAGCAGCCCTCCTTGCGGTCCACATCACAAGCTCCCGAGAACTTCTCCATGCCCTCGCCTGTGACTTGGATCTTCACTTCTCGTAGGAAGAAACCAGAACAGACTCCTGCGACGATTCAACTTGTTTACGCCGGACCTCCTCATTCAACAAGCTACTTTTGTCCGCCTCCATCGTGACAACTCCGACAGGCGCGGAGTTGCTCACCGATACCACCGTCTTCCAACTTTCCGACAGAGAAATCAAAAACAGGACCTGAAGTTCATCGTCAATCATCATCTTCATCGCAGACAGCTGATTGATGATACCCTGAACCTCGTTCAGATATTGTGTCACCAGAGAACCTTTCGTGTACTTCGAGTTGACGAGTTGGTGAACAAGAAATGTCTTGTTGCCAGCCGTCTTCCTTTCGTACAGCGAATGCAGCTTCTCCCACAATGCTTTTGTCGAACTCTCCATGGATTTATGGTGAAACACCGAATCTTCTAGCCATTGGCGGATGAATCCAACGGCCTTTTGATCCAGCCGTTTTCAATCTTTAGCAGCTTTGTCCGATGGTTTGGCAACAGAGTAGATCTTCCATCTTTGGCTTCCAAATCGTCAATTTCCTTCTGTGAGGGTGATTATACGTGTGTTTGTCTGCTCCGTAGACATGGTTGCACATTCCCTCTCACGAACCTGAGAGCTCTGATACCAGATGTTGGAATCGGACACGCCCTGCAAGCACTCTGATACCGTGTCTGAGACTGGTCGCATCGAAAACTTAGACCAACACACCTGAGATAACAAATCCATGTCTAACGAACACCAAGCACAGATAAAGAACCTATATGGCGGTGACTACGTCACCTGGACAAATTCCAATCTATATAACTCATGTGAAATTACAAGATTGACAAAACCAATGTTGAACCATTTGCCCTAATATGTTCAACCCCCTCACCGCACTCAAGAAGAAAAGAAAGATCATAATTGAAATCACTCACAAAACCCCGTAGCAATTTTCCTTAAGGAAGGCGACGACTCCTCGATTAGATATTTTTCTTCTGTCTTGGATGGCGAGTCCTAAGAGGAAATGACGGACCTTCTCTTAGATTTTCTATAGACGAGCACCCCGAATTTCTACCTTTTGTGCTATATACTTTGTGCCTCCACCCTTTCACATATAAATAGGATAAGAAACCATAGTTTAGGTCATAGGAATTCCTAAATAGGAAACCTATCATCTAAAATAGGAAACACCAATTATGTATGTCCAAATATGGTCAAATTAAATATTTGATACAAATTTGAAATCTAATAAAATTAATGTAGATTTTCAAATTACATCAAATCAAATTGTTTACCATATTTTGGCTCAAAAATTTGCTCTTACCAATTCAGATTGGACCCAACACGATGCAAGTCATCAAGAACAAATGACTCTTACTTTAAGATGTGTTGACTTTAACTGTCCAATAAAATCGAAAAGTACTTTGTATATCTTAAAAGCTAATAACACATCAGAAAAATGTCTTTTTGATGAACTTATTAATGTATTGAAAAAATATAAGGAGGCAAGGCTATGATAATTGTTCTAATATGAAAGATAAACATCAAGGAGTGCATAAAGGATTATTGGATATAAATTCTAGAGCATTTTATACACCATGTGGTTATCATAATTTGAATTTAGTTTTATGTGATATGGCTAATCCATGTCCTAGGGCTATTTCTTTTTTTTAGTATTACAACACATTCTTTATTTGCTTCTTCCACTAAACGATGGAAAATTTTGCAAGATAATGTATGTAATTTTGTTAAATCTTTATCTCTTGGCGCCAAAGATAAGAGATGCTTTGATTAATTATCAAAAGTATTGAAGATCCTAAGATAAAAAGTGACGTCACGTGTTTAACAACTTATAAGATTGAGAAATTTGAATTTTTGTTAGGAATATATATTTGGTATGACATATTATTTGATGTTTATTACGCTAGTAAAATCTTTCAATCTAAAGACATGCGTATAGATGTTATAGATCATTTAAAAGGTCTTATTGCTTATTTAAAGAATTATAGGGATAATGAATTTGTATATGCTTTGGACTTTTCTACAGAAATGGCTATTGAAATGGAGATATAACCTAAATTTCGTGAAAATCGTATAATTCTTAGTAAAAAGTCAATTTGATGAAAATTAATGGTGAGATAACACATTCAACTGAAGATTCGTTTCATATTAATTATTTTCTATACATAATAGATCAATCTATTTCTTCTATAGGTTTGAACAATTTTTAGAATATGAAACTATTTATGGTTTTTATTTGATTCACAAAACTTTAAAACTTTGGATGACAATGAATTAAAAAAATTGTATTAATCTTGAAAAAAAATGGTGAGCATTCTGATACTGAAGGTCTTGATTTATTTTCAAATTTGAAAGTGTTGAAATAAGTGTTAACAAAAGAAACTAGTACTCCAATAGAAATATTAAACTATATAAAAAAAAATTAGATTATTTTCCAAATGCATGTATTGCTTAAAGAATATTATCGACAATGCTTGTCACAGTTGCTAGTTCTGAAAGAAGTTTTTTTAAGAATAAATTTTCTTATTTGAGATCAACTATGTTGCACAATAGATTAAATGGATTAGCCCATATTATCTACTGAGAGTGAAGTGTTTGAATATCTTGATTAGAAAACTTCAATAAATGATTTTGCAGCTCAAAAAGCTTCAAAAAACTACTAGAATGAAATAAGGACTTAAATAAGCTAGACCTCCCCAAGGCCCCCAAATTTCTAGACACGGTCTGTGTTTCGGTGCAATGGTGCGGGCTTCCGTCCATAAGAAGAAAAGAATAATATTAGCAATTTAGCCACTATTGCTAAGAGTAAAAAAGAAATAACATTAACACAAAATCTGGGGCAGTGTCCGGGCTTAATTCTTAAGCTCGTGGAATGTTCGACCTTCAATGGTTTTCCGAAATTTTACCAAAACCATATGGCTGATATTTTACTGAATAAATCAGTCTATGAAGCACGGACACGACACACACTTAAAAATACATTAAGCCAAGCCAAGATCAGCTCCGTTCCGTGTCCTTGTAACATAGAAATAGTCAGTGGTTTATGATTAATAGTTAGAGGGGAGAAAGAGAGAAGAAGGGTGACCCTTCTTTCTTTATTGTCACTAAGTATTGATTTAATATACAATACCTATTGTTATGTCAGCTGAGTATTATTTATTGTTATTTTTAAATTTGGGTAATAAAAGACCCTTGCTTTACGTATCCTTTATAATAATAAAAAAATATTGTATTAATCCTGAAAAACAAATTGGTGAGCATTCTAATATTGAAGGTCTTGATTTATTTTTAAATTTAAGTGTTGAAACAAGTGATAACAAAAAAAAAATAGTACTCCAATAGAAATATTAAACTATATTGAAAAATTAGATTATTTTCCAAATTCATGCATTGCTTATTGATTATTATTGACAATATTTTTTACTACAGCTAGTGCTGAAAGAAGTTTTTAAAAAATATTTTTTTTTATTTGAGATCAACTATGTTACAATAAAGATTAATGTATTGTTTGGAAGGGGAGGAAAAATGAGAGGAAGGAAAAAGTTTAGAGAAAAATAAAAAGTGATAGTGTTTTGGAATGGGGTAGGAGAATTTGAGAGAAAAAATTATGTGGTTCTCACTAAAAAATAACCCAAAATTGGAATAAAATGGAGAGAGGGGGGAGATTTTGGGAGAATCCCTAAAAAAGTACGTATACAATATGATTTGCAATTATATTTCTATCCATAAACAAACAAACCAAAAAAAAAAAAATTAAATTTCTTTTCTTTTCTTACTTTTTGTCCATCCAAACAAGGGAAGAAAAAAAATCTAACTTTACTTTCATTTTACTTACCACTATTTTCTTTCCTCTCAAACTTTCCTTTCCCTGCTCACAAAAGTTCCCAAACGCAATGTAAATGAAATTATCTATTGAGAGTGAAATGTTATAATAGCTTGATTAGAAAACTTGAATAAATGATTTTACAGGCCTCCCTAGAAGTTCCGCCCAAGGCCCCCAAATTTCTAGACACAGCCTGCTTCGGTGCAATGGCACAGGCTTTCCGTCCATAGGTGACAAGAAGTAGAGAATAACATTAGTCACCATTACTAAGAGTAGAAAAGAAAGGTTGTTGATAAGGGCACTACTAAAAACACTTGGGACTAGCCTAGGATTGGGGCTAGCCCATAAATGAATAAAGTTTACTCATACTAGTCCAAAAGTTTACTGATACTAGCCCAAACATAATCTCTCCTCCCAAACCTCCACCGGAGCCCTCCCCCCTCCACCTTTCTTGTCGGAGCCCTCCTCCTCCACTTCTTCCTCCTCCTCCTTGTCGATGGGTCCCAAACTCTCGAAAGAATCAAGGTACAATTCTTCCTTCTCCTTGTTCTATTGCATTTCGAAAAAAATTCAAAAATTATAATAATTTCTATTGCATTTTGAAAATTTTCCAAAAATTATCTTTCCAATCTTAAAATTAGGACATACAAGTCCCGAATGTAGTTTCGACATTTTTCTGAAATATCGTACCCGATTTTAGGGCATACAAGTTCGACATCGGTCGAACGTATGGAACAGAACCATGCCGGACTGTAAAAATTTCTACAGTCCTATATACATTGTGGACTAGAAATTTCTACAGTCCTATATGTATAAAGGACTGTAGAAATTTCAACAGTCCTGTATAAATTTAGGACTGTAGAAATTTCTACTGTAGAAATTTCAACAGTCCTGTATAAATTTAGGGCTGTAGAAATTTCTACAGTCCTGTATACATATAGGACTGTAGAAATTTTTACGGTCCTGAATGTTGAATTAATTTTGGTATGTTAAAATATATATCTTTTTTGTCTTATAGTCACGACCCTCGAAAGGGCACTAAGGATGAAGATATCATAAGAAGACGCCCTACTGCGTCGATGCATAAGGAACGCAATGTTCAGCGTACTATTGAAGCAGCTCTCACTATCCGCGACCCCGAAACGTCGACTGACGAATAAGACTGTCACTCGTTCGAAGAGACGTGCTCCTAGTACTCCTACTACTTCTGGTTCTTCCTCCTCCGATGAGGACATATCAACTGTCCAAAATTGGCTAACTGATGGTTCAGGACATTCTCAGCATGCAGATAGTCCTGTCGAGACTCTGCCACAAACCCTCGAAAACCGGCCTACTGATGGTTCAGGACCTTCTCAGCAGCCAGATAGTCCAGTCGAGACTCGTCCAAACGGTTGCTCTATGTTGCCGTCGATCGAGAACCATATTGCATACCAAATATGGAACAATCCGGTAAGTACATTACGGTTTGATAATTTTATATATAGTTATAAGTTCTAAGTTCATCCAATTATTTATAGATAACTACATTTTATATATAGGTATAAGTTCATCCAATTGTTTACATTTCAGGAGAGTTCTCGTATGTTAACGGTGATCAATCACGACAAAAAGTGCAATACATGGAGGTTTGAATTATTGGGAGACGATATGAAGGCTAAAATCAATCCCACCAGTTTACAATATTTGGGTAACTACTCATATACGACGGTGGATAATGCACTCATATCAGCATTTGTAGAATGATGGCATCCAGAAACCAACACTTTCTATCTACCAAACGGGGAGTTGACGATTACCCTTAATGACTTCCATCATATATTAGGACTTAGGGTTGATGGTCGAGTCATGATTGTAACGCCCGCAACCGCACGGTGCGTTACGCTGAGTCGGATTGAATGAAACAAATGCTGGTTACATTTGATTTGTTGGATTTTGGGAAGAAGTATTGATTGAGTTGTTTCATGTGCAGATGGCTAGCGGGTTCGATGGAAATCAGGTGTTCGTTCAGAGCAGTACTGAGATAGCTGAGTTGGAATGATAATGCCATCTTCCTTAGTCCGATCGGTCGGATGATTTGTAGAGCACGGTCTGCTCGCACGGTCATACCAGTTGAGTAGATCGCGCTTGCTTCGGACCACGGGTTCAAGGGATTGGCCGTATCGGCAGGACATGATGCTTAACGGAGTCAAACATTGTGAGTGGGCTCTTTCCCTTCTCCTCTACTCCTTCATGCCTAATAATATGGAAAACACGTAATAGGCTTGAACACTTGGGCTGAAATATTGAGAATCACTACACTGAGACGTGCATAGAGTGTACGTCGTTGGCTTGGTAGGATTGTGGCTTGATTTGGTCTGTGCGTTGGATAGTTGGAGCTAGAGTTGGAATATTGCATTTGAGGCAGTTGGTTGAATACTTGGGATTATGCTTGGACAGTTGGAATGATACATTGAGCGATGGGAATATCGAGAATTCGGGCGGGCGAGCGAACGTGCATCCGTGCGCGAGTATCACTTGGTCGCTTTGTCTTGCAAAGCGAGCAGTTATGGTTCGAAACCGAACAACTGCATCGGCGAGGGCGTTGTGTCGCTTGATGGAGCATTGTGCCACGAATGGGGCATTGTGCCACTGAAACGGCATTGTGCAATGGGATTTGCTTTGAGCGAGGGTGTTGCACCATTGGAAACACTGTGTTGAGAAGAGGCATTGTGCCTATGGAAATACTTGGATTTGGTTCCTTGGGCAATATGTTGGATGAATGGTTATGGATGTTTTGGTTGGATAATTCATGGAACGAGTCTAGGATCGCTTGGTGGGGCGAGAATGTTCGATCCTCTCGTCATACCTACTTGGTGTCTGCATGTCACGGATAACCTGTGTTGCACAGGGTTTCGTTTCCTCGAACGGGATGGACTCCGGGGCACCGGGACCGTTCGGCCATGGAGGAGACATGGGCATCACGTCTTGGGCGCGGTGCTGGTAGTCCGATACCACCAGGCGGGAGTAGCTGCCCAACCCTGGATCGGGTAGGATTGCCCTATTGATCTTGGTCCGATCAATGTCCTTTATGGCTTGGCCAGTGACTTCATATAGATTAGTGTTGGCTTGCTTTTCTTTTGTTGGTTTGGCTTTCGTGTAGGCGCGGCCACCTTGCCTCGGCAAGAGTGTGCACTTTGGGATTGGATTGTAAGTGTTGGTTGAGGATGGATATTGAGGCTTGGTTGATGGTTCGACATGTTGTTGTGTTGCTTGGGCTTGAGCAGGACGGTTTGCATGCTAGTTTCCTTCGAGTTGGTTATATATTTGCTTGTCGTTTGGTTTGAGATTGAATACTTGCATGCTTAAACTGATTTACAGCTTTCCTTAACATGTCATCCCTATGCCATGAAATGAATCTAGGATTCAACTAGAAAGATCACCATTTTTAACTGTGTGCATTCACTATTTTACTTAGTGTCGGCTTAAGCGAGTGGGTTACCCCGCTCACCAGTACGGTTGTGTACTGACCCACGTTTGTGGGCATTATTTCAAGTACGCAAGCGTAGTGGCGCTGCTTGGATATACAAGGCTTGATGCATGAACTGTAAGTACCTTTGTGGGCTAGAGAAAAGAGCAAGAGTATTTCATCGCCTTCGTGGCATCGCCTTCGATGAGGCATTTCATTTGACCCTATCGTGAGCTTCGCTGCGTATTACTCTGATGTGTGCTTGGTACACAATACTTGACTTCCGCTGCAACTTGGTTGTTTCGATGATAACATTTGGTGTTTGACAACATCGTCTTGTACGAGCGCAACTCCAGGCTCGTACGGCATCACGTCCCAATGAGAACGATTGTCCTGCGGGAGAGCTGCAACGTGGTGATTCACGTTCAGCGGGGACTTTTGGGCTTGCGGGAGATTGGGGCGTGACAAATTGGTATCAGAGCACCTGGTTCATTTTCTCGGACTTGGTCCTTCGCTTCATCACAAACTCTAAATAGCTTCCGCGTGTCGTCTAGCTCTTGACTCTACTCAGTGCCGCATTGGATGTTTCATGCAATAAGTCTATATATTGCTGGTTGTGGCTGCATGTTATTCTTTTTGTGTTGCCTTGGTTGGTTTTCGTTAGATCGCTTAGCCTCGTTAGGCGTTGTTGCATTCGTGCAACAAGTTGGTTGGCGTTGTTGCATTTGTGCAACAAGTTGAGGGCTTTTGTTGGGTTGGCTTGTCGTTCGGGAGTTCTGATTGCCTCAGTGGATCAGTTGGTTGGCAGATGAGATATGGTTATGCGGCATGTTGTGAGTAGAAGCATTCGATGAGAATGGATCGTTACACGAGTTGCTCGTGTAGCGACTGTGTTGGATAGAAGTTGAAATTTTGGCTGTAGCGCATCAGTTGAGCATGTTTGAGTTTGGCTTGGGAATATCAGGATAAGTTTGCACGAGTTGCTCGTACGGCAAATGTAAATGGAACAGTTGGGTATTGGGTTGGACTACTTGGAATACGATCGTTGCACGAGATTGCTTGTATAGCGAAAGTATCAGACGGTTTGAGAATAGCTGAAAGCATCGAGAATGGAAACTTGCATGAGTTGCCTAACGAGATTGATGGAAATAATTGGATGATTCAGGCCTTGGCTGAGTTTTGTGTCAGACTCGAGTTGTGAATGGCAGGATCTCGCATAAGGAATGGCTAGCACGGATCTTGGATCAGTGCAAAGGAATCATAATGCGAGTAGTGACTTGATTCAGAGTGGTATATGGGATACCACATTGTGAGCAAGGCATTGGAATGCTTGGTTGGACATCAATGGGAATTTTCTGAACGGACTCGTGAAACGAGAATACAAGTTGGTTGGTGCAGTCGGCTGAGTTGGGAAGAATGAAAATGAAGCAAGCGAATATTGAGTTGAGCATATCGAGAACGGACTGATGCAAATGAAAGCATCGTTTGGCTTAAGAGATGGACGAGATCGGAATGAACAACTGGGTTACGCTTGAACGAGCGATGGGTGAATCGAATGATAGCGAGCATGAACAATGATTTTTGGGCAACACATTTGAGCTATTGGTTGAGCAATGAAACACGAACTTGGTTCGGAAGGGCAAAGCGAAGGATTCACACAAACTTGGAGATTTTGGATATTGTTGCTCGAGAAGTTGACTCTGGTTTGGCAAAAATAAAATTTTGGGCAAGATGGTGCAACGATGGAAACGGATTCTCCGGAAGACGTGGACGGATTGTGGCAACAACTAAAGGCTAAGATTTTGTGGCGGACGAACGTTTAAAGATAGCTAAATATGAGAGCAACATCGGAACAAATCACTGTGCTGCTCGAGTAAGTTGGACGTGCATTGTGGAGCATGGCAATTCAGAAATTTGATGGATTCAGGACAGAACGACGGATTGATGGAAGACGGTTTCAACGAGCGCGGTTCTCGGTTTCGGAAACTTCGCTTGGGTGAATGGTTGGATTTTGATTCGGATTTGGAGATGAGATATATCATGGTTCATAGTAACTGTCCATCGTGATGATTACAATTATCGAGCGTAGCTTCGGGACAACTGACCCTAGCGACTTGCCCGCTGTATCGGATGTGAATATGGTAGACCCATAGAACGACCCTTGAGGCGGCGTATTTGGGAATGCGTCGAGGGCAGATGTGAGCAATGAGATTTGGCTTATTGACTGAGTGTTGGATTTGAGAGATCTTTGGGATAGCCTTCAGCTGAAGATGCAGCCAGAAGACCGAAGCGATGGTGGGATTGGCCTAAGTCAACTGATGAGATTCAGAGTCACAGATTTTTGTAGATGGCATCGTCTCTGACTCATCGTGCTCTGGAAGGGAATAGCATTTATATGAATGGACGACTGTGGCGGCTCGTTCAAATCAAATCTTTGCGAATACTGGAACGGACAGATGTGCCTCGGATTTACAAGATGCATCGGAACTTAGTCTGGGAAGCGTGCTCATTCGGAAGGCGAAGGTGATATTCTATGCTTTGAGGCAGTGGAAGCAGCACGAAGAACTATTCCATGCGCAACATAGGAATTGTGGCGAGTGTGTCCACGTTGAAATCGTGGCGACACTATCCCTTTGGCGTGGCGGCGAAATCTTCGTGGATCACACGAACCTCAATATAGATGTTCACCCGCGAGGTATTGAGATTGAGGAAGAGGTGTTTGGTTGAGCTGATGAAAGCAAAGTTGATATTTGGGTAAGTCGCCTAGCTTGGGTAGTATCAGTTGAGATGATCGTTCGGTGCATGAGATATATTTGGAGATGTTGCTAGTGCGGATTCAAAAATAGTTGGATGGATTGAGTTGGAACACGAACTGATGGAGTCGGTGAAAAATCTTCATAATTGAGAATAGTGCTCAATTGAATATGTTGGAATGGAAATCATGATTGGTTCGATTGGGAGTACAGAAATGGATGCCTCGGACATAAAGATACCCTTGTAACTTGTTCAAATTCGCTATCGCAAAGCTCGGCTGAAATGCATGTATTTTAGGGACGCCTTAAATATGTGTACGATCCAAAACTAAGCGATACGAAGAATTCGTATTGAGCTGCAAGGAGGATGTGGGAATTCATGGAATTTGTACGAGCGTTCAGCAGAGCGAGATGCTGAGTCAGAATCGTGAGTATGAGTGTTGCATAGAGCAGAGTTATGTATTGGACAGCGGCATGTGATAGGAATGAGTACCAGCACGGTTCGTGGACGAACCTGATTCTAAGTGGTATATTATGTAACGCCCGCAACCGCACGGTGCGTTACGCTGAGTCGGATTGAATGAAACAAATGCTGGTTACATTTGATTTGTTGGATTTTGGGAAGAAGTATTGATTGAGTTGTTTCATGGGCAGATGGCTAGCGGGTTCGATAGAAATCAGGTGTTCGTTCAGAGCAGTACTGAGATAGCTGAGTTGGAATGATAATGCCATCTTCCTTAGTCCGATCGGTCGGATGATTTGTAGAGCACGGCCTGCTCGCACGGTCATACCAGTTGAGTAGATCGCGCTTGCATCGGACCACGGGTTCAAGGGATTGGCCGTATCGGCAGGACAGGATGCTTAACGGAGTCAAACATTGTGAGTGGGCTCTTTCCCTTCTCCTCTACTCTCTCATGCCTAATAATATGGAAAACACGTAATAGGCTTGAACACTTGGGCTGAAACATTGAGAATCACTACACTGAGGCGTGCATAGAGTGTACGTCGTTGGCTTGGTAGGATTGTGGTTTGATTTGGTCTGCGCGTTGGATAGTTGGAGCTAGAGTTGGAATATTGCATTTGAGGCAGTTGGTTGAATACTTGGGATTATGCTTGGACAGTTGGAATGATACATTGAGCGATGGGAATATAGGAAATTCGGGCGAGCGAACGTGCATCCGTGCGCGAGTATCACTTGGTCGCTTTGTCTTGCAAAGCGAGCAGTTGTGGTTCGAAATCGAACAACTGCATCGGCGAGGGCGTTGTGTCGCTTGATGGGGCATTGTGCCACGAATGGGGCATTGTGCCACTGAAACGGCATTGTGCCATGGGATTTGCTTTGAGCGAGGGTGTTGCACCATTGGAAACACTGTGTTGAGAAGAGGCATTGTGCCTATGGAAATACTTGGATTTGGTGCCTTGGGCAATATGTTGGATGAATGGTTATGGATGTTTTGGTTGGATAATTCATGGAACGAGTCTAGGATCGCTTGGTGGGGCGAGAATGTTCGATCCTCTCGTCATACCTACTTGGTGTCTGCATGTCACGGACAACCTGTGTTGCACAGGGTTTCGTTTCCTCGAACGGGATGGACTCCGGGGCACCGGGACCGTTCGGCCATGGAGGAGACATGGGCATCACGTCTTGGGCACGGTGCTGGTAGTCCGATACCACCAGGCGGGAGTAGCTGCCCAACCCTGGATCGGGTAGGATTGCCCTATTGATCTTGGTCCGATCAATGTCCTTTATGGCTTGGCCAGTGACTTCATATAGATTAGTGTTGGCTTGCTTTTCTTTTGTTGGTTTGGCTTTCGTGTAGGCGCGGCCACCTTGCCTCGGCAAGAGTGTGCACTTTGGGATTGGATTGTAAGTGTTGGTTGAGGATGGATATTGAGGCTTGGTTGATGGTTCGACATGTTGTTGTGTTGCTTGGGCTTGAGCAGGACGGTTTGCATGCTAGTTTCCTTCGAGTTGGTTATATATTTGCTTGTCGTTTGGTTTGAGATTGAATACTTGCATGCTTAAACTGATTTACAGCTTTCCTTAACATGTCATCCCTATGCCATGAAATGAATCTAGGATTCAACTAGAAAGATCACCATTTTTAACTGTGTGCATTCACTATTTTACTTAGTGTCGGCTTAGGCGAGTGGGTTACCCCGCTCACCAGTACGGTTGTGTACTGACCCACGTTTGTGGGCATTATTTCAGGTACGCAAGCGTAGTGGCGCTGCTTGGATATACAAGGCGTGATGCATGAACTGTAAGTACCTTTGTGGGCTAGAGAAAAGAGCAAGAGTATTTCATCGCCTTCGTGGCATCGCCTTTGTGGCCTTGTCTTCGATGAGGCATTTCATTTGACCCTATCGTGAGCTTCGCTGCGTATTACTCTGATGTGTGCTTGGTACACAATACTTGGCTTCCGCTGCAACTTGGTTGTTTCGATGATAACATTTGGTGTTTGACAACATCGCCTTGTACGAGCGCAACTCCAGGCTCGTACGGCATCACGTCCCGATGAGAACGATTGTCCTGCGGGAGAGCTGCAACGTGGTGATTCACGTTCAGCGGGGACTTTTGGGCTTGCGGGAGATTGAGGCGTGACAATGATGAATCATACTTTTGACGAATCGAGCATCTACTTTTACGACCATATCGTGGATTATGTATCAGGGTGTCTGGGAGTTGATGCGGCTAGTTTTACCACCCTTCGAGAATTCAAGAAGTCGTACGACTTCCTTTAAAATATTTGGAGGAGACATTCGCTGATCCGGACCCCGAAGTGGATAATAGCGATAATGTGGCCCGTGGATATATGCAGTTCATCTTAGGGGCTGTCGACATTACGGATAAGTCTGGAACGTCGATACATGCCAAATATCTCCTGAATTTTGACGACATAGACACGGTGGAAGAAATATCTTGGGAAAACGGTATACTAGCATACCTTTAACGCGAGCTTGGTGCGGCATCCCGCGTCGGTTCCAAGACAATATCCGGATGCCAGACTCTACTCCATGTATAGATATATCTTTGTCAACTTGTATACATACTAAAAATTTTGTTGTTAATTTTTGGACTAATTTTTTTTAACTTGGTTACATGAAGGCATGGATATACGAGCACTTTTCAACCCTGCAGCGGACTAAACTTAACCAAAGGTATGACGAGCACCTTCCTAGAATGTGCAGATGGAAGCCAACTAAGGAAGATGCCAAACGTCCACACACATTGGCCGTCCTACAGAATGCACTTGAAGATATGACGATAGAAGAGGTGAATTGCGACCTAATTTTTTAATGTTGGTAATAATTTACTAAATGACGTTATGCTAAATTTCATGCGTTGCAGATTGTTTGGGATCCATATCGTGATTTGCGACAGACTAGTCGTCCATTGCAACCAATCGCTTTATATCACGGTCTGATAAGTTGTCATAAAATCGAGGAATCTTATATGCCTGATAGAGTGCTCCGTCAGTTTGGCTACGTACAAAGTCTCGAAGCGCACATTGAAAATGATAACTGCTCCGCGAGGTACAAAACCGCTAAACTATATTCCTGCGGCATTCAACTGGGTCTCGGACTTCTTCACTGAGTGGCAACGTCACGTTATTAGAGAAACTGAACGACAAGCAGCAGTAAATATGACAGAATGTAGCGATGACTACCTCGCCTACTACGCTGGTGTCGGACTACCTACGTTGTTCAAACGCGGAGGCGATATTGTGCATGTACCATCAGATCTCCCTGCCAAATTTGTCTTGTATACTGCATTGGTCAAGATGGTGAGGCAACTTCTTCACTTTCAGTTTGATATATGTAAATGTTTATAACCTAACAAATTTTTTGAATTCTCATGAATAGGCTAGGAAAGTGAAGAAGTTGGGAAGAAGCCTCGTAAGTTGTCAGGTACGAATTATATGAAAATCAATGACGAGCTACAACAAATTGACAACACTGAAGATTTTCCTTTCTTGGAAAATAGAGAGCAACGCACAAAGAGGCGGCATGAAGTTTAGGTCATGTTTCAAGACATGTAAAACTTTGCATCAATTTGTGTTTTGAGACATGTAAAACTTTTAAGTTTGAAAACTTTGACTGGTTATGTTTTGTTGAAATTTTTGATTGGTTATGTTTTGTTTCGAGACTTGTTTAAGTTGTAAAACTTTCATACAATTTGTGTTTGGAGACATGTTTGAAGAAGAACTTTCATACAGTTGTTGGTTATTTGTGTTTCGAAACAGCTACTTTTATGTAAAAATGTGCAGAGACAGTGGCTAAAAACTATGTCAAATTCTGGACAGTCCTGATAGCTATCAGGACTGTCAAAATCCTGACAGTCCTAGTTTTATATATAAAATTACAGAGACAGTGGGTTAAAATTAGGACTGTCAAAATTTTGAAAGTCCTTATAGCTTGTGGGACTGTCAAAATCCTGACAGTCCTAGTTTTATATATAAATTTCCAGTGGGTTAAAATTAGAACTGTCAAAAATTTGACAGTCCACATAGCTTGTGGGACTGTCAAAATTTTGGCAGTCCTACTTTTATATAGAAATGTGCAGACAGTGGGTTAAAACTAGGACTGTCAAAATTTTGACAGTCCACATAACTTATTGGACTGTCAAAATTTTGACAGTCCTCATAGCTTGTGGGACTGTCAAAATTTTGACAGCCCTAGTTTTATATATAAATGTACAGACAGTAGGTTAAAACTAGTACTGTCAAGTCCTCATATTATATTGGACTGTCAAAATTTTGGCAGTCCTAGTTTCACAGTATATAGATGTACAGACAGTGGATTAAAACTAGAACTGTCAAAATTTTGACACTCCAATTAGCCTGTGAGACTGTCAAAATTTTGACAGTCCTGGTAGACTGTGGGACTGTCAAAATTTTGACAGTCTTAGTTTTATATAAAAATGTGCAGACAGTGGGTTAAAACTAGAACTGTCATCATTTTGACAGTCATGTTAGCTTGTGGGACTGTCCAGATTTTGACAGTCCTACTTTTATATATATCACAGTGGGTTAAAACTAGGACTGTCAAAATTTTAACTGTCCTGTTTGCTTGTGGGACTGTCCAGATTTTGACAGTCTTAGTTTTATAAACTATTTATATAAATGTTGAAAAAAATACCAAAGTTCAACATAAATGACTCATTGCACAACATACATGACTCTTTGCACAACATACAAGATTTTGGGATCCTCCATCTTCATCATCATACAGTTCTAGTTTTATTTCATTGCACAACATACAGTTCAACATACATGACTCATTGCACAACATACAAAATGATACAGAAGTATAAGATGTATCAATCGATTAGAATATCAAAGTAGTCCTTAGGCAAGATTTTGGGATCCTCCATCTTCATCATCTTCTTATAGCCAGCAATGCATCTGTGTAGGGTGTCGTCCATGCGATCGCTTCCTCCGGTGCGTGTTTATACCAAAGCGTAGAAGGTGGAGGAATAGGATAATGACCGATCAACCTTGAGATGACAAAGTGTTGTCCGACAAGCCCTATCGAACATAGATCGGATAATCTGTGTTCTGCCGGGGGAGAGCACATTGGAAAGAAAGTATTGTTAATGCCTTGTGAGATAATTACAATAGGTATTTTATACCTATTAGAGACATCCATGTAATGGTCTGGTCCGGTAACTGTTTTCCGTACAAGGTATACTTGCCAACAAATCTCCAATAATTTCTTCGTCGAGTATCTGCCTATAGAAGGGTAGACGAGACTCCAACTCCTCGTACAGTTCTTCCCTAACCTGTCTCCATCCTGCTTCAACTGAATAGCCAAGATGTCATGCTAGTGCATGATATCCATAATGGTCATCCTTAGGAACATCAACAATAGACCAAATGAAATCCCGTATCTCAGGTAGAAAATTTTGAATGTATAGACTATATGAATCAGAGAAGTTATCTAAACCCTCCGCTGTGACTGCATCGTTCGTTTTCTGTTTCTTCCTCCTTCGAATAGTAAGCTTACTCTTTTTCTGCAAAAATACCACACTTTCGATAACCGACTTTGACTCAACTTGCTCTAAATTACGTTCAATATGTTCAAATAAGGATGGATCTCTTTTAGTTGACTCAATCTCCTTTTTTTTTGCTCTACTCTCTCTTGAGTGTAGTCTTCCCTTAGGAGTTCGAACAACAGATGGCTCTTGCAATCGAGTTGTTGTCGGGACTGCAATTTCTTGGATTTTAATCTCAATGGATCTTCTCTCCGGTTCCGATGCGACACACCACATTGCGTGCAGGAGTTTCACTTGTGGCAAAGAAAAGATCATCGTGAACTTCCACCGTCGGCATTATCGACAGTTGTCTCCAATGTTGATCAACATCATCTATTGTAATAGGTATAGATTGACAACGATATTCGTTAATCTCATGTGCACAAGGAAGGCCGAGTGAATGTCGATATGAACAACCGCAAACCTCGGGATCATAACCAACCAACTTCGACCTACCAATCTCCTCAAACAATAAGCCCAAGGCCTTGTGAGATACTACATGGATTAAACCATCCAAGAGGTGTTCATGCTTGTATTCATGCTTTGCAATATTGAGGCTTATCTCAAATGATGCTACAATCTCGTTCACCGTGGAAATAATCATCAAATGAATCGATTACCAAACGGAGACAAAATTACCGACCGATGACCGTAGATATCTTTTTTAACTTAAGTGTGATCCTTCGACCCGGTTCGTAGTGATTGTGCCATAATGCTTCACCATGTTCGTCCATGCTAAGACGAATTGTTCTTTATGTGGTTCTAGCCAAGTATCTTTGATATAAGATATGCATGTCGGGTTACTCGTCTTTCACTTTTGTTTGAACATGTACCATGCTGTGTCGTAGCTGTCTGTAGTATTTGCTCGTCATACAAGACTCCAATCACTGTAGAATTCTTCGAAGCGAAGCTTGTCGATTTTACCGTCTACATTTTTAAATTTCCTCTAGCATTGAGCTTGGATATTTCGATTTATATGCCAAGTGCATAGTAGTCTATACACATGAGGAAATACAATATCTATAGCATTTATCGGCGCATATTCTCTGTCGGTAACAAAAACAGAGGGCTATTTGTATCCTGTGTAAATGATTGTAGTTTCCTCAACGCCCAAGTGTAATCCTCTACTGTCTCACTCTTCATAAAACAAAAAGCGACTGAAAATGTTTTTTCCGTAGACGTAAACCCAACAATGTGAAAAAGAGGCATCTTGAACTTGTTGGTCTTATATGTACAATCAAGGGCCAACACGTCTGCGAAGGACCGAGCCAAGTGTGTGCAATCAGGATGAGCCCAAAACAATGAAAGGAGTTCATCATTTTGTGGATGTCTTCTATGGTACTCCACGTAGTGATACTCCCCAAGCAACTTCAATACTTGTTGCATCGTCATTCTTCCTTTCATACTATTACATTTTGCTCTCGCCAAACTATTATAGATCGTCGTCATTGTTGACTTGTTCTCATCTTCTTTTTGTCGCACGGCAGAATAAATTTGTTTGGGTGCAACTCCAGAAAGGAACAGTTCTTCAACCAACTTTCTCTCATCCTTCTTCAACCGTGCCACGTAGGCATGACCCGTGTCTCTGGAATAGGATGATTGTGTATTCCATTCTTAACTTCGATTATCCACTTCACGTTTTCTACTTTTATAATCAACACCTTAAATGGACAACCACATTTTCTCGTCCCAACGTTTTTCTTGGGGATATTTTTTTCAACACCACCCTTTTTTTTACGATGCTGCCTGAACACACCTCCTCTTTCGCAGCCCAGCTCTACATATTTTTGGCCCGACCGAGATCTGATAGATCTTGCAATGACAATGACTATGTTATGTCGTCTTCCAACTTCTCTGCACCAATCTAATGCTTCTTCCTGGGATGCAAATTGAATATCTGTTGAGAATACCTTCTCCACATCAACCCCAATAGCAGGATGTACCACAACATCTGTACGAGGTTGGTCCTATAACCAATATAAAATAATATAAAAATTAATAAATTCAAATAATTGGCAGTCCAAATTAGGACTATCATAATATTTACAGACTAATGTATTGAGTAGACTGTAAAAATTTTTACAGTCTTTAAGATTCGGGACTATAACTATTTTGACAGTCCACTTAGTATATAGGACTGTCGAAATTATGACAGTCCTATATTTAATTGACAGTCCTATAGTTATATAGGACTGTCTAATTTTATACAGTCCTTACATGATGACTGTCGAAATAGGGTTGTCATTTTACGTACCGTACGTGTTTCGGAACAACCGACATGTTCTTCGGAAGGACCGGAGCGCATATTTAATGGATTGCATGATCCGACTTCTTCATCGAAGATAATTTTATGCATCGCTCCTACAATAGTCAAATAAAATAAATATTTTTGTGACAATCGCAAAACTTATTCATCGTATGTTGTCGAAGACATACCGGAAGAATATTCGTTGGACAATCACCAAATCAGAATTTTCTTCCACTTGGGACCACAACTATCAAATTCCAAAGTTAGGTTTAGATTTTTGGACTTGAGATAATGAGAGATTTCTTCATGTGAGGGTGAAAAACAAAGAAGAGAAATGATTTTTACTTATATAGGTTGGTGTGGGCTAGTCCTAAATAACTTTGAGGAGTGGCAAACTTGTAATTTTTGAAAAAATTTCAATGGACTAGTCCTGAGTATATTGTGTACTGCCCTTATCAAAAACCAAAAGAAATAACATTAACACACAAAAATCTGGGGCAGTGTCCGGGCTTAATTCGTAATTTCGTAAGCTCGTGGAATGTTCGGCCTTCAATGGTTTTCCGAAATTTCACCAAAACCATACGGCTGATATTTTACTGAATAAATCAGTCTTATGAAGCACGGACACGACACAGACACTCAAAAATACATTAACCCAAGCCAAGATCAGCTCCGTGTCCGTGTCCTTGTAACAGACAAAAGAAAGAAGAAAAAACAACGGGGGAGAGGATCGTACAGTTAGGTTCTTTCCCTGGGCGATCAGTCTGACGGAGGAGAGAGCGTCGTTCCACGACATCCGGACGGACATCCCGCTCCTGGCTCGCCGATCCTCCTTCGCAGCGAACTTCATCGAAGAAGAAGAAGAAGAAGAAGGAAATGGGTTTCCGAGAAAGTCCGAACGAAGAGACGGAAGCCGAGGAGTCGCAGGCAGCGATTGGAGCCTCGCAGCAGCAGAAGGAAGAGAAGAAGAGCAGGAGGAGCAGTAGAGATGGGAGTGAAAGAACCCACCATTAGCCCAAGAAATAGTCGTAGCCATTGTTTGCCAAGAATGTCACAGAATCAAGACGAAGAAGAAGGGATGAAGAAGTAGAGTATTGACTGATATGGATTTATTTTCTTTTTGGATTTGCCGGATTATTATCGAGTGGGACTGACGCCCACGTGGACGCCATCCTGTTCATTATCTGGATTTTTCCTCCCATGGGTCTTTCTAGTTAACATGTTCCTCCAGCATATTTTAAGTAGTCTTATAAATTACTAAATAGTTACCAGAATATCAAGGAAAATACATGAAACTTCCAAGTTCCAAACCAGTCATACTGGTGAGTCAGGGTGCAACTCGGACGGATTGGATCGGACTTGAGCTCAATCCGAGTCCAACCCTTGAGCCCAATCTGATAAATCATAAGTCTAATCCGAGCCCAAGTCCGATCCGACCTCGAGTTCAACATATGTATCTCAAAACCAAGGTTGGAGGCTCAAGTTGGGTCGGGTCCATCGGGTTTATCGAACCCTAATATAATACTTGAAATAATTTTAAACAAGAGTAATATTAAACACAAAATTAAATTACAATCAAGTCTCAATCATTACAAAATACAAACTGAAACGAGATCTAGGATAAGGAGTTGAAGAGTATGGATTTGAAAATTTAGGGTTTAAACTTTTTATGTAAGAAGTATGAAATTATATATATATATATATATATATATATATATATATATATATATATATATATATATATATATATATATAGGATTCATGGGTCCTGTGCCGGAGCGTCAAGGAGTTGGTAGGCAGCTTGGGTCGAGTTCATGTGGCATGGCGGGGACATGTCAGTCGCATTATTGGGGCTGGCACTTGACGGTTAGGGGAGCTTCAGTTTCCGCAGCAGCTTGAGCAAGAAATCCACCGCGTCCCGATCAACGATAGCTTGGACTGTGACAGTTAGGTGTGGGATGGCAGCCCAACCGATTTTTTTTTATTTCAACTAGTATATGGCCAAATCCATATGGCTCAAGACCAATGGGAACATGCTGACATTGTATGGTATAAGGGGATTGCAAGTAAGTTCTAATATTGTTTATACAAATTTCTACTGGATAAACTGCTTACAAGGGACCGGCTGTAACGACATGTTCCGTTCAAGCGGACAGTCGATTCAAACGACGCAAGTGCAATGAGCCGACCCACTTCGCTCAATGAGAAGACTCGTTTGAGGCAAAGGATTACAGACTTGGCCCTTCAGGAGTTCAGACTTAGACTTTCAAAAGCTTGCTCGGAGTATCGCTCGACCGAGACGAACCATTGCTAAGGTGGGTGGCTACGATGAACTTGTCTTTGCTTAACATGTAAGCCCCCTGATTTTCAGGAATTTCTAATTTGGCTTTTTCTCAATTTTCTGGAATTTTTCGAGATTTTCTGTAATTAAAACTAAGGTATTTTGGTAATTAAATAATTTTTAATTATTATTAATTAATAATAAAATATTATAAAAATAATATTTTCTGGTGTAAAATAGAAAATTGGACATAGGATAATTTTCTGCGTATTTATTGGACTCCGGAAACGCGTTTAAAGCCCTAAAAACTATTAAATAAATAAACCGAATTCAAACCCTAAAACTAAACCGGGTTTATTTCAAATAAACCGAACTAAACCAAACCAGACCGACCAAACCCAAACCCAATTCTTCATTGGGTCGGATCCGGGTCCAAAACCCGACCCGACCCGCGGACCCAAACCCGAAACCCACACCGTAACCCTAATCCGACCTCGACTCCGCGGCGGCGCGCCTATTTATTGGCCTCGACTTCTATGCCGCCGCCGCAAACCCTAATCGCTCAGCCGCCTTCCTCGACCTCGCTCCACCCGTCCTCGCCTCGCCGACCTGTCACCGTCCCTCGCCGGAGAATACTGCACCGCCTCCTCGTCGATCAGCCCTCGACTTCCCCTGGCCCTAGCCGCTCCCAGCCCTCGACGACCTGAACCCTAGGCCCTCCGCCCCTCGACGACTCCTTCCTCGTCCACCCGCACAGCCGTTCGAACCCGACGCCGTCGACTCCCTCTCTCCTCTGCTCGCCGTCGCCGGTTATCTCCTCCGACGAGCCCCGGCCTCCCCGCCCTGCCCTAGCCCGCTGCCCCGTCACCACCTCCCTCCTCAGCCCGCACGACCACCGCACGCAGAACTCCGGCTCCACTCCAGCAGTCGATCCCCTTCCTCCTCCTCCCCTAAATGAACCAACCCGCCGCCTCCCTCCTAAACCCTAGCCGCCTACCGCTGCACCCGATGCCGACCGACGGACTGCAGCAGTTCGAGTCCCCCAGCGCCGCTCAGGTTGGCTACCACCCCGCTCCGACGGCTGTGCCACTTTCCCCCATCCGACCTCCACTGTCGGACTTCACCACCACCACCTCAGCCGACTCCGAGCTCCACCCGCCTGCGACCCAACACAGCAGCTCCCTGACCCGCTGACCTAGCCCCGAATATGGCAAACCCTAGCCTGGACACGGCAGTGTAGGACACAGCGAACACGAGCACATCAAACCCTAGTACCGTGGACACAGAGACTCGGACACGTCCAGGACACGAAGGAGACACTCGGACACAGAAAATCAGTCTTCATGGAGCCCTGTTCAGGTAGTATTTCATCTCTCCTCGCTGATCCGATTTTTGTTCCGTCAGTTGCGTCGCGTAGAACGCATGACCCTCTCGATGCCCGTGCAACTCGCTCGGTGCATCGCGTCCTGTGGTGATCGCAAACCGCGATCCAAAAATAGGAAAACCAACGCCCTATTTCACCCCGGAACTGAGTACGTCTCGCCAAACGGGACGACTTGGTTGTATGCTGTCTTTACCGAAAAGTACGCGCTGTCGATATGGACATGTGGGATTTCGCAGAAGTTGATTCGGATGTGCGTGCACACCGAAATCAACGCGTATCTGCCGATAACGCCCCGTATCCGTCTGTCCTGGAACACGCTGTAACTTTGTGTACACATGTCGGATCGAGACGAAACTTGCGCCATCAGACTCATAGAAATACGCTGGTCCTGTGACCCAAGTTTGGTTCGATTCTGAGAACGTTGACAGAATCATGTATCGTGGGCCCCACAGGCTCCACTTAACGGGCAATTTTATGATCGGCTCATCGGAATCCAGTTCTGGAAGTTCCGTTGGGTTCGTATCATCGTTCCTGACTTGTTGACACTGAGGTTGACAAATTTGGAGACCTTTGACCCTGACACGATTTTCGGTGCAAAGCGGCCCATATGTGGACCCCGCTTTGACTAGAAACTATGATTTTTGCCCTTGTGTCCAAATTGGACTCAAGGACAGGCGTTTCTAGCTATTTGATATTTTTTGAATCTAATGGTGATATTTATTTCAGTAACCGGAGTAGTACCTGCAAATCACACTGAGACCAAAGCTACAGTTGGAGCCAGGACCCCAGGCAAGTGTACCTTGCCAAACTCTGTAGTATTGTTACATATTTTCCTTGCTTCATTATATTGCTGTGCATGCTTAACCTAGGACCGTGTGACGTACTTAGCATCCGATTATTAGTCGGGTGCCAACACCGTACGTGGTGTTGTGTATTGTCATCTAGAGATGGACATTCGTGACCCCTTTACATTCTCGTACTTGTCTTATCAAGTACATTATACCCAGGACACTTGACACTATACATGAGATAGGATCTTTCTGAGATATTCATGGTGATTCTGTGTAGGATGCAGGATTTGACATTGATATTATATTTCTAGATACTATATGACTTGTTGCATTAGATATGATTGTGCGTGACATGGACATGGTGCATCGTGGACATGAGACGTGTGATTACATTGGGTGGGGAGAGATACATAGGCTACAGGCTGACTATATATATAAACCCCCTATTATTGTGAGGCACAAGACTCTGAAGCCCGAGCTTGGCCCATTACCGGATATTACTGCTACCGGATCCCCGACACAGAGCTTGTAGTGGCCCAGCCTGAGTTTTAGTGTTGCTCTCACTTGCATTTTCACATAGATGGTTACATACTTACCCTATTTATTTCATTATCTGCTGCACTGCATTTACCTTGGCTTGTATTATCTGTACCTTGCTATTTTCTCTGAGGACCTGGATCTGGATTATGTCCCCAGGATTTGCAGATGAGATCTATCCTGAGGTATACGGGACCGCAGCAGGAGCAGATACAGGAGTTGATACAGGAGCTGTACCGACACCCGAGGACGAGATCGTACCAGAGGACTTCTCCTGAGTATTGTCTGGAGATACTCATTTATTTCTGTTTCTACTTATTCTATTTCCAGACTATTGCATTGATGTATCAGACTTGTTCTCTGAGACACTTTATTGAGATTTGTTAGTTTCTTTTATACTCATTTATTCTGGCATTTGATATGTGATTATCTGTTGTGGATGAGATTAGTATAGACTGTGACTTGGATCATTGGACCTATTTATTGTTATATTACAGCTTAAGCATGCCCCGGTGGATCCATTAAATTGGATTTGTCCATCGGTGTGTGCTGCTGGCCATTGCCACGTGTCTAGTCCCTCGGTATTTTGGGACTGGGGCGTGACATAGTTTTTGTGGTGGTCCATGCAGGTCTACAACTAAATTGTTCGGTTTCAACTTAGGGACCGAGCAAGCCTGCAATAAGAATATGATAAGTTTTAGGATCTCATCCACTTACTTGAATCGTTCTTGACATCTATATCGGATTCGAATTAAATTTTTGACTTGCATCCTACCTTGATTCCTGTACGCCTCTTATAGTTTATTTTGATGCAGAGCAATAAATTCACAAGCACGCGACGAGACTCATCCAGAACCACCACAAGGTGCTATAACCAATGAAGATGAAGTGACACCAGTTAGTGAAGGTCCATCATTACAGCAAGCAAGTCAGCATGCCTCGAGAATCCAGGAAGATGACGTTCCACCATCGACACAGTTGGCTCCACCAACGCCTACCGTTCCACAAGGGCAAACTATGGACGAACAACAAATGTTTCGAATGTTCTACGCGATGATGCAAGCCCATCAGAAGGTTCAGGAAGAAGCTCAGCAGATCCAAGCGGAGAAGTTCATCAACAGATTCAGCTCAGAGTTACGGAAGTTAATCAGCTCCGCTGCAACTACCTTAGATGAGGACGTTCTTACTACAGCACAGACCCATGGAGTAGCTAATGCGCGTAATTTGTCGTAGTTATCTGTTTATAGATTTGTTTTATCTCGTGTCTATTGGTTCGTGACCTCAGCCTTAACCTATGTAGTTTTGAACTGCTAATAATTTATAACCTAGAATGTTTTTATAATTGATAACTGTAGAGATTATGGAGTCTTTTGTTATTGTACTTATTTTGTGTTGTTTTGTGAACTTGAATTAAGTTGTACCTCCTTTCATCATCATCTAGCGTACTTATATTTGTTGTACTACCTTGACTTATGCTGCTAATATAGCCTGGTTTTGCAAGCTTACCCTTTTATCGAGCTTGTTCATGACATATGTATTATTGGGTCGACACACTAATACAATTGTCTATTCAGAATCAGTGTATTACGGTCTGATCAACCTTAGTGCATTTTGGTTTGCTCTTTGCACGACTACTTCACGTGGATTGAGATATATAGTTGACTAGTATACTTGCCCTCTAGATATGTCTGAGCATATCGTATCAGTTACATAACTGTACTAATACGAGCATGCGAACAAAGGATTACCAGAATAGGATTTCAATCCACAATTGTCTTAACAAATCCCATTCAAATTCGTTAAACGCCTTGATCCTGATACTTCTATTCTATTATCTCACCCTTGAACTCTTTATTATTGATCTTCGTCTTCCCTTATTTCGGAAAGACGAAACCTCGTGCTTGGTATAAGTTGATATATAGACAGTACTAGATATACCCCACAGGCCGGTCGCATTGTTGATGACCCTTTTATATATGATTATGGGAATATCATAGGTGATATGTTTGGTGTTAAAGACTTGAGGATTCAATAACATGATTAAATAAGTTGGGACATAGCTTTATTAGATGTATAGCCTTAGATGATAGATGGGTAAATTCTAAGTTGGGTAGAGACCGCAATGTTCACTTGAGAGGAATCCTTTAGACTGTAATCAAGTGAGATTGGATAGAGAGAACCCTACCATATTTTAATTTTGAGGACGAAATTTTTATAAGTTGGGTAGATTGTAAGCCCCCTGATTTTCAAAAATTTTCTAATTTGGCTTTTTCTTAATTTTCTGGAATTTTTCGAGGTTTTTCTGTAATTAAAACTAAGATGTTTTGGTAATTAAATAATTTTTAATTGTTATTAATTAATGATAAAATATTATGGAAATAATATTTTATGGTGTAAAATAGAAAATTGGACATAGGATAATTTTTTGTGTATTTATTGGACTCCGGAAACGCATTTAAAGCCCTAAAAACTATTAAATAAATAAACCGAACTCAAACCCTAAAACTAAACCGGGTTTATTTCAAATAAACCGAACTAAACCAAACCGGATCGACCAAACCCAAACCCAATTCTACATTGGGTCGGATCTGGGCCAAAAACTCGACCCGACCCGCGGACCCAAACCCGAAACCCACACCGTAACCTTAATCCTAATCCGACCTCGACTCCGCGACGACGCGCCTATTTATTGGCCTCGACTTCTGTGCCGCCGTCGCAAACCCTAATCGCTCAGCCGCCTTCCTCGACTTTGCTCCACCCGTCCTCGCCTCGCCGACCTGTCACCGTCCCTCGCCGGAGAACACTGTACCGCCTCCTCGTCGATCAGCCCTCGACTTCCCCTGGCCCTAGCCGCTCCCAGCCCTCGACGACCTGAACCCTAGGCCCTCCGCCCCTTGACGACTCCTTCCTCGTCCACCCGCACAGCCGTTCGAACCCGACGCCGTCGACTCCCTCTCTCTTCTGCTCGCCGTCGCCGATCATCTTCTCCGACGAGCCCCTGCCTCTCCGCCCTGCCCTAGCCCGCTGCCCCGTCACCACCTTCCTCCTCAGCCCGCACGACCACCGCACGCAGAACTCTGGCTCCACTTCAGCCGTCGATCCCCTTCCTCCTCCTCCCCTAAATGAACCAACCCGTCGCCTCCCTCCTAAACCCTAGCCGCCTACCGCTGTACCCGACGCTGACCGACGGACTGCAGCAGTTCGAGCCCCCCAGCACCGCTCAGGTCGGCTACCACCCTGCTCCGGCGGCTGTGCCACTTTCCCCCATCCGACCTCCACTGTCTGACTTCACCACCACCACCTCAGCCGACTCCGAGCTCCACCCGCCTGCGACCCAACACAGCAGCTCCCCGACCCCCTGACCTAGCCCCGGACACGGCAAACCCTAGCCTGGACACGGCAGTGCAGGACACAGCGGACACGAGCACATCAAACCCTAGTACCATGGACACAGAGACTCAGACACGTCCAGGACACAAAGGAGACACTCGGACACAGAAAATCAGTCTTCACGGAGCCCTGTTCAGGTAGCGTTTCCTCTCTCCTCGCTGATCCGATTTCTGTTCTGTCAGTTGCATCGCGTAGACCGCATGACCCTCTCGATGCCCGTGCAACTCGCTCGGTGCATCACGTCCTGTGGTGATCGTAAACCACGATCCAAAAACAGGAAAACTAATGCCCTATTTTACCTCGGAACTGAGTGTGCTCAGCCAAACGGGACGACTTGGTCGTATGCGGTCATTACCGAAATGTGCGCGCTGTCGATACGGACGTGTGGGATTTCGCAGAAGTTGATTCGAATGTACGTGCACACCGGAATCAACGCATATCCGCCGACAACGTCCCGTATTCATCTGTCCTGGAACACGCTGTAACTTTGTGTACACACGTCGGATCGAGACAAAACTTGTGCTATCAGACTCATAGCAATACGCTGGTCCTGTGACCCAAGTTTGGTTCAATTCTGAGAACGTTGACAGAATCGCGTATCGTGGGCCCCACAAGCTCCACTTGACGGGCAATTTTGTGATCGGCTCATCGGAATCTAGTTTTTGAAGTTCCGTTGGGTTTGTATCATCGTTCCTGACTTATTGACACTGAGGTTAACAAATTTGGAGACCTTTGACCCTGACACGGTTTTCGGTGCAAAGCGGCCCACATGTGGACCCCGCTTTGACCAGAAACTGTAATTTTTGCCCTTGTATCCAAATTGGACTCAAGAACAGACGTTTCTAGTTATTTAATATTTTCTGAATCTAATGGTGATATTTATTTCAGCAACCGGAGTAGTACCTGCAAATCACACTGAGACCAGAGCTACAGTTGGAGCCAGGACCCCAGGCAAGTGTACCTTGCCAAACTCTGCAGTATTGTTACATATTTTTCTTGCTTCATTATATTGCTATGCATGCTTAACCTAGGACCGTGTGACGTACTTAGCGTTCGATTATTAGTCTGGTGCCAACACCATACGCGGTGTTGTGTATTGTCATCTAGAGATGGACATTCGTGATCCCTTTATATTCTCGTACTTGTCTTATCAAGTACATTATACCCATGACACTTGACACTATACATGAGACATGATCTTTCTGAGATATTTATGGTGATTCTGTATAGGATGTAGGATTTGACATTGACATTATATTCCTAGATACTATATAACTTGTTGCATTAGATATGATTGTGCGTGACATGGACATGGTGCATCGTGGACATGAGACATGTGATTACATTGGGTGGGGAGAGACACACAGGCTACAGGCTGACTATATATATAATACCCCTATTATTGTGAGGCACAAGACTCTGAAGCCCGAGCTTGGCCCATTATCGGATATTACTGCTACCGGCTCCCCGACACAGAGCTTGTAGTGGCTCAGCCTGAGTTTTAGTGTTGCTCTCACTTACATTTTCACATAGATGGTTACATACTTACCCTATTTATTTTATTATCTGCTGCACTGCATTTACCTTGGCTTGTATTATCTGTACCTTGATATTTCCCCTGAGGACCTGGATCCGGATTATGTCCCCAGGATTTGCAGACGAGATCTATCCCGAGGTATACGGAACCGCAGCAGGAGCAGATACAGGAGTTGATACAGGAGCTGTACCGACACCCGAGGATGAGATCGTACCAGAGGACTTCTCCTGAGTATTGTCTTGAGATACTCATTTATTTCTGTTTCTAGTTATTCTATTTCCAGACTATTGCATTGATGTATCAGACTTGTTCTCGAATTATTCTCCGAGACACTTTATTGAGATTTGTTAGTTTCTTTTATACTCATTTATTCTGGTATTTGATCTGTTATTATCTGTTATGGATGAGAGTAGTGTAGACTGTGACTTGGATCATTGGACCTACTTATTGTTATATTACAACTTAAGAATTCCCCGGTGGATCTATTAAATTGGATTTGTCCATCGATGCGTGCTGCTGGCCATTGCCACGTATCTAGTCCCTCGGTATTTTGGGACTGGGGCGTGACATAACCAGCATACTTAAAATATGGATGATACATGCTAGTCGCTAGGTGAATCACCCCTTGCATGCTAATAAAGAATATAACACACCTAGCTAAGGGAATAATCTCATCTTGTATTGCTTGTGTTAGAACATGAAAATGAAACATGGCTTATATGGGCCCTCGCATGCTAACTTTGCTTCGTGCAAGTAGACACCGATATGCCCCGAGTAGATCAGCATATACTCTTCGTAGTGCACTGCTTCACTTGTTTACACTGCACGCCCATAGATTATGTCGCTCAATATGTCCCTGTACGGTTGCACTCCTCGCACTTCCCTTTAGACCGTGCTAACATAAAGGCTTATATTTTATATAAATGCATGCTTGCTTGATTACATTGTAGCTTGTACTCGTTGCCTCGTTTCAATGTTTGTCACATAATTCATGCCATGACTCTGGTAACACTATCCATGTCTGCATTCATCTAGTTCTCCCCGGAAGACTATCTAATAGTCGTTCTGTGCAAGTATGAATCTGAAAGTATCCGGGACCGTTGGGTCGCTAAGGCATCTCCGAACTAGGGGATTTCACCATGTCAAGTTTAACTCTGGATGAGAATTATGTCAAGTAAAGCAAGAATCACAGCTCATAGAGCATACTCGTTCTGAACAAGAATCAAGAAACAACATATCATGTCATGTCATGTCATGAATTCCGTGAATCTGAAACCCTAAACTTGCATGGTTATGGACAACTCGTACACGAGGTAATAACATGAATTCCTCGGACGATCATCGGAGCACCGAGATTGTACCGTCCTAGGAGGAATATAGGTATTGCATGACCAAATCGGTAGGATGCTCTCCGTTTTGGACGATGCAATATATTAAGTGGTTGGGCCCTTGGTAGTCCATCATACACTTGGATAACCCGTATGACTCCATGATCTATGGTAGTCTCTCCATGTTTGGTCGGGATGATGGATAACGCCCAATGACTCTTGCGCTACGCCTCATCTCCGTCCGAGACTATACATCATCCTTTATGGCTTAGCCAGTGACCTCATGTTCATATAGATAAGTCATTCTCGCTTAGCGACAATCCGCGTACGAGTCATTGCATCGTATCCAGTAATATAAAATATCTAAATGATTATGAGTATAAGGCATCTATAAATATTGAACACCTGAGAATCCATTACAACACACCTGAGTAATCCGTGTAACTCGTGCACAAGAATCAGAACCCTGCTCATGACACTAGTATTTTTTTATGCAATTTGACTTGGATTTCATAATATACCCATGCTAGGTTTAACTTAGTTTGCCTTGGACAGGAAAGGACGAATGATAAGTTGGTAAGTCTCGCCGTGTTACTCTTATATCGCACGGTGCACTGGCACATGAGTTAAGCTTTTCATTATGCCATAAAACTGATCCTAAGACAAGACTAGAAAGATAACTTAATATATGGTGCACGAAACCTATATAATGTGTTTGGATTTGTCGAGCGGGCGAGAAGCCTCCCCACCAGTGCATTCATGTACTGATAACCCACCAGATTGCTTGAAGGGTGCGAGAGAATCTCGTTCGGTGCGGAGATCCCCCTCTGTGCATGATAAGGTGTGGAGTTCGCTCTGGAGCATTGGAACGTTGCATCCGAAATTGAAGCACATATACAAAACATAATATTGGAATATCGCCTCATTCCACAAATGTAGCCATTTGGCACGCTTTTATTGTTTAGAGAGAGGGCTTGAGCGACTTGTAATTTTGGCCTAGCACCGCTTGTAATACTTATGCAATATCAATAAAGTGCTTATTTTACTTCTATACTTGTGTTATTCAATGCTTTTGCTATTGACGACTCTGTAAACTTGTTACCAATCGCTTGTTCGTTTCTTATTCCGCTGTATTCGGGCTATCTATGCGACTCTGTAGCTTACTCATCTTACCACATGTTCGAATCATGGCCTTGTATGGATGTAGCTTGTGCTCATACGACATCACGTCCAAATGGGAAAGATCGTCCCGCGGGAGCGTTGGCGCGGTGATTCGCGCCTAGCGGGGATGGCCGATTACTTGTGGGAGATTGGGGATTGACATATTGGTATCAGAGCATTGGCTTTACATCTTTGGACTTTTTATCGATTTTCTCTGTTTTGAAAGCTCGTTTATAGGTAATGTACATATGCTCTCTCTCAATGTTCCAACGAAATATTTCATACAATGAATCTAAATAATTTTAAAAAGTGCATGCGAATGATATGATTGCTTGTACAAAATTATGATACGAAGGCCTTTGTGTCGATCTGTGTTAGACTTTGTGGGAATAGACTTGTGCTAGATTTGCAAGTTATGTGCAAACTCAAATACCTATATGTGATTACCCAGCTGGTTAGTGTGCGAGATAGAATATCGTTCGGACGGTTAGCTACGTACACAGTATTTCGACTAAATTGTGTAGAGTATCGCGCGTCAAAACTCTTTTGGTGTGAGTTAGTTTGCAAGCGAGATTGGGATATCATTCTGATAAGGACAAGTCAAACTTAGAATGGCAACCGGTATATTATCAGATTATTGCTAAGACGAATATAGAGAATCGTGCTTTAATTTTGAGAAATAGCTCGAACGATATTTCGTGTCGGAAGATACAAATCAAATATGGTTTACTTGGATGACTACCAACAAGGATATATATATGAGACTAAGATTTATCAGACAATGCTTAGGTGTCATACAGGAATTCTAGGAAACAACTTGGAGCATATGCTAGCTATTGATGTGAACATAATTGAGGATTTAATAGGGCTCGATTCCTGAGTGGTGTATGGATTATTTTAGAAATATTCAAACGAATTCAGAGACCTCGTGCGATAGTTGGTCTGAATAATTTAAAATTTTCTTGAATAAGTGATAAGGCTTATATTGAATAAGGAATCAAGGTAATAAAATCGATATCTTG
This sequence comes from Iris macrosiphon, assembly GCA_036927795.1. Lineage (NCBI taxonomy): Eukaryota > Viridiplantae > Streptophyta > Magnoliopsida > Asparagales > Iridaceae > Iris > Iris macrosiphon. The sequence goes on from JAYESA010000014.1 coordinate 43,588,595, forward strand.
GTCAAGAAAACTTGGTAGAAACTTGATGGATCGTACGAGCTATTTCGAATTGAATCAATTGGATTGAAACTTGAGTATGGATATTGTGGTTCGATGAAAGAGGTAAGCTATTGTCACGCCCCAGTCCCAAAATATCGGGGACTGGACACGTGGCAATGGCCAGCAGCATGCACCGATGGACAAACCCAATTTAATGGATCCATCGGAGCATACTTAAGCTGTATTACAATTGTCAGGGTTTACTAATCTCATCCACAGAATAAAAACAGCAATATCAGCAAAAGAAATAAATATCCAGTCACAAGTAATTAAAAATTGGGGAACAACCCGATATTAAGTCTGTTTATAAAAGTTCATTTAAACCGAAAATAAAGAGTTTATTAGCCATAAAAACTGAGCATGGAAGAAGCAGATGTTCAGGAGAAGTCCTCAGCGATCACCTCGTCCTCAAGTTCCGGTGCTGCTCCGAGAAGTGCTCCTATTCCGTACACCTCAGGGTAAATCTCGTCTTCTAAATCTGGGGACATAATCCATTTCAAGTCCTCAGGGGACATAGCAAGGTACAGATAAAATAAGCCAAAAATAATACAGTACAGAATAAAGGAAACAATAGAGTAATTAAATAAATCAGCTAAGTGATATGCAAGTGAGAGTTTTAGTCATACTCAGGCTGAAACTACTACAGGATCAGTGTCCAAGAAACCATAGCAGTATTCACTCGAAGGGCCAGTACGGTACCAAAGCTCTGTGTCAGAGTCTAAGGCACAATCCATTAAAATATTATATATATATTCAGCCTTTTGTATGGTAAATCTCTCCCCACCCAATGTAATCTCACGTCACAGTTCCATAATATCTCATGTTCATGTCACGCAAGATTAAACTAATACAATAAGTCATTTATTAAGATCTAAGAAAATAATGTCCAAGTCATGAAATCTGTATCCTATACAGAACCATCTTGAATATTTCAGGAAGATTCTATCTCATGATTCGTGTCAGGTGTCCTGGGTATAATGTACTTGATATGGCAAGTACGATAATGTAAATGTCACGATATCCATCTCTAGGTGACGTTACACAACCCCGCGTACGGTGTTGGCACCCGACTATTAATCGAAAGCTAAGTAAGTCACATGGCCCTAGGGTTGAGCATGTACAACAGTCACAGAAAATAAATCAAGAGAACAAAATGAATCAATATACTGCAATTTATGGCAAGGTACACTTGCCTGGGTTTTTGGCTCCAATTGTAGCTCTGTCAACAGCAGGATTTGCAGGCAGTACTCTGATCGCTGAAATAGACATCACCATCAAATCCAAAAAATATTAATCAGCTAAAAATGCTTGTCCTTGAGTCCAATTTAGACATAGGGGCAAAAATGATATTTTCGGGTCAAGACGGGGTCCACATGTGGGCCGCTTTGCATCAAAAAATGTGTTAGGGTCAAAGGTCTCCAAATATGCCCAACTTAGTGACAACAGATCAGGAACGATGATATGAACCCAACGAAACTTCCAGAATTGGATTCCGATGAGCCGTTCTCAAAATTGCCCGTCAAGTGGAGCCTGTGGGGCCCACGACACACGATTTTGTCAACGTTCTCAGAATCGAACCAAACTTGGCTCACAGGACCAGCGTATTGCTATGAGTCCGATGGCACAAGTTTCGTCTCGATCCGACATATATACACTAAATTACAGCAAAATTCAGAAAGGTCGAATACGGGGCGTTGTCGGTGGATACGCGTTGATTCCGGTGTGCACGCCCATCCGAATCAACTTCTGCGAAATCCCGTACGTCCGTATCGACGGCATGCACATATCTGTGAAGACCGCATGCGACCAAGTCGTCCCGTTTGGCGGGGCATACTCGGTTCTGGGGTGAATCAGGGCGTTATTTTTTCTATTTTTGGATCGCGGTTTGCGATCACCACAGGACGCGATGCACCGAGCGGGTTGCACGGGCACCGAGGGGGTCATGCAGGCTACGCGATGCAACTGACAGAACGAGAAACAAAGCTACGAGGAGAGAGATATGGGTACCTGAATAGGGCTCCGGGAAACCGAATTTCTGTGTCCGAGTCGACACGAAGTGGACCGTGTCCTGACCGTGTCCGATGCTAGGGTTAGGGTTTCTGTGAGTTCACCGGAGGAGGGCGGCGCTGTGGCTGTGTCGTCGGCTCGGGGCTGCGTCGGCACTGCACGGCGGGGAGGACGGCGGCTTCGGCGAGGCAGGGCGGAGACAGGGCGGCCGACTGTGGCGTTGGTTCCGGGGAAGACGACGGGCTGGGAGGTGCTCGGGGAAGCGGAGGACATGGCCGAGGTGAGCGTCGAGGAGCTGGGGGTTGGATAGGGAAGATGGGGCCGTGGTCGAAGCGGTGCTGGGAAAGAGGGGGTGGCCGGAGGAGGGTAGTCGGCGAGGTCGAGGGGAGCGGGGAAGGAGGCGGAGGAGAGGGTTTATATAGCGGCCGAGGGAGAGGGAGAGGCGGACGGTGAGGGGGAGAGGAAGAGGAGGGGCTGGCGAGGACGCGAAGCGGCGCGACGATGGGTGCAGGAGAGAGGAGGTGGCCGGCGTTACACGGCGACGGGGAGGTGAGGAGTCGGGGTCGGCGGCTGAGCGTTTGGGAGAGAAAATGTTAACGGGTCGGGTGGATTCGGACGGACGGGTCGGGTCCTAGCGGATCCGGCCCGATCCAAAAACAATACGGGTCGGATCGGGCTAGTGGGTCGGGTCTGGGTTAGACCCGGATCCGACCCGCTAAGGATTTGGGTTTGGTTCAAATGAACCCGGTCCGGTTCAGAAATTGGTTTGGTTTATTTAAAATAAACTCGGTTTATTTTGGTTTAATTAATAATTAGTTTTTAGGGCTTTTAAAATGCTTCCGGGTCCAATAAATTTCCAAAAATTACCCTATGTCTAGTTTTTCATTTCACACCATAAAATATTATTTTCATAATATTTTAATATTATTTAATAATATTTAAAAATCATTTAATAATTAAAATGCCTTAGTTTAATTACAGAAAATCCCGAAAAAATTCCAAAAAATTGTGAAAATTTCTAAATTAAAAATTCTTAAAAATCAGGGAGTTTACAATCTACCTCCCTTAAGAGGATTGCGTCCTCGCAATCAAAGAATAACCTGTCAACAGAGATGACACGGTTGCAAAATTTATTCGAAGCACATCAAGATTAAGAAAAGTCAAAGTTGTGGATTTAAACACATAGGGAAAATTATTTCCCTAAGCAAGGGAAGTTATGCAATTTTTCAAATGTAGGAAATCTAAAAAATTACAGTTTTAGAAAACCAGGTTTTCTTTTAAAACATATTAGGTTAACAATTCTAGGGTAGTTAACAAGTTCAAAATTACTAGGTTAACACTAGGTTATCAATTATTAGCAAGTTAAAACTATCAGGTTAAGTCTAGGGTCACGAACTAGCAGGCACGAACTACAGAAATGCTAGAAACGGAACAACAAAAACTTACTCGCATTAGCTACTCTATGATTCTGCGCATCTCCCACAGTCATTGCGAAAGCTTGGCCGCGTCCTTGAGGTGGTGCCCTCTGCTGTTGCTGGGCTTGCTGGTAGGGTGCTGCTTGAAGTGCCAAGGGTGGCCTTGGTTGATGTCCTCCTGGTGCTGGTAGAGCTTGTTGGTTTGCCCTTGGTGCTCCTTCTCTACGCTCAGGACAATCCCTCACTGCATGCTGTCTGGATCCGCAACCTAAGCACAGTCCGAATTTACGTCTACACTCCTTAACATGGCCTATCTTGCCGCAGTAGTAACAAGTAGGAAGAGTCAGGGATTTGGATGCAGCTCCCTGTGGTGCTTGATGCAGATGAGGTTTCTTGGCAGCTTCTCCATTCGTTGCTCTGGCTGGTGCTGATGTGGAATGCCTCTTCAGGTTGGATTATCGTCTGATGACACGCTCTATATGTCGAGCTGCAACAAGGATGTCCGTGTATGAAGTAGGTACGATGGATCCGATCATTCTTTGTAGCTCAAATTTTAGCCCATCAAAGAACTTCTCAGCCTTTTCTTCTTCTGTTGGGATCAAGGTAGGGGCAAAACGACTTAGACGAATGAACTCAGCGTTGTACTCTTCTACCGTCATAGTATCCTGGATGAGGCAATTGAACTTGTCCCGCAGTTCTGATCGAGCGATAGCCGGAATGTACATCTTTTGAAAGAGTCTGAAGAACTCTTCCCAAGTAACTCGGTCTGGTCTGAGCCGTCTCTCTTCAGATAGCCACCAGTGATGAGCATTGCCCGTCAATTACATTCTGACGGCAGTCATCCAACGTTCCCTTGGTAGCTCAACTGCTTCTAATTGATGTTGTATATTGGTGAGCCACTCATGAACTTCTGTGGGCTCCTCCTTGCCTGAGAAGGTACGGGGCTTCAGTTGACGGAAATCAGTAATAGAGCCCATCGGTTGCCGTCTAGCTGGTAGGTTGGCCTGCTCCAGTGCATTTACTAGACTGTTCCTCAAGTAATCAGCCTCGCAACGCTGAGCCTCGTGTTGGATTTGTTGCTGGGTTTGCATCATTGCGTAGATTATTTGGAATATTTGTTGCCCGTCAATTGGCTGCCTTTGTGGGAATACAGGCATCGGTGGAACGAACTACGACAGAGGTGGAATGTCATCACGCTAAAATCTAGAAGCTTGCTGATCTGCTTGGCTGCTTCGGTGAGTAGAGGGATCTCCACTCAATGACGTCACTTCATCTTCTCCGTAGGTGGCTACATCACCTATTGGTGTTCTTGCTGGAGTTTCGTCGTTTGCTCGTGAATCTATTACTCTACATCAAAAATAAACTATAAGAGGCGCACAGGAATCAAGGCAAGATGTAAGTCAAAAATTAGTTTGAATACGATATAGATATCAAAAACGATTCAAGCAAGTGGATGAGATTCTAAAAACTTATCCTATTCTTATTGCAGGCCTGTTCGGTCCCTAAGTTGAAATCGAACAATTTAGTCGTTGACCTGCATGGGCCACCACAAAAACCATGTCACGCTCCAGTCCCAAAATATCGGGGACTGGACACGTAGCAATGGCCAGCAGCACGCACCGATGGACAAACCCAATTTAATGGATCCATCGGAGCATAGTTAAGCTGTATTACAATTGTCAGGGTTTACTAATCTCATCCACAGAATAAAAATAGCAATATCAGCAAAAGAAATAAACAACATCCAGTCACAAGTAATTAAAAATCGGGGAACAACCCGATATTAAGTCTGTTTATAAAAGTTTATTTAAACCGGAAATAAAGAGTTTATTGGCCATAAAAACTGAGCATGGAAGAAGCAGATGTTCAGGAGAAGTCCTCAGCGATCACCTCGTCCTCAAGTTCCGGTGCTGCTCCGAGAAGTGCTCCTGGTCCGTACACCTCAGGGTAAATCTCGTCTTCTAAATCTGGGGACATAATCCATTCCAGGTCCTCAGGGGACATAGCAAGGTACAGATAAAATAAGCCAAAAATAATACAGTGCAGAATAAAGAAAACAATAGGGTAATTAAATAAACCATCTAAGTGATATGCAAGTGAGAATTTTAGTCATACTCAGGCTGAAACTACTACAGGATCAGTGTCCAAGAAACCATAGCAGTATTCACTCGAAGGGCCAGTACGGTACCAAAGCTCTGTGTCAGAGTCTAAGGCACAATCTATTAAAATATTATATATATATATTCAGCCTTTTGTATGGTAAATCTCTCCCCACCCAATGTAATCTCACGTCACAGTTCCATAATGTCTCATGTTCATGTCATGCAAGATTAAACTAATGCAATAAGTCATTTATTAAGATCTAAGAAAATAATGTCCAAGTCATGAAATCTGTATCCTATACAGAACCACCTTAAATATTTCAGGAAGATTATGTCTCATGATTCGTGTCAGGTGTCCTGAGTATAATGTACTTGATATGGCAAGTACGAGAATGTAAATGTCACGATATCCATCTCTCGGTGACATTACACAACCCCGCGTACGGTGTTGGCACTCGACTATTAATCGGAAGCTAAGTAAGTCATACGGCCCTAGGGTTGAGCATGTACAACAGTCATAGAAAATAAATTAAGAGAACAAAATGAATCAATATACTGCAATTTATGGCAATGTATACTTGCCTAGGTTTTCGGCTCCAATTGTAGCTCTGTCAGCAGCAAAATTTGCAGGCAGTACTCCGGTCGCTGAAATAGACATCACCATAAGATCCAAAAAATATTAATCAGCTAGAAACGCCTGTCCTTGAGTCCAATTTGGACACAGGGGCAAAAATGACATTTTCGGGTCAAGGCGGGGTCCACATGTGGGTCGCTTTGCACCAAAAAATGTGTCAGGGTCAAAGGTCTCCAAATCTGTCCAACTTAGTGTCAACAGGTCAGGAACAATGATACGAACCCAACGGAACTTCCAGAATTGGATTCCGATGAGCCGTTCTCAAAATCGCCCGTCAAGTGGAGCCTGTGGGGCCAACGACACGCGATTGTCAACATTCTCAGAATCGAACTAAACTTGGCTCACAGGACCAGCGTATTTTTATGAGTCCGATGGCGTAAGTTTTGTCTTGATCCGATGTGTGTACACTAAGTTATAGCAAAATTCAGAAAGGTCGGATACGGGACAATGTCGGCGGATACGCGTTGATTCCGGTGTGCACGCACATCCGAATCAACTTCTGCGAAATCCTGCACATCCGTATCGACGGCGCGCACATATCTGTGAAGACCGTACGTGACCAAGTTGTCCCGTTTGGCGGGGCATACTCCGTTCCGGAGTGAATCAGGGCGTTATTTTTCCTGTTTTTGGATTTGTTTGCGATCACCACAGGACACGATGCACTGAGCGGATTGCACGGGCACCGAGGGGGTCATGTAGGCTACACGATGCAACTAATAGAACGAGAAATAGAGCTACGAGGAGAGAGATATGGGTACCTGAACAGGGCTCCGGGAAACCAAATTTCTGTGTCCGAGTCGACACAAAGTGGACCGTGTCCTGACCGTGTCCGATGCTAGGGTTAGGGTTTCTGTGAGTTCACCGGAGGAGGGCAGCGCTGCAGCTGTGTCGTCGGCTCGGGGCTGTGTCGGCACTGCATGGCAGGGAGGACGGTGTCATGACCCAATTCCGTAGAATCGTTTGAGGCGTCCCCCGAATCGTGACCGCCGTGCGGGCCTGGGGTTGCGCCCGCACAAGGCTTTAATAATTTGCATAGCAAGCACATATTCAGAGTACGCAGATAAACTGAAACACATATTTGAAACATGGAAAGTTCTTTTTATTGATAATGAACATCTATTATAAACTCTTGAACGAGTTAGCTAAAATGCCGCACGGGCTTACAAAAGTGTTGACTCAAAATGAGATAGCAGTCCTGTACATTATATCCCTTTACTAAAATTTAAAAGATATAGACCTCCAGGCTGGAGGATAGCTTTGCCACGGAGCTGCATTTGTGTATGAAGAGTTGCAAGCTCCTATCTTCAAAATGCTTCAAGGGGGCACGGTGAAGATGTGCCAACAGTTGGACTGGATCGGGAAGACGACTTCGGTTCCTCGCTCGGTTTGCCTTGGTGCGGAAAACCTATTTCAACGAGGGTCAGCATATCGAAACATACTGGTGAAGGCGAGCTAGCCGAACTATACCAATCAACACGTTGTTTTAATGAAGCATGCATATTTGTGGGTTTCTATCTTGCCTTAGTTTATTTACAAGTAAGCAGCATATAGAATTTACTGAAATGAACGTGCCACCATTCGGTGGATTTTACCTGCCCGTCTGAATACCTGCACAATACTTACCATGCCTTCCCTGCCACAAAAACACAAGTTAGTTTGCAACAGGTTTAAATATACACGATGATCACTGGCATGATTGCCATAGTGGACACTAGTCTATGACGAAGATGGTTTGCTACGTGCAAGAATGTGAGGCGCCGCATACCATCCCGTCCAAGTACGTGAGACTAAACGTTAGTTCCGTTCAGAGCCGGAACGGTGCTAGTGCCCCAACAGCCGCCCGCAGGAACTATACCTTGTGCACAAGTTGTCCGTGATCGCACATTAATAATCATTCGCCCGGAGGCTACGTGATTAGCCCTGAGGCTACATGAGTACAAGACAAGCAGTATTGCATAATTCATTTTACATTGCAACTACGTTATATTCATGCATTCAGGATATACGTTAAACTTGTATCTATGCATTTGATGAATATTTCGAACGAACAAGCATGCAAAGATATAACCGTTCACAAGTTTAATTGACAAGCATAATGTACCAAGTCTATTCTCTTTTATCTTGGTTTCTTTTAGTTATTACTTGGTATCGTTTGATCGGGGCAAAGAAGAATGCAGATTTATTAGATGTGAAGACTGGAAGCAGGGCTAGCTAATCGGGTTGGTAGCCACTCACTTGGTTGGAAGAAAAGGAGAAGGAAAGAGGCGCTTCACGACTCCGCTCGCAAGCCGCCTACTGCTCGTTCACCTGCATCATGAACAGCTTGATCAATACTCCTTCCACTCTTTCCAATCTCGGAATCGAAGTGCAGTTCAATGAACAAAAATAATGAAAACCATCGAAACCGTTCAAGGAAAACAAGCAAATCCCAAAACCAACTCAAAGCACGAAAGCAACAAGCGACATCGAAAACCGAGGCAATAAAAGATAGCAGCGGAGAGGTCCCTCCTGACTCTGCCGCTAAGCCGATCCTTGGGGCACGATCCACTGAATATGGGAATCGATTCCGAAGAAACAAATCCATAACGAGGACGAGTTCTTAATTCAATCTATCCCGATCGAACGATACCGTCTTGTGTTTCTTAGCCGCGCTCTCCGCACCGGAAGAACGGGGCGCTACATCCTACCCAACTTATTGGAAGTTTTATCCCGAAACTTAGGAACAGGACCTACCATCAGGGAACATTACGTTGAGGATGTTTAGCAGAGTATTTGGGGCAGTCACAAATTCTGTAGTTTGTATCGCCATAAATGAGGCATAATCCTTGTTTCAGACGACATTCGTTGGCCAGGTGCCCTGGCTTCTTGCAGAAGTGACATAGCTGCCCTTTCTGCCGACCATCGTTGTTGCGGCATTTTGCAGCGGTGTTTCCTCCTTTGTTGCTTTGGCATTTGTGACTGGATGTATGCACAGCGCCGTCAACAACATGAGGATACGGTGGTTTAAGCGATAAGGCGTGATTCATGACTTACGTATTATCCTGTACTGATGAATGGCTACGTGCGAATGGATGGCAGGGCGTAGTCCACCTTTAAACCTTCTAGCTCGACTCGCTACATCAGGTAAATAGGCCCTAGTGAATTTAGAGAGTTGGTTGAATTCGGTGGAGTACTCTTTAACTGTCATGTCGTCTTGCCTCAGTTGCACGAACTCGTTCTCCATCTGACGTTGTACTGGAGGGGGTACAAACTCCTCTTCGAACGCGGCACAAAAAGTCGTCCACGAGATCGCCTCCTCTCCGTGATCAAATTGGAGAGATCGTCGATGCACGTCCCACCAATCGTGTACGTTGAGGCAGAGCTGTAGTTGCGCACAGGGACCTCTAGCAGAGCGAAGTGATCTTCAAGTTTGGCCAACCAATCTAGAGCTACGACTGGGTCCTCAGTCCCGTTGAATAGGGTATTGCAAACTTTTTTGAAGTGGCCAAAGTCGAAGGCAGTCACATCCCTCGGTCTTGGAATTTGCGGTGTCTCTACTTCAAGCACGGGATGTTCCACCGGAGTCGTTGGCATTGCCGTGGACTAGTTGGATGCCAAAGTCTGAACGATCTGTTGCAGGGCATCTACCTATTTTTGTTGGACTGAGAATCGTGCTTCTATATTGTCTTAAAACTTGAGCTGACTCTCCTCCGCCCGCTTCTCGGCCCGTTCGTAGCGTGCCTCGTCCCTTTGTTGGTTTTCCTCCAACATCCGCAACATTCGCTGGATGGGATCGATGCTTGGCATGGCTCGCTGGCTCCTTGAACTTCCTGAAGTGCCCGAACTACTTTCTTGGCCTTGTGTTTCGTCCAGTGGTTGCGCTGCAGATTGCGCTGGAGCCATTCCTTCAAAAGAAGGTAAATTACATTAGGATCATAATGTATTATAGACTTATTACATGAACGTATCTCATTTTGGCCTAGCGAGTTTAAGAGTTCGCACAGAAATTTGATCGTTAAAGAAATTTTTCCAGTACGAGTCTAAGGAACTTGAATCTGTGCTCTGATACCACTATGTCACGACCCGATTCCGTAGAATCGTTTGAGGCATCCCCCGAATCATGACCGCCGTGCGGGCCTGGGGTTGCGCCCGCACAAGGCTTTAATGATTTGCATAGCAAGCACATATTCAGAGTACGCAGATAAATTAAAACACAGATTTGAAACATGGAAAGTTCTCTTTATTGATAATGAACATCTATTACAAACTCTTGAACGAGTTAGCTAAAATGCCGTACGGGCTTACAAAAGTGTTGACTCAAAATGAGATAGCAGTCCTGTACATTATATCCCTTTACTAAACTTCAAAAGATATAGACCTCCAGGCTGGACGATAGCTTTGCCATGGAGCTGCATTTGTGTATGAAGAGTTGTAAGCTCCTATCTTCAAAATGCTTCAAGGGGGCGCGGTGAAGATGCGCCAACAACTGGACTGGATCGGGAAGACGACTTCGGATCCTCGCTCGGTTCGCCTTGGTACGGAGAACCTGTTTCAATGAGGGTCAGCATATTGAAACATACTGGTGAAGGAGAGCTAGCCGAACTATACCAATCAATACGTTGTTTTAATGAAGCATGCATATTTGTGGGTTTTTATCTTGCCTTAGTTCATTTACAAGTAAGCAGCATATAGAATTTACTGAAATGAACGTGCCACCGTTCGGTAGATTTTACCTGCCCGTTTGAATTACCTGCACAATACTTACCATGCCTTCCCTGCCATGAAGACACAAGTTAGTTTGCAACAGGTTTAAATATACACGATGATCACTGGCATGATTGCCATAGTGGACACTAGTCTATGACGAAGATGGTTTGCTACGTGCAAGAACGTGAGGTGCCGCATACCATCCCGTCCAAGTACGTGAGACTAAACGTTAGTTCCGTCCGGAGCCGGAACGGTGCCAGTGCCCCAGCAGCCGCCCGCAGGAACTATACCTTGTGCACAAGTTGTCCGTGATCGCACATTAACAATCATTCGCCCAGATGCTACGTTAATAAGCATTCGCCCGGAGGCTACGTGATTCGCCCTGAGGCTACATGAGTACAAGACAAACAGTATTGCATGATTCATTTTACATTGCAACTACGTTATATTCATGCATTCAGGATATACGTTAAACTTGTATCTATGCATTTGATGAACATTCTGAACGAACAAGCATGCAAAGATATAACCGTTCACAAGTTTAATTGACAAGCATAATGTACCAAGTCTATTCTCTTTTATCTTGGTTTCTTTTAGTTATTACTTGGTATCGTTTGATCGGGGCAAAGAAGAATGTAGATTTATTAGATGTGAAGACTGGAAGCAGGGCTAGCTAATCGGGTTGGTAGCCACTCACTTGGTTGGAAGGAAAGGAGAAGGAAAGAGGCGCTTTATGACTCCGCTCGCAAGCCGCCTACTGCTCGTTCACCTGCATCACGAACAGCTTGATCAATACTCCTTCCACTCTTTCCAATCTCAGAATCAAAGTACAGTTCAATGAACGAAAATAATGAAAACCATCGAAACCGTTCAAGAAAAACAAGCAAATCCCAAAACAAACTCAAAGCACGAAAGCAACAAGCGACATCGAAAATCGAGGCAATAAAAGATAGCAGCGGAGAGGTCCCTCCTGACTCTGCCGCTAAGCCGATCCTTGGGGCACGATCCACTGAATATGGGAATCGATTCCGAAGAAACAAATCCATAACGAGGACGAGTTCTTAATTCAATCTATCCCGATCGAACGATACTATCTTGTGTTTCTTAGTCGCGCTCTCCGCACCGGAAGAACGGGGCGCTACAGACGGCGGCTCCGGCGAGGCAGGGTGGAGCCAGGGCGCTCGACTGTGGCGTTGGTTCCAGGGAAGACGGCGGGCTGGGAGGTGCTCGGGGAAGCGGAGGACACGGCCGAGGTGAGCGTCGAGGAGCTGGGGGTTGGACAGAAAAGACGGGGCCGTGGTCGAAGCGGTGCTGGGAAAGAGGGGGTGGTCGGAGGAGGGTGGCCGATGAGGTTGAGGGGAGCGGGGAAGGAGGCGGAGGAGAGGGTTTATATAGCGGCCGAGGGAGAAGGAGAGGCGGATGGTAAGGGGGAGAGGAAGAGGAGGGGCTGGCGAGGACGTGAAGCGGCGCGACGATGGGTGCAGGAGAGAGGAGGTGGCCGGCGTTACACGGCGGCGGAGAGGTGAGGAGTCGGGGTCGGCGGCTGAGCGTTTGGGGGAGAAAATGTTAACGGGTCGGGTGGATTCGGGCGGACGGGTCGGGTCCTAGCGGATCCGGCCCGATCCAAAAATAATACGGGTCGGATCGGGCTAGTGGGTCGGGTCTAGGTTAGACCCGGATCCGACCCGCTAAGGATTTGGCTTTGGTTCAAATGAACCCGGTCCGGTTCAGAAATTGGTTTGGTTTATTTAAAATAAACCCGATTTATTTTGGTTTAATTAATAATTAGTTTTTAGGGCTTTTAAAATGCTTTCGGGGTCCAATAAATTTTCGTAAAATTATCCTATGTCTAGTTTTTTATTTCACACCATAAAATATTATTTTTATAATATTTTAATATTATTTAATTACATTTAAAAATTATTTAATAATTAAAATGCCTTAGTTTAATTACATAAAATCCCGAAAAAATTCCAGAAAATTGTGAAAATTTCTAAATTAAAAATTCTTGAAAATCAGAGGGTTTATACCTATAACGGATTTGGCCTGGATTTTGAAAGAACGATCTTGAATCTAGTTCAAAAAGATAACCTTTGAAATCAGTCCCGACCGAGAACGATTATCCTGCGGGAGCGCCGACATGGTAATTTTACGTTCGACGGGGATGAGCAAACTCATGGGAACATGCTCGATAATTATTCAAATGAACTCGTTGAATAGAACGTGTCAAAAATGGATAGACTTTGGCTTGAATATTTAAACTTAGTTATTTGAGGAATGCCAGACGTAGACTATGGATTTATCAAATGGTAACATTAAAGTTGGATGATTTTGCTAGACGAATTATGATTACGGCATGAACGGACATGACTTGAAGGATTATATATATATTTTGTATGGAACAAAGTAAAATGATAAGGTGTCTCGATCATTTCGATGATAACCATAACGTTCGACGTTCTTGTCTTGTACGAGCATAACTTTATGCTCATACATGCGTTACGTCCGGATTAAGACAATTATCTTGCGGGGGCATTGGCGTGGTGATCTCACGTCCAACGAGGATGATCGAACTTGCGGAAGACCAGAGCGTGACAACTGATGGATCATCTTGACTTATGGTTTAACACGATCAGATGAGTTGGGAATGCAAGTGAATCAAAAGTATTTCCTGGATAGGTTAGTCTAAAACCTGGAGTAAATCACGCTTGATGGTTTCGTGAATGGATACATAAATTTTGTTGGACGCCTTAGATTTATGATTAAGATTAAGGATTTAGAATTGAATCATGACTTGGTGGTCTAGACTTAGAATAAATATATAGGTTTTATCAAAATATGTTTGAGGAGATAGACTATGCAAATTGCTAGGCTTGTCATGCATCTTAGATATATCATGAATTTTACTGAACGGACTCGGACCATGTAACGAATATGTTAATGTGAGTAGGATGATCTGTGCCCGATGTTTAAAAATCTGAGTAAAATGAGCTTAGGTAGAATATCTCATACAAATGAACAATAGTTTGACCTTAGGAATTGGGGCAAGCATCGTGTGACAAATTTGTACGACTATTCGTGTGCTTGAACTTGTACCTATGACCTTGTGAGCTGACCTAGTAATTAGACAAACGACCATGTACCGAGTGAAAGAACTTGTGTAACTGACTTTAGCATATTGCTTGAACAAGTCATAGAATTGGGGTAGCAAGACTTAGAGTTAGACTTGGAACGGTAAGTGTGTGCTATGTTTGACACAAACAAAATATACGATAGAACATGAACGCTAGTCGATTGATTGGATAGATCGTTCTTAACGGTAGTACAATGCATAATTTAAGTGGGATTTGGAAATGACTTGGATTTTGGTTGACCCTGTTAGAGGTATTATTGTGATTTATAAGACGAGAACCCTTGAGACTTTTCGCAAGTAGCTTGTCCGACTTCACTATCGCTAAGTTTGGTTGAATACATATGTTTGAGGGACGCCTTGAATGTGTGCACGATCCAAGACTCAATGATATATTGAACTCAAGTGCAAAGACTTCGCTATAGCTAAGTTTGTTGACACACATATGTTTGTGGGACGCTTTGAATATGTGCACGATCCAGACTCGCGATATGCTGATCTCGAATGCTAGTGCAAGTGAATATGTTAGATTCGCATGGACGAGAAGAAATATTTGGATAAATTTGCCTTAGCCTTAGATCATTATTCAAGATAGATTATAATGTACCCCGAATTAAGCTATATGTTCTGTGCTAAGGCTCAATAGAGACCAAGTCAGAGCTTGGATTGAATGATAGAGTCATTCAACGAGACAGACCCAGCATACACGCGACATAATATAAGAAACGAGTAGGAAATTATGTTCGAATGGATCTAGTGGTACCGATTTTTATGTTTGAGATAGATTCGACAGTACGATAGAACGGTTTGTGCTCAGGAAGTCTCGAGGATGAGACTTTTTCTGAGTGGTGTATAATGTAACGATCCGTTCCGTTTAAGCGGACAGTCGATTCAAACGACACAAGTACAATGACCTGACCCGCTTTGCTCAGCGAGAAGACTCGTTTAAGGTAAAGGATTCCAGACTTGGCCCTTCAAGTATTCAGACTTAGACTTCTAAAAGCTCGCTCGGAGTATCACTCGACCGAGGCGAATCATCGCTAAGGTGGGTGGCTACGATGAGCTTGTCTTTGCTTAGCCAGCACACTTAAAGTATGAATGATACATGCTAGTCGCTAGGTGAATTACCCCTTCTATGCTAATAAATAATATGATGCACCTAGCTGTCACGCCCCGATCTCCCGCAGGCAATCGGCCGTTCCCGCTAGGCGGGAATCACCCTCGCCAGCGCTCCCGCGGAACGATCGCTTAACCCATCCGGGCGTGATGCCGCACGAGCGTGATCCACGCCCGTGCAAGTCCATGGTTCATTGGCTGGCGGCAAGAGTTCTAAGCCACAGAGTCGCACAGATTATCCGAGTGCAGCGGAGTCATGAACGCATAGGCGATCGGTAACAGGTTCACTGAGTCGACAAATATAGCGGAAGCATCGAAACAAGTAAAGTAATCTCTTTATTGATATGAAGCATGTATTACAGGCGGCGTATAGCCGAGATTACAAGTCGCTCAAGCCTCTCTCTCTGAAACAATAAAAGCGTGCCAAGTGGCTACAACTGTGGAATGAATATACAGGCGATGGTCAGGCGATGTTCACAACTTATGTCTTGTATATATGCTTCAGTCCCAGACGCACTGTTGCTTCGGAGTGTTGTCCACGCCTTAGCACGCACGTTGGAGGCGTCCGCACCGCACGAGGTTCTCCCGCACCCTGCATATCAAACTGGTGGATTATCAGTACATTGAATGCACTGGTGGGGAAGCTACTCGTCCGCTCGACAAATCCAAACACGTAATACAGGTTCCGTGCACGACTATTGAGTTGTCTTTCTAGTTGCCTTAGGATCAGTTTCATGCAAATATTGAATAGCTTAACGTGTCGGGCAGTGCGCCGTGCGATGTTTGAGGAAACACGGCGAGACTTACCAACTTACCATTTCTCCTTCCCTGTCCAAGGCAAACATTATAAATTCGAGCAGAGGCATGTATAGCATTCAGGAGGCAAGCATATGCAAACAGGAGGGTCATTTTAATATGATCGTTCAGGTGTTTAGTTGTTCTTGATGCGATGCAGTGACTCGCACGCGGATAGCCGCTAAGCGAGGATGACTTATTTATATGAACATGATGTCGCTGGCATAGCCATAAAGGACCGTTTATAGTCTCAGGGCGAAGTGACGTACGACGCGGGTGGCGAGCCCCATCGCGTAACACTTGCCGGGTAACATACGACTAACATACGTTCCGTCCGGATCGGATCGGTCCCAGTGCCCCGGTGACCGTCCGCGGAACTCAACATAACATAATTGTGCACACAGGTGGTCCGCGACAATGCAGGTCAGGGTCTGTCCTTTTTCCATAGCTTGACATGATAATCATGAAACTTAAACTTAGTCTGAATGAGGCATATTGCTCCACGAGCTGTGATTCCATCAGTACATAACACGATCCTCGTTCAGATGCACACATAGCATGATTATCATTCAAGTGAGATTTACGTTCAGTATTTATTCTTGCTTAGTGCATTCCCCTGGTTCGGGGATTGCCTTAGATGACCTGACGGTCCCGGATACTTGCAGGGTCAATCATACACGGAACGACTACTGAGTAGTCTCCCAGAGTAAGGATAAAAACAATGCACATTCAAGCAGACAAGCATGCGTTTCTAAGGAACATAAGCAGGCACGTTGCTCGGACCCGAAGGTAAGCCGAGAGTTGAAACCGTTAAGGGACTTAGCATGCGAGAGTCTGAATATAAGCAGTATTTCATTTCCATGTTCTAGCATAGCAATACAGGTTGGGATTATTCCCTTAGCTAGGTGCGTTGGATTTATTAGCATGTAGGGGTGATTCACCTAGCGACTAGCATGAATATTCCAGATTTTATGTGTGCAGGCTAAGTAAGACAAGTTCACCGTAGCCACCCACCTTAGCGATGATTCACCTCGGTAGAGCGATACGTCTGAGCGAGCCTCTGAAAGTCCAAGCCGGATCCTTGTAGGGGCAAGTCTGGATATCCTTTGCTTCTTGATTGAGGCAAAGCGGGTCGGGACAGTTGCACTATTGCCGATTGAGTCGGCAGTCCGCTTGAGCGGAACAGGGTGTTACATCCTACCCAACTTAGAAAAAGTCTCGTCCTCGAGACTTACTAAGGACAAGCAGTAATCTAGGGTTGAGGCAATCCTAGACAAGTCGTTTGTACTTGTTCATTTGGATCTTCATTTGCACAAGCTTCGAAGTCAGCATACCGCTTAGACTGGATCGTGCGCACCTTCGACATGCATTTCTAGTATGAACACGTCAACCAGCTCAGTGATAGCGAAGTCTTAGCACTCGAGTTTCACCTTTTTCTAAGTCTTGGATGGTGCACTAGTTCAAGGCGTCCCTCGAATAGATGCATTCAACCAAACTTAGGGTTAGTGAAAATCTCGGACAAGCTACTAGCGATACTCTCAAGGGTTCGCACAGGTTGGCACAAAGGCCACTCGCAGCATACAACCAGACAAGCAAGCATATCATTCAAAACGTATTTTGAAAGTATTTAGACTTATTGTTGGAACATCCCATCGAGGCATTGAGAGAGAGAGCGTGCACATAACCCACGAACGAGCTTTCAAAACAGAGATATCGAATCGAAGTCCAAAGGCGTAGAAGCCAGGCTCTGATACCAACATGTCACGCCCCGATCTCCCGCAGGCAATCGGCCGTTCCCGCTAGGCGGGAATCACCCTCGCCAGCGCTCCCGCGGAACGATCGCTTAACCCATCCGGGCGTGATGCCGCACGAGCGTGATCCACGCCCGTACAAGGCCATGGTTCATTGGCTGGCGGCAAGAGTTCTAAGCCACAGAGTCGCACAGATTATCCGAGTGCAGCGGAGTCATGAACGCATAGGCGATCGGTAACAGGTTCACTGAGTCGACAAATATAGCGGAAGCATCGAAACAAGTAAAGTAATCTCTTTATTGATATGAAGCATGTATTACAGGCGGCGTATAGCCGAGATTACAAGTCGCTCAAGCCTCTCTCTCTGAAACAGTAAAAGCGTGCCAAGTGGCTACAACTGTGGAATGAATATACAGGCGATGGTCAGGCGATGTTCACAACTTATGTCTTGTATATGTGCTTCAGTCCCAGACGCACTGTTGCTTCGGAGTGTTGTCCACGCCTTAGCACGCACGTTGGAGGCGTCCGCACCGTACGAGGTTCTCCCGCACCCTGCATATCAAACTGGTGGATTATCAGTACATTGAATGCACTGGTGGGGAAGCTACTCGCCCGCTCGACAAATCCAAACACGTAATACAGGTTCCGTGCACGACTATTGAGTTGTCTTTCTAGTTGCCTTAGGATCAGTTTCATGCAAATATTGAATAGCTTAACGTGTCGGGCAGTGCGCCGTGCGATGTTTGAGAAAACACGGCGAGACTTACCAACTTACCATTTCTCCTTCCCTGTCCAAGGCAAATATTATAAATTCGAGCAGAGGCATGTATAGCATTCAGGAGGCAAGCATATGCAAACAGGAGGGTCATTTTAACATGATCGTTCAGGTATTTAGTTGTTCTTGATGCGATGCAGTGACTCGCACGCGGATAGCCGCTAAGCGAGGATGACATATTTATATTAACATGATGTCGCTGGCATAGCCATAAAGGACCGTTTATAGTCTCAGGGCGAAGTGACGTACGACGCGGGTGGCGAGCCCCATCGCGTAACACTTGCCGGGTAACATACGACTAACATACGTTTCGTCCGGATTGGATCGGTCCCAGTGCCCCGGTGACCGTCCGCGGAACTCAACATAACATAATTGTGCACACAGGTGGTCCGCGACAATGCAGGTCAGGGTCTGTCCTTTTTCCATAGCTTGACATGATAATCATGAAACTTAAACTTAGTCTGAACGAGGCATATTGCTCCACGAGCTGTGATTCCATCAGTACATAACACGATCCTCGTTCAGATGCACACATAGCATGATTATCATTCAAGTGAGATTTACGTTCAGTATTTATTCTTGCTTAGTGCATTCCCCTGGTTCGGGGATTGCCTTAGATGACCTGACGGTCCCGGATACTTGCAGGGTCAATCATACACGGAACGACTACTGAGTAGTCTCCCGGAGTAAGGATGAAAACAATGCACATTCAAGCAGACAAGCATGCGTTTCTAAGGAACATAAGCAGGCACGTTGCTCGGACCCGAAGGTAAGCCGAGAGTTGAAACCGTTAAGGGACTTAGCATGCGAGAGTCTGAATATAAGCAGTATTTCATTTCCATGTTCTAGCATAGCAATACAGGTTAGGATTATTCCCTTAGCTAGGTGCGTTGGATTTATTAGCATGTAGGGGTGATTCACCTAGCGACTAGCATGAATATTCCAGATTTTATGTGTGCAGGTTAAGCAAGACAAGTTCACCGTAGCCACCCACCTTAGCGATGATTCGCCTCGGTAGAGCGATACGTCTGAGCGAGCCTCTGAAAGTCCAAGCCGGATCCTTGTAGGGGCAAGTCTGGATATCCTTTGCTTCTTGATTGAGGCAAAGCGGGTCGGGATAGTTGCACTATTGCCGATTGAGTCGGCAGTCCGCTTGAGCGGAACAGGGTGTTACATCCTACCCAACTTAGAAAAAGTCTCGTCCTCGAGACTTACTAAGGACAAGCAGTAATCTAGGGTTGAGGCAATCCTAGACAAGTCATTTGTACTTGTTCATTTGGATCTTCACTTGCACAAGCTTCGAAGTCAGCATACCGCTTAGACTGGATCGTGCGCACCTTCGACATGCATTTCTAGTGTGAACACGTCAACCAGCTCAGTGATAGCGAAGTCTTAGCACTCGAGTTTCACCTTTTTCTAAGTCTTGGATGGTGCACTAGTTCAAGGCGTCCCTCGAATAGATGCATTCAACCAAACTTAGGGTTAGTAAAAATCTCGGACAAGCTACTAGCGATACTCTCAAGGGTTCGCACAGGTTGGCACAAAGGCCACTCGCAGCATACAACCAGACAAGCAAGCATATCATTCAAAACGTATTTTGAAAGTATTTAGACTTATTGTTGGAACATCCCATCGAGGCATTGAGAGAGAGCGTGCACATAACCCACGAACGAGCTTTCGAAACAGAGATATCGAATCGAAGTCCAAAGGCGTAGAAGCCAGGCTCTGATACCAACATGTCACGCCCCGATCTCCCGCAGGCAATCGGCCGTTCCCGCTAGGCGGGAATCACCCTAGCCAGCGCTCCCGCGGAATGATCGCTTAACCCATCCGGGCGTGATGCCGCACGAGCGTGATCCACGCCCGTACAAGGCCATGGTTCATTGGCTGGCGGCAAGAGTTCTAAGCCACAGAGTCGCACAGATTATCCGAGTGCAGCGGAGTCATGAACGCATAGGCGATCGGTAACAGGTTCACTGAGTCGACAAATATAGCGGAAGCATCGAAACAAGTAAAGTAATCTCTTTATTGATATGAAGCATGTATTACAGGCGGCGTATAGCCGAGATTACAAGTCGCTCAAGCCTCTCTCTCTGAAATAGTAAAAGCGTGCCAAGTGGCTACAACTGTGGAATGAATATACAGGCGATGGTCAGGCGATGTTCACAACTTATGTCTTGTATATGTGCTTCAGTCCCAGACGCACTGTTGCTTCGGAGTGTTGTCCACGCCTTAGCACGCACGTTGGAGGCGTCCGCACCGCACGAGGTTCTCCCGCACCCTGCATATCAAACTGGTGGATTATCAGTACATTGAATGCACTGGTGGGGAAGCTACTCGCCCGCTCGACAAATCCAAACACGTAATACAGGTTCCGTGCACGACTATTGAGTTGTCTTTCTAGTTGCCTTAGGATCAGTTTCATGCAAATATTGAATAGCTTAACGTGTCGGGCAGTGCGCCGTGCGATGTTTGAGAAAACACGGCGAGACTTACCAACTTACCATTTCTCCTTCCCTGTCCAAGGCAAACATTATAAATTCGAGCAGAGGCATGTATAGCATTCAGGAGGCAAGCATATGCAAACAGGAGGGTCATTTTAACATGATCGTTCAGGTATTTAGTTATTCTTGATGCGATGCAGTGATTCGCACGCGGATAGCCGCTAAGCGAGGATGACTTATCTATATGAACATGATGTCGCTGGCATAGCCATAAAGGACCGTTTATAGTCTCAGGGCGAAGTGACGTATGACGCGGGTGGTGAGCCCCGTCGCGTAACACTTGCCGGGTAACATACGACTAACATATGTTCCGTCCAGATCGGATCGGTCCCAGTGCCCCGGTGACCGTCCGCGGAACTCAACATAACATAATTGTGCACACAAGTGGTCCGCGACAATGCAGGTCAGGGTCTGTCCTTTTTCTATAGCTTGACATGATAATCATGAAACTTAAACTTAGTCTGAACGAGGCATATTGCTCCACGAGTTGTGATTCCATCAGTACATAACACGATCCTCGTTCAGATGCACACATAGCATGATTATCATTCAAGTGAGATTTACGTTCAGTATTTATTCTTGCTTAGTGCATTCCCCTGGTTCGGGGATTGCCTTAGATGACCTGACGGTCCCGGATACTTGCAGGGTCAATCATACACGGAACGACTACTGAGTAGTCTCCCAGAGTAAGGATGAAAATAATGCACATTCAAGCAGACAAGCATGCGTTTCTAAGGAACATAAGCAGGCACGTTGCTCGGACCCGAAGGTAAGCCGAGAGTTGAAACCGTTAAGGGACTTAGCATGCGAGAGTCTGAATATAAGCAGTATTTTATTTCCATGTTCTAGCATAGCAATACAGGTTGGGATTATTCCCTTAGCTAGGTGCGTTGGATTTATTAGCATGTAGGGGTGATTCACCTAGCGACTAGCATGAATATTCCAGATTTTATGTGTGCAGGCTAAGCAAGACAAGTTCACCGTAGCCACCCACCTTAGCGATGATTCGCCTCGGTAGAGCGATACGTCTGAGCGAGCCTCTGAAAGTCCAAGCCGGATCCTTGTAGGGGCAAGTCTGGATATCCTTTGCTTCTTGATTGAGGCAAAGCGGGTCGGGACAGTTGCACTATTGCCGATTGAGTCGGCAGTCCGCTTGAGCGGAACAGGGTGTTACACTAGCTAAGGGAATAATCCTATCTTGTATTGCTTGTGTTAGAACATGGAAATAAAACTTGGCTTATATGGATTCTCGAATGCTAACTTTGCTTCGTGCAAGTAGACCCCGCTATGCCTCGAGTAGATCATCATATACTCTTCGTAGTACACTGCTTCACTTGTTTACGCTGTACGCCTATAGATTATGTTGCTCGATATGTCTATGTACGGTTGCACTCCTCGCACTACCCCTTAGACCTTGCTAACATAAATGCTTATGTTTCATATAAATGCATGTTTGCCTGCTTACATTATAGCTTGTACTCGTTATCTCATTTCAATGCTTGTCACATAATTCATGCCACGACCCCGATAACACTATCCATGTCATGCATTCATCTAGTTCTCCTTGGAAGACTATCTAATAGTCGTTCCATACAAGTATGAACCTGAAAGTATCCGGGACCGTTGGGTCGCCAAGGCATATCTGAACTAGGGGATTTTATCATATCAAGTTTAACTCTAGACAAGAATCATGTCAAGTAAAGCAAGAATCACAGCTCATGGAGCATACTCGTTCTGAACAAGAATCAAAAATTAATAATCAAGAATCAAGAATCAATATGTCATGTTATGAATCTCGTGAATCTGAAATCTTAGACTTGTATGGTTACGGACAACTCGTGCACGAGGTAATAACATGGATTCCTCGGAGGTTCATCGGGGCACCAGGATCATACCGTCCTAGGAGGAATATGGGTATTACGTGAACAAATCGGAAGGATGCTCTCCGGTTTGGGGCGACAAAATATATTCAGTTGTTGGGTCCTTGGTAGTGCATCCTACACTTGGATAACCCGTCTGACTCCATGATCTATGGTAGTCTCTCCATGTTTAGTTGAGATGATGGGTAACGCCCAATGACTCTTGTGCTACGCCTCATCTCCGTCCGAGACTATGCATCATCCTTTATGGCTAAGCTAGTGACCTCATGTTCATATAGATAAGTCATCATCGCTTAGCGGTAATTTACGTGCGAGTCATTGCATCGCATCGCATCCAGTAATCTGAAACATCTAAATAATTATAAGTATAAGGCATATGTAAATATTGAACACCTGAGAATCTATTGCAACACACCTGAGTAATCCGTGTAACTCGTGCACAAGAATCAGAACCCCGCTCATGACACTCGTGTTTACTTATACAATTTGACTTGGATTTCATAATATACTCGTGCTTGGTTTAACTTAATTTGCCTTGGACAGCGAAGGACGAATGGTAAGTTGGTAAGTTTTGTCGTGTTCTTTTATATCACACTGCATACTTCCACACAAGTTAAGCTTTTTATTATGCCATAAAACTGATCCTAAGGCAAGACTAGAAAGATAACTTAATAGATGGTGCACGAAACCTATATAACGTGTTTGGATTTGTCAAGCGGACGAGAAGCCTCCCTACCGGTGTATTCATGTACTGATAACCCACCAGATTGCTTGCAGGGTGCGGGAGAATCTCGTTCGATACAGAGACCCTCCTTTGTGAGTGCTAAGGCATGGAGTTCGCTCTGGAGCCTTGGAACATTGCGTCCAGAACTGAATCACATATACAAGACATAATGTTGGAACTTTGTCTATGTATTATTCCATAAATGTAGCCACTTGGCATGCTTTTATTGTTTAGAGAGAGAGGGCTTGAGCGACTTAAAATCTTGGCCTAGCGCCGCTTGTAATACTTGTGTAATATCAATAAAGTGCTTGTTTTACTTCTATACTTGTGTTATTCAATGCTTTCATAATTTATGACTCTGTGAACTTGTTACCAATCGTCTTTTCATTTATTATTTTGCTGCATTCAGACTATTTGTACGATTTTGTGGCTTAGTCACCTTATTGCCTATTCGGATCATGGCCTTGTATGAGCGCAGCTTGTGCTCGTGTGGCAACACGACCAGATGGGAATGATCTTCCCGTGAAAGCGCTTGTGCGGTAATTTACGCCTAGCGGCCGATTATCTGTGGGAGATCGGGGCATGACATATTGGTATCAGAGCATTGGCTTTACGTCTTTGGACTTCTTATCAATTTTCTCAGTTTTGAAAGCTTGTTTGTGGGTTATGTACATACACTCTCTCTCAATATCCCAACGAAATGTTCTATACAATGAGTCTAAATAATTTTAAAAAGTACATGTGAATGATATGATTGCTTGTACGAAATTGTAATACGAAGGCCTTTGTGTCGACCTGTGTTAGACTTTGTGGAAATAGACTCGTGCTAGATTTGCAAGTTATGTGCAAACCTGAATACCTCTACGTGATTACCCAGCTGATTAGTGTGCAAGATCGAATATTGTTCAGACGGTTAGCTACGTACACAGCCTTTCGGCTAAGTTGTGTAGAGTATCGCACGCCAAAACCCTTTTGTTGCGAGCTAGTTTGCAAGCGATATTGGGATATCATTCTGGTAAGGACAAGTTAGACTTAGAATGGCAACCGGTAGAAATATTATCAGATTATCGCTAAGGCGAATATAGAGAATCGTGCTTGAAATTTGAGAAATAGCTCGAACGGTATTTCAGATCAGAAATACAAATCAAATATAGTTTACTTGGATGACTACCAACAAGGATATATATACGAGACTAAGATTTATCAAGCAATGCTTAGGTGTCGTACAGGAATTCTAAGAAATGACTTGGTTTATATGCTAGCGAATGATGATAACATAATTGAGAATTTAATTGGGTGACTCGATTCCTGAGTGGTGTATGGATCATTTTGGAAATGTTCAAACAAATTCAGGGATCTCTTGCGATAGTTGGTTTGAACGATTTGAGAATGTCTTGAATAAGTGATAAGACTTATATCGAATAAGGACTCAAGGTAATAAAATCGATATCTTGGTCAAGAAAACTTGGTGGAAACTTGATGGATCATACGAGTGATTTTGAATTTAATCAAATAGATTGAAACTTGAGTATGGATAATATGGTTCGATGAAAGAGGTAAGCTATAACAGATTTGTCTAGAGTTTGCAAGAACGAACTTGGATCTAGTTCGAAAAGATAACCTTCAAAATTAGTCCCGACCAAGAAAAATTATCCTGCGGGAGCGCAGGTGTGGTAATTTTACGTCCGGCAAGGATGATCAAACTCATGGAAATATACTCGATAATTATTCAAACGAACTATATGAATGGAACATGTCAAAAGTGGATAGACTTTGGCTTGAATATTTGAACTTAGTTGTTTGCGGAATGCCAGAAGTAGACTATGGATTTATCAAACAGTAACATTAAAGTTGGATGATTTTGCTAGACGAATTATGATTGCGGCTTGAACGGACATGACTTGAAGGATTATATATCTATCTTGGATGGAGCAAAATAAAATGATAAGGTGTCTCGATCGTTTCGATGATAACCATAATATTCGATATTCTTATCTTGTACGAGCGTAACTCTATACTCTTACATGCGTCATGCCCGGATTAGGACGATTATTCAGCGGGAGCATTGGTGTGGTGATCTCACGTCCAACGAGAATGGTTGAACTTGCGGAAGACCGAAGCGTGACAACTGATGGATCATCTTGACTTGTGGTTCGATACGATAAGACGAGTTGGGAATGCAAGTGAATCAGAAGTATTTCCTGGATGAGTTAGTCTAGAACCTGGAGTAAGTCAAGCTTGATGGTTTCATGAACGGATACATGAATCTTGCTGGACGACTTGGATTTATGATTAAGATCAGGGATTTAGAATTGAATTATGACTTGGTGGTCTAGACTTAGAATGAATATATAGGTTCTATCAAAACATGTTTGAGGAGATAGACTATGCAAATTGCTAGGCTTATCATGCATCTTGGATATATCATAGATTTTACTAAACGGACTCGGACCCTGTACGAACGAACTTGTTAATATGAGTAGTATGATCTATTCTCGATGTTTAGAAATATGAGCGAAACAAGCTTGGGTAGAATATCTCGTACAAATGAACAATGGTTTGACCTTAAGAATTAGGACGAGCATCAGTTCAACTGAACCAACCCAGACCAAACCAACCCAGACTCGGTTCAACTGAACCGAACCCAACCTTAGCGGGTCGGGTCGGATCTAAACCCAACCCGAAACCCGACAACCCGTACCCGCACCTAAATTTTAATGGATCCGGGTCTAACCCGCTACCCGCTGACCCGACCCGACCCGACCCATTAACCCGTCGGAACCCTAACCCTAATCCTAATCCGAAACCTATCCTATTGTTCCGGCGGCTATAAAGCCCCCTCGATCTCCACGCTCCGCCGCCGGAAACCCTAACCTTTCTCCTCTCTCCTCTGCCCAGAGCCCGCTCCGGTCACCCTCGGCCGCCCTGAACCCTAACTCCTCCTCCCTCATCTTCCTCCTCCAGAACCCCTCCGCCTAACCAGAACTTCCCACTCCCCTCGCCGTCCCTGACCCGCAGCGCCTCGCTCCGACCACCGCCTGTCACCCTCCACCATCTTTTCCGTCGAATTCCCTCTTCCTCCCCCGTCTCTGCCCGGCCGCCAGAACCTCCTTCTCCGCCCGACGAACCCTGCAGCAGCACTCTAACCAGATACAACAGCACTCTGAACCCGGACACAGTACCGTAACCCGGACAGTGTTGTTTCGGGTCGCCTCCCGGACACGAAGAAACCCTCTTCCACGGAGCCCTGTTTAGGTAGCATTTTCTCTCTCCTCGTTACCCCATTTTCCGTTCTGTCAGTTGTGACGCTTAGGCTGTGTAACCCTCTCATGCCCGTGCAACCCGCTCGGTGCGTCGCATCCTGTGGCGATCGCGAACCGCGATCCAAAAACAGGAAAATCAATACCCCATTTTCCCCTGAAACTGAGTATACCCCGCCAAATGGGACAACTTGGTCGCGTGCGGTCTTTACCGAAAGGTGCGCGCCGTCGATACGGCCGTGCGAGATTTTGCAGAAGTTGATTTGGATGTGCGTGCACACCGAAATCAACGCGTATCCGCCGACAATGCCCGTATTCGCTTGTTCTGGAACTCGTTGTAATTTTGTGTACACACGCCAGATCAAAACAAAACTTGTGCCATCGGACTTGTAGCAATACGCTGGTCCTGTGACCTAAGTTTGGTTCGATTCTGAGAACGTTGACAAAATCGGGTATCGTGGGCCCCGCGGCTCCACTTGACGGGCGATTTTGTGATCGGCTCATCGGAATCCAGTTCTGGAAGTTCCGTTGGGTTCGTATCATCGTTCTGGACTTGTTGACACTAAGTTTGACAAATTTGGAGACCATTGGTCCTGACACATTTTTGGTACAAAGCGCCCACATATGGACCCCGCTTTGACCAAAAACTGTCATTTTTGCCCCTGTGTCCAAATTGGACTCAAGGACAGGCATTTTTAGCTATTTGATATTTTCTAAATCTGATGGTAATGTTTATTTCAGTAATCGAAGGAGTACCTACAAATCTTACTGAGACCAGAGCTACAGTTGGAGCCAGAACCCTAGGCAAGTGTACCTTGCCAAATCTTGTAGTTCTTGTTACATATTTCCTTGGCTTATTTATATTATTGTACATTCTTAACCTAGGACCGTGTGACTTTACTTAGCGTCCGATTAATAGTCGGGTGCCAACATCATACGCGGAGTTGTGTAACGTCACCTAGACATGGATATCGTGACCCTTTACGTTCTCGTACTTGTCTTATCAAGTACCTCATAGCCCAGGATACTTGATACTATTCATGAGACAAAGTCTTCCTGAGATATTCATGATGATTCTGTATAGGATACATGTTACATGACATATTCTTTTTGCTTGCATATTACATGACTGGTTGCATTAGATATGATCCTGCGTGGCATGGACATGAGACATTGTGGACATGAGACGTATGATTACATTGGGTGGGGAGAGTCATACAAGCTACAAGTTGACTATATTATGCCGGCGTCTCAGTCTCTCTTCGAGCTAGACAACCATATGATATTACTACTACCGGCTCCCAAACACAGAGCTTGTAGTTGTTTCAGCCTGAGTTCTAGTGCTGCTCTCATCTTGCATATCACTTAGCTGGTTATATAGTTTACCCTATTGTTTTATTTATTTTCTGTACTGTATTATTTATGGCTTAAGTTATTTTGTACCTTGCTATGTCCCCTAAGGACCTGGATCCGGATTATGTCCCCAGGATTAGCAGACGAGATCGATCCTGAGGTATACATGACAGGAGCATTAGCAGGAGCAGGAGCAGACACTGGAGCAGTACCAGATCCAGTAGATGAGTAATCCCTGAGGGTATCTTCTGAGTATATACGATTTTCATACTCAGTATTTGCTGTGGTTATCTTTATTCTTGTATCTTGACAGATGTATCAGACTCATTATCGGGTTATTTTATGAGTTTATGTTTTATTGTGATTGATCGTGCTTATTAATTCTGATATTGCTATATTCATTTTCTGTGGATGAGATTAGTATATCTAGACCCTTATTGTTGTATTAAAGCTTAAGTATGCCCCGATGGATCCATTAAATTGGGTTTGTCCATCAGTGTGTGCTGCTGGCCATTGCCACGTGTCTAGTCCCTCGATATTTTGGGACTGGGGCGTGACAGTCGGTCTGGAAGGGATTGTGAGAGAACCCTGATGTTCCGTTCCTAAGGGATCTAGGGGGTGTTATTGTCCATCAATGGGGCAACTCATGGGCCATCATATAGTTAGGGCGCATGCTAGGCTAGCCTTCTTGCATACCTAACTATTTGATGCAGAGACGAACAGGAAACTAGAGAACCTTATGCACATATATGTTTAAGAAAATTATTGCTAACTTATATGCCTGCTGCAGGATAACCGTTCGGCGAGGGGTAAGAAACATAAGAGTTTATATATAGTATGTTTATTCATAAACATGTGCATTTTAGAGTTTATCTGATAGTGCTTCATGCATTCGCATCGGTCAGACAATGACTATTAGTGCAGAGCTGAACCTTGGTCACAGCTGCTAATATGATCAGAATGTGAGTCATTGGTTAGCTGGATTATCGCTACCGATCTTGAGTTTCTCGGGGACCAAAATTATATAGCTAGTTCTTCTTGTGTGCTTGAAAGTATGATAGTCCACTTAATGCTTGTCTTGTTTGAAATGAACTGTCCCATAGAGAAGTTGTCCCATAAGAGTTAGAATATGGTGCACAATACATGCTGCGCACTGCACGATAAAACACTGTCCCGTATGTATGCTTATGGTTGAATATGCAAAACTGTTTCCAAGCTATGTTTTCAAAATATGTAATCTGACTATAATCCTGAGTTGCATGAAATGAACTTAGGTAAAACTAGTAAGATCACTAGTAATATAATATTTTGCCACATGCTTACTTAGTATGGGTTTCAGGGGGTGTAGCTTCTATTCAGTTGTTTATACTCACCAGTACTTATAAAAGTGCTGACCCACCAACAGTTTGCTTGTTCTCAGGTGCTGATCGCCCGAGGAAGCAATAGGCGTACCTCATTCCAAGGACCCAAAACTCTGAAGTCGATGCCTTGAGCCGTATCGAGTTTGAGCTGCTTTTATATAGAGGGACATAATGTATGGAACGATGTCATTGTAATATATAGAAAGAGTGCTTGAGCGATTTGTAACCTCGGCCATGCGCTGCTTGTAACACTTTCGATCATCAATAAAAGAGCTTATTTTTATGTGCCATTGTGTTCTTTACTTTTCTGCAATATATGTGTCGCTGCCTCTGTATTGAATAGCTTACTTGCCTTTGTTCAAGCTTTGGCCTTGTGCAAGCGCATTTTAGGCTGGCACGGCATCACGCCCGTGCGAGGATCGGTTCCGTAGGGATCAAGCGAGGACGATCGGACCCCTGTGGGACCGGGGCGTGACAGGTAGGACTGTCAAAATTTTGACAGTCCTGATTATAAAAAAAAATCAATGGGAAGTGGGTAGCCCGGTGAGTAATTTTTGCGAGTGATAAACTTGTAATTATCAATGGTAAAAATTTGGGCTGCCCCGAGTGAATTTTGTTGTGCCTTTATCAAGAGCCTTTACCAAACAAAATATTTAATTTTTATACTCTATAAATTATTTTTCAGATAAATGTAACCAAACGCAAATCCAAAATTTCTATACTCAGAAATCAACTTTATAACTCACTTTTAGAAAACTGTTTTTAGAACAAAATTTCAGAAAGACTATCCAAACGGATCCTTAGTTATCAGAGCATGGTTACATAATCGACTCAGTATATGCAAAGCATTTCAGAACAAAACAAAAAAAACTATTTGAACAAAGCATTACTATAATCTTCTTTTTTCCTTCCCGAAACAAATTAATAATATTATTTATTAATGAATGATATCAAAAATCATACAAATTTGAATATAAATAAATAGAGAATAGATCCATATCCGTATATGAGTAGGAATCCTTATTTACATAGGAGAATGAATCCGTATAGAAGATATATAAAGATAGACTTGAATTTAATCATAAATTTAATTATATATTAACAATGCTGAGGATAAATGGAGAATAGATTTTATATATAAATGATATCACAAACCATACAAATATAAATATATATAAATGGAGAATAGATTTTATAATTTATATTGCCGGGGATAAATGTCATGCTGTATATTTACATTATTGGGGAAAGAATGCAGTAAATACAAACACTGTATACTTACAAATGGCTGCTGGGATGAAAAGTACAATCTTAGTCTAGACATAGTAATTTTTGAGGAATTTGTCATTGATCGACATCATCAACAAATTTTTATTTGGTTTTTCCAGCCGGTATGCACTATTGGAATATACAGATTCCACTATAAAAAGGGCCTTCCGACTTGGCTTGGAATTTTCTTTTACTTTTGTACGTCACGATCATTGGTCTCCTGACCATCAGAACAAAATCACCGACTTTAAATATTCTTTCTTTGACTTTTCTGTTAAAAGCTCTGGAGATACGTGCCTGGTAAAGCTCAATGCGCTGTTGAGCTTGTAAGCTTTTTTCGTCCAATGTCTCTAACTCTTGAAGTCGCAAGCGAACATTGTTCTCGACGGTTAGCTCGTTAGAGAGAGCTATCCTGAGGGAACGGAGTTGGATTTTGAGAGGAAGGACTACTTCACACCCATAAACCAACGAATATGGAGTGCTACTGGTAGGAGTCCGTACCGTTGTCCGATAGGCTCATAAGCATTCTCCAAGTTTCTCATTCCAATCACTCTTGTTAGACGAGATGAACTTCTTGAGGAGTGATTATAGTTTTGTTGAAGGCTTCTGCTAAGTCATTGGCTGCCGGATTGTAGGCCGTAAAAGCTACATTCTGGATCCGATTTTTGTCGTAGAATCGGTAGAATATTTGACTAGCAAATTGAGGTCCATTATTATGAATTATTCTTCAGGGAACACCGAAGAGGTAGATAATATAATGTTTGACAAAGCTAATAATATTGGATGTCTTTACTTCAATGAGCGGTATTTTCTTTGCCCATTAGGAGAAATAATCGATTATGGCAAGGATAAACTGATAACCTCTGAAAGAAGGTGTACTGATGGGACTAATAATGTCCATTTTCCATGCTTCGGAAGGCCAAGATGCAACTGTAGGATGAAGGAACTCCGATGGCTGGTGTTTAAAGTCGGCATAAATTTGACAAGCTCTACACTTACGAGTATAATTCACAATATCTGTCACCATGGTAGGCCAATAATAACCTAGCCTTCTGAGTTGGTCCTACAGCTTAGGACCTGTTTGATGTGCCCCACAAGTACTACCGTGAGCTTCACGAAGTTCTTGTCTTGCCTCGATGTTGGAAAGACACCGCAACAAGAGTCCGTCGTATGAAAGACGATATAACGTCTTAGATGCGGCATCATAATAGAACCGAAGTGAGCGTCTTTAACATATGTAGCTTCTTTTGGATCATCTAAAAGAATCCCATAGGATGTATAGTCTATGAAAGGGCATCTCCAATCTTCATTATTAGAGGTTGACTTTATGCGAAGCTATGTTAAATTAGCAGATTATTCTTAGCGCAAAACAACTATCGACCCGTCATTGAGATCGAATATTGTCTTTTTAGAGGAATGGCCAGCGAAACTGCTAAATTGGTGAGGGTATCTGTTTCCATATTCTATAACCGAGGCACATGCTCGATAAAGAATCTAATGAAAGTCAAAGCTAGTTCAATTATAGCTTGATGATAGGAAATAAGATCTTCATGCCGAACTTCGTAATCCCCTATAACTTGATTAACTGTCAATTTAGAGTCTCCATGAGCTTCGTGGTATTGCACATCCAACTGTTTGGCTAACTGGAGATCAATCAGTAGAGCATTATATTTTGATATATTATTTGAGCAAGGTTCTTTAAGGGAGTATGCACGATGTATCAATAGCTTACCCGGAGAGACGAGGGCTATCCCTACACCAGCAACAATATTGCCTTTAGGCCCTATTCTTGATGCACCATCAAAGAATAATTGCCAAGTATCATCTCCTATTGCCATTTTAGACTCTAATACTCTATTTGGAATATCATCACATAGCTTTGAGGTTTCTGGGACTGGGTGAGATAACAAGAAATCAGTCAATGCTTGGCCCTTGACTGCTTTTTATAGAATATATACCATGTCATACTGAGACAACAACATTGCCTAAGTAGCCAGGCGAGAATTGAGCATACTAGGCTTAGTCATCAGCACCCGGAGTAGATTTACTCTAGATATGACATGGATTCTCTGACCCGTCACATAGTGACGTATCTTTCGAATGATGAATACTAAGGCAAGGCACTCTTTCTCTACATGATTATACCTGTGCTTGGCACCGACCATCATACGACTGAGGTAGTAGATCGCTTGTTCGTGATCTTCATTGCTCTTCTGTGCAAGTAGAGCTCCTAAAGGATAATCTATTGCTCGAACATACATCAAAATGGATCTTCATACAATTGGGGCCACCAGAACTGGCAGGTTTGTAAGGTATCATTTGATGTCATTGAATGCTCGCTGGCATGCTTCATTCCATACAAATGTTACCCCTTTCTTCATAAGTTGGATAAATGGCCGACACCGTCCTGAGAGATTGGATATGAACCTCCAAATATATGCCAATCGACCTTGTAATCCGTGAAGTTCTTTGAGGTTACATGGAGGACGCATTTCAAGGATGGCCTTTACCTAATTTCAGGGTTAAGATGGATACCTTTGGAAGTTATAACAAATCTGAGAAACTTGCCACTGGAGACACCATGGAAGGACTTGGTCGAATTTATCTTGATATGGTGTTGATGCATTAATTCGAACACCGTCTTTAGATCTTGAAGGTGATTATCTTTAAGACGACTCTTAACTGAAATATCGTCCATATAACATTCCACTGTCTTCCGTAAGTGTTCACAAAAAAATTATCCTCATGGCTCGTTGATATGTTGCTCCTGCATTCTTCAAACTGAAAGGCATGACAGTATAGCAATATATTCGTAACGGTGTTCGGAATGCGGTGTGCTTTTTGTCGTCGAAAAACATGATTTGATTATATCTCAAGAACCATCCATGAATGACATACGCTAGCAGCCGCAAGTATTATCAATCATGACATCTATAATAGGGAGAGAAAATTCATCTTTTGGGCTGTAACCTCCGTATCCTGAAATTCTAGCTTAAATATTATTTTTAGGTTAATTTGGGGCTAGTGGGATTTTTTCATAATTTTTAGTTAATTAAAAACTAGTAACCCTAATTTTCTAGGACTTTCAAGAATTTATTTTAGGTTCAAACTTAATTAAAAATATCCCAAACTTTTATTTTAGGTTCTAAATAATAAAATATATTTTCTAGAATTTTTTGGGAATTTTTTGATTATTTTTAGCATTTATTTTGAGTTAATTAGGGAAAACTGAATTAAAAACTATTTTCTGAAAAAGAAAACCCAAAAAGTAATTATTTCTACCCAGTCAGCCAACAGGGGCCCACCCGTCAGCCTCCTGCAGCCAACAGTGCGGGGCTCGCCTGTCAGGGACCGCGGGGTCGGTGTGGGTGAGCCGAGCCGATAGCGAACCGAGCCGAGCCGAGCCGCGTCCTAGTCCGAGTCGGACTGAGCTGAGCCGAACCGCAGCGTTCCCAGACCGTTCGATCTGAGTGGGCAATGTCGTATGGCTGCCATGTGGCGCTCAGCGAGCCACGGCTTCTCTCTCTCTCTCCTCTCTATATATAATAGTTTAAGTTATTAATTTCTAGGATTTTCCTTGAGCCAAATTTGGGAGAATTGCCATCTAGGGTTCCTTCATCTTCCAGAAGTCATTGCACATAGTTCTGGACTTCAAACGAGGCCCAGTTTCTTGTGTTAGAACAATATTGAGGTTAGATTTCTGAATATATAAATTTTTTTTACGAAATCATGAGTATTAAATTCTGAAAAATTCGTAGAGCACAACATGTCCGAAAATAGACGTGTTTTAACGTTTTTGCGATTTCGGGAGAACCAGGAATCAGAATCATGAACCGTTTAAAGTTTCGGAAAGCTAATATTGAGATAATTGATATATGTTTTTCCCATAATTTAATTCGAAGTATTTGTATACTTTAATTCTGTAGAACTTCTAGGTTAGAATTTAACCATCTGTGCACGATACGAAATTGTATGTGCCATAATTCCCAAATAATTTTGAATTCGGAAAAGCTATAAATTCTAGCATATTTTTGATGATGAAATATACAGGAAATCATACATGAAAGTCGAGTTTGTGTCGGTTGACTTTTCGGTCAACAGATCGCCTCGATTTGCGTGCCATGAGTCTCGAGTCGATAAAAATTTAGGTTCTTTTGGGCAAAATTAGGTTTTGAAATAAAAATCAGAATACTAAGATTAAAATAAGATTTTAGAGTAATTATTCCAGAATTAAATAAATTATCTTTTGACATGATAAATTTGTAATACATAGGTTATTTGGATTGTGACTTGGATTCTGATTCATACCAGCAAAGGACCACATGCGAGTACATTCTCTAATAGTTTCTTATCTATGAAATCCTCTATGTTCATTGTATTTAGTATAAATATCTATTTTTCTTGACACGATGGTTACACGGATTGGTATATCCGGATCTCGTCATGAGATGTTATTCCTTGTTCATGGTGTATCTTGTACAAGTCTTATTTTATTGTTTATCTTGTGCATGTACAAACACTGATTCTCGGGGAGACTTGCTACCTTCCTAGAGAATCCCGTGCCATAGTGTACCATGGTTGGATCTACTATACCAGTCGGGTTGGGGAGTATTTTAGTGTAGATATGTGATCATACCCTTCATGTACAAGTCTCGTTCACATGTTAGTGTTGGTCATACACCATACGTATGACTAGCCAGGCCCGTACTCGTGTACAAGTTTCTAAGACGGTCACATGTTAAAGCTAGTACTCACACACTTAGTCATAGTATTCTTCTTCATTGACATATTGTTCCTTCCCGCATTTATTTACAGTATTTCCTTTATTGTATATCTCTTGTACATGTATATGCATCTTGTATATTTCCATCTATTTACTGTTACATAGTTTATATCATTGATGTAGAACTACTGTTAGAGATGTACTTTGCTCCATCCTGATTGGAAATATTTTTCCAGACTACGCCTTAGAGGACGGGTGTCTGACATTTTATGGACCACAGGGAGAGTAGCTGCTGACTTGGACCTTGTAGCCAGGTGTGATTCCGGGAGGTCTAGCCGGGATCAATAGTTATTTAGTTAGTTTTATTAGCATTTTATGGTACCAGATTTGTCTCCGGCATACTTTGTTGAGACTTGAATATTATTGTTGAGTTAGATTATTCTATTTAGACTTGTGTTGCAATTTAGTTTATTTATTTCTTCGATATCTTATCGTGCTTTAGCTATGTGATTGAGTATTGTTCTTATGATATTATGCTATCTGTGACTCCTTATGGAGTTGGATGCTTGTGTGAGAATGATTAGATAGCATTATGACCTAGACATCGTTCTACCGCCAATGCTGCGGCGTAGGCTGGACGTACCTATGCACTCGTGCCCCTATACCGGGTGCGGGTTGTGACACATTTTTATTGGTGGCCCACGCAGGTCAGACTTTACAATTAGAGCGATGTCGTGGTAGTGTGACATCTTAGTTGTACTACTGCGTGCCTGCGATAGGATATAGGATATAGCATACTAGGATGAGAGCGAATACTCAATCACAACTAGGAATATTCCAATCTATTTATCTTGTTATCCTTATTCATCATGAATATTGCTTCCTTTAGAATTTTTATTGTCCTTCCTTGATGATATAGTATCTATTGCCTTGATTGATTCCTTAGTACCATAGTTTGTATTCATGATTTTCTTGTTAGAATATAGTTAATAGCATACCCTGATAGAGACTACAATACCATGACAAAATAGACCATAACCATACATATATTTTTCTAGATTGCATATTGTATAACTGTAGGTAGGATTTTTCCTAAGACTCTGATTGTTGGGGGTTTGACCGTAGTGAAGAGTAGTGAAGAGGTTATGACTTGACAAAGAGAGACAATGTGCCTTAAATTTTAAGGATAAACATTAATGAAGAGTTGAGAACTTAATATGGTAGAATTGACGATTTGTTAAAATCATAGATTTTATGAAGATTAGGATATGATTGAAACTATTATTAAAATATGAGGAATTTAAGAAGATTATCATTGTATTTATTTGACTGCAAGATATAAATTTAAGATATAAATTGAATGAGGTATTTGAAGATTTTATAAGTATTACATTGATGAGTGTTGTGTGGAAAAAGAATAGAGGAGTAAATCATTAATAGATTAATGTTTGAATTCAAATTTTGGGATGAGACCTTAGATTTTATAAATATACACCGATTGGATTTAAATTAGAGGATTGGATATTAATTTTTTGAGTATTTAATTATTAACTTAAAATTTTGAAGGAGATTGTAATAAGAATGGAATTTGATTTTTATTTCGAGAATTTTCAGGAATATGATATTTTGAAAATTTTGTGAAATAACAATGTGGATTTACTTCATGATTATTTGGTGTGATAAATTTAATTTTGATGGTAATAAATAAATAAAATAATTGAGAATTTTAAATTTTGAGGATAAAATTTTTTTAGGTGGGTAGACTTGTAACCTCTGAATCCTAAAATTTTAGCTTAAATATTATTTTTAGGTTAATTTGGGGCTAGTGAATTTTTTTCATAATTTTTAGTTAATTAAAAACTAGTAATCCTAATTTTCTAGGACTTTCAAGAATTTATTTTAGGTTCAAACTTAATTAAAAATATCCTAAACTTTTATTTTAGGTTCTAAATAATAAAATATATTTTCTAGATTTTTTTGCGAATTTTTTGATTATTTTTAGCATTTATTTTGAGTTAATTAGGAAAAACTGAATTAAAAACTATTTTCTGAAAAAAACCCAAAAAGTAATTATTTCTGCCCAGTCAGCCAACCGGGGCCCACCCGTCAGCCTCCTGCAGCCAACAGTACGGGGCCCACCTGTCAGCGACCGTGGGGTGGGTGTGGGTGAGCCGAGCCGACAGCGAACCGAGCCGAGCCGAGCCGCGTCCTAGTCCGAGTCGGACTGAGCTGAGCCGAGCCGCAGCGATCCCAGACCGTTTGATCTGAGTGGGCAGCGTCAAATGGCTGCCATATGGCGCTCAGCGACCCACAGCTGCTCTCTCTCTCCTCTCTATATATAATAGTTTAAGTTATTAATTTCTAGGGTTTTCCTTGAGCCAAATTTTGAAGAATTGTCATCTAGGGTTCCTTCATCTTCCAAAAGCCATTGCACATAGCTTCGAACTCCAAACGAGGCCCAATCTCTTGCATTAGAATGATATTGAGGTTAGATTTCTGAATATATAAATTTTTTTACGAAATCATGATTCTGGAAAATTCGTAGAGCACAGCATGTCCAAAAATAGACATGTTTCAATATTTTCGCGATTCCGGGAGAACCAAAAATCAGAATCATGAACCGTTTAAAGTTTCAAAAAGATAATGTCGAGATCATTGACATATGTTTTTCCCATAATTTAATTTGAAGTATTTATATACTGTTAATTCTGTAGAACTTTTAGGTTAGAATTTAACCATCGGTGCACGATACGAAATTATATGTGCCATAATTCCCAAATGATTTTGAATTCTGACGAGACATAAATTCCAGCATATTTTTGATGATAAAATCTATAGAAAATCATGCATGAAAGTCGAGTTTGTGTCGGTTGACTTTTTGGTCAACAGATTGCTTCGATTTGCGTGCCATGAGTCTCGAGTCGATAAAAATTTAGGTTCTTTTGGGCAAAATTAGGTTTTGAAATAAAAATCAGAATAATAAGATTAAAATAAGATTTTAGATTAATTATTCTAGAATTAAATAAATAAAAATAAATTATCTTTTGACATGATAAATTTGTAATACATAGGCTATTTGGACTGTGACTTGGATTCTGATTCATACCAGCAAAGGACCACAGGTAAGTACATTCTCTGATAATTTCTTATCTATAATATCCTCTATGTTCATTGTATTTAGTATAAATATCCATTTTTTTGACACGATGGTTACACGGATTGGTATATCCGGATATCGTCATGAGATATTATTCCTTGTTCATGGTGTATCTTGTACAAGTCTTGTTTTATTGTTTATCTTATGCATGTACAGACACTGATTCTCGGGGAGACTTGCTACCTTCCTAGAGAATCCGGTGCCATAGCGTACCATGGTTGGATCTACTATACCAGTCGGGGTGGAAAGTATTTTAGTGTAGATATGTGATCATACCCTTCATGTACAAGTCTCGTTCATATGTTAGTGTTGGTCATACATCGCACGTATGACTAGCTAGGCCCGTACTCGTATACAAGTTCCCAAGCCGGTCACATGTTAAAGCTAGTACTCACACACTTAGTCATAGTATTCTTCTTCATTGACATATTGTTCCTTCTCGCATTTATTTACAGTATTTTCAGTATTTCCTTTATTGTATATCTCTTGTACATGTATATGCATCTTGTATATTTCTATCTATTTACTGCTACATAGTTTATATCATTGATGTAGAACTACTGTTAGAGATGTACTTTGCTCCATCCTGACTGGAAATATTTTTTCAGACTATGCCTTAGAGGACGGGTGTCCGATATTTTATGGACCACATGGAGAGTAGCTGTTGACTTGGATCTTGTAGCCAGGTGTGATTCTGGGAGGTCTAGCCGGGATCAATAGTTATTTAGTTAGTTTTTATTAGTAGTTTATAGTACCGGATTTGTCTCCGGCATACTTTGTTGAGACTTGGATATTATTGTTGAGTTAGATTATTCTATTTAGACTTGTGTTGCAATTTGGTTTATTTATTTCTTCGATATCTTATCGTGCTTTAGCTATATGATTGAGTATTGTTTTTATGATATTATGCTATCTGTGACTCCTTATGGAGTTGGATGCTCGTGTGAGAATGATTAGATAGCATTATGACCTAGACAACGTTCCACCGCCGATGCTGCGGTGTAGGCTGGACGTACCCATGCACTCGTGCCCCTATACCGGGTGCGGGTCATGACATGGGCAAGCTAAATTTAGATCTCGATAATCTATGCATATTCGGATCTTGCCATTTTTTTTCATGACTGGGACCACATTGGCTACCTAACCAGGAAGTTGTTCTTCTCGAACAAAGTTGCATGCTATCAGCTTCTTGACTTCAGCTTCGATCATATCCATCACAACTGGGCAGAATCGTCGTTGTTGTTGCTTCACTGGTTTAACGTTAGAAATGTTGTTGAGCTTGTATGTAGCTATCCGAGGATCCAGACCGGACATATCCTCGTAGCTCCAGAAAAATAAGTTAATATATTCCTTTATAATCTGTATAAGCACTTGTTAATCCTCATCAGGAAGACTTTTGCTGATAAAGATTGGTTTTGGGGAAGACTCATCTCCTACATCGATCTGAATAATTTTATCTTTCCTGAACCACTAGACGATGGGGGCATATCTGTCAGACAATTCTTATACTTATTATAGGGAGGGGTTATCTAAAATTGTCGTACTTGGTTCACTTGAGGAGAATCTTTTCTATGATCTTTCTACGGATCCCATTCACCAACCTTCAAAACAGTCAAAAATGACCTCGTGCCTCTGTAAGCGGTTTGCGTTGGTTAAACCCTAGCTCCCATTGTGAATCCAACCGTTGTGCCCACGAATTATTTTTAAAGGGTTCTAGTGATTAATTATTCTCATCGTCTGGGACGATCGATACCATGTTGACAGACAGAGCATGCTTGAATATATCGCCTATTATGACACCCGATTCCAGATTTGGTATTTCCTGAATTTGTAGAATTTAATTTTTCCTGGTAATGTATTCCAGCTGTATTTCTTATGCTGGTTCTTATTTTTTTCTTGTTGTTGAGAGAGACTACCCAAGACCAGTAGAATATGTCACTACCATATTTTCTAGGAAAGGATATTTTGGTCATTTCATAATTAATTAAATATTGTGCATGTTGTAAATTTATTTATTATATTATTTATTTATTTTTAGATGTTAGTATTTGATTTTGGACTTATATTAGTAGATCTAAC
This sequence comes from Iris macrosiphon, assembly GCA_036927795.1. Classification (NCBI taxonomy): domain Eukaryota; kingdom Viridiplantae; phylum Streptophyta; class Magnoliopsida; order Asparagales; family Iridaceae; genus Iris; species Iris macrosiphon. Next base: position 43,629,355 of record JAYESA010000014.1, read on the forward strand.
TAGTTTAGATTAGATCCATGGACCAACATTTATTTGTAGTTAGAATTGAGCCCAATAGTAAGCCCATTCATTAGGAGGATGAATTAATTAGTTAAACCAATTGGACTAGAACTTTTCCTCCTTTAATTCCTTTATGACAAGCCCCAAGGGGTATTGTGGATATTTTATAGTTGCTTGAAGGAGAGGGTAGTGGTCGGCCATAGCTAGAGTGGGGAGAGACTCTCTCTCTCTCTCTTTATTTTTTATTTCAAATCTAGATCTAGAATTTTTCTCTTCCCAATTCCTTCATTCCTACACCAATTTCTACCCAAATATCTTTCCAATTCTTTCCCTAATTATTATTGGAGGCTATTAGAACAAGGAGGAAGCAAGGATCTATAAAGAGGAAGCAAGGATCTACAAGAAGGAAGCAAGGATTTACAAGGAGGAGCAAGGATCTACAAGTTGAAGGCTCTTGACACTCAATTTGGAGATTTTATTGGGAATCCATCTCCCAATAGGTACAATTCAGTTTTCTCTCTCTAATTAGACTCTAAATCTATAATTTAATCATTAGGAATCTTCCTATGTACTAAGTCTACCTATAGGAATTAAAATTAGGTTTATAGGCCTATGGAGAAAATTATGTAATATTTTGTGTCAATTTTGGGAGAATTCCGAGATTGGCACATCTTGTGTTTGTCAATAGGTCAATTATACCAAATTGATATGTATTTGGTTGTGTGTGACTAGTGTCATATCCATAATTGGATACGTGTAGGCCGTATCCCGATATTTTGGCGATACGGGTTGATTTTGGGGTTTTTTTTCTGACACGGGAGTTTGAGCATGTCACATTTTGACACCGGCACGTAGTTGAGTAGCCAACACTTTGTGTTATTTCTAATTGTGATTCTAGACTTGCTCATGTCCCTTGGGATACGTTTGGTGGTATGGTGGAGCCGTATCGCAAACGTATTATAGAATGCGTGTGATACGGGTGTGGTGCACTCCACGTGTTTGATGTTTTGCTTTTCAATTCAATTTACTTTAGTTATAGCTATTATAATATTATAATTATAATTGTTATATATATATATATATATATATATATATATATATATATATATAAAATTAGGTATATGTTCTATATTTCTTTGTGATGTGTGGGTGATCATTGGAGAATAGGAGAGTGCATGTGCTTCTTTAGTGTGGGTATGTGTTAACATATATATATATATATATATATATATATATATATGTATGTGGATGAGTGTATATGTGTATGTGTGTATGTGAGCTAGAGGGGAGAAGCATAAGAAGTAAAAAGTAGGCAAGAAGCAGCAACATAAGCAGCAGATCCGAGAAGCAGCAGCAGAAGCAGAACTGAGAAGCAGCACCATAAGCAGCACCAGCAGAAGCAGCGAGAAGTAGCAGCAGAAGCAGCAAGCTGCAGCAGCAGAAGCAAGCAGTAAGCTACAGCAGCGAAAAGCAAAGCAGTAAGCAGCGAACAGCAGAAGCAATAAGCAACAGCAATAGCAGCAACGAGAAACAGAAGCAGTAGCGATAAGCAGCAGTAGTGAGTGCTTATAGTTAAGATAGTCAATAAGCTAAGTTAGTTTTTATTGATAATTAGTTATGTATATATTGTTAGTAAGTTAACTATATATATATATATATATATAACAACCTTTTATATATATATATATATATATATATATATATATATATACTGTTTTCGTTTATTTCTCTTGCTCATTGTTCTGCAAAAATTTACGAGTCAAGAAATCAGGAAGTAAATTGTCAGTTCCTTTAATATATTCAATATCAAAATCAAATATAGCTAATTCAGCTTGCCAACGAGCAAATATTTGCTTAGATGTTAAATTTTTAACATCTTTTTCTAAAACAATTTTGGCAGAGCTACAGTCTATTCTTAATAAGAATTTCTTATTCAGTAAGTTATCTTGGAATTTATGAATACATTGAATAATAGAAAGGATTTCTTTCTTAATGGTTGAATACTTAATTTGAGTATCATTTTATTTTCCTGAATGATATCTTACTAATACTTCTTTATTGGTATTTGGGTTTAATTTTTTTAGTATACCCCCATAACCAATATCACTAGCATCAGTTTCAACTATTTTAAACCATTCAGCATTGGCTAAATATAAGCAAGGTAGATTTTTAACCTTTTGTTTTATCATTTTTACTGCTTCAGTATGACTATTAGTCCAAGGGGCCGGATTTTTCTTTAATCTTTGATACAAAATTTTTGTATCAGCAACAATATTCTTATAGAATTCAGATACATAGTTTAATACTCCAAGAAATCGCTGTAACTGCTTATTATCAGTTATTTCATCAGGGAATTTAGAAGAAAATTCAATACTTCTATCAATTGGAATTATAGTGTTATTTACAATATTATGTCCCAAAAATCTGCTGTGTTACCACAACCAATAGTAAACACAGATATTGACCAAATAATCCAAAATAATGATGGAGAAGTAGAAGTGAGATTTACTCCTCAGGATATATCTAGACTATCGATATCAGGACGAAAATCTCTACCTTCTACAATAGGGTCGACTTCTTCTAATAAAGAAGAAGTTAATAAAATTAAAATTACTGATGATGCAATAGCACATCCCTTGTATAAGGAAAAGAGTAAAATAAGCTCCCCGACAATGTCGAAAATGGAATTTACTTCTATTTAATGGATTTAAAGTCAATCAAGAAATTTGAAACATTCTCAATAGAATGTACTATAAAAATGACGAATTTGTGGCATAGTTTTAATAAATGTGTTAGAAGAACATTATAAGATCTGGAATACCGATACAGGATCAAGTAGTGGTACAACTAGATCAATGTATCCACCAAATGAGTCAGTAAAACTCACTGTAAAAAATATGACAGATAAAATTGATGCTGTTTTATTTGTCAAAATAATTGACAGCAAAGAAACAGTTATAGTAGAACTGCAAAAAGCTTTAAGGCAGAATAATTACACCAATGTGTTTATTCAAGTCATGGGTCAACAATTGACCATGATTGAAACTGCCTTAGAAAAATTATTGCATAAACTTGATAAAATAAAACAGATAGATTATTCTGGAAAAAACTCTTTTAAAGAGACTTCTAATATCTCTTTGAAACCTCCTCCTGAGGTAAAAGGGTTTAAAATGACTAAAACCCCAGAAGTTACAAAAGAAGATATAAGAGAATAATAACTCAATTCAAGAAGAGTAATCTTCAGGCTATTAATGCTGAGGAAAGAGAATTGCAAGAGCTAATAGCTAGAGCCAAGCAAAAATTTGCTCAACCAATGGCTATAAATGATCTTGCTAAAAGCATTCAAGTCATTGATGGTTATTCTTCTAATACTTCTGAAATATCAGAAGAAGATCAACAAACTGAGGATTTAATTGAGGATGAAATTCGTCCACAAGAAATTAAAGATCTTCAAAAATCATTTGTTGAATCTAAGAATAAGTCTACAATACAAGCGGTTAAATATGGAAAACCAAACTTAATGAAATACTATTATCAAAGACCCACTCCCACAGATATCTTATTTGAAGAAAATGATACTATCATTCAAAATTATTATAGTGGGGAAGAAATCTATGAATGGAACATAGATGGTCTAACAGATAAACAAATTCATAATCAATTACATCGAATGATGATGTATTCCAACGTGGCTAAAGCCGTTGAAAATAATGATAAAGAAATTGCACAGTTTATTACTTGTAGTTTTACTGGCACTCTAAAGGGTTGGTGGAACAATTGTTTAACCGACTCACAGAGACAAAAAATCTTGAGTGCTGTAAAAACTGAAACCAGTTCTGAGAATAATACTCAAACAACCAAACTTGATGCGGTTTATACTCTCATTATTACCATCCTGGAACACTTCACAGGAGGTATATCTGATCATGGAGAAAGAGTAAGAACTCTTCTTCAAAATTTAAGATGTCCAACACTTACTCACTTTAGATGGTATAAAGATATTTTCTTGAGTAGAGTAATATTACTTGGTGATGTCAATAATGCTCACTGGAAGTCAAAATTTATTGATGGACTTTCTAATCTCTTTGCTGAGAGAATAAGACAAGGTTTAAGAAACTAAAATAATGGTGTAATACCTTACTCTAATCACACTTATAGAAATTTGATTAATAAGTGTATTGAAGAAGGTCTAGCTTTATGTAATAATTTAAAGCTACGACATCAATTAAAATCTCAGAAAATTTCTGAGAAAAGACAACTGGAAGAATTCTGTGACCAGTTTGCAATGGATACTTTTAAACCTCTTAATACAAAGGAAAAAAAGAAATTAAAAGAATACAAGGACTATAAGAGACCTTATAAAAGAAAGAAATACCCATCAAAAGGGCAAAAAACTACTATTAATAAAGACAGTAAAAAGAAAAAATCTTCTAAGAAAAATATCATTAAATATTATAAATGTGGAAAATTAGGCCACTATGCAAACAAATGTTATACAAAAAAAAATAAAAGAAATCGAGGATGAAGGGTTAAGAAAAACTCTTCATAAATTAATGATCAATTCTGAATATGAAGAAAGTTCATCCAATGATGAATCTAATGATGAGACCAATAGTCCATCAGATAATGAATGTAATAAAAATTGCCAATATAATGAATGTGTTACAGATAAAGATATCAACTACTATAAGTCTATAGTAGAAATGAATGGGCTATCTATAAATACCTTGACTCTTAATGAGAAAAATGATATAATTGAAGCCCTATTGACTGATAATATTAGTACTGAAATAAAAAATAAAATTTTAGAAGTAATTGGAGGAGAATTAAATAAGGATAATATTCCTATTCAGACTACTTTCGCTGAAGCTTACAACCTTATATATATATAAGGTCGTTATATATATATATATATATATATATATATATATATATATATATATATATATATATATAAGCATTAGTTAACATTGGTTAGTATTATTTTTTTAGATTACCTTGAGTTACACTAAGGTAATGAGAGTTGAGGTATCTTGGGTACGGGTGTTAAATATCAAGGGGTATGTTAGTATGTTAGTTTAGTATAGTATTGTTATAAATATAAATGCATGCTAGTATATAGTGAGGTTTGTTGGATAGTTAGCTAATGTTAGATATTGTATTACCTTATGATACCAAGTTAATGTCAAGGTGTTGGTTTATACTCAAGGTATTGAGTTAGTATATCAAGATGAGTGTGTAGGTGGTGTGATACCGCATTTGGTTCAAAGTCAAGGTATCCATTTAGCATTAGCTTGGCTAGGAGTACTATATATTTTGTCTTGTATATATATATATATATATATATATATATATATATATATATATATATATATATATATATATATATTATAGTATTTTTATATCTAACTTACTTATCTTATGATACAGTATTTTGTTGGTATCCTAGTATCCTAGTATCCTAGTATAGCCTAGTTATATAGTGTATGGGCCCAATATCCTAGAGATGGACTTATACAACCTAGAAATAGCTAGTTTGAACAAGTTTGACCTAGGGTTGACCTAGTTTGACTATTTTGACTTAGAAATGACTTTATGACCGAGAATTTGACTTATTTTTATTCCAAAATCTTGTATTGATGTAATATTCCATATTTAGGTCTCCTAGGCAATGTACCGGACATCTTTGATACTGTTCACCAGATTTCAGACAAGTACATTCTCTGATAGTTTTTTATTTAAGATATCCTCTATGTCTCTTATATTTAGTGTAGATATTCTTGATTTCTTTATACGATGGTTACACAGATTGGTATATCCGGATCTCGTCATGAGATATTATTCCTTAGTATTTATGGTGTATCTTGTGCAAGCCTTGTTCCTTGTTCTTCTTGTACATGTACAAATATTGATTCTTGGGGAGACTTGCTACCTACCCAGAGAATCCTGTATCATAACGTACCATGGTTGGATCCACTATACCAGTCGGGGGTGGAGAGTATTTAGTATAGATATGTGATCATACCCTCCTTGTGCATGTCTTATCACTTGAATAATGTTAATCATATACTGCACGTATGATTAACCAGGTTATAATCCTTGTGCAAGTTCCTAAGCCGGTCATATGTTGAAACTGGTACTCACTCACTTAGTAGTAGTATTTCTTGTTTATTCCTATGATGTTCATTTTTGTATTTATTTTTAGTATTTCTATTATGCATATCTCTTGTACCTGTATATTACATCTTGTATATTCGCTCTATTTACTGTTACATAGTTTATATCATTTATTGGAACTGCTGTTAGAGATGTACTTTGCTCCTTTTCTGACTAAATTTTTTTTTCCAGATGACACTGAAGAGTGGTACCCCACTCACTACGGGCCTCAGGACGTAGTTGTCTTAGAGCCAGAGACTTTGGCTCAGGAGGGTCTTATCCCAATTCAGACAGACGACCCATGACTCGTAGCTCAGTAGATAGATCTTTTGTACTGGTTTTGTCTCCAGCATTGTTATTAATATTTCTTTTTATGACCTATTGGATATTAGCTTATCTTGTGAGTTGTATTGTCTCTTCAGTTCTTTTATCATATTCGTGCGCGATTGTTCCATCTTATAGATATGTGATTGAGTATTCATATTTTATTGGTGGCATTATTATATCTTGATTGCTAGATAGATAGTTTACCAAATAGTGTTCTATCGTCGATGCTGCGGCGTAGGCTGGACGTACCCATGTACTTGTGCCCCTACACCGGCTTTAGTGGTGGCCTATGTAGGTCTTCGAGGTCACAATTAGTATAATTCATAGTGGTGCTCTGATTTGAGTGCTATTACGAGCCTGTTTCAGGATATATGATATAGGCTATAGGCTAAAAATACTCAATCATATCTAGGAAAAACTCTATTATTCATTAGAACTGTTCTTCCTTGATATTGATATTTGATCTTTAACTATCCTTCTTTGAATACATTATATCATGTGCCATATTGATTCTTTCCTTTCGCTTTGCCCCAGGATACCGCCTAAGACTCGATCACATCAGAGGGGAACAGTTTCTGAGAGATCTGTGACTTTCTGAGGGCCTGCACTAGTCACCTCTCCAGTGATTGGCATATCAGCTGCGTTCGGAGGTCCACCTCCAGCTTAGAGGACTATTTTGGCTGTGTCTGAGGGACTTCCACCTCCACCTTCTGTGCCGACAGATTCGACTCAGGTGTTCACATTATTTCGTGAGATATTGGAGGCTCAGAGGGTCCAATCAAAGGCTCACCTGTCATGCTCCAGTCCCAAAATACGTAGGACTAGGAATACGTAAGCATGCCAGCCGTATGTATATGGAGACTCCAATATATGAAAATTATAATGCATACGTACGTTGTATTATGAACAATAATTCATAAGTGGTATATAATTGTCACAAGTCACAAGGCATAACTAAATCTCATCCACAAAAATTATAAAAAAATAAATGATCAAATATGTCAATGAACCAAATATGAACTAGTTGAGAAGAACTAATAGTTGGATGGAGACAAATCTACTACCAAACTAGAATATAAAAGTAAACATAATAAGTACATAATCTAATGATCAGAGTGGCTCGAAGAAAAGACCTTCTAAAAATATAACGAAGTAGCAAGTCCTAATCCGTGCTCCTGCGAATAGTCATGATCGTCTACCCTGGAAAGGGATCAGGTCCTCAGAGGGACGTAACAAGATACATAGAAGCATGCCAATAAAATACTAAAAATAATATCCAAAGGGTCGTCTAACCGCCTATGTGAATGCACTTTGAGAACAACTTTCCAACACGTGGGCTATCTGGCTAAAATAGGATTGGAATTATTCTCTCGGAGAATCAGGAGCCTAAAAAGTATGACGTCTTTTGAACGTCATAGGCCGCGTGTAGATAATATAGGGGTCATCTGACCACGCATCTCCGGCGGAGCGTGCGGGTTACACAAGAAAAGTACAAATGAGCCCAAATACCTTACTTGTTGTTCTTCCTACCCCATGCTCTATTCATGCCATATCCATGACACGATGAGACCTCTAATAACTGCCAAGTCTTCTAACATATCTTTATTAGCAGTTATTTCCTATCGCAAGTCCTATACGTACTGATGATCAGTCAATACGTAAGTTTGTAATCTATATGAGACTCACAACTCATGTAAGAAATGTGTCACAGCCAAATAAAATATAACAATGCCTCATGATAATGGGGTGGTCTCGTAAAACTAGGTTAACATGCATAATATATAATAAAGATAAAATACGACGCCACCGTCGTTGCACCCAAGTTATTCTTGGACGCACAGTTTATATTGCAGTTAAAATATACGAACTAAATGACAGAAATAAAATACATGCACCATATATAATGTAAATTATAGTAGAATGACAAGGTATACTTACTTGCTCTGAAAAAGGATGAAGTCGCAACTCAAGGCGTCGTCCGATCTACCCGTCACATAAATTAAACAAGTTAGGTTATAAAAGTGGATAAATAGTTTCCTACATTTTAATCCATTTTAATTCTAAATAAAATAATATAAAATATTATTTTAATCTTATTATAATATGATTTTATTGTTAAACCCTAATTTTGGTCCAAAGAAAGTCAACTTTACCGATTTGGGATCCGTGACACACAAATTAAGGTAATCCGTTGAACAAAAAGTCAACCAACTTAAATCCTTGATTTGTGTGTATAATTCTATAGATTTTTGTGCTACATGAATGTTGGAATTGACGGTTTCATAAAATCACAATTCGGTAAAGAGTTATGGCCACAATGGCGCACATATGACAGTTTTCGGTGGTTTTCTATTTACGTCTACTTTGCACAAATTTTTTAGTGGCTTAAACTTGAATTTTAATTCTATAAAAATAATTTTATGGAAGTTCATCATGTCATCTTTTCAAAACTTCAAACGGCTCATAATTCTGAGTTCGGGATCTCCCGAATCTCGAAAACACCGTAACATGTCTAATTTTAGACAACTGACACTTTTAGAATTTTTTGGAAAAATAGGTTCAGAAATTATTAAAATAATTTATATATTCAGAAATCTATCCTTGATATGGTCCTAACAAAAAAAATTGGAGCACGTTTGGAGTCCGGAGCTAGGAGATATCGTCTTTTTAAGTCGTCATAACTACTAAAAAATGAGGCTGAATTTATGACGAATTTTGACTGTTTTTGGATGAAAAAGAGAGAATTTTGGGGAAGAAAAATACGAAAGATGAGTTTATTCTATAAGTCTAATAGGTATTTATAATGGTGGATACTGCTTAATTGAATACGACTAGGATTGGCTAATTTGGATATGATTAGAATCAGTTTAAATAAGGATAGAATATGCATGAAGTTGCTTTCCTAATTGGTTCATGATTTGAATAGTTTAAAATATAGTTTAAATTTATCTCAATAATTTATAATCTTAAATAGAATTAAAGATATATAAATAATTTATATATAATCTTATTAATATCTATTAACACTAAATTAACATCTATCTAATATTAAGACTTTATATATCCAAATAAATCCTCAATAATTCCAAAAATCAAAAAATTTGTTAAAATTCTAAATAAATTACAAAAAAATATATTTAAATATTTTAACTCTAAAATAAATATTTGTTAGTATCAACATGTAAGTATGGTCTCATAGTAAATCATGAAAGTCCTAAAAATTTACGTTTCCTAGGTTTTAATTACCAAAAATTCTAAAAATATCTCCAAAAATCTAAAATAGCCTGAAAATGATTCTAAATAAATATTTATACAAGTAAATATATCTAAAAATTTATTTTCTAATCAACTAAGAGAATACTCTAAAGAAATTTAACATCTATAATAAATATAATAATATAAAATATACACAAAATACATATTTTGGGTGAGGGGGTTTACAATCTACCCAACTTACAAGAATTTCGTACTCGAAATTAAAAATAAGGTATGATTTGTTAAATCCTTCACATTCTTACATAAGGCAAGTCTATCATAATCTCTTCCAAAAATTTAAATAATAAAATCTATTCAAATCTATCGCAATCACTTCAAATTTAAAATAACTACTGTTTAAATCAAAATTTAACCTATCGCAATCTCTTCTCTATTTTCAAATCATCAACATCCAAATTTAAGTCAAATATATATAACATCTTCAAGATTTAAATAATCCACATCAAATTTTACATCATGATTTTCAACTATCATAATCTTCTCTAGATTTTAAATAATAAATAATTCTATCAAATCTTATTCCTATTTTTAACTTATGAATTTTGTACTCTTCAAATTTTAAATTCAATTTCTATCATCAACATTTCAAATAGGTGATCCAACAATCAAAATTTAATTTTTAATTCAAATCATCAAATTATAAAATTTTGAATTCAATCCATCAATGTTCATGTTTAGAGTTCTATTTTTTTCTCAAAATTTAAATCGTTAATTCAATCTCCAATATTAAAAATTTAAATCATGTGCTCAAATTATAAATATTTGGTCCGTAATATCAAAATATCAAAATTTATTTTATAAGGCATTCTTCTCTTTAAAGTTAAATCCTCATAAACATAACCATTCTTCTAAAAAAAATTTCGAAGTTAAAATGACTTAATCTCTCAATCTAATCTTACTTGATCACAATCTAAAAAAATTTACCTCAAGTTGACAATGCAACTCCTACCCAACTTAGAATTTACCGATCTATCACATAAGATTATACCTTTAAGAAAGACTTCCTTAAATTATTTAATCATATTATTCAATATATTTTCAAAAATTTTAACACCAAATATATCACATGTGATATGCCCTTAATTATAAAAGATAGTCATAAGGTAATATGATTGGCCTATGGGTATATCTAGTACTCTTCGTGTATCAAACTTATACCAAACACGAGCTTTCGTCTTTCCAAAATAGGGGAAGACGAAAAACAACAATAAAGAATTCAAGGAGGAGGTGATAGAATACAAGTACGAGGTTTAAGGCAATTAAAGAATTTAAAAAGAGAGTTGTCAGGGCAGTTGCGGATGAGATCCTATTTTGGTAATTCCTATTCATATGCTCATATCATTATAGTTATGTAACCGATACGATATGCTCGGACATGTCTAGAGGGCAAGTATATTCTTCTAACAAGATGACTCAACTATATCTTAATCCACGTAAAATAGTCATATGAAGAGCGAACCAAGCGCACCAAGGTTGATCAGACCATAATATACCAATTCTAATTAGATAATATATTAGTGGCCGTCCCCAATAACACATATGTCATGAACAAGCTCGATAAAAGAATAAGCTTACAAAGCTAGGCTATAATAGCAACATAAGTCGAGGTAGTCCAGAAAATATAAGTACGCTAGATTATGATGAAAGAAGGTACAAAATAATTCAAGTTCATTAAGAAGATAAGACTCGTCCGATATTGTGCCTCTATAGTTGCCATACTAACTTCTTGTCTAAGTCTTTAGTCGTCCAAATGGGGGTATGGGCCTCAAAGTTCTACAGTCTAGATAAACACTATCTTCTTATGGAAGCCTATAGTTTGTGTCATTCAATTACACTTCATTAATGGGTCAAAAGGACTATGTGATACTAGGTTGTGAGGCATACTACCCAACTTACAAGAATCAACTAATACTGTAACTGCCTTGTGGGGATAAAGTAGAAACTCTTATTGGGCTATACGAGAAAAAGATCTTGGTACTTATTAAGGTATCCTATTGCATTATAAAACTCCATAAGTAATGGTCATCTTACGTCTTAATCATAGTGTTTATAAAAAAAATGTTAATATTAAGAATGGAGAAGTTACTGGCCCTCAAGTGAAAGAGGATATAACCTGTATTGAGATATGGATACAAATTATATGATTTAAAACTAAAGTATAATCATAAAATCATAATCTAAATAAACAACTTAAACTATCAAGTTCTAACTACTAAGCACAAAATTTCAAAATTTAAGATTAACAATTATAATCCTAGTAAACTATATATCCAAACATAAAAGGAATCACTTGGCCTACAATCAGAAGGGTTAGGTGGCACGAATTGAAAGATGAAGGAAAATTTTAGTCGTCGCATAAATAGCGAACGTTAAGGTTTCAGAGAAACAAGATATAAAATTAAATTGAGAGACTCTTGATAATATCATGGTTTCCTACGAAAATGTGGTATGCTAATCTCTGTGTTCAAGGTTTGATCAAAAAAAAAATTCTATTCATTCAATAGATTTTAATTGGGGTAAAGAGCTATGACGATTGATCTATGACGGATGGATCAACTCAAGATGGAAAAGTATATAGATAGTTGGATGAGATGGCAGGGTCAATGACTCATGGAGACTCAAGTATGACTCAATGATGATCATAGATTCTAGGGGACCTACTAAGCCGAAGGTAGGGTACCCTTGCTCTTACTAAGGTATTGGTTCATTCCTCTTGGTTTCCTAAGGTATTGCTCTGCTAATATCAAGACAAGAATCTAAATTTATAGTCCTCTTATATTATCTCACTATAAAATTTAGGTTTAGTCCTAATATTCAACCTTGAATTTCTATTGGTTTCTCAATACTTGGGTCAAACAATATGGTCAGATTTTTAACTAAGCCTAGTAGTGTCTATACTACTCTCAAGTCATTCCTAAATATCAAGGGATCATGGTCAATTAATTTACAGGTGTTGGATGCTAGGGTTCATTAGGTATGCTAAACTTTTTGGAGCTGCCAATATTCTAATTTATTTTTCTTAGTAGGTATGCTATCATAATTATCTTCTAACAACAAGGATTTCTATATTCTGGCAGGAGGCTATACTCAAGGAACTATTAGGGAAGTACATGAATCATGCATGATGCAATTATTTAAATAGAACGGATTGGAAGGAAGGTGAGTCATAGTCAAATATGGACGAGACATAAAACTCTAATCCTAGGTGCAGGCCCGCTCGGTGTAGTTACGTAACCGAAACGGCTAACTCGACCTGTATGGGCCACCACAAAAATATGTCACACCCCAGTCCCAAAATACGTAGGACTAGGAATACGTAAGCATTCTAGCCGTATGTATATGGAGACTCCAATATATGAAAACCATAACACATACGTACGCTGTATTATGAACAATAATTCACAAGTGGTATATAATTGTCACAAGTCACAGGACATAACTAAATTTCCTCGATAAAAATAATAAAGAAATAAATGATCAAATATGTCAATGAACCAAATATGAACTACTCGAGAAGAACTAATAGTTGGATGGAGATAAATCCACTACTAAACTAGAATATAAAAGTAAACATAATAAGTACATCATCTAATGATCAGAGAGGCTCAAAGAGAAGACCTCCTCAAAAGATAACAAAGTAGCAAGTCCTGATCTGTGCTTCTGCGAATAGTCATGATTGTCTACCCTGGAAAGGGACCAGTTCCTCAGAGGGACGTAACAAGATACATAGAAGCATGCCAATAAAATACTGAAAATAAACATCTAAAGGATCGTCTAACCGCCTATGTGAATGTGTCACGACCCGCACCCGGATATTCGGGCACGAGTACGTGGGTACGTCCAGCCTACGCCGCAGTGTCGGCGGTAGTACGCTGTCTAGGTCATATCCACAGTTTAATTAAATCTAGCTCATTCACAACATTATAAGTAGGCAAAGATAATAACAGGAAAAGGAATGCTAAGATTTCATAATCAAAATGTGACAAACAGATCCATAGTATTATTACAGAATCCAAAAATTAAATCGGGGACAAACCCGATTACTAAGATGAAAGGAAAATAAATAACTACTGCTAACTACTCCGCAGAAGTAGTCTCCTGAGTGGGAACCGGCTCCTCAAAGGTATCACCTGCTGCCTCATATGGGCCATAATAGGTGGGGGCAAAGTCCTCATCATCGCCTAAATGTCAACGGATCCAGTCAGGAAAGGAGCAAAGTACCAATACACAACAAGATTAAACTAAATATTTATGACAAGTAGTGAAAAGACTGACTAAGTATCATGATCAGAATATGCATAATAAGTAGTAAAAATTAACTGAGAATTAAATGCTATAAATTAGGACTATAAGTAAAACATGATTAATTTCTATAAACCAGGGACATGAGTAAAACAGGAATATAGTGAGACAAGGAAATGTAACTGTAACAAGACAACAGGAACTGCAATAAGACAAGAACTATTATGTGTGTGAACTTGTGTATTTAGAATACATAGTTGCCATGTAGGGGGTTATAAGGCTAATCAGGCCGTCATAGACGACTAGCAGTCAGGAATAATCAGGAATAAGGCTGATGGTACAGTCGCGTACCAACAGCTAGCAGTCACGACAGGGGGAAGGGTAAACTACATGCCTCCTAGTATTCTCCCACCCGACACGAAAAGCAAGACATGAACTCCAGTATTCAAGACATGAAATCCAGTATTCTAACACTACGTGTAAACATCTAATGGTACTAGTAGAGCAAGGAACTAATTATCACAATATAAAGATTAAACTTGAAGTGCAGGTACTTGCCTGATGTTTGGATCCCAACTAGAGTTCTGTTCTCGGGAAAAATTTCCAGAAATGTCTACGGATGCTAAAATAAACATTACCATCATGCTCAGAAGATATCAAATAGCTAGAAATGCCTATCCTTGAGTCCAATTTGGAGACAAGGGCAAAAACGGCAATTTTGGGTCAAAACGGGGTCCGTATGTGGGCCCACTTTGCACCGAAAAATGTGTCAGGGTCAAAGGTCTCCAAATTCACCAAACTTAGTGTCAACAGGTCAGGAACGATGATACGAACCCAACGGAACTTCCAAAATTGGATTCCGATGAGCCGATCACAAAATTGCCCGTCGAACGGGGCCTGTTGGGGCCCACGACACGCGATTTCTTTAACGTTCTCAGAATCGAACCAAACTTGGGTCACAGGACCAGCGTATCGCTACAAGTCCGATGGCATAAGTTTTGTTTCGATCCGACGTGTATACAGAAAGTTAGGGCTTGATTCAGGAAAGGTGGATACGGGGCGGTGTCCGCGGATATGCGTTGATCCCGGTGTGCACGCACACCCGAATCGACTTCCGCAAAAACCCACACGTCCGTATCAACGCTGCGTACGTATATGTAAAGACCGCGGGCGACCAAGTCGTCCCGTTTAGCGGGGCGTACCCAGTTCCGGGGTGAATCGGGTCGTTGTTTTTCCTGTTTTTGGATCGCGGTGTGCGATCACCACAGGACGCGATATCCCGAGCGGTTTGTCCGGGCACTGAGAGGGTCATACAGGCTTCGCAACGCAATTTACGGAATTGAAAACGGGGCAGCGAGGAGAAAGTTACACGTACCTGAACCGGGCTCGAGAAATTAGGATTTCTCGTGTCCGTGTCTTGTCCGACACGACACAGGCTGTGTCCGACACAAAAAATTAGGGTTAGGGTTTAGGTCCGCTGGAGCTTGGCCAGAGAAGGGCAGCGCCGCTGCGAGGGAGGCCGTCCGGGCTAGGGCGGCTCGGGGTCGGGGTTCTGGACGGCGGTGGAGCGCCGGAGCGACGCCGGGGGCGGCTCAGGCGAGGGGAGGGAGTGCTGCTGCTGCTTGGGGCGCTGGCCGGAGACGGTCGTCGAGGAGCTATGGGGCGGGGCAGCCAGAGACGAAGGTAGCGCAGGGAGGTGGCACGGGCGGCAGGGGAAACGGAGGAGCGGCGGTGGTCTGGGTGGAGCTAGGGCTTTGGCCGGAGGGGACTCGGGGGAGTTTATATAGGGAGGAGGCGGTCGGGCAAGGCGGAGGAGAGAGGCCGAGGGATGCGGGGGCGGAGGCGCGTGGCCGTGGCAGCGCGGAGGTCGGCAGCGGGTCCGTTGGAGGCGCGGGGCGGGGGACTGGGTCAGGGAAGGGAAACAGGTAGCGGTCGGGTGCGGGTCGGGTTTGGGCTGACCCGACCTGACCCGTTAGGATGTTGGACTGGGCCGCGGGCCGGGCTGGGCTGGAATGGGCCGGAAATAAAAACAATAAACAATAAATAATTAGATAATAAATAAATAAATAAATAAATAATTAGATAATTAAATAATTAAATATTTTTAGGTGATTAAAAATAGGTCCGGGGCCCAATAAATTCCAGAAAAATTACCCTAAGTCCAGTTTTCCATTTTACACTCAAAAATATTATTTCCATAATAATTTAATATTATTTATTATCAAATAAAAATCATTTAATAATTAGAAACCTGATTTTAATTACAGAAAAAAAATTCCAGAAAATTCCAGAAAATTGTGAAAAATCCTAATTTAAAATTCTTGCAAAATCAGGGGGTTTACAGAATGCACTTTGAGAACAATTTTCCAACGCATGGGCATTTGGCTAAAATGGGATTGGCATGATTCTCTCAGAGAATCAGGGGCCAAAAAAGCATGATATCTTTTGAACGTCAGAGGCTACTTGTAGATAATATAGGGGTCATCTGACCTCGCATCTCCAGCGGAGTGTGCGGGTTACATAAGGAAAGTACAAAGGAGCTCAAACGCCTTACTTATTATTTTTCCTACCCCATGCTCTATTCATGCCATATCCATGACACAATGAGACCTCTAATAACTGCCAAATCTTCTAACATATCTCTATTAGCAGTTATTTCCTATCGCACGTCCCATACGTATTGATGATCAGTCAATACGTAAGTCCGTGATCTATATGAGACTCACAACTCGTGTAAGAAATGTGTCATAGCCAAATAAAATATAAGAATACCTCATGATAATGGGGTGGTCTCGTAAAACTAGGTTAACATGCATAATATATAATAAAGATAAAATACGATGCCACCGTCGTTGCACCCAAGTTATTCTTGGACACGCAGTTTATATACCAGTTAAAATATATGAACTAAATGACAAAAATAAAATGCATGCACCATATGGAATGTAAATTATAGTAGAATAGCAAGGTATACTTGTCTGCTATGAAAAGGATGAAGTCGCAACTCAAGGCGTCGTCCGATCTATCCGTTACATAAACTAAACAAGTTAGGTTACAAAAGTGGGTAAATAGTTTCCTCTATTTTAATCTATTTTAATTATAAATAAAATAATATAAAATAGTATTTTAATCTTATTATAATCTAATTTTATTGTTAAACCCTAATTTTGGTCCAAAGAAAGTCAACTTTATCGATTTGGGATCCGTAGCACGCAAATCGAGGCAATCCATTGACCAAAAGTCAACCGACTCAAATCCTTGATTTGTGTGTAGAATTCTATATTTTTTTTTGCTACATGAATGTCGAAATTGACGGTTTCATAAAATCATAAGTCGGTAAAGAGTTATGGCCACAAGGGCGCACAGATGACAGTTTTTGGTGGTTTTTTATTTACGTCTACGTTGCACAAATTTTATAATAGATTAAACTTACATGTTAAATTCTAAAAAAATAATTTTTTGGAAGTATATCATGTCAGCTTTTTGAAACTTCAAACGACTCATAATTCTGAGTTCGGGATCTCCCAAAATCTCAAAAATACCAAAACTCGTCTGATTTTGGACAGCTAACACTTTTAGAATTTTTTAAAAACCTATGTTCAGAAATTCTTAAAATAATTTATATATTCAGAAATCTAACCTTGATATGGTTCTAACAAAAAAATTGGAGCACGTTTGGAGTCCGGAGCTAGGAGATATCGTCTTTTTAAGTCGTCATAACTACTAGAAAATGAGGCTGAATTTATGACAAATTTTGACTATTTTTGGACGAAAAAGAGAGAATTTTGGAGAAAAATATATGAAAGATGAGTTTATTCCATAAGTCTAATAGGTATTTATAATGATGGATACTGCTTAATTGAATATGACTAGGATTGGCTAATTTGGATATGATTATGATCAGTTTAAATAAGGATATGATATGCATGAAGTTGCTTTCCTAGTAGGTTTAGGATTTAAATTAGTTTAAAATATAGTTTAAATTTATCTCAATAATTTATAATCTTAAATAGAATTGAAGATAATATAAATAATTTATATATAATCTTATTAATATATATTAACACTAAATTAACATCTATATAATATGAAGACTTTATATATCCAAATAAATCCTCAATAGTTCCAAAAATCCAAAAATTCCTTAAAATTCTAAATAAATTAAAATTTTTAAAATATTTTAACTCTAAAATAAATGTTTGGTAGTAACAATATGCAAGTATGGTCTCATAGTAAATCATGAAAGTCCTAAAAATTTACGTTTCCTAGGTTTTAATTACCAAAAATTCTAGAAAAATCTTCAAAAATCTAAAATAGCATAAAAATAATTCTAAATAAATATTTATACAAGTAAATATATCAAGAAATTTATTTTCTAATTAACTAAGAGAATACTCTAAAGAAATTCAATATCTATAATAAATATAATAATATAAAATACACACAAAATACCTATTTTGGGTGTGGGGGTTTACATCACCAGAGGCAGACCGACGTGTTATGGCAGGGTATTGAGAGTGCTCATCAGCTTTCCCTTACTGTAGTAGAGAGAGGAGCTCCGGTCCAGCAGCATGTTGCTTCGCAGGTTGTCCAGCTTTGGCAGGGTAATATTCTGGACTTCAAGAAGCTGGAACCTCGGGTCTTCAAGGGGACTGAAGACATCGTCTATGCTGATGATTGACTCAAGGATATTGAGCATCCCATGAGGGTTTCCTATCTTGCTCTGGATCTGAAGGTTGAGGCAGTAGGACTTTAGCTGTTCGACATCGCCCGCACTTGGTTCAGGAATAAGTCACTTCTTGCTGATGCAGGAAAGTCTTGGGAGGTATTCAAGGTCATTTTCAAGAGAAAGTTCTTTGCTCGGGAGGACATATTGGACTTGGGGAGGCATTTTGAGGGCCTTACTCAGGGAAGAATATCCGTGGAACAGTATGCCACAGAGTTCGGTAGGCTGAGCCGATTACAGAGTATTTGGTGTGGGAGCCAGAGGTTCAAGCTATCCGCTTCTGCGAGGGTCTGAACTAGAAAGTAATGATCTTCATTCTGTCTTTCTATGAGATGTATTCAGAGATACTTACGGAGGCACGCAAGGTTGAGCGAAAGTTGGGCTTGAAACCCAAGAGAGATCGTGATTCTTTTCTGGGGCTAGTAGCAGCGCATTGACTGCTAAGCGTCCTTATTTCCAGTCTAGTCATTTTTAGTAGCCGCAACAGCACCAGAATCCAGCTAGGGCATCGGTTCACCAAGCACCGCAGCAGCAGAGACAGTCATAGCAAGCTTTTTGCCACTACTGTAAGAAGTCCGGCCACATTTGGGAAGTTTATAGAAAGAGGTTGGGAGTTTGTCTGTATTATGGTGCCGAGGGGCATCGGCTGAGGGATTATCCTTCCAACCCTCGTCGTGCAGTTCAGGGAGCAGCTCCAGCTCCGAGGATACATGCGAGGCCACATGCAGTACAGCCGAGGGGACCGTCACTTTCAACCCAGCAGTAGCGTTATGCCCAGCATTAGCATCAGGGAGGTGCACATCAGGGACAAGCGTTTGCTATGACGGTCGAGGAGGCCGAGCCCATCGGAGATATCATCACAGGTTCTGTTCTTCTTGATTCTATTCCAGCTTTAGCTTTATTTGATAGTGGTGCTTCCTATAGTTTTGTATCTGTTTCTTTTACTCTGAAGCATTATTTGGTAGCTAAGTCTTTGCTTAGGACTTACAAGATCATGATCGGGGGAGGCATTATCCTGGTTAGTAATATTTGCAAGGATCTGAGAGTTACTTTGGGAGGTCGGGAGCTAAGTGCGTATCTACTTGTAATGCCACTTTCGAGCTACGATATTGTACTTGGGATGGATTAGTTGAGTATGCACCATGCTAGTATAGATTATAGAGGAGGTAGAGTTTTGTTTAGCCCGCCAGGAGAGCCAGAGTTTGAGTTTCCTAGAGGAGCTGTAGAGCACAGAGAAGGCATTATCTGTAGAGCTATGGTGGAAGACAAGGAGTTGCCGCATCCTTTGATAGCAGAGTTCTTGGATGTGTTTCCTGAAAAAATGCCAGGATTGTCGCCAGATCGAGATATTGAATTCTCTATAGACTTGGTGCCAAGTGCAGAGCCAATTTTATCGCATGTCTATTGAGTGAACAACAACGAGCTGGTCGAGCTGAAGAGGCAAGTGGATGAATTGCAGGATAAGGGGTTTATCAGATCCAGTTTTTTACCGTGGGGAGCCCCGTTATTGTTTGTACCGAAGAAAGATAGATCGGTGCGCATGTGCATCGATTACAGGATATTGAATAATCTCACTATCAAGAATAAATATTCGTTGCCACGGATTGATGCCCTGTTCGATCAGTTGAGTGGAGCCAAGGTATTTTCTAAGATAGACTTGAGATCAGGCTACCACCAGGTAAAAGTGAAGCCAGAAGATATTCCGAAGACTGCTTTTAGGACTCAGTATAGCCAGTATGAGTTCATGGTGATGTCATTTGGGTTGACTAATGCCCCAACGATATTTATGAATTTGATGAACAAGGTATTCCACCAGTACCTTGACAAGTTTGTGGTGGTGTTCATCGATGACATACTCATATACTCGAAGACACCGAAGGAGAACGAGGAGCATTTGTGGATTATGTTGAATGTGTTAAGGAAGAAGAAGTTGTATAGGAAGCTGTCCAAGTGTGAGTTCTTCCTGGAAAAGGTGGAGTTCTTAGGACATGTTATGACTGGTGATGGAATTTTAGTGGATCCGAAGATGATCGCAGCAGTGGAGTCTTGGAATATCCCGATTTCAGTGGCAGAGATTAAAAGTTTCTTGGGTTTGGCAGGCTACTACAGGAAGTTTATGCAAAAAATTTTAAGGATTGCCGAGCTGATGACTAGACTCACCAGGAAGGATCATAGTTTGTTTGGATAGAGGAGTGACAAGTTGCTTTTGAGAAATTAAAGACAAGGTTAATGTGTGCTCCTATTTTTGTAACGCCCCGCAACCGCTCGGAGCGTTACGCTGAGTCGGATTGAATGAATCAAATGCTGGTTACATTTAAAATGTTAGATTTTTGGGAAGAAGGATTAATCGAGTTGGTTTCAATGTGCAGATTGCTAGCGGGTTCGATGGAAATCAGGTGTTCGTTCAGGAACAGTACTGAATAGCTGGATGGAAGCGATAATGCCGTCTTCCTTAATCTGATCGGTCGGATAATTTGGAGAGCACGGCCTGCTCGCACGGTCATACCAGTTGAGTAGATCGCGCTTGCATCGGACCACGGGTTCAAGGGATTGGCCGTATCGGCAGGACAGGATGCCTAACGAGATCAAACATTGTGAGTGGGCTCTTTCCCTTCTCCTCTACTCCTTCATGCCTAATAATATGGAAACACGTAAAAGGTTTGAACCTTGGGCTGAAACATCGAGAATCACTACACTGAGACGTGCATAGAGTGTACGTCGTTGGTTTGGTAGGATTGTGGCTTGAAATGATTTACGCGTTGGATAGTTGGAACTAGAGTTGGATTAATACATTTGAGGCAGTCGGTTGGATACTTGGGATTATGCTTGGACGGTTGGAATTATACAAGTTGGAATGATACTTTGAGGCAATGGGAATAATGGAAATATCAGGAATTTGGGCGAGCGAACGTGCATCCGTGCACGAGTATCACTTGGTCGCTTTATCTTGCAAAGCGAGCAGTTGTGGTTCGAAATCGAACAACTGCATCGGCGAGGGTGTTGTGTCGCTTGATGGGGCATCGTGCCACGAATGGGGCATTGTGCCACTGAGACGGTATTGTGCCATGGGTTAGCTTTGAGCATGGGTATTGCACCATTGGAAACATTGTTGAGTAGAGGAATTGTGCCTATGGAAATACTTGGGATTTGGTGCCTTGGGCAATATATTGGAAGAATGGTTATGGATATTTGGTTGGATACCGGTTGAACGAGTCTAGGATCGCTTGGTGGGGCGAGAATGTTCGATCCTCTCGTCATACCTACGTGTCTACATAGTCACGGACAACCTGCGTGGCACAGGGTTTGGTTTCTTGGAACGGGATGAGGCACCGGGGCACCGGGACCGTTCCACCATGGAGGAAACAATGGGCATCGCGTGATTGGTCGTAGTACTGGTAGTCCGATACCACCAGGCGGGAGTAGCTGCCCAACCCTGGATCGGGTAGGATTGCCCTATTGATCTTGGTCCGATCAATGTCCTTCGTGGCTTTTAGCCAGTGACTTCATATAGTATAAGTGATGGCTTGCTTTTCGTTTGTTGGTTTGGCTTTCGTGTAGGCGCGGCCACCTTGCCTCGGCGAGAGTGTGCACTGTGAGATTTGGATTTTAAGTGTTGGTTGAGGATGGATATTGAGGCAAGACTGATGGTTCGATATGTTATCGTGCAAGCGATGGCATTGAGTAGGACGGTTGCATGCTAGTTACCTTCGGGTTGGATATATTTATGCTTGTCGTTTGGTTTGAGTTGAATGCTTGCACGCTTAAACTGCTTTACTGCTTTCCTTAACATGTCATTCATATGCCATAAAATGAATCTAGGATTCAACTAGAAAGATCACCATATAACTGGTTGTATTCACTATTTTTACTTAGTGTCGACTTAAACGAGTGGGTTACCCGCTCACCAGTACGGCTGTGTACTGACCCACGTTTGTGGGCAATATTTCAGGTATGCAGGCGTAGTGGCGCTGCTTGGATATACGGGGCAAGATGTATGAACTGTAAGTACCTTTGTGGGCTAGAGAAATGAGCAAGAGAATTTCATCGTCTCCGTGACATCGCCTTTGTGGCATTGACTCGGGGCATTCCATTTGGACCCTATCGTGAGCTTCGCTGCGTATACTCTGATGTGTGCTTGGTACACAAATTGGCTTCCGCTGTAACTTGGTTGTTTCGATGATAACATTTAGTGTTTGACAACATCACCTTGTACGAGCGCAACTCCAGGCTCGTACGGCATCACGTCCCGATGAGAACGATTATCCCGCGGGAGAGCTGCAACGTGGTGATTTCACGTTCAACGGGGACTATTGAGCTTGCAGAAGATTGGGGCGTGACAGATTGGTATCAGAGCGCCTGGTTTATTTTCTCAGACTTGGTCCTTCGCTTCATCACAAACTCTAAATAGCTTCCGCGTGTCGTCTAGCTCTTGACTCTACTCGGTGCCCCATTGGATATTTCATGCAATAAGTCTATTTATTGTTGATTGTGGCTGCATTTTATTCTTGGTTGTGTTGCTTTGGTTGGTTTTCGTAGGATCGCTTAGCCTCGTTAGGTGTTGTTGCATTCGTGCAGCAAGTTGGTTGGCATTATTGCATTTGTGCAACAAGTGTGGGCTTTCGTTGGGTTGGCTTGGCTTATCGTTCGGGATATTCTGATTGCCTTAATGGATCAGTTGGTTGGCTAACGAGATTTGGTTATGCGACATGTTTTGAGTAAGAACATTCGATGAGAATGGATCATTGCACCAATTGCTCGTGTAGCGACTGTGTTGGATAGAAGTTAGAATTTTGGCTGTGGCGCATCGGTTGGGCATGTCTGAGTTTGGCTCGGGAATATCAGAATAGTTGGAACGAGTTGCTCGTACAACAAATGTGTGAAACCGTTGGATATTGGGTTGGACTATTTGGAAGACAATTATTGCACGATTGCTCGTGTTGAGAAAGTATCAGATGATAGAAATAGTTGGATAATTCAAGCATTGCCCAAGTTCTGTGTCAGACTCGAATTGGGAAAGGCATGATCACACCTAAGGGATGGTTCAAACGAATCTTGGATTCGTGAAGGAAAATATAATGTGAGTAGCGACTTGATTCAGAGTGGTATATGGGATACCATATTGTGAGTAATGCATTGGAATGCTTGGTTGGACATCAATGGAAATTTCCTAAATGGACTCGTGAAACGAGAATACAAGTTGGTTGGTGCAAGTCGGTTGAGTTGGGAAGAATAGAAATAAAGCAAGCAAATTTTGAGTTGAGCATATCGTGAATGGACTGATGCAAATGAAAGCATCGTTAGGCTTAAGAGATGGACGAGATCGGAACGGACAGTTGGGATACGCTTGAGCGAGCGATGGGTGAATTGAAGGATAGCGAGAATGGACTACGATTTTGGGCAACATATTTGAGCTGTTAGTTGAGCAATAAAATACGGTCTTGGTTTGGAGGGGCAATGCGATGGATTACACAAACTTAAAAGATTTTGGATATTGCTGCTCGAGAAGTTGACTCAGGTTTAGCGAAAATGAAATTTTGGACAAGATGGTGCAACGATGGAAAACGGATTCTCCGAAAGACGTGGACGGATTGTGGCAACAACGGAAGGCAAAAGATTTGTGGTGGATTAACTTTTGAAGATAGCTAAATGTGAGAGCAACGTCGGAACAAATCACTGTGCTGCTCGAGTAAGTTGGATATGCAATATGAAACATGCAATTCAGAAATTTGATGGATTCAGGGTAGAACGACGGATTGATGGAAGACGGTTTCATCGAGCGCAGTTCTCAAATTGTTGGCTTGGATAGATAGAAAGACTCTAAGTGGTTAAGCGGCCTTTGGTTGACAGATCAGCAGAGGTAGTGCATGATGTGCTCGGATTTGGAAGTTCGTTCGGATGAAATGGTTAGATTTTGATTCGGATTTGTAGATGAGATATAGCATGGTTTATAGTAACTGTCTATCGTGATGATTACAATTATCGAGCGTAGCTCGGGACAGCTGACCCTAAGCGACTTGTCCGCTGAATCAGATATAAATATGGTAAACCCATAGAATGACCCTTGAGGCGGCGTATTTGGGAATGCGTCGAGGGCAGATGTGAGCAATTAGATTTGGCTTATTGACTAAGTGTTGGATTCGAGAGACCCTTGGGATAGCCTTCAGCTGAAGATGCAGCCAGAAGATCGAAGCGATGGTAGAAGTAGCCTAGTCAACTGATGAGATTCAGAGTCGCAAATTTTTATCGATGGCATCGCCTCTGACTCATCGTACCCTGGAAGGGAATAGCATTTATATGAATGGACGACAGTGGCGGCTCGTTCGAATCAAATCCTTGCGAATACTGGAAGGGACAGATGTGCCTCGGATTTACAAGATGCATCGGAACTTAGTCTGGGAAGCGTACTCGTTCGGAAGGCAAAGGTGATATCCTATGCTTCGAGGCAGTGGAAGCAGTGAGAAGAACTATTCCATGTGCAACCTAGGAATTATGGCGAGTGTGTCCACGATGAAATCGTGGCGACACTATCCCTTTGGCGTGGCGGCGAGATCTTCGTGGATCACACGAACCTCGATATAGATGTGCACCCAGTGAGATTTTGAGATGGCAGGAAATTGTGTTGGACTGAGCTGATCTAAGCAAAGTTAATATTTGGGTAAGTCGCATAGCTTGGGTAGTATCAGTTGTGATGATCGTTCGGTGTATGAGATATATTTGGGATATTACTAGTACTAATTTTCAGAAATAGTTGGATGGATTGAGTTGGAACGCGAACTCATTGAGTCGGTGGAAAATTTGCATAATTGAGAATAGCGCTCGAGCGAATATGTTGGAATAGAAATCGTGAATTGATTCAATTAGGAGTAAAGCGAATGGATGCCTCGAACATAAAGATACCCTTGTAACTTGTTCAAATTTGCTATCGCAAAGCTCGGCTGAAATGCATGTATTTTAGGGACGCCTTAAATATATGTACGATCCAAAACTAAGCGATACGAGGAATTCGTATTGAGCTGCAAGAAGGATGTGAGAATTCGTGAAATTGTACGAGCGTTCAGCAGAACGAGATGCAGAGTCAGAATAGTGAATATGTAAGTTTCTTAGAGCAGATCCATAAAATTGGATTGTAGCATACTAATAAGGAATGAGTACCAGCACAGTTCGTGGACGAACCTGATTCTAAGTAGTATATTATGTAACGCCCCGCAATCGCTCGGAGCGTTACGCTGAGTCAGATTGAATGAATCAAATGCTGGTTATATTTAAAATGTTGGATTTTTGGGAAGAAGGATTAATCGAGTTGGTTTCAATGTGCAGATGGCTAACGGGTTCGATGGAAATCAGGTGTTCGTTCAGGAACAATACTGAATAGCTGGATGGAAGCGATAATGCCGTCTTCCTTAATCTGATCGGTCAGATGATTTGAAGAGCACGACCTGCTCGCACGGTCATACCAGTTGAGTAGATCGCGCTTGCATCGGACCACGGGTTCAAGGGATTGGCCGTATCGGCAGGACAGGATGTCTAACGGGATCAAATATTGTGAGTGGACTCTTTCCCTTCTCCTCTACTCCTTTATGCCTAATAATATGGAAACACGTAAAAGGCTTGAACCTTGGGCTGAAACATCGAGAATCACTACACCGAGGTGTGCATAGAGTGTACGTCGTTGGTTTGGCAGGATTATGGCTTGAAATAATTTATGCATTGGATAGTTGGAACTAGAGTTGGATTAATACATTTGAGGCAGTCGGTTGGATACTTAGGATTATGCTTGGACGATTGAAATTATACAAGTTGGAATGATACTTTGAGGCAATGGGAATAATGGGAATGTCAGGAATTTGGGCGGGCGAACGTGCATCCGTGCGCGAGTATCACTTGGTCGCTTTGTCTTGCAAAGCGAGCAGTTGTGGTTCGAAACCGAACAACTGCATCGGCGAGGGTGTTGTGCCGCTTGATGGGGCATCGTGGCACGAATGGGGCATTGTGCCACTGAAACGGCATTGTGCCATGGGTTAACTTTGAGCATGGGTGTTGCACCATTGGAAACATTGTTGAGTAGAGGCATTGTGCCTATGGAAATACTTGGGATTTGGTGCCTTGGGCAATATGTTGGAAGAATGGTTATGGATATTTGGTTGGATACCGGTTGAACGAGTCTAGGATCGCTTGGTGGGGCGAGAATGTTCGATCCTCTCGTCATACCTACGTGTCTGCATAGTCACGGACAACCTGCGTGGCACAGGGTTTGGTTTCCTGGAACGGGATGAGGCACCGGGGCACCGGGACCGTTCCACCATGGAGGAAACAATGGGCATCGCGCGATTGGGCGCAGTGCTGGTAGTCCGATACCACCAGGCGGGAGTAGCTGCCCAACCCTGGATCGGGTAGGATTGCCCTATTGATCTTGGTCCAATCAATATCCTTCGTGGCTTTTAGCCAGTGACTTTATATAGTATAAGTGATGGCTTGCTTTTCGTTTGTTGGTTTGGCTTTCGTGTAGGCGCGGCCACCTTGCCTCGGCGAGAGTGTGCACTGTGAGATTTGGATTTTAAGTGTTGG
Source organism: Iris macrosiphon (assembly GCA_036927795.1). NCBI lineage: Eukaryota > Viridiplantae > Streptophyta > Magnoliopsida > Asparagales > Iridaceae > Iris > Iris macrosiphon. The sequence continues at coordinate 43,656,647 of JAYESA010000014.1, forward strand.
TTGAGGATGGATATTGAGGCGAGACTGATGGTTCGATATGTTATCGTGCAAGCGATGGCATTGAGTAGGACGGTTGCATGCTAGTTACCTTCGGGTTGGATATATTTATGCTTGTCGTTTGGTTTGAGTTGAATGCTTGCACGCTTAAACTGCTTTACTGCTTTCATTAACATGTCATTCATATGCCATGAAATGAATCTAGGATTCAACTAGAAAGATCACCATATAACTGGTTGCATTCACTATTTTTACTTAGTGTCGGCTTAGACGAGTGGGTTACCCCGCTCACCAGTACGACTGTGTACTGACCCACATTTGTGGGCAAAATTCCAGGTACGCAGGCGTAGTGGCGCTGCTTGGATATACGGGACAAGATGTATGAACTGTAAGTACCTTTGTGGGCTAGAGAAATGAGCAAGAGAATTTTATCGTCTCCGTGGCATCGCCTTTGTGGCATTGACTCGGGGTATTCCATTTGGACCCTATCGTGAGCTTCGCTGCGTATACTCTGATGTATGCTTGGTACACAAATCGGCTTTCGCTGTAACTTGGTTGTTTCGATGATAACATTTGGTATTTGATAACATCGCCTTGTACGAGCGTAACTCCAGGCTCGTACGGCATCACGTTCCGATGAGAACGATTGTCCCACGGGAGAGCTGCAACGTGGTGATTTCACGTTCAGCGGGGACTATTGAGCTTGCGGGAGATTGGGGCGTAACAATTTTGACGTTGCCATTAGGGTCTGGAGGTTTTACTATTTATATTGATGCATCGGGGAAAGGGCTTGGTTGTGTTCTTCAGTAGAATGGAAAAGTGATTGCCTATGCATCCAGGCAGTAGCATCCTCATAAGAAGAACTATCCTACCCACGATTTAGAGTTGGCAGTAGTCATCTTTGCCTTAAAGTTGTGGAAACAATATTTGTACGGAGAGCTTGTGGAGATCTTCACACACCACAAGAGCTTGAAGTACGTTTTCACTCAGAAGGAGTTAAAAATGAGACAGCGTCGGTGGCTGGAACCGTAAACCCCCTTATTTATTTCTATAGATAGTCTGGTATGGGTTAGAAAATTTTGGTTTAGCGACAGATATTTGAGGTTTAGAGTAAGGTTACAGATGTCTAATTTTTTATTTAAAACCCTTGGCGTGCCCTACCGTTGTTGAAATATTTGGAGCCCAACATTAGCCCATAAATTCCAACAGATTGTTGCACTCTTGACTTGACATGCCAATTTAGGCGCTGGACTTTTCCGTCACTCAAAATCATATTTCCTTGTGCCCTAAATTAATTACACAATTTTTTGTAACCGAAATCTATATTTAATCATGTATCGTGCATCTATGTTATTGCCATCCATTTTGAGATACCAACTTAACCCGTTGAGCCAGACCAATAAAAGGGTCTAAGACTAACACCAAGCCTACACCATTCATGACCTTTGTGTCACTCCTAATTGAGATTCTATGTGCCTCCATTTAATTTAAGAGCACATAAAAATTTATTCTAATTAAATTGGGGACACCAACTTTGACTAATCCTATTTTAATCCCAATTTAATTCCAATGCCCATTTAATTTAACCCATGCAAAACACACAATACCCCCTCACCCTACAAAACACCAAACACTAATTCCCCTACAATTTTTCTATCATTTTATGTGTTTGTACAAATACCCAAACTTAAGGGGCTAAATTGCAAATATTATAACATATGTCATAAACTCATTAGTCAAGGCCAAATGAAGAAGCCTCACCCCTCTCCTTTGACCGGTCAATCCCACCCCTCTCTCTCCTTTGGATGAGAAAATTTCTCCATATGAAATCCTGGCCACTCATTTGAAATGGGGCTCATCCACACCACACAACCCTCACACAACTCCCGTCTATAATGTCTCCATCACCACACCCTTCCCCATGCCGGCCCTAATCCCCAAACCTTGGGAAACCCCCCACCTTCTCTCTCCTCCCTCCTTCTCCATGCAAAACCGAAACCTCTCCTCCCCTTTTCTTTTTCTTCTTTTTCTTCTTCTTCTTCATTCCTTCTTCTTTTTCCCTACTCTACTCCGGCCGAGCCAGCCAACCCCGGCCGAGCCAGCCATCCCCAACCGTGCCACACCCATACCCATACCCACACACAGAGCACCCGTGGCCTCCCTTCCCAATGGCGATGCAGATGCTGCTGCTGCTGCTGCGCCCATCTCTGGTCGCCACCGTCTCCTGGCCGGACCACCGGAGTCTCACTAAGTCTCCTTCCCGTCGCTTACTCTTGCTTTATCCCGGTAATTCTGACCGCCGTTTCTGCTTCTTCACGCCGACCGCCGTGCATAATCACCATCACCACCCACTTCTCTCCGGCTGCTCACGACGCTGCCCCGACCAGTCTCCCCATCCCCGACGCTGCCACGAGCACCTTTCTCTCCGGTAGCTGCCAGCAGCACCACCACTATTATTACCTCCTCCTCCATCCACGACTTCAACTCCGGCGCTGCCATAGCCACCACTACCATCAGCCATTGCCACGACCACCATCCGCCATTGCCACGACCACCTTGGCCGACCTCCACCCTCCGGCCACCATGCTTCCCATCTTCATTATCATCTTTACCATTCTCACCATCATCAACATCACCCCCAGCCCGGCCGGCCAGCAACTCCGGCAAGTCACCGTCGACCCCTCGACCTCTGTCACCAGTACCTCCCCCACCTCGTTGATGACCTCACTCCGGGCAACCACCCCGGCGTGCCACCGTACCGCCGCCAAGGTAAACACTCCCCCTCTCTCTGTGTTATAGCGTGGTTGTTATGGTTAATTTAGTAGTAATGTTTATTGTATATATAGCTTAGTTAATTTTAGGGTTTAAGAAGTTGATATGTTGATATTTAGGGTTATCGAATGCCAGATGTGAATCTTGGTGTTTATTACATGAAATAAAATACATGAATGGTTGTAAATGACATAGATCTATGTAAGGGTTTGCTATACATTGAGATTTCAGGATTTTGGGATGCATGAGTTTAAGGTTTATTATATCTCAATATGTGCGATTAATGGTTAAATGCTAAGTAGAGATTTTAGGATCATTACATGCAATTGATGGTATGCGAATGCAATGAAATTTTATGGTTTGTTGTGACAAAATATCTACTTTGATGTTGAAGTGATAAATATAATAAGTTTAGGGTTAAAAATTCATACGAGACTTTGGGTGTTATTTAATTATTATATGCAATTGGTTATCGTGGATGAGCAGATTTAAATTATTATGGAATGATGCTGAGGATCTTAAAACATTAATTATCATTGAGGAGCTACTTAACTATTATAAATTTTTTAGGGTGATATCAACCCATTGATTAATATGGAAATCTTAGTAAATAATAATTGTTTATTTCGAGGATGACATATTTAAACGTGCATGATAACGTCTGTGAACACTGGGGTAAAATTTGAGGAATGATCATGGCTTGAACTACTTAATACCGTGGTGAGATGTAACATTGAGGATTATTTGATGATATTGTATGGGTGATTGATCGGATTTGACGTAACGTACCTTAGGCAACCTTGGTCAACCCTCTAGCTTAGCGCCTTATGACTTGTAACTGATGTTGAACATATGTTTAGACGTGTGTCATATCTTATTTCAGTCTCGTGATAGTTATTGATTGAGCTTGTGTCTTGTCTCTAGGTACTACGGGACCTGCAAACTTGGAGCCGTATCCAGGCAAGTGTACCTTGCCACCCTGTATTTCAGTTACAGATATTTATTATTTTATTATATACATTGTGCGCGAGTTTGATTACGATCATTACTTCGCGTCCGAATCACAACCGGGTACAGACGTTCTTTGTTACGTCTTGTAACGATTGCTAGATGTTCGTAACACCTTGATGTATGTACCTGAGTATATCGTCACCCCAGGGCACAATCATACACTGTGATCGTACGAGATTTCCTGTATCCTAATACTAACATTATGACTGGAGACTGGGACGACCTTAGGGTCGCATTTATTGATAATTACTTCTGTGCGAAGAGACTGCTAGATAGAGGTTCAGGTTCAGCACACAATCGTTGACCGCTTGGGAAGAGGAAGACTGTTACTAGACGTTTGGGCTCCTCTGCACGCGCTTTATATATGTATGTCCTGTTGATATAGTATTCCTGTATCTGGAGTAGTAGTATCACCCGTGTGACTCTGTGCTCGGAGCTACGGTACGCCCCGTGTGTCTCTGTGTTCGAAGCTACGGTTTTATTTTGGATAGCCCACGCGTCGAATATTATCTTTAAATTGTGTCTCACTTAGTTGGTTATGCTAGATTACACCATCGTTGCACTTGTAATTTCTGTTGTACTTTGGCATGCTGTATTTTTGTACCTTGTTACGTCCCTCTAAGGACCTGGTCCCCTGCCAGTTTTGCAGCATAGACGTTACGGAGCATTTAGAGTTGCTGATGGAGTTGCATGTCTTGCGGGCATTATACCAGGTACTCACATCACTTCTATCAGCATTATGGTTATTTTATATTGACTATTTATCTGCTGTTGTAGCCTAGTTTTTATAGACTCTTATTTTTTCTTGAGTTTATTCGAGTTGGTATAATATTGGGCGGTCGACTTTAACACATGCAGCTCTTTCTTGTATATTTTTGTTCATTGTGGATTATGATATAGATGTTTATATTTACGGAATTTTTAGATAGTGCCCTTTATTATACAGCTTATACGTATTCGAGTCAGACCAGAGTCTGGTCGAACACGTAGCTGGTGTGTCGCATATTCCTGGTCCTATGTATTTTGGGACTGGGGCGTGACAGGAACTGATAAAGGATTTTGATATATCGTTGCAGTATCATCCTGGAAAAGCCAATGTAGTTGTCGATACCTTGAGCAGGTATCCGATAGCTATATTTTTGACACATGATCGATATTTGTTGGAGGACTTGGATAGATTTGGTATTAAATTGATAGTTCCTGGTTTTGTCATACAGATGTGGGGGTTGCAGATACACTCAGAGTTGATGGAGAAGATCAAGGCAGCCCAGTATGAGGATGTATCTCTGAGGAGCATCATAGCTCAGATGAGAGTAGGATTGGAGGATAATTTTACCATTGTTGAGGATGGTTCTTTGCGGCATGGTGTTAGATTATGTGTACCTAGTAGGAAGCTGTGTGAGGAGGTATTACAGGAAGTGCACCACTCTCAGTATTCTATGCATCCATGTGCTAACATGATATATTGGGATGTGCAAGAGAGTGTGTGGTGGTATGACATGAAGAGGGAAGTGGCACCGTTTGTATCCAGATGCTTAGTGTGCCAGCAGGTGAAAGCTGAGAGGCAAAGGCTAAGTGGTTTACTTCAGCCATTACCCATTCCGGAGTGGAAGTGGAAACACATTACTATAGATTTTGTGTCCGGACTTCCACGATCTCCAGGAGGGAAAGAAGCGATTTGGGTCATCGTTGACAAGTTGACCAAGTCGGCCCACTTTTTGCCTTTTAAGGTGAGTTTGTCTACGGAGAAGCTGGTAGAGATGTATGTGAGGCAGATCGTCAGGATACATGGGGTTCCCGTCATCATAGTCTCGGATCCGGATAGTCATTTCACTTCTTATTTCTGGAGGACTTTACAGGCGAGTTTGGGCACCCAGCTCAAGTTCAGTACTGTATATCACCCCCAGATGGATGGGTAGTCAAAGAGGAATATTATGACTCTTGAGGATATGCTGCACACCTGTGTACTAAATTTTGGGGGATCTTGGGAGGACCATCTATATTTGGTAGAGTTTCCTTACAACAACAGCTACCCGGCTAGTATAGAGATGTCACCATTTGAGGCTCTGTACGGTCGAAGATGTCGTACTCCTTTGTCATGGGATGATATTGGAGGGAGAGCTTTGCTAGGGCCAGAGATGGTTATGGATGCAACGAAGAAGGTTAAGTTTATCAGAGACAGACTTCGGGTGGCGCATGACAGACATCGGCATTGGATCGATAGCCACCGGAGACCTTTGGAGTTTGAGGTATAGTTTTAGATTTTGTTGTGTGCTTGATATTGGTTGTTTGTTATAGATTAAGTTCTAAAGGTTGTATTTTGTTTTAGGTTGGCGCATGACAGACACGGGTTTATGATCCTCACGACACCGTAGAAATTATTATGTATGTAAATCTATTATATTTGGCATCGGGCAATCGAGTGTGAGTATTGCCCAATGTATCGTGTGTCACGAATACGATATCTCATAAATAGCTACTACTCGTGACTCGTCATTCTAGGGAGTTCTCAAGTGTCTACGACTCGAGAACTTGAAATAATTTAGTAATGATTAAACAAGATAATATTTACCTAGATCATTGGGAGGGAAGAATATTGTGCTACCAGCTACCCCGCCGATCTCTCAGGGCCCCATGTAGCATGGACAACCCTGCTAGACAAGGGCTCCATGATTGACCAAGTTTACGCGTACTACGGCACTACGAGACAAGTTTATATACAAGTTTATGTTTATAAAGCAAGTTTACGATTTCAAGTTTAAGGTTATGCTTACAAGTTCAATTTCTATTTCTGATATAGGGACAAGTTATGTGGTAGTGATGTTGAATATGCATTTAAGTTTAATCGATAAGTGTACCCTTGGCCATCCGAGTTGACTGCAGTGCCGGTGGTAGCAATATTCTTAAACATGCATTCAGTAATTAAGGCCTGTGACAACCCTAGCTAGTTAATGATAGCAAGCCGTAGAGTTGTTTGGCCGTAAAATAAATAATGTTACTTCCATTATAGCTCGCTCTTCTAGTTTTATTTTTGTTGACACATGGTTAGAGTACAAAGTTCTGCTCTGGTGAAGGGCTAAAATCCTGGTCCTTATTTGGTTTAAGGATTGTGGTCCTGATCCAGAGTAGTTCCTATGTCCTCTTGCCGCTCATCGCCTTACTTTCATTATAATACTTGTTATCAATTATTCAGTTATTGTTGAGATGAGTACATTGGTATCGTACATGTCTCGGCCCATATTTACTTTAACATGTCTTTTTCCTGCTAATGATATAATGTGTGTAAAACTCCCTAATTTTAAAACATAATATTTATTTAATTAAGCATTGAAAATTATTTATAGTATCTCTTAGCCAATTAGAAAATATAATCTATTGGATTTTAATTACTAGGTAAAGATGCATTTTGAATTTATGGGCAAAACTATTATTTTTATTTTATTTATTTTAGGAAGTCCTGTAGAAGGCTGAGAAATTTTTAGGATATGCTAAATTATTTTCTGGAATTTTATTATCATATATATATATATGTAAATGTATATATATATATATATATATATATATATATATATATATATATATATATATATATATATATATATATATATATATATATATATATATATATATATATATATATAAATAGTATTAATAAAAAGAAACCTTAAAACAAATAAATCCTTTAAATAAAACCCTTAACCCAAAACTAAGTCCTAAAACTAACCCTCCTGGCCAAAATACTCTAACCCCAGGCCGCCTAAGCCCAGCACCCGCGAGCCAGCGGTGTAAGCCCCGCGGCCAAGTTTCCCCCGACCCTTCTTCTTATATATATATAAACTTATTCCAAACCCTAACCCTAAACCCTTACTCACCTCCAATCCGATGGTGACCTGAGACCACCCTCGACCGCCGGAGCATCCCGCAGCCACCAGAGCACCGCCGGCCACCCCCGCGTCTGCGTAACAGCGCGAGCGCTACGACAGAAACTGCAGCAAAATACCCCACTTCACGCACTATTATCCAACTCATGACTTGAAACTTGCATCCGTTGTTTTTGCCCTGAAGCTATGGAGACATTACTTATATGGGGAACGAATGGAGATCTATACAGACTACAAAAGCCTCAAGTATGTCTTCACACAAAAGGAGCTAAATATGAGACAACGTCGGTGGCTTGAGTTGCTGAAGGATTTTGAGATAGAGCTACATTATCACCCAGGCAAGGCTAACGTAGTAGCAGACGCGTTAAGCCGGAAACCAGCAGATTACTTCTTGATGACACAGAGAGAGTTATTGGAGGACTTGCAAAAGCTTGGCATAGAAGTGGTATTACCCGGAGCAGATGGGACATTAGTCAACTTATAAGTACAGTCATCACTAGTAGAGAGGATCAAGGAAGTTTTGCCTACGGATGCCAGATTCAGGAGATTGAAAGAAAGGACAGAAGCCAGAGAACAGACGGGATTATGCATTCATAATGACGGGACATTACGATCTGGTGATCGTCTATATATTTCCAATGGAGAGATTCGACAGGAGCTGATGGCAGAAGCTCATAGTTCGATATATTCTATTCATCCTGGAGGCACCAAGATGTACCGTGACTTACGATAACACTTTTGGTGGCATGGGATGAAAAGAGAGATAGCTCACTTTGTAGCCAAATGTCTAGTATGTCAGCAGGTAAAGGCGGAGCATCAGAGATTAGCAGGGCTACTGCAACCACTTTCGATTCATGAGTGGGAGTGGGAGTGGGAGCACATCACTATGGACTTTGTCATGGGTTTTCCAAAGAGTTCAAGTGGGAGAGATGCAGTATGGGTAATAGTGGATAGACTCACCAAATCAGCACATTTCTTATCTTTTAGAGTTGGCCAGTCTACAGAAGCTTTGGCTGACTTATACATGAGACAGATCATGAGGTTGTACGGTATTCTGGTCAGCATTGTGTCAGACAGGGATTCGTATTTTATATCTTACTTTTGGAGAAGCATGCAGGAGAGTCTTGGGACTCGTCTAAAGTTCAGTTCATCTTATCACCCGCAGACAGATGGGCAGTCCGAACGTACTATTCAGACACTGGAGGATATGTTGAGGGCTTGTATGTTAGACTTTGTGAGATCATGGGAGGACCACCTGCATCTTGTGGAGTTTTCTTACAATAATAGCTATCAAGCGAGCATCCAGATGGCTCCATTTGAAGCATTATATGGAAGAAAGTGTAGGTCTCTCGTGTATTGGAGTGAAATGGGAGAACGTCTAATTCTGGGACCAGAGTTGGTAGTCAATACCGTAGAGACAGTGAAGAAGATACAAGGACACTTCCGAGCAGCACAAGACAGGCAAAAGCAGTTGGAAGACCTTCATCGTTGTCCCTTGGAGTTTAAAGAGGGCGATCATGTCTTCTTAAGGATATCACCTACAAGAGGCACTATTCGATTCGGAGGGCATGGCAAGTTGAGCCTAAGGTATATTGGACCATTTAACATGCTAGAGAGAGTGGAAGAAGTGGCGTATCGACTAGCTCTACCACCTTCACTTGAGGGAGTACATAATGTATTCCATATGTCGCAACTTAGACGATATATGGCAGACAACAGTCATGTTCTCGACCACTCTGAGATCACCATTGGCCCGAGCTTGTCGTACCAAGAGCAACCCGTGGAAATCCTAGATCGTCGAGAGAAAGTGTTGAGAAATCAGTCTATTCCCTTGGTCCGCGTGGCATGGAAGCATCACGCGCCAGAAGAATCCACTTGGAGCGCGATGATGACATGCACAAACATTTTTCGTATCTATTCGTGGATCGAGGTATGAATTTGCCTTGTTCAATTCTACCTTATGTCATCCTTAATTTTTCTATCGTGGCTTAGTTTTAATTTCGAGGACAAATATTTTATAAGTTGGGTAGAATGTAAAACCCCCTAATTTTAAAACATAATATTTATTTAATTAAGCATTAAAAATTATTTATACTATCTCTTAGCCAATTAGAAAATATAATCTATTGGATTTTAATTACTAGGATGTATTTCGAATTTATGGGCAAAACTATTATTTTTATTTTTATTTATTTTAGGAAGTCTTGTAGAAGGCTGAGAAATTTTTAGGATGTGCTAAATTATTTTCTGGAATTTTATTACCATATATATATAAATATATATATATGTAAATATATATATATATGTAAATATATATATATATATATATGTAATATATATATATATATATATATATATATATATATATATATATATATATATATATATATATATATATATATAGAGTAATAATAAAAAGAAACCTTAAAACAAATAAATCCTTTAAGTAAAACCCTTAATCCAAAACTAAGTCCTAAAAATAACCCCTAGCCAAAACACTCTAACCCCAGCCCGCCTAAGCCCAGCACCCGCGAGCCAGCGGTGTAAGCCCCGTGGCCAAGTTTCCCCCGACCCTTCTCCTTATATATATATATATATATATATATATATATATATATATATATATATAAACTTATTCCAAACCCTAACCCTAAACCCTTACTCACCTCCAATCCGACGCCGACCTGAGACCGCCCCCGACCGCCGGAGCATCCCGCAGCAACCAGAGCACCGCCGGCCAGCCCCGTGTTCGCGTAACAGCGCGAGCGCTGCGACAGAAACTACAGCAAAATACTCCACTTCACGCACTATTTTTCGTACCATCTCACGATTAATTTTTAATCCGTCTTCACCGGTATGTTTATGACCTATCCCCCTTCCAAATCTGTATATTAGTTTTCATCGAACAACGTTAAAACCTAGATAAAAATTGAGGCCAAGTTGGAGAAAAATCATAATAATTCAACTACAGAAAACTCTTGCGACCACCCATGTTTGAGGACTGATATCTTCCTCCACAGACATCTAAAATTAGATCTACCTTTTTCTATGCGAAGGCCATATAACAAAGATTATTTCCTGTTAATTAGATTACTTTATTTTGTGTTATATGCAGAGTTAAACTGGGTTAAAAATCATAAAAAACTTATTTTTGAAACTCTGAAATTTGTGATACGGAGCGCGCCCCGCCAAATGTTACCACCCTATCGTGTACCAGTTGTACCGAAAGACACGTATGGTATATCCTGACGTGTGAAATTTTGTGAAAACTGATTTGGACGTGTGTGCGCGTCGAAATCAACCCGTATCCGTAAAAAATCCCCGTATCGCGACTTTTATAAAATACCACACCATTTAGTGTACGCTCGTTGGAATACGACGAAACTTATGCCATTAGATTCGTGGTATCACGCTGCTCCTGTGACCCAAGTTTCACGCAATTCTGAGATAGTTGACCAAGCTGCCTATTTGTGGGCCCCACTATTGACTTTTTGGACAAATTTGTGTTTGGCTCACCAAAATCCAAAATTGGACATACCGTTGAGCTCGTATTGACGTTTAGAATTTGTTTGACCTATAATTTATCCCATTTATAGACCTTTACCTTTGGCACACTTTTCGGTGCAAAGTGGGCCACATGTGGATCCCGCTTTGACCCAAAATTATCGTTTTGTCCCTGTGTCCAAATTGGACGAAAGGGTAGTATTTTTTAGCTATCTTACTGACTCCGGGAACATTGGTGATGTTTATTTCAGCATCCGAAAACGTCTATTTGGAGACCTTAGTTTCTGATCTTGTGTACTTGACATCTGGACGCTTACACTTTACAGATTGCTTGCCAGGCAAGTATACCTTGCCATTGTACTGTAATTTATATTTTATATAATGGATGTATTTTAATTTTGTCTATTTAGTTCATATATTTTAACTGCTAAATAAACTGCGCGTCCAAGAATGACTTGGGTACAACGACGGCAGCGTCGTATTCTATTTTTATTATGTATATGCATGTTGACCTAGTTTATATGACTGCCCCATTATTATGAGGCATTTTTATGTTTCATTGGTCGTGACACTGTTATTACACTAGTGTGAGCCTCATGTAGGACACGGACTTGCGTACTCGGCTGGCCACTGATACGTATAGGTCTTACGACGGATAGGGATAACTGCTGATAGAAATTGTATGCTAGTAGACCTGGAAGTTATTTAGAGGTATCATCGTGTCATGGATGTGACAAGCTTAGAGCATGGGGTGGAGATAATAACAAGTAAGGCGTTTGGGCTCCTTTGCACTTTTCTTGTGTAACCCGTACGCTCTGTCGGAGATGTGCGGTCATGATGACCCCTATATATTACCTGGCGGCCTCTGAGGTTCAAAAGACGTCATGCTTTATAAGCCCCTGAATCTCCAAGAGAATCATGCCAATCCCATTTTTGCCAGATAGCCCACTTGTTTGAAAGTTGTTCTCAAACTGCATTCACATAGATGGTTAGGTGACCCACTTGATGTTTATTTTTAGTACTTTATTGGTATGCTTCTATGTATCTTGTTATGTCCCTCTGAGGACCTGGTCCCTTTCCAGGTATAGACTTGCAGGAGTATCCATAGGAGTACGGACCCGGACCTGATGCTTCATACCAGACTGAGGAGGTCTAACCTTCAGAGTACCTTTGATTCATCGCAGCTGATGGATATTCTAGTTGCTATTTCTTTTATGGATATTTATCTTATATTAGAGTTTGATCTCTTCTCTCATTTAGTAGTTTTAGTATAGTTAATTTACAGTAGATTTGTTTCCACCCGACTATCATACTTTGATACTTTATATTTGGTATTCAGTTATTTATTCCTATTTATTTACTTTTGCTGTGGATGAGATATAGATTGTGTGTGACTTGTTGACAGTATATTACCACTTGTGGATTTGATATTTATGTACAGCGTATATTTGTATTACGATCTTCCAATAAATTAGAGTTTCGTATACATACAACTGGCGTGTTACGTATTCCTAGTCCTACGTATTTTGGGACTGGGGCGTGATAATATGTTTTGTCTATAACCTTAAGCTCCTTTGTGGTACTTGTTGCTTTGGGTTCTGACCCCACTGGTTTTGTATGGCCAGATTACCCCAAGGAGAACCAGGATCTACATCACATCTAGCAAATAGCTCGCACTCGTAGGACTGCAGCCGAAGCTCCTGAGTGGGTTTTTCTTTTTTACCCCTCGTCTTGATTACTTTATTTTATGGTATTTAGCAAGGGGCAGAGTTATCTTCTTATATTTTTGAGACTACGGTCAATATAATGTTTATATTAAACCATGGTTAGTATATTTGATCATGTATTATTATACTCTGCTAGTGCATCATTTTGTATACACTAGCTTCATGATCATATGTGACATATAATATGTGATGTCTCTTTACTTTCATGTATGATATACTCTTGTATTGTTTTTGATGGATTGAGATAGTAGGATTTGTCGGCCTTAGGACTAACATCATAGCATGCTAGAGTTCACCCATTTATATTCTAGACAACCTTAACACATTGTGGCTTACTTCGGTATTCTACAAGGTACGGTTGGCCATGTCAGTCCTTATATTTATCCAGTATTATGGGAGCGGGGCGTGATACCTATGCTTCCATCAGAATCCTAGGATGATGATTCGGAGGAGTGAGAAGGTGTGTCTTTATCTGACTCTGAGCTTTCAGGAGTCATCGGAGGAGTCACATAACCCAACCCACTACGTGTTCGCTGGTAGTAGGTTTCAGGCTTGCCTTTTGGAGAAAAGTGACGTATAGTGGTATGTTGACCTTTTTCATAGTTGCGTCCTTTGCCATACTTTAAATTCTAGCCCATCTTTAGAATGATATTTTTGGCTGGTCGACTATAGCGGTGCAGTTGCATTTTCTACTATCGTCATCCGAATCATCGGTCTGCATGATCCTCTTATTCCTAGCCATGCCAAAGAGTATCTGATGTTCTTCGTCTCATCTTGCTGGGACCATAAAGCAGGTGCCATCACATGAACTATATGATATTCCTATTCAGAATAGTGATGCCACTTGTATGGATAGAGGCTCATAAGCATACATGGCTTCTAAAAATTCTCTAGCAATGGGATCAACATCAATGTAATATGAAGGAGTATCATCTTTATTCAAATAATACAAGATTTTTTCATCCTCTACAAAATTATCAGAAGGTTCATCCTTAACATGAGGCTTAGTGAGATTAATAACTAAAGGCTGACTTGTTAAGCAGGCTATTTATTGCGACTGAGGTTGATGATGAGCGGAGGCTCCACCTGCTTAGTTTTGGTGATGTTTATAACGGTTCCTTTGCCTTCTCCTCGTGCGATGGCTAACGGAGGTTAATAACAAGGGGCTCCGAAGGATTTTGACTAGTAATACGCCCTTTAACTCAGATCATAAGAGGTTCCTCCAGAAGATTTAGGCGAGTGACACGCCCTTTAACCCGGATTATGAGGGGTTCCTCACTTGGAGTAATTTCAGCTTCATCAACAGCTTCATTAGCCTCTTCCTCCATATTCTCTGTCTTATAAAGGATATAATTAGAGTAATATGCTTTGACACCCTTGAATGGGATGATGTCGGCAAACTCCATTTTGACTTCTCCCTGACTGTCCACATACTTAAAGCATTGGTGCAGGGTGGAGGGTACAATCTTGTTTTCATATATCCATGGACATCCTAGGAAGATATTGAGGATACATCCGAGTTAATCACATAACATATAACTTCAGTCCGAAGATCGCCTATTTGAATTTTTAGGCATATCTTCCCCAACGGCCAGCTTCTTCCAGCATTGAAGCCTAAGATGGTGGTGTTGTTAGTCGATAGGCTATGCATCGGTATCTTCAGAGCCCACTGTAAAGTCATGGGATGATATTGAGTGATGAGCCTGGATCTATCTGTATCCGGCTTACTTTGATAAAATTGACATAACCAGTGTAACACAATGGTCTGTCATGATAGTTGTCCTTCAGTAGCATATCATCTTGTGTGAAGGTGATATTAGGGATATTTTCCATCATACTGTGGCTGTGAGGACATGTCACTAGTTCTTCTGCTAGAGTTTTGAGTTGAGCTAGACATGAATCTGCATGGATCAGTGCTTCGCTCAAGGCCTCATGAGTCTCCTTCGATAAACGAAGTAACTCGAAGATAGAAAGTCAGGCTGGTGTATTGGCAAGCAGAGCCAATATATCAAAATTGTATAGTTTGTCAAGTCTCTAGGGTGGATTTTTCTTCAAAGATTTGTCAAACCGAACCTCTTTCTGCATCCCTTTCTCTGCTGTTATAGGCTTTGATGGATCAACGGCTGTTGGAGCATTGGGAGGAACATGAGGAGCATCCTCTTGAGTAGATTTATAAGCCTTGAGATACTCCTTTCCAGACCTAGTATCGGCCATAACTTCTTCAGGTACTGGAGAAGGAAGTGTTTACCCATCTGGTCTCAGTCAACCTAATTTCGATAATTTACTTAAAACTCTGAATCGATACTTACAACAGCAGACTGCGCCATCAGCTAAAGACTGTTATTTGATATTCGGTTGTTTATATTTTTTTACATCGTCTTATGTATTTTATCTTTATTGAGTATAGGACTTATGTAAGTCGAAACACACTTTTGCACTAGTTGAATACCTATCCAAAGTCCACTCAAATAAGCCTACCTATACCAAAACCAACCCGAACTTATACAAGACTAAAGACCTACTCAAACACAACCCAAACTTAACCAGGAACCTACTGGAATTTGGGAAAATAAATTCGGACCGAGTTCTACCCGAACTCGGTTGACCAAAGTCAGTTTCTGATTCTGTTGGCTAGACCTATTCTCAAGGCTCCAATGTTTAAAATTTTTGAGCATTGGATATCCGAGTTTTAGTCAATTTTTTTTTAGAAAAACCTATAAATAGAGAAGAGATTTACATTCTAACTCACTCATCTATTCATCCATTCATCTCATCTTCTTTCTTCACTATAAGAGCATTAAACCTTTCAAATACCAACATAACTCCTATTCTTCTAAGTGCCACTATGGTTTCGATTAAAAGTGTTCCAAGTTGTACAACTTTGGCTTTTTAAAGCTATTTTCTCAAAAAGTCTGAAGTCATCGAGATCTTTAGATCAAAGGCTCATGTCTGTACGAAGTCGCAAGCCCTTCGGATCAAAGCTTGTGTTTTCATTAATAGTGAAGTTAAACTCCGAGCAAGAGTTCTTGGGACTGGAGTAGTCTTCTCAGGGGAAAACCAGTATAAAATATATGTGTTTGCATTTGCTCTTCCTTATTTATTTACTATTTAATTATTGATAGATTATCTGCTAGTTGGTAACTATTTTTACTCAGTAGAATTTTATTTATTGGTAACTATATTCTGTTGCACGCACATACACTCTATTCAGCCCCCTCTAGAGTTGTCTATAGATCCTATAATTGGTATCAAAGCTAATTTTCTATTTCATAGACTTTAATTCCTAAGAGTATTACACATGGCAACTCTGAAATAAATATTCACTGGTGATGGCCAATCCATGAATAGACCCCTTTTTGGCAGCAATGGTGAAGGACTAAACCCATATAGGCCCCTTATGTTTGACGGTATTGATTATATTTATTAGAAATTATAGATGAATATTTTTCTAAAATTACTAGGTTCTAATATATGGTCATGCGTCATTAACGATTATAACAAGATTGATAAAACATATGATGATAATATGGAAGAAAAAAGGTAGCAAGTGTAAAAGCAATGTATGTTCTTTACTGTGCTCTAAAAAAATGAGTTCAATCGCATCTCTATGTGTAATACGTCATATGAGATTTGAAAACTACTAAAAAAACTCATGAGAACATGTATAAGAATAAAGCCAGCGACTCCGAAGATGAAGAAGAAAATCCTCGGGATACTGCAAATGTTTGCTTAATAGCTTTTGATCAGGTATCTACTAACCCCTTATGTGAAGATTTTTACTTTTGATGAACTGTCAGATGCATTTAGTGACCTTATTGATGATCATAGGAAATTTCTTGATAAATATAAGTATGCTGAGAAGGAAACAAAGATGTATAAGCTTGAAGTTGATATATTATCTTCTTTGTTAAATGAGATTATAGAAGCACCATCTACTAGTAACACGGAAGGCACACCTAAAGTAACATTGAGGTTGCATGATTCCTTAGAAACTGTTGAAAAGATTTCAAAGAAAAATGTAAAACTCAATGAACTGTATGAAGCAGAGAAGAAAAAGTATAGTCTAGCTGCTCAAAGAATACATGCACTCACGACTAAATATCAAGAAATATATGACACATCTAAAAAGTTAGAGATTAGATTAGAAAAGCAAATAATGGAACATACTACTCAGTCTAACACAAGACACAAGGTGACTCATCATAAAATACTGCCGAAGAAAGCAAGTTAATCATATGCTACACATAACCAAGCTTTCTTTTATAAGTATCTGTAGAAGCAAGAAATACGCTGGGGAATTGTACGCGTATTATACAGTCAAAACCCAACATGCATGAAGTCCGCCTAAAACAACGCTGTGTAGCGTAAAACATGGTTTCAGAATTGATTGCTTAAAATAGAGCTTCAGCGCTGTGTGACATAAAATATGACTTTAGAGCTATTGGCGTAAAGAAGAGCTTCAGAGCTGCAGAGCTGCCCGCTTAAAGCAGCGCTTCAAGATTGTTTTGGCGTAAAAGGTTGCTACACCTTCCCCGGCGTAAAATTTGTTTATTTTTAATGCAACGTGAAGTCATACGAGGAACTCTTCGTATTCCTCGGATGAATCTGTCAGACAAAACAGTGAACCTGACCCCTAACAAAAGTACTGCACGACGATCGAGAGGACGGCTGTGATGATGATTTTGCACAGAGACCCAGACTGTCGTTTTGTGACACATCCTTGATACAAGTCATTTTTTTTACGCATTCAAGGAATACGCTACCAATTCTACACAGGCGGAGATGAGTTTTTACGCTCAAAATAAGAAAAAATTAGACGCCACGTCAAAAGCTATTTTTCGCACAGAGCTCGAGGCATATATCGACATTTAATGCACGAGATTGAGGCATATCTCTACATTTAATGCACGAGATGGGGGCAAATCTCTACATTTAATGCACGAGATCTGGTTCTATTTTTAAACGACTGGGAGAGCTAAAACTGTGACTAATACGCTCATATCACCATCCTTGCATTTTACGCCAACCAAGCTATTTTCAACTATAGGAGTACGCCATATGCTATCTACTCGAAATACGCCAACTCAGGCTATATTTGCAAAGGTACGTGATAAGGCTATTTAGCCCAAAATACGCTCAAGATATCAGTCAGGAAGGATAATTGGCTATTTTTACGCTGGTTATCTATTATTCATGCAGTATCAAGTTTTACGCAGAATTTAGCTTTTACGCCACCAAGACAGTTATTTTACTTTTACGCTAACAAGATAGCTATTTTGCTTTTACGCCAATAAGACAGCTATTTGGCTTTTACGCCAACAAGGCAGCTATTTGACTTTTATGCCAATAAGACAGCTATTTGGCTTTTACGCCAACGAGACAGTTATTTGGCTTTTACGCCAACCATCTCTACGCGAGGGGCAGTTACCTACGTAACTTGCATGCCATGATCCTCGAGAAGCAGTTATATGCGTTACCTCATAATGGAACATGTGTCATACGCGAATTCAGGAGATCATTCAGACGTGGGTAGCAGTTATTATAACCGCCGCGTAAAAGATGTCACTTCCTTCACAGTTTGGTTTCTACGCCAACTGGACAGTTATTGTGACTGATCTCTATAAATAGAGACCCCTAGTCACGGGGTCAGGGGATCGAATCAAAAGAGGATCAGAGAGCACAGACAAAGAGTGTCGATTAATAACTTCGACAACGAGAATTCAATCCCATTTGCAACCTTTGAAGCTTCTTCTTCTTCTACAACACTTTTTTATCATCGTGTGGTCCAAGGGACAAAGTGATCGACCGCAGATCAGACTCCTATAGCAATTTTTCCCCAGAATAATTTTTTTATTGTACTTAACATCCTCGTATAGGGTTAATTGTACTCTTTTTCTTGTTTGTAAACAAAGAAAGGGTTTCGTATAAACCTAGTTTCAATCTTTTGTTTATCATCAAACACAAGATGGTGACTCTGCTGGGGACGACTTTCTCATCTGACGAGAAAGCAATTGGTCAATACGATGCTGTATCCGTCGGATCGACGAAGAAGACTTTGGTCTTCCAATTCGACCAATCTGCTTATGAAGACATGCTTCGTGCAGGGGGTTGCTCTCATTCCCTCTCTGTCCAGAACAACAGAAAGCTTCATAAAATATGGATGCCCAAGACATCCTCTACCCTTCCTGCAAGCTCTCCTCCTCTGATCAACAAGGTTGTGACTACACGGCCAATACGCCTTATGCGTAAAAATTTGTCTCCCGTCTGTGATGTGGCAGACAAAACTTATGGCAATGCCTCAGTGCCAATCTAGAAATCTTAGACGCGCTCTGTGCGTAAAACTTCGTCTCCCGTCTGTGACGTGGCAGACAAAACTTCTGGCAATGCCCCAGTACTAATCCAGAAGTCTAACACGTGCTCTGCGTATAAAACTTTGTCTCCCGTTTGTGATGTGGCAGACAAAATTCCTAGCAAGGCCTCAGTGCCCGCGCAAAAATTTCAAATGCGCCCTGCGTGTAAAAATACATCTCCCGTCTATGATGAGGCTGATGGACCCTAGGATAACATCAAGGGAAAATAAGTGGCAGATCTTCCAACCGCTAGGCTTGTACGCCCACCAAAGAAGAAGTTGCCCACTCTTCAGATTACACGTGACGTTGGAGGCCGCTTGAGGACCATCCCTGTTTTACGCGAACCTGTGCAAAACTTCAAATTATGCCAGGATAAGTCTGTCCGTATAAAGGAGACCCATTTTTCGGGAAAATACGCTCCTCAGACGGATGATGGGTCATATGCTACTCACATGGGTGAACTGCTGTATTCCTATGGCAGGGAAAGGGTTCTGGTCCCTAATCTCCACGTCCCTACTGATGTAAAAAGGCAGAATAAGCCTTCTTCTTCTTCTTCTTCTGTTAATCCCCCTGATTTGTGTGATTTCTTGATCTAGAAACGCAAAGACAGGGGATCTCCTAATATGTCTATTACACCCCCTAGGGAACATTGTTGTAATAGTCATAAGGTTGTAATTAACTACTGCTGTTCTAAGGTAAAATGGTTAGTTTTTGACCGGTTGAACTACTCTTTGTCCTTACAGGAAGAACAACCGACATTCGCGTCGGTAAATATGGCTTCGCATATTCCTAGAGAAAGGTCAAGTTCAAGACGTCATTCCTCTAGAACTCCGAGCCAAAAAAGATTTGACAGACTCCTTGAGAATATTAAGGCAAGTGTTTTTCGAAACACCCGCTCGAGGTCACGATAATCGGCTTCATATTCTTCTGATTTCGACACTGGGGGTCGCCCGCTTTCTGAATTTGATGTTGAAAGTATAGACTCGATCTCTACAGAGATCTATACTAATCCCTCAGTGGTATCCAGAGAAATGGGAGTTTATGCCGTTGGAGATGAACATGAAGAGGCTTCCCTATTAGGAAGTACTGAACAATGCATCGCTGTATTAGAAGCATCGCTTAAAGAGATGCATACCATGATGGAGAGTATGCACCAAATGATGGTGACTCAACATACAGCTGCGGTAGCTCAAGCACCTGTTCCTCCGACTCAACTACGTGTGGGGGTAGACATGCCACCATCCAATGCAAGCCAGGAGCCTATTCAAAATCAAGAATCAGCTGCTCCTCAATCCCTTAACCCGAAGAATGTATTACCTCCTGTGGGAGTTACAATGCAACCGATCTCTCACCTCTCTGCTGTCCCTTTCCTAACTGAAGATCCGATATAGGCAGTTCGGGAATTAAAAGCCCAATTTGATGCCTTGAAGCATAAGGATCAGCTCAAGAAGTTTGGAATCAACCAGCCATACCCAGCTATCTGGGACGAGATCCCTTTCCCACCAAAATACAAACCACAGGCTATGATTTTTGTTTGAGGGAAAAACGTCACCAAGCCAGTATATGAATTACTTCATCATGATGACGGTGTTGTTGCAAGGGAATGACGCCCTTCTCACTTGAGTGTTTAAAGGCTGTCTGTCTGGAGTGGCCTACCAATGGTACCGTAGTCTAGAGGACAACTGCATTACTTCTTTTAAAGATTTCAAGACTCTGTTCTTTGCTCAATTCTATGAAGGAGGAATGGACATATCTATGTCATCACTCATCCAAGTAAAGCAGAAGTTGAAAGAAAGCGTTCGTACTTTTATTAAACGTTTTCGTTAGGCTACTTTACAGATGCCTCCCGGAGTTCCAGATTTTGCCTTGGTAGACATTTGCAGGAAGAACCTTCTCCCACTGATCTCAGTATTCACAGGACCATATCAGTTCCATGATTGGCCCTCGTTTATCATGTCGACGGTAGCCGCTGAAGACAACAATCAGAAGGCTCGTGACAACAAAATCATAATCTCTACCTCTGATCGAGGGAAGCAGTCATCCTCCAATAATGACCATACTCGTAGTTCCAAAGGAAAGAAGCTCTGGCAATCAACACGCCCAGGCAAAATACTCCAATGACTATGCAGACGAAACCTGGGACTTTCAGACCTATAGAGGAATATTCTTTTGACGACGACGATATTCCGAGCATATTCGATTGTCTAGTCAAAAGTGGCAAGCTTACTCTTCCTGAGGTAAAGCGTCCAAATAAAGTCGACAGTATAAATAATCCTAAGTACTGTATTTTCCACATATATATACATCACCCCACAAAGGCATGCTATGTACTGAAAAGGAAAATCCAGGAGCTGATCGACGCCAAGGCCATCACTCTGTGTAACAACGAGAAGACGGTCACTGCAAACATGATCTCCCTCCAATTTGGCAATCTTCTCCCTCAAGAAGTCCCGGATGGTGTGGTACCTATTCCACGGGCAATAATGAATATTATTAATCTTTCTCCTATCAGGGGTCAAAATCATGACTTAGTGCCCCTAACTACCAAGCGTGGGGAGATCATATGGGTTCACCCTGATCTAGTATCAGAAATTGAGGAAGAGACTAAAGCTACTAAAGCTAAGTCTAAAAAGAACTCAAGAGGTAAACCGTGCCATATGGTTGGAATATCCCCGGCATCAGAGGAAGAGGCTTTAGCAATCGAAACCCGGTCAGGGAAAGCCTACCTCAAGGACTATGGAAGAAATCAGGAGCAAGCAATGGCAGACACTTCAGCTGCCAAACCTCCAGAGCCTGAACCTGTTATACCAGAAGCAGGTCCTTCTAAACCAACTTCGGCGGACAAAGGCAAGCAAAAAGATGTTTGTTTCGATAAACCTTTGAAGAATATTCAAAACAAAGGTTTAGAGAAACCTTATAACTTTGACATCTTGGCTCAGTTAGCTAATACTTCGGCCAGACTGTCCATTTTTGAGCTACTTAGGCTATCCAAAGACACTCGTCAAGCCTTGAGTAAAGCGTTAATGCAAGAAGATATATGCTTGACTCAGCTCAAATCCCCTGATAAAGAGCCTGTGGCATGTCCTTAATGCCATAGTGTTATGGAAGTGGTCCCTAACATCAATTTCACTCAAGAGGACATGTTGTTGAAATATAACAGACACGACAGGCCTCTTTATTATACCGGATACGTCGGCTCCATTGAGGTAGACCAGATTCATATAGATCCGGGATCGTCGATCAGCATTATCCCTTATAGTCTGCTAAGACCGTTGAGAATTCCTACCACTGAACTGGCTTACACTACCACTACAATAGTAGGCTTTAATGCCAGGAAGAGCAGACCGTTGGGAAAGATTCGTTTGAGGATCCAGATTGGTGACCTTAGATCAGTGGCTACATGCTACGTCATTGATTCGGAGGTATCTTACAATATTCTATTAGGCAGACCATGGATCCACGATCATAATATTGTTCCTTCAACTCTACATCAATGCTTCAAATATGTAGACGTCCAAGGGACAGTGAAAACAGAGTTTGCTGATCTCAACTCATTCAAAGGAGTTGAGTCCTACTATTCTGATGCTATGTTGTACACCCAAGACTACATGAAGGAGGTGTCAGACAGGACGGAAGAGGAATCCTACCCGGAGCCAGAAGAACCATCTGCTGAGCAACCTTTGTCAATCCAGGTGAAAGGGCGGACTACCCGTCCGAAAGTCATGGAACCTGTGACTATCCACTTGGGCAAAACCAAATCAGAAGGAGGAAATGATCCCCTAGTGATCAGTCTGAACAAGAAGCCTCCACCTTTGATCATTGATCTTTGGCACAACGAGCAGTCAGCTGATGTAAATATAACCAGGAATATGGTTTCTGGCGATAATAAAGATTCTCTTTTCCAGTATACTGATGCCCAATTTCCTAATCAGGAATCTTCCCCTCATAACGATATAGAACCTATAGCACAAAAATTCTTGGAAGCTATAGACTTCTATCATCCATATGTATGGGAAGTAGCATCAACATCTAATGTCACCACGATATATGGGCCACATAAAGATTCTATCTTTGTTGTTCCACCTACTCGCAATAATCAACATCCAATAGTCTTCGGTCGCATGTGGAATAGACCGATTGTACAAGAAGGTTCTCATGAATCTGATGCTGGGAAAATGCAAGTCCACAGATAGCCCACAGGCTTTGAAGATTATGCAAAGCGTGGGTTATGATTTAAAGTTGGAGCCAGGCCTCAACTACGGAAAAGGCAGACGAATACCATTGCATAGTGATCACTACTGTCAACGAATTCATTTTGGGTTAGGGTATACTACATATCTTGCAACTTCAAACAACTCTGAGTCAAGTGAGGAGACAATTTCCTCTTCTCAAGATGATTTGTCATCCTCCGATTCAGATGATGAACTCGAACAGACATTATCAGTAAATATGGTATTGACAGATTCCCTTGAAACAGAGGAACAAGAATCAGAACCATTTGAAGATGAATCCTGGGCTCAGCAAATGGATACACAATAGGAACTCCGGTTCGAACAAAAAGAACCACCCACTGAAGATAAGGTCATCCAAATCAATGTTGGGGATGAATTTTCACCAAATCCGATATTTATCAGTAATAATCTTTCCGAAGAAGAAATAAAAGAAATGATCCAGCTGATAAAAGAATATATCAATATCTTTGCTTGGAATTATGAGGATATACCAGGTCTTGATCCAAAAGTGGCTACCCATAAACTCAACATATTGTGTAATTCAAAGCCTGTAAAGCAACACTAGCACCGGTTCCGCCCAGATATGATGGATGCTATTAAAGCTGAAATCAAGAAGCTAATAGCCTGTGGGTTCATCCGGAAAGAACAATATCCTGATTGGGTCGCTAATGTTGTCCCGGTTATGAAGAAAAACGAAAAAGTGCATGTTTGCATCGACTTTCGAGATCTAAATGAGGCCTGCCCTAAAGATGAGTTCCCTCTTCCCATTATAGACTCATGATCGATAATACGTGCGGTTTTGAGCGCATGTCTTTCATGGACGGATTTTTAGGATATAATCAAATTAAGATGAATTTTGAAGATGAAAAACATACTGCTTTTTGTACACCACTGGGGGTATATTGCTATACGGTTATGCCTTTTGGATTGAAGAATGCCGGGGCCTCATATCAACGAGCTATGAGTAACATATTCCATGAGCATCTGCGCAAAATAGTGGAATATTATATGGACGATATTGCTGTCAAAAGCTGCCTCAAGGATAATCACATCCATGACTTGAAGACAGTATTCGAGTTGATGCGCCAACATTAACTTAAAATAAACCCCACAAAGTCCTTTCTTGGTGTATCCAGTGACAAATTTTTGGGATTTGTCATTACCGCTAAAGGCATTCAAGTTGACCCTGATAAAGTAAAAGCCATCCTAGAAATGCTACCGTCTCATAATCTGAGAGAACTTAGGGGATTTCAAGGACGGCTAGCTTATATCAGGAGATTCATATCCAACCTCTCCGGAAGATATCAAACTTTTTCTCGTCTAATGAAGAAAGGTGTGTCATTCGTATGGGACAAAGCCTGTCAGCAAGTGATTAATGACATCAAACGCTATCTTACTAATCCTCCAGTTCTGGTGCCTCCCGTCATAGGAAGATAATTTTTGTTGTATGTTCGAGCAATGGATCATTCTTTAGGGGCTCTCCTTGCCTAGAAGAATAATGAGGGTCACGAACAGGCTATTTACTATCTAAGCAGGATGATAGTCGGAGCTGAACACAGGTATAGTCCAGTGGAAAAAGAATGCTTGGCCCTAATGTTTGTCATTCAGAAGACGCGACATTACATGACGGGCCAAACTATTCATATCATCTCCAGAATCAATCCTCTTCGGGTTTTAATGAATAAGCTGAGTGTTCTTAATTCTCGACTCGCGACTTGGGCAATGCTACTAACACCGTATGATATGGTGTACGTCCCTCAGAAGTCCATGAAAGGTCAAGCCTTGGCTGATTTTTTAGCTGCCCATCTAATTCCGAAAACCTCCAAATTATATGAGGATATTTCCGACGAAGTTACAGAATGTAATTCGGCAATGGAAGGTGATACATGGCAGCTATTCTTTGATGGCGCTTCCAGAATTGGTCCCAAGGGAAACGTGATTTCAGAAGTAGGAATTGTCCTGGTGACTCCTGATAAACTCGTCATCTATCAAACATATTCTCTTAGCGAACCTTGTTCTAATAATGTGGCAGAGTATAATGCTCTACTAATCGGGCTTCAAGTCACTAAAGAATTGGTTGTTGAATACCTGGAAGCTTTTGGTGATTCTCAGCTGATCGTCAATCATGTCAGAGGAATATATGAAGTCCGCAATCCAGACCTCATTCCTTATCACCGAACAACGATCGAGATAGCAATGTCTTTTAAAGGATTCTTCTTAGAGCATGTTCCTCGATCTCAAAATTTGGAAGCTGATGCTCTTGCCAGCCTAGCTGCAGATCTAGCTATTCCTATAAGAAGGCAGAATTCGGTGATCCTTCTAACAGAGATTTGTTTTGTGTGAAAAATAACTTTCACATAGAACGCAACTATGCTATAAACATGGTTCCTCCTAAGAGAGATTGGAGAATTCCCTTTATAGACTTCGTGTTATACAAAATCTTACCAGAAGATCCTAAAGAAGCAGTATCTATCAAGAGACGATCATTACGTTTCTATTTTGATGCTTCTTCACAAAGTCTATATCGTCGAACATACGATGGACTATTGTTACAATGTCTTTCTGATGATGATGCAAGACGGGTTATCCGAGAATCTCATGACGGGGTATGTGGAGCACATCAACCCAGTCCTAAGTTACAGGATCGTATCAGGAGGATGGGCTACTACTGGCCTACTATGATTGCAGATGCTGTGAAATATGCAAGATAATGCAAAGCCCGTCAGGTTCATATGGATTTTATACATCAGCCGTCTGAATATTTATATCCCACTATTGCATCATGGCCCTTTGAAGCATAGGGTATGGATATCATTGGTCCTATTCATCCTTCGTCTTCTAGAGAACATCGGTTCATATTGGCTATCACTGACTATTTCTCCAAATAGGCGAAGGCGATCCCTCTTGCTGAGGTAAAGACATCCAACGTGATCAGCTTTATCAAGCACCATGTAATTTATCCCTTCGGGATACCCCGAAGGATAATTCATGACAATGGGCCTCAATTCATCAGTCAAGCGTTTCACCGATTTTGTGATAAGAATTGGATACAGAATATGGCCTCAACGGCATACAATCCTGCTGCTAATGGTTTGGAGGAAGCCTTCAACAAAACCATCATCAAACTCTTGAAGAAGTTTGTCTCTTCAAACAAAAAAGATTAGAACGAGAAGTTGGAAGAATGTCTGTGGGCATACCACACAATGGTACGAACGCCAACGGGTTGTACCCTATTTTCGTTAGTTTACGGGTGTGAAGCAGTTCTCCCCATTGAAGTTTAAATTCCATCACTCAGGATATCAGTGGCTAATGAGCTGACTCCGGAAAATAATGATCGTTTAAGACTTCAAGATCTAGAAGGATTAGACGAAAAATACCTTCAAGCTCAATAGCGCATCGAGTTCTACCAGACACGCATCTCCAGAGCTTTTAATCAAAAAGTGAAGGAAAGAGTGTTCAAAGTTGGCAAGCTAGTTCTAGCTGTGAAGAGGTCAATGATCATTACACACAAAAGTAAGGGCAAGTTCCAGCCCAAATGGTAGGGCCCTTATGTGACTAAAACCACATTTTCAAATGGCGCTTACAGATTAGCCAAGCCTAATGGAGATTTGATAATGGCTCCTATCAACAAAAAATTCCTGAAGAAGTACTATGCTTGATCTCCTTTGCTCAAAGGGGTATGGTAAAGATTTTATTCTGATGACACTACATACAAAGATTAGTTGGATCATATTCTATCATGTTCTTGTGACCTCTGAATAGATATGTTTAACTAATTTGAAATTTCAAAATCTATCACGTCCATATTACCTCTGATAGTATTTTGTATACAAATTTAGTTGGATCATATTCTATTATGTCCATATTACCTCAGAATAGATATATTCAGCTAAACCTTACCGAAAGTATATCATGTCAATATTACCTCTGATATCACTTTCATCTTAGCCTATCATTTATATTCAAAAGTGATAGGTCCACAAAGTCAAAAAATGTATCTTTATTATCTCTGGAAATAGCAAATTACAAAAGGAGCAAAATGGTACATCATTGGGGAGGAGCCGTTAAATCGTGAATCTGTTGCGCCAAAGCCGCCATCCTTTCATTCTTGGAGTTTAAGATGTTAGTACGATCCCGCTCCAGCCTTGCTTCATTATTACTCAAGAAAGATAGTTCGGACAGAGAATCAACAAAACTTGTGTGGATGACACCCGCATGTGCCAAGTTCTGCTAAGCTGTCTTTACTTAGCCCTCAAATACATTACGAACTACCGATGACTTGAGTAGCCTCTCCCTTGTCTGAGCAAGTTCAGCTTCCAATTCTTGAACCCTCACTTCATATCCCTCACATTCAGCGCAGCACTTGGCTAGCTGAGGAATACTCTCTATCAATACTGCCTGTTCTTTCTCCATCTCTTTTTGTTGTCCCTGGATGGATTTGTTTAAAGATTCAGTCTGCTGAGCAAGTTCTACAGTTAGGGAGTCATACTCAGCTTGAACCAGGTCATCGATGCTGCCTCAGAATAGTTGCAAATATTCGTTAATGGGTTATTCTAAACCATTAACTATTTGCTCTAGCGTATCAGCTCTTTCAACGTTATTGAAATTTCTAATCGGCGCTATAGTGAGCTTGGAGGACGTCTTCAGAGCATTAAAGCCTAGATTCTTCTCCAGCACCATGGATATCAATTCTTTCAAAGTAACATAGAATATGCTAGTGTATTGTTCAACTAGCATAGCAAAGATCGAATGTACGCTGGGAGTGGCCGCAATATCGGTAAATCTCTTTTCCGGAATAACTGTAGAGGATGTTGCCATAGTCGTTGCTTCAACTGATGGTGCGACAAAAGAAGAGACACCAACAACGGTTGGAGTTGCTGGCATGCTTAACGAAGGAGGCACGGTCGAGATGGTGGGTTCATCCTCCTATGATATTATTTGAACTGCTACTGGCGGGATGACACCCGAGAATGTTGCGGATGAAAGATCGACAGTTTTAAAGTATGCTTCATCGATGTCAGGCGCCGTCGTTTCATTAGTTGGATCCGCAATAAAATCAGAAGTTGTGTCAACTCTGCCCTCTCCAGAGATATCTTCGCCTGAAAATAAGATAAGAGAAAGTTAATATCAATTTGATGTTAATTTTCCTGAAGAAAGCGTGAAGACAACATTTACCCATGACCGATGGATATATGTTGCGTCTGCAGCCTGTATAGCTAAATTATTTCTTAATGATGCTAAACAAGCTGTCATACCTGGAGAAGAGGGTACACTAACTGACGTTTGAGGGTAGTCATCCCAGTCGTCACCCAGATCCACTCGAGGTTCATCGGGTGGAATTTTGCTCGAGATACTTACAGACGAAGGAGGGGCTAGTCCCATTATTTGTCTCGGTAAAGGTATATTGATTCTTATTACGCTCGACCTCGAAGGTGATCTAGAAGCACTACCAGTAACGGTGGTAGCAGCAGCAGTCTCGGGCAAAGAATATCTAGCACGGTCAGTTGGAACTGTGGAGGTTCCCTCTCTAAAAGGCAAAGGACCCCTGATCAAAAAATCATCCCCAACCGGGGAAATAATAGGCTCACTCCTAGAGGCCCCTTGGTGGAAGTCCTTTTAGGACCTCCGGTAGTCAACTTCTTCTTGCGGGGGGAAGGCTCTTTCAGAGTGGAAGCCTTTCGTTTACGGGAGATTATGAGAGGCTCTGCTGGCAGAGCTATTGCGCCTCTCGTTAAAATCAACAAATAATTATCTGCACCGGTAGTTTCATCACCTTCATCAGAGGAGACAGATGGTATCTCCTCTCTCCCAGTGGACCTATGTGAGGGCATCTTAAAACTTTCATGAACATCAAAATCATGATGGAAGGTATTGATGGACACAAAAAACTGTGCGTACGAGTGAAGAATGCGCAGCTCCGTGGAGAGAGAAGTCGCAGGCACAGCAAAGGTTGCTCCAGTACAACCCATTATAAAGTACCCCCATCCTCTAGCTCCATCAATAAGTCCACCTTTAAACTTAAAGCTGGTGATAGGATTCCCCATGTGCAACTAATCATACCCAAATTTCCTAGCAAAATGGCTAGGCAGATAAGGCTCCAAGTAGCAGTGGTCCTCACTTCTGTACAGTAGATGGGAAGGTCTAATATAGACCAACCAGTAAAAGGCTTCAGGAGAAAGAATAGTCTTCCCCTGACCTGCATCCTGAAGTTTCGTCCCCTGTTGATTGATATGTACGGGGGGGGGGGGGGGAGGGGGCGATACAGAAGAGCTTCCAACTATGGACAAAATTTAATGCTAGCCGACAATCTATGACGCTAATCATATTCCAAGAAGAATTCCTGTAATTCAACAGGAAGTTATTGCCCGAACCACTGGCCGATCCGGGAGACATCACTCTGGTGTTGTGAAGGATTAACCATCCCATCAGATATAAGAATGATAATTCCACTCTGAGATATCCTTCATGCCGTGTATCATCAGCCAGCAGTCCCTCAGTAATGGCCCTCATGCCAGCTTGAATCCTGTACACCATGGCAGGGAGCAAGCCCAATCTCGCTCCAAATACCAAATGCACTGCGGGCCATAAGGTGTTGCGATGAATGTGATCCACAGACGCGATACTAGGCACCACCCATCGGCGTAGCCAAACAGAAAGAAAGCCAGCCAGTTGAGCTTCTCTTGACAGAGGCTTTCGACAATGCCTCATATAGCTGTAGGCTTTGGTTCCTGCAGGATAACCCCCTATCTCTTCATTGAGAACACAATCTTGAGCCCCCGCATCTTCAATAAGATCGTCGATTGTATTGGCATTGAGAATGCTCAAGGGATTGAAGGGTTTATCTTTGCTATCTACAATCTTGTCCTGTTTGGCATTTCTAGCCTGATGGAAGAAGAGGTAGGATACCCATTTGTTGATATAGGCTAAATCAGAGGGCTCATTTTAGAAGGCGGTGCATGCAAGGTAGTGGCTCATCAGCTCTTGGTATACTGTCACTGCCCGAGGTTGGGTATCCTTCAGCTCCTTATTTGTCGGAACGTACTCTTCATAAGGAGTGTCTCCCATTGGCAGCTTTGAGATGTCTGCCATCTAATGAAGTGCCAGGCCTAACTCACCTATCGGAGTGGCAAAAGTCCTTGTGAGCGAGTTATATCGCTACATCAAAGCTAAGAACAAATTGGGGTTGAGAGATAGCCCAACACTAGTAGCACTCACAATCGCAAACAAGCCAATACTTTCCAGCTCCACCTGAAAGTGCTTCAGGGCCCATGCAGTTAAATTGGCCCATCGAAGATTCTGGGGGCTAAGCCATCCACTGGTGCGAGGGTTAACCTTGGGGTATACTCCCCCCTGCCCCATAACGTTATTGCAGAAAGTCGCTATTTGAAGCGGCTGGATCAGTGAAGTATCTTCACTCGGGACGCTGCCCGACAGTAATCCTCTGAAAGGCATGACAGGGCCTGAGGGACTGCTTACAAAGGACCCTCGGTCCAATCCTTTCTTATAAAAGATCTTTCCTGGCTGGCCATGAAGATCGGGAGTCAGAGTCTATGACATCTTTCTGGGATGTGTGGCATGGAAGAATGCAGAGATAGGGTAATCTCTAGGCATTTTTGGCAGATACATGATCGTGCCCTCAGCAGAAAATACCTAATTTTCCTTCTTGGGCTTGGTCTGAGAATGCTTATCAATAATGTCCCCGAATAAGAAAGCTGGTTTCTTATACTCAGTCCCATCTATGTATGTCAGGGGCTCCCCACTGATCATACTCAGCAACATTCGTTCTCCTTGGGCTGAGATCAGAGTTCCCCTTTCTTGAGGATACTCGTTTCCAGAGATGGAGAATGTCACATGGGACAAGTCCTCCAGATAGTTAAAATTCAGCATTCCAGCAGCAGAGCCCATCACTTCAGCCAGAGGAAGAATCTGTAGGTCCACTGCAAGAAGCAAGAAAATCAGTCAGTTTTACGCTAGACGCTACACTCTTGCAGTATACGCCAAAACTTGATAGTCTGAGCTTTTATGCCAGATTTTAAAATTTTGAGTTTTATGCTGGAATTTACCTCAAGTGCATAAAACACAAGGTTTACAGTATACGCCAAAACTTGATAGTCTGAGCTTTTACGCCAGATTGCAAAAATTTGAGTTTACGCTAGAATTTACCTCCAGTGCGTAAAATACAAGGTTTACAGTATACGTCAAATTTTGACAGTCTGAGTTTTATGCTAGACTGCAAAAATATGGAGTTTTACGCTGATACATTAGGAATGTGGGCTTATTGGCGAAAATACTACAACGTGTGCGAATGATTTTTCTTCTCTCAAAGTCTTTACCTGTGATGCCCGGAGCGCAGCTAGACGACAGAGCACTTCGTTCAGAATGAGGCTCGCTTGGCCTAGTAGGAGTCGCTCATGCTTGAGCAGAGTAGCGAGATGAGGAAGCGGCTTTCTTTTTCTTAGTCGCGGAGGCCTGTTTTGGTACCATGGCGAATCTGAGTTCTCAGAAAAGAGACGAAGACAAAGATTTCTCAGAAAGAGACGAAGGGTTTTGCAGAGACATATGAAGGATTTTTCTCTCTCACGACCTAGGGCTATTTATAGAGTTCAGATAACTCTTCGAATCCTTAACCAAATCTGACCTTATCTGATCAGTTATGATTTGGGACCACGTCAGCCGATCATTTGAAAAGGAAGGCGGATAGTCATGCTGCGTAACGGATCCATGATTTTACGCGTAGAGCAAGGATCCACTATTTTACGCTCAGAAACTACAGATCTATGATTTTACGCTCAGAAGCTACAGATCTATAATTTTACGCTCAGAAGCTATAAATCTATGATTTTAGCTCATAAGCTTTTACGCTCAGAAGCTACTGATCTACTATTTTACACTCAGAAGCTACAGATCTATGATTTTATGCTCAGAAGCTTTTACGCTCAGAAGCTACAAATCTACGCTTTTACGCTCAGAAGCTACAGATGCTACGGATCTATGACTTTTCGCATATCTTAAAATTACGCAGGACAAAAATGCGTATATCTTGATAACTTGGGTCTTATACTCGAGAAAGCCAATTTCAAGGGTTTTACGCAAAAAATGCTCCTTCTTGGTTACAAAACATTACAAGTGCCTAAAACATACAGATGTCAGCATTTGCAAATAAGACGACGAGTATTTAGTAAACTTCTCCTCTTCTTCAGACAGGAGGACTTTATCAGACGAAGGGTCAAGGAGTTCCCTAAAAATGTTCGTCTACATTGAAGATGACTCTTCTTTCTTGGCCATTGGAAGTTTATTCAAAATCTAGCCACAATTCTTTACATCTAAGTTCAAGTATGGCTTGTTCGACGGACATTTCTTTCCCTGTTTCGAGAAACTTTCGGAAGGCCATTCTTGAAGATGATGTTCTGAACAAAAAATTTTTGTCTTAGAGAAGTGACAGTTCAGAATTCTATGTGACTCCTCGTCCAAAAATAACATGACAATTGGATTTTTAAGATAATTTAATGCTGAAGAGTTTATACGCATATTCCTCTATGCATAAAAGTTGGAGCGTGACGGAAAGCATATTTGTCAGAATCAGCATAAAAAATTACTCAAGCATGCTGAAGCTACGTATTATCAGACTTTCTCACAGTAATATGGCAAATCAAAGAGGCATAAAAGAAGACAAGTTTATTAATCATGATTACATATGATGGAAATATATTTTATAAAAGATTTTTCATTAATATTCAAGATCATGATTACATATGATGGAGATCCATTTTACAAAAGATTTTTTATTAATATTCAAGATCACGATGGGAATCAATTACGCTAGGTTCTTATCTGACGGAGATCTTCAGTTCTTCTTCTACGGCACTTCTTCGGCTTCTTCGGCTGATGAACAAGAAAATGGTTAATGGCGGGAGGATACAGAACTGGGCCTGTTTAAATTATTCAAGCTCTCCTCCATACGTCATTGGCGGCCATGCTCAGACTTGTGTTAGGGATTCAGACCCAACACAATACTGGAAGACACGACCAAGCTGCCCACCAGGGTCCAGCTTCATAATAGAGGAAAATATAGCTAGCAAGCTGTGTGATCTAATGCGACCCTTCCTCTCTCTCTTTGAAGAATTGCCATATAAAATTACTGATTATCTCGAGCAAAGGAAGCTATGATATCCTTCCATGATCCATCTTTGCAGATGATATTTTCTCGAAGATGCCTCTTTTTACGGCTCCTTACATGCTGGAAGAGTATAATCTTCTTCTTTCTCAGTGCAGCCCAATGAATCTCAGCAGCCATCTTTGTAGTGAAGGTAGTATAGAAAAACAAATTCACTTTCTTGCCTTTATATAGGCAAAAGAGAACACACAGAATCCCAACAACTCCTTAAATATCGCCAAAAAATTAGCCTCGAAGAACGAGTCAAATTTGACCACTTCATGCTTCATTCAAAGTATTTCAAATTACAAGGAATTTGAAAACTTTGAAGGGGGTCTTGTAGAAGCATGAAATATGCTGGGAAATTGTACGCGTATTATACAGTCAAAACCCAACATGCATGAAGTCCGCGTAAAATAGTGCTTCAAGGCTGTGTAGCGTAAAACATGGTTTCAGAATTGCTCGCGTAAAACAGAGCTTCAGCGCTGTGTGGCATAAAATATGACTTCAGAGCTATTGGCGTAAAGAAGGGCTTCAGAGCTGCCCGCATAAAGCAGCACTTTAAGGCTGTTTTGGCGTAAAAGGTTGCTATACCTCCCCCCGGCATAAAATATATTTGTTTTTAATGTAACGTAAAGTCATACGAGGAACTCATCGTATTCCTCGGATGAATCTGTTAGACAAAACAATGAACTCGACTCTTGACAAAAGTACTGTACGACGATCGAGAGGACGGCTGTGATGATAATTTTGCACAGAGACCCAGACTGTCGTTTAGTGACACATCCTGGATACAAGTC
This sequence comes from Iris macrosiphon, assembly GCA_036927795.1. Lineage (NCBI taxonomy): Eukaryota > Viridiplantae > Streptophyta > Magnoliopsida > Asparagales > Iridaceae > Iris > Iris macrosiphon. The sequence goes on from JAYESA010000014.1 coordinate 43,691,074, forward strand.
ATTTTTTTACGTATTCAAGGAATACGCTACCTATTCTACACAGGCGAAGATGATTTTTTACGCTCAAGACGAGACAAAATCAGACGCCATGTCAAAAGCTATTTTTTGTACAGAGCTCGAGGCATATTTCGGTATTTAATGCACGAGATTGAGGCATATCTCTGCATTTAATGCATGAGATGGGGGCAGATCTCTGCATTTAATGCACGAGATCTAGTTCTATTTTTAAACGACTGAGAGAGCTAAAAGTGTGACTAATACGCTCACATCACCATCCTTGCATTTTATGCCAACCAGGCTATTTTCAACTATAGGAGTACGCCGTATGTTATCTCCTCAAAATACGCCAACTCAGGCTATATTTGCAAAGGTATGTGATAAGGCTATTTAGCCTAGAATACGCTCAAGACCTCAGTCAGGAAGGATAATTGGCTATTTTTACGTTAGTTATCTATTATTCATGTAGCATCAAGTTTTACGCAGAATTTGGCTTTTACGCCACCAAGACAGCTATTTGGCTTTTACGTCAACAAGATAGCTATTTGGCTTTTACGCCAATAAGACAGCTATTTGGCTTTTATGCCAACAAGGCAGCTATTTGGCTTTTACGCCAACAAGATAACTATTTGGCTTTTACACCAACGAAAAAGTTATTTGGCTTTTACGCCAACCATCTCTACGCGAGGGGCAATTACCTATATGGCTTGCATGCCATGATCCTCAAGAAGCAGTTATATGCGTTACCTCATAATGGGACACGTGTCATATGCGAATTCAGGAGATCATTCAGACGTGGGTAGCAGTTATTATAACTGCCACATAAAAGATGTTACTTCCTTCACAGTTTGGTTTCTACGCCAACTGGACAGTTATTGTGACTGATCTCTATAAATAGAGACCCCTAGTCACAGGGTTAGGGGATCGAATCGAAAGAGGAGCAGAGAGCACAGATAGAGAGTGTCGATTCACAACTTCGACAAGAGAATTCAATCCCACTTGCAACCTTTGAAGCTTCTTCTTCTTCTACAGCACTTCTTCATCATCGTGTGGTCCAAGGGACAAAGTGATCGACCGCAGATCAGACTCCTATAGCAATTTTTCTCCAAAATTATTTTTTTATTGTACTTAACATCCTCATATAGGGTTAATTGTACTCGTTTTCTTGTTTGTAAACAAAGAAAGGGTTTTGTATAAATCTAGTTTTATTCTTTTGTTTATCATCAAATACAGTATCCATGAAAGACATGACAAACCACGTCACATAATTTTAATTACCATGCTACACCAAGCACTAACACCTTTGCATCGTATCATTATTGTGGTAAACAAGGACATATTTCACGAGAATGCAAAGTTAGAAAATTAGTTGATGTGAATATATGTGCATGGGTACCAAAAACTAATATTTTAGGACCCTCAAAGAAATGGGTACCAAGGTCACATCTACTCATGTTGTTGGTGGGCCAGCCCTATCATGCTAAAAATAAGTGGATTCTCGATAGTATTTGCTCATGGCATATGGCCGGTGATGCATCCCTATTTGCAACGCTATCGATGAAGAAAGAATGATACGTCTCCTTCGGTACAATCTAAAAGGGTATATTATAGGTAACAGTAATATCGATAATTCTCCTTATCCTATAATAAAAGATGTTTGTTTAGTAACTGAATTAAAATATAATCTGCTGAGCATCAGTCATCTGGCTGACCATGGTTTTTGTATTAATTTTATGAAAGACATGTTATATATATGAGAGATCATCTAGAAACATTATTTTTGAAGATACTAAGAAAGATAATATTTATGTTTTCTATTTGCTAGAAGATACTAACAATAAAGGTATATGCTTATATGGTAACAAAGATGAGAGTAGACTATGGCATATGTGTCTAGGATATGCCAACATGTATACTATTGCAAGATTATCATCAAAGAAATTGGTAAGAGGCTTGCTAGATATAACATTCAAGAAAGATATGGTTTGTGTTGATTATAAAAAGAATAAAGCAACCAAGTCTTCCTTTAAATCAAAAAATGCTGTAAGTACCTCTAGACCACTTCAATTTTTGCACATGGATTTATTTGGACCTAACCATATTGCTAGTAATGGCAGAAAGTTATATGCATATATAATTGTTAATGATTATTCTAGATACACTTGGGTTTATTTTCTTTCAAATAAAAGTGATATATTTTCTGAATTTGTCTCTTCTATAAAAATGTTCAAAACGAAAAAGGCTTCATGATTACTCGTATCCGAAGTGATCATTATGGTGAATTTAAAAATGCTGACTTTAGAAGTTTTTATGATTATAATGGTTATTCTAATGAATTCTATTGCCCTAGATCTCCTCAACAAAATGGTGTTGTGTAACGTAAGAATAGAACTCTCAGTGATATGGCCAAAGTTATGTTAAACCAATTTAGCCTTCCAAAATACTTTTGGGCAGAAGCTGTCAATACATCATGCCATGTATTGAATAAAATTCTAATTTGACCTATATTAAAGAAGATACCTTATGAGTTATGGTTTGGTAGAACTCCTAACATTTTCTTATTTCAAAGTTTTTGGATATAGATGTTTTATCTTGAATACCAAGGATAACTTAGATAAATTTGACTCAAAAGCTGATAAAGATATACTTCTTGGATATGCTGCCAGGAGTAAAGGTTATATAATCTTTAACAAGAGGTCTATGATTGTTAAATAATCCATTAACGTTACTTTTGATGAGCTTAACAATCAAAGAACTAGTGACAGTGATGATGAAGATGTCAGCATAACAACCAGCAAAGCACCTGACGATACAGAAATTGGTACAAGCTATCTGGAAAGTCTGCCAAAGAAGATGAGGTTTATGGCCGATCATCCAAAAAAATTGGTAATAGGTGATGTATCAAAGGAGTAAGTACTCGCTTAAGTAATCACTCTTCAACTAGAGATATCATTACAAGTGTTGCATTTATTTCTCAAATAGCACCTAAAAATCTTGTAGAAGCTTTTACTGATGAGTTCTGGATTTCAGCAATGCAAGAGGAATTGAACCAATTCAAGAGAAATCAAGTTTGGGAATTAGTTCCCAGACCTAATGACTCCTCTATATTTGGCACCAAGTGGGCATTCCGAAATAAACTCAATAAGGATGGACAAGTCATACGTAACAAAGCACGTCTATTAGCTCAAGGCTATAATCAGGAAGAAGATATTAATTATGACGAGAAATATGCTCCTATTATGAGACTTGAATCTATTAGAATGCTTTATGTTTTTGCAATTTTTTATAATTTTAAATTATTTCAAATGGATGTCAAAAGTGCTTTCTTAAATAGTGTTATGAAAAAAAAGTTTTTTTTAGCTCAACCCCCTAGTTTTGAAGATTTTAAATATCCTAATCATGTTTTTAAGTTACGTAAGGCCCTGTATGGACTCAAATAAGCCCCACATGTTTGGTATGATCTCTTCAATTCCTTCTTACTTTAAAATGGTTTTTCCAAAGGAAAAGTTGACACAACTCTCTTTATAAAAGCACATGATGACACAATTTTATTAGTATAAATATATATTAACGATATCATATTTGGGTCTACTAATGAATTACTTTGCAAAGAGTTTGCCAAGTATATGCAGAGTAAATTTGAGATAAGCATGATAGGAGAACTCAACTTCTTTCTCAGATTATAAATTAAGCAAAGTTCACAGGGAATATTCATCAATCAAGCTAAGTAAAAAAAAGAGTTGCTAAAGAAATTCGATCTTGACAATGTCAAACCGATTGGCACTTCAATAGCTACATCAATAAATCTTGACCTAGATGAAAGTGGCAAACCGTTGACCAGCGTAAGTATCGAGGTATGATTGGAAGTTTACTTTATTTAATTGTTAGTCGCCCCAATATCATGTTTAGTGTCTATCTCTGTGTTAGATATCAGTCTAATCCTAAGGAAGCACACATATACATAGTTAAGCGTATCTTTCGATACCTTAAAGGCACTTCTTCACTAGGCTTATGGTATCCCAAAACCACATCTCTTAACCTGATCGGTTATTCATATGCTAATTTTGGTAGATGCAAAGTTAATCGAAAAAGTACCAGTGACACTTGTTATTTCTTGAGAAAAGCTTTAGTCTCTTGGTTTACTAAGAAACATAATTTTGTCGCATTATCAACTACTGAAGCTAAATACATAGCAGCATGACGTTGTTGTGCATAGATTTTGTGGATGAAACAAACTTTAGAAGACTATAAACTATGATACATGAATATTCCTATTTACTATGATAACACTAGTATCATTAACTTTACAAAGAACCCTAGATGTCATTCACGCACTAAACCCATAGAAATTATACATTATTGAGATCATCAATTACCAGGTAGTATTTGTTTAGAATTTATTGACACAGAACATCAACTTGCTGACATATTTACTAAACCCTTAGCTGAATATCGTTTTAACTTTATACATCGAGAATTAGAAATTTTGGACGATAAAATTATATAATTCACTTATACTAATATTTTATTTAATATTCGTTATCTATAAAGATAATTTTGGTTATAAGCCGAAATGTGTCACGCCCCAATCTCCCGCAAGCCCGATAGTCCCTGCTGAACGTGAATCACCACATTTCCGCTCTCCCGCAGGACTATCGTTCTCATCGGAACGTGATGCCGTGCAAGCCTAAGATGCGCTTGCACAAGGCCAAAGCTTTGATACAAGGGCAAGTAAGCTATTCGATACTGAAGCAGCGGCACATAACATTGCAGAAAAGTAAAGAACACAATGGCATAAGAAAACAGGCTCTTTTATTGATAATCAAAATTGTTACAAGCGGCACATGGCCGAGGTTACAGATCGCTCAAGCACTCTTCTCTCGATTACAATAACACCGTTCCATACATTATGTCCCTCTATACAAAAGCAGCACAGCTCGATGCGGCTCAAGACATCGACTCCAGATTTTCGGTTCCTTGGGATGAGGCACGGCTATCGCTTCCTCGCACGAACGGCACCTGCAAACAAGCAAACTGTTGGTGGATCAGCACTTTATGCAAGTACTGGTGAGATAAAACAACTGAACAGAAGCTACACCCCCTGAAACCCACACTAAGTAATCATGTGGCAAAACATTGCATTACTAGTGATCTTGCTACTTTTACCTAAGTTCGTTTTATGCTGTTCAGAACTATTAGTCAGATTACATCTTTTGAAAACATAACTTTGAAATAGTTTTGCACATTCAAACTATAAGCATACGAATTGGGACAGTGCGGTATCGTGTAGTGCGCAGCATATATTGTGCAACACAAAACTAACTCTTGGGGCAAAGCTTATCTAGCAGACTGAACATATCGAATCGAGGCAAACATATCATGTATTCATTAGCACATAAGCAGACACATCTATATGACTTCTATCGATCTAAGAGGATGGTGAGATTGCTCTAGATGTGATACGAAAAAATTGATGCATGTCACAACGGGTGCATGTTGTACTATAAAGACAACAATGATGAAGATGCGTGCAGATTCTGTGATATTGATCGCTACAAGGCCACTGTTAGAGAAAAGTCTGTCGGTGCAAGGAAGCCTACCGATTCGATGCACTACTTGCCTTTGATGCCGCGGTTGCAGCGGTTGTTTATAGTTAAGGAGACTACAAAAAATATGAGTTGGCACAGGCAAAAACAGATCGAAGGAGTATTAGATCATCCATCCGATGGAGAAGCATGGAAGCACTTTGATCGAGAGTATCTAAATTTTGCTTCAGATCTGCGTAATATCCGATTAGGGCTCTCCTCTAACGATTTTACCCTATTCGGACTTTTGGGCTCCCAGTATTCGTGTTGGCCTGTGATCGTCACTCCGTATAATCTACCGCCTTGGATGTGCATGAAGACTCCGTATATGTTCCTAACCGTTATTATCCTGGGTCCGAATAATCCGAAGAGGAACATCGATGTGTATTTACAGCCTTTGATAATGAGTTGAATCAGCTGTGGGAAGTAGGTGCCAACACATACGATATTTTTAGAAAGCAGAATTTTTAGATGAGGGCAGCACTTATGTGGACCATCAACGACTTTTTGGCCTATGGAATATTATCGGGATAGAGCACCCATGGTCGTCTCTCATGTCCGTATTGCATGGACCATACTAAGGCTTTTCGTTTGAAACACGGAGGCAAACCGTGCTTCTTTGATTATCATCGACAATTTTTGCCGAATGATCATCTGTACCGGAGGAACAAGAATGCTTTTCGTGCGGGAGTTGTGGAGAAATCCACCGCCAAGGTGGCCCGGATACACGATATGGAAAAAGTTAAAAGATTTACCAAGTGCTATCGAAGAGCCTGCTAAGGGGATCAAGTGTGACAGATTTGGTCACACCATAACTGGACGAAGAGGAGTATATTCTGGGATCTGCCATATTGGAGCACCAATCTGATCAGACATAACCTTGATGTCATACATATCGAGAAGAATGTGTTTGATAACATAATTAATATTGTAATAAAGTTAAAGGGGAAGACGAAAGATAATTCGAAGGCCAGGTTGGACTTAGAAGAAATATGTAGACGTCCTGTATTGCATTTAATAGAGGAGGGGAATGGAAATTTAAAGCAACCTAAGTCAATTTTCTCACTAAAAAAAGAGGATAAAGGAAGACTTTATAGGTATATTCAGGGTTTAAAGTTTCCAGACGGGTACATGTCGAACTTGAGAAGATGCGTCGACCTCAAGGAGAACAAACTGGCGGGTATGAAGAGCTACGATTGTCACGTATTCATGGAGAGGTTATTTCTGATTTTATTTCGGGAATTTTTACCGCAGGTCGTTTGGGATCCATTGACAGAGCTCATCATATTCTTCACAGATCTTTGTTGTACTAAGTTGCTCGTCGATCATCTAGAAAAGCAAGAGAAGGATATTGTGGTAACACTATGTAAGCTCGAGAAGGTATTTTCTCCTGGATTCTTCGACTCTATGGAGCATTTCCTAATTCATCTTTCTTATGAGGCACGTGTTCGTGGTCCTGTCGATTATCGGTGGATGTACCCCTTCGAGCGGAATCTGAATCACCTAAAGAGAAAGGTAAAAAACAAGGCACGGGTTGAGGGCTCTATTTGTGAAACTTATGTTCTCAAGGAGATTACAAACTTTTGCTCGACGTATTTTAAACTGCATGTTGCTACTAATAGAACGAAAGCTCCAAAAAACGATGACGGATATCAGGAATCTAATGATGCAATACTCAAAGTATTCAATGCATCCGAAAAGCCTTCGGGAAAAATAAAGAAGAGATATTTGAATGACGACGAGCTAAGGGCTGCTCAGTTATATATATTACTCAATTGCGACGAGGATGAAGTGGAGAAGCTAGAGGGGTAAGTAATTAATACGTTCATGTTTACATTATCTCAATGTAATAGTATAAGCTACTATTATGCTACTAATCAACAGTTGCTTCATTATTTTTCAGCACATATAATGATGAGTTGAGGTCGTTTAGACCCTACATAATAGACGAATACGTAGAACAAGAAATAAGATGTCATTCTCCTTCTTGGTTAAGCGTATATGTAAGATGCTTGGTAATTACTTTTTAATTCTGCACTTGCAAAACAAATAACTTACTATTCCTACTTTGGTATTTAGGTCGATCGTCTAATAACACCCGAGACTGAATCTATTAGAATCTAGCCAAGGGACCAATTACTGCCATTAAAATATGGCCAAGTTTCTGTGTGAATGGGTTCAGGTTCAAGTCAACAAATGCTCCTATCAGAGACAGCTTTCTAGATCTTGATTCGACGAAAAACAATTATTTGTGTATCAAATCTTTGAACTATAAAGACGTCGATCCAGGCAATGATTTCTTTGGCATCTTACGAGAGATTATGGAGTTGACATATAATTATGGCACAGAATCTGCTAATATCATGCTATTCAAGTGTGAATGGTTCGATCCGATTCAAGATCAAGGTTGGAAAGTTGATAAGTATGGCCTTGTGGATATAAACTACAAGCGTAGATATCAAGGCTACGAACTATTTGTCCTATCAAGTCAGGATCAGCTTATGTACTTCATAACTTATCCTAGACGGGGGACAACGAGGTCGGATTGGTGGGCATTATGCAAGACTAAAGCTAAAAATACCTTTGACATTGACGAAATAGCTTATCAGGAGGACGATCTACCTCTTATAACAAATATTGTAGATGTGGACTCAACAGAAGTTACTCATTACACGAGTAATAATGTAGAAGATATAGAATTATCCGAAAAGGAAGACGAAAACGAAGACGAAGTAGATGAAAGTGAAGACGAGGAGGAGGAAAAGGGAGAGGAGGACGAGGAAGGCGAACAAGATAAATTTCTGAAGATGATTGAAAATAAAATATTTTGCCTGTAGAATGTAACTATATTTTGACTGTAGAATGTACTATTTTAATGAATATATGTATTATATTTTGACTGTAGAATGCTATGAGATATGCATCATATTTTTACTGTAGAATATACTATATATTTGTGTTTTTATATATTCATCATATGTTGTTATCAGGTATGACAGGACGACGCGGAGGATTCGACAGGTCCCGAGGTAGACAGAGTGCTCCTCCGGTACTGCCTACTGTTGGTTCTGGATCGTCGTCGCCCAGTACTCCAGTATATCGATCACTCACATCTCCGACTGTTGGGACGAGTAGTTCCAGGCGTGATAGTACTCCCTCATCCAGTATTTCTCCTGTTGACGGAACCATGGAGACAGATGAGCATGTCGAGGAGGTCATGGCCACGTTGTCCCAATACAAGCAAGATCCTCCATGCGTACCTCCGGAGGAGACGAGGACAGAGATTTGGGCCGACGGTATAAAGTAAGTCAATTAGATGGTTTAGCATCATATATATCGTGTATTTCTTTATTCATCATATATTAACTTTTTCGATAAAAATTATCTCTGTATAGATATTGTCCATCGTCGGTTCAGAGACACCTAGGCCTATTTCTGAGGAACAACTACGGTGGCCCTTGGATCAACTACTCTGAAGCTCCGGAGGAGAGGAAGGCATTCTGGTTTATGTACTTCCAGGTAAAAGTATATTAAATAAATTCTCTAATTTATGTATATTATATAACTTATCCGTGATGCTCACTTACTAAATTATTTATTGTAGCAAACGTATTTCTATCCTCTGTACCGGGCCAATTTGATCGAGCAGCTGTTTCCGACCGTTGTCGCCAAGCTTATCCGAGATGCTCTAGATGACCAGAAGGCTCATGATCGTGCTGGAAAACCGATCCAAGGTTGGATCACGCCTGAGCAGTGGACTGTGATGAGGGCTAGATTCGACGATCCGAGCTACAAGGAAAGTTTTGAGAAGGCCAAGGCGGCTAGGCGGAATGCTGCCAAGTGGTGTGGTGGCTCGATTCCGATGACGGAACATTTTTGTCATTTGGTATATTTTTATTTAAGATATATTATTTTAATATAAGTACGATAAAAATGTTTAAGTTTATTACTAAATAATATATTTTTAATAGGTACAGAGGGGTGAGGATGCAAACATGGCGACCGTCTTCTTGGCCACCCATCGCAAGGACGAAAATTTCATTGATGAGAGGGCCTTTCAAACCTATGTAAGTATTACTTTACTTTGTGTTAATTTTAATATAACTTAGTTAATTATCGAGTTTCCAAACCTTTCTAGGCCGAGTATCTTAGGCTGCGTGAGCGGGCGACTGCTAGTGCACCTACAGCTGGAGAGGCTGGTACTTCCTCGCAGCCCGCTCCAGCTCCGTCGGTGGACGACCTATGAGTGACCGCAGCTGGTGGTCTCCAGAGGGGTACGTATTACGATACGGGATCCTATGGTGCCATGGTTGCATCGCAGTCATCTAGGGCCTCCCCGACAACTACGCATTCCATACAGTCCTCACAGTCGTCGGCCAGAGTCCAGGAGGCCATTGACCGTCAGATTGTGCCTCTCCGTGACGAGTTACTGCGAAGGATGGAGGAGCATCCCCGGTCCCAGTCACAGCCGGACGATCCGACGCTCATCGCACGATTAGATATGCTCGACCGCAGCATTACGGAGCTCTAGGATTTGACAAATGATCTTAGAGCCTCGACATACCGCAACATCATGGAGCTGCAGGCATCACAGCTATCCATGGGTGAGAGGCTGACGATGATGCAGGATTCAATGGTTCATAGCAGTACAAAGCTATTATCTACCATGGATTCTTACAACCAGCGACTCACAGACTTGGAGCGGATACGGCCTCCTAGTGCGCCTACATCAACACAGACTCCACTAACGTCACTGCCTCCTCCATCGACATCGGTGTCGAATTCATGGGAGCAGTATGAGCTGTTCTTACCCTTCATACATGTCGGTGGTTAGCCTTCTGCAGATCCACAGTAGTATAGTTGCTGGATATTTGTATTATTTGTATTATTTAGGATGAGATTGTATGGATATATATTTGCCGTATTCTTTACAATAATATTTGTTGGATGCTCTCTTTTCTTCAAATTTTATTATATTATTCATATTAAATATGTTATTTTATCGGTGCTGAGTGTTCAACCCAAGGGGGTTGGCAAACCCAGAAATTCAACGGACGGTTGCTCCGGGTCTATTTGTACAGATTGTGATTTAATAAACTGCAGGAATAATAGTTTGGAAACATTTCAGTATTCATTTTTTTTATTTTTTCTGTAGAATTAGCGACATTTTTAGTGACGTTTAGCGACATTTAGCGACGTTAGTATTGTCACTAAATACGTCGCTAATTAGCGACGTTAAAAGACGTCGCTAATGACGTTGCTAAATATGTCGCTAAAAACGTCGCTGTATGTCGCAAATTGCTGACATGGCTGTATTGCCAGGTCATTAAAGATGTCGCTGTAATATCGCTATATAAGTCGCTAATTAGCGACGTTTAGCGACGTATGACAATGTCACGAATTAGTGATGCTACATCGCTAAACGTCGCTAAATTAGCGACACATTTAAGTCCCTAAAAAATGTCGGCATAGCGACATTTAGCGACGTTTTTTTCTTTCAGCGACGTGCTGGGTTCCGACTTCTGTAAAATGTTGCTAATTATGTCGCTAAAAGTGATTAGCGACATTTTTTTGTCATTTAGCGACGTTTTTTTACGTCGCTAATTTGACTTTTTCTAGTAGTGCGTAAATAGCCTCAAGCGATACGGTATATAAGTGTCTACAGACCATCGCTAGCTGGGATTCGGCCCCTACAGCTAACCCAATATATTCATTAGTTTTTCGGACAAAGATTAATTAATAATATAAGTAATTATATTATTTTCAACTCTCAAAATACTGATTTTTGATCTACTAAAGTTAAAACTCGCATCATCTGTTCTAAAAAGTTTGAGTTTCACACAAAACAGATCTTGGGAAATCAGGTAGTCGAACTCGGGATGAACTCGGTTTTTCAATATTTTCCAGATTGGAATTGTGTGGGCCCCACTCTTTAAACTTTATATACATCATCTAAAAATTGAGAGGAACCCTATTAGTAGCTGATTCTATCTCATTCCTCCTCAAAACCCTAGTTTTTCCAAAACCCTAGGTTTTGGATCTCCTACCTCCAAGGTCTTCAACTCTCCGAATCTTGAATCCGATCTTATTTCAAGGTTCTCCATCAATTCTCCTCTATATTTTTCAGGTATTATCTATACTCTCTCTATTTTTTCAATGGCCCCCAAGATGTCAAAAAAAGAAAAGTTGCAAATGCCTCATCTTCTAATGTTCAAGAAGAAATCTTTTTCTCCTTGTTCAGTCCATCTATGCCTGATGAAGGTGAATTTAATGATCTTATCTTTCTTTCAATTGATTATTCCTTAGAGTGGTTCAATAATTTTTATGATAGAGCTATTTGTGCTGGAAGCCCATTGAATTTTACTGTATTTCCATCTTTTTAATCAACCTTTCAGACACTTTGCCTAGAAGATCTTGTCACCTCCACTTATCCTGTTTATCTGAACGCAATTCGTATGTTCTATTATAACTTGTCAGTCACAGAGGGTAGCGTAAGATCCTGAGTCGATGATATTGATATTGAATTTGATGATGATGATCTAGGGATGAAACTTTATATTCCACATGAAGGCGAAGCCCTATGCAACATCACCAAATTTAAATTTCCTAAAAATATGACTCTTGACTTATTTATGGACTCTATGTGTTCACCCAATATTCGTCCTTCTGGAAAACTTAAGCTAAAACACATGAATGACTGGTTTTATGATTTGTACAACATGGTTTTCTCTATCATTCTACCCAAGCAATCCTCCAAAAATAAACTTACATATTTGGATATGACCGCCCTCTATCACTTATATTTTGGGAGTCAATTTAGTTTACCAAAAACAATCATTGCTTCCATGAAAAAATATCGTAAGAAGCCGCATAACCTACTTTACGCAATGTACTTGCCCTTAATCTTTGAATTCTTTCAGATTCCTTTGGATGACTGCCCCTATCTAGCCGTGTAACTACCATATTTCTAGAATATGAGTATTTTTGTCATTTTATATTATTTATATATTGTAAATATTATTTATTTATATATAGTAATTATTATTTATTGGTGTATGAACTAGACTACTTATTAGATATGACACTGGTAGACCTAACTAGACTTGACATAACAACTTAGACCAATAGTCGGACTAGTCACATTAGACTCAAATTAAGTTAACCTTTCTCATTAACTAGAGATTAGATTGATCCTTTATTAGGATTAGAAGCTTCCATTAGTTAACTTCCTTCATGACAAACCAATAGGGGTAATTATGATATTCTACATTACTTAGAGAAGGGGGAATACATTGCCGGCCCTAATTATAGGGAGGATATTCTCTCTTCTCTCATTTTCTTCATCCAATTATTTCCTAATTAGTGTTCTTCCCCAAATTGACTCATCCCTCCACCAAATTCTACTAAACCACTTTCAATCATTTCTCTAATCATTATCAAGGGGTACTAGGAGCTTGGATTGCTAGAAGCATTGGAGAAGATAGAGTTTGGCTAGGAGCTCGTATCCAAATCGTGTCCTATTAAGTTTTTATTGGAAATCCATCTCCCAATAAGTAAAATTCTGAAATCCCTCTTTAATTAGGTTCTAATTGTTGTATTTGACCATTTGGAATCCACCCATGAATTAGGGCTAACTATATGAAGAAGAACTAGGCCCTTATGACCCCTATTGTGACTTCTACATTGAGTTTTATGCTCAACTTAAGGGAAATCCAAGATTGGTGCACCAAGTATGTGTCATTGAGTGAAATAGGTTTAATTAGACCTAATTTAATATTGTGGGGGAAAGATATGTGTCCACAATTAGACACGAGTAGGGCGTATCATGATACATTGTGATACATCATGATACGGGTTAAAAAATTAGGGGTTTTGTGTTTGTTGGAGTATTTTCCCTCTATTCCTCTTTGTAACTAATCACATTAGTTATAAATAGTTATACTTGATATATATATTTATTATTAGTTGAGTTTTAGGAAATTTGGCATGTAGGTTGATAGTGTATCATAGGTATCAAGAGTATCTTGATATTGCACATTAGGTGTTTGAGAATTTGTCTAGTATTGTGTGTGTGTGTGTGTGTGTGTGTGTGTGTGTGTGTGTGTGTGTGTGTGTGTCTATTTATGCCTTAGAGTATCATATGATATATATATATATATGTACATTAGTGTATTATCTGTCACGACCCGTACCCGATGTAAGGATACTAGTCGGAAACAACACCCAGCCTACGCCGCAGAATCGGCGGTAGAACGCTGTCTAGATAGTCTATCTAAAGTAATGAACCACCAATAATGATAGAATACTCAATCACAGAACTAAGATAGAATGAGCACGAATCAGATAAGAATAGAATAGTCATCATACAACTCATGAGTTTAAAATAATACATCAATGAGTCTGAAGAGTAACAAATAAGCTGGAGACAAATCCAGTACAAAAGAATACTATCATACTACAAAGCTACCACTCCAGGGTCAACTGTCTCAGTTGGGATAAGTCCCTCTTGAGCCAGGGTCTCCGAATCTAAACCCACAACGTCCTGGGGTCCATAATAGGTAGGGTACTCCTTAGTGTCATCTGGAAAAATATATCCAGTCAGGAAAGGAGCAGAGTACATCTCTAACAGCAGTTCTAATCCATGATAAAAACTATATAGCAGTAAATAGCTGTGGATAAACAAGATGCACAAAATAGATACAAGAGATATATAGACAATAAGGAAATACTGGAAAGAAATACAATAATGAACAATATGCCAATGAAACAATAATACTAATGACTAAGTGTGTGAGTACTAGCTTAACATGTGATCGGCTTGGGCAAGATACAATGCGGCCTGGCTAATCATACGTGCGGTGCATGATCAACACTATTCGCTTACCAATACTTTATTCAATAGGGATTTGATCACATATCTATACTAATACTCCCCACCCCCAACTGGTATAATAGATCCAACCATGGTATGCTATGGCACTAGATTCCCCAAGAAGAGAGCGACTCCTCCCGAAAATCGGTGTTTGTACATGTACAAGATAACCAATGAAACAATACTTGCACCATATATACCATATACCAAGGAATAACATCTCATGACGAGATCCGGGTATACCAACCCGTGTAACCATAGTGTCAAGAGAAACATGTATATCTACACTAGATACAACGAACATAGAGGATATCATAAATGAGAAACTATCAGAGAATGTACTCGCCTGAAGTCCAAAGAACAGTCTCACAGATGTCTGACTCGGTACCTCGAAGACCTAGATATAGAATACCACATTAAAACAAGGTTCCGGAAAGAGAACAAGTCAAACTAGTCAACTTCTAGGTCAATAAATCAATTCTAAGTTAAAAGTCAACTATGGTCAACTCTAAAGTCAACTAAAGTCAAACATGGTCAAACCAAGGTCAACCTCACAAGACATCTATATAAAATAATATGGAAATAAAATACAACAATTTAGGAATCAAAATTAGATCCCAAATGATACCCACACAAGAATACTAATAGTACAAATAATGCACACTCTAAATAATGTATATACAAACCAAATAAAATAATATATTATTATTAGTATTATACCTCACAAAACACTTATATATATACATATATATATACAAATATAAAATATAATATATAATTTAAATCTGCCAAAACGTCACTGAAAACAGTGAGTTAAAATACAAATTAAATAAAATAGGCTTTTAGTGACAGTTCCTACTGTCACTGAAACCACCGTCGCCAAAGCCGCTGTGCAAACTGCACTGCTGTCACCTATTGGTGACAGTTCTCAGCTGTCGCTGAAAATTCCGTCGCTGCTGTTGTGAATCCCGCCCACTGCATGGGTTATTAATGACAGTGGCGGCTCTGTCATTAATACCCGCCGCCACTGCTACAACGGCTGCTGCTGACCCGTCTAATTAACGACAGTTTCACTGTCACAAACCTACTGTCACTAAAACACAGAAATATATATATAAATATATATATATAAATCTATATATAAATCTCTCTCTCTCTCTCTCTATATATATATATATATATATATATATATATAACAATTAGATAAATATATATACTTATATATATACAATTATGTACTATTAATTACAAAACACATTGCACATATTAATGTACGTATTTTACATGGCTAGAAGCACACATAAAAATACATTCATTAATATACAAATAATTATATAATAATTATAAATAATATAATTACACATAAATATATTTTATAAAACATTTATGTATAATATATATATATTTAACATAAGTACATATATAATTGCATGCAAGAAAGCTACATACATATATTTATACATCATATTAAAATACACAAAAATATAGATCTATACTACAATATCATAATAAATACACTAAAATAATATTTAATATCTATATATATTTACTAATTATAAATGAAGAATTTAAAGCATAATTAATTAGATCTACACACAAACACACCAAATTGGAGAGTATCACACCGTATCCCACTAGATCTAGGATACGCATGCGACACGAGTCCAACACACAACCAATTGTACCCCGAAGGACACAAACAAGTCATAAATAATATTTATGAATAAATTAAAGTATCAAAAGTAGATCTGTGTCCGTGTCAAAATACGACATGTTCAAAGCCCCATGTCGGAGAAAACCCCCAAAATGACACGTATCACCAAATAGTTGGGATACGAACCACATGTACCCAAATATGGATACGACACAAGCCCCAAACACATAATCACATGCCCAATTGATCTATAGGATCAATTGACACACACAACAAAATATAAATTCGGAATTCCAACAAAATTGACACAAAAAGTACCATAACTTTCTCCATGGGTCTCCTATGAACACAACAAATTCCTATGGGTAGTATATACATATAGGTTGATTTTACATGATTAAATCTCAGATTTAGAAGCTATTTTAATGGGAAAAACTGAATTATACCTATTGGAAGATGGATTTCTAATGAAACCTCCAATTGAGATGAACTTGCTTCCAAATTGTAGATCCTTGCTCCTCTTTGTAGATCCTTGCTTCCTCCTTCTAGATCCTTGCTTATCAACTTTCTAATGGTGAATTGGGAAGAATTTGGAATGAATTTGGTGGGAAATTGGAATGGGAATGGAGGGAATTTGGGAGTGGAAAATTCTAGATCTAGATTTGGAATGAGAATGAGAGGAGAGAGAAATTCCCCCCCTCTAATATAGGCCGACCATGCCCCCTTCCCCAAGCAATTGTAAAATGTCCAAAGTACCCCTTGGGGCCTCTCATGAAGAAATCATTAAGGAAGGAAGCTTCTAGTCTAATCACTTAATTAATTTAATCCATCTCCTTAACCATGGGCTTTCTAAATGGGCCAAATCTAACTATTTAATTCATGTTGGTCCATGGGTCCAAACTACACTAGTTGGGTCTACTAAAATAAGTCCAAAATAATTAAATAACATCCAACAACAATTAAATAATACAACAAAAATTATTTACCATGCACAATATTTATTTAAATAGGAAATTACCAAAATACCCTTTTTCCTAAAATGTGGTAGTGACAAGTCTACCCTCCTTAAAATAATTTCGTTCTCGAAATTTAAAGATGAAAACTACCCCCAGAAAAATCACCGAACAGAACTAAAGAATCACAATTAACTAATGAACAGAACATAACTAGAAAATAACATACCTCAAGGTACAAACAAATATGGATAACGCTCTCGCATGTCATCCTCTCTCTCCCAGGTAGACTCCCCCGGAGGGTGATGCCTCCATGCGACACGTACCAAAGGAATAGTCTGGTTCCTCAGCAACTTCTCTCTCCGATCCAGAATCTCAACTGGCTGCTCTGGATAGCTAAGAGTAGGGCCCACCTCTATCTCTGAGTGATCCAATACATGACTAGGATCTGCCACGTATCGTCTCAACTGTGACATATGAAACACGTTGTGCACTCCCTCCAATGCAGGTGGCAAGTCTAGTCTATAAGCAACTGCACCGACCCTCTCTAGAATAGTGAAAGGTCCGATGAATCGCGGACTAAGCTTTCCGCCTCCACCGAAGCGAATCGTGCCTCGTGTCGGAGAAATCCTCAGAAACACCAAACCACCCACCTAGAACAAAACACCATCTTAAGAACTTAATCTATAACAAACAAGAACAAGCACAAACAAAATCTAAACTATACCTCAAACTCCAAAGGTCTCCGATGGCTATCGGCCCAATGCCGCTGTCTGTCCTGCGCCACTCGAAGTCTGTCTCTGATCAACTGAACCTTCTCCGCTGCATCCACAACCATCTCTGGCCCAAGCAAAACTCTCTCTCCAACATCGTCCCAAGACAAAGGAGTACAACACCTCCGACCATATAGAGCTTCAAAAGGTGACATCTCTATACTGGCCTGGTAACTATTGTTATAAGCAAACTCTACCAAATAGAGATGGTCCTCCCAAGAACCCCCGAAATCTAGTACACAAGTGCACAACATATCCTCGAGAGTCTGGATAGTCCGCTCAGACTGCCCATCTGTCTGGGGATGATATGCAGTACTGAATTTGAGCTGAGTGCCCAAACTCTCCTGCAAACTCCTCCAGAAATGAGAAGTAAAACAACTATCCCGACTGAGAATATGCTGACGGAAACTCCATGTATCCTAATGATCTGCCTCACATACATCTCTGCCAGCTTCTCCGTAGACAAACCCACCTTGAAAGGCAAAAAGTGGGCCGACTTGGTCAACCTATCAACAATGACACAAATTGCGTCTTTCCCTCCTGGAGATCGTGGAAGTCCGGACACAAAATCCATAGTAATGTGTTCCCACTTCTACTCTGGAATGGGTAATGGCTGAAGTAAACCTCCTGGCCTCTGCCTCTCGGCTTTCACCTGTTGGCACACCAAGCATCTGGATACAAACTGTGCCACTTCCCTCTTCATGCCATACCACTACACACTCTCTCGCATATCCCGATACATCTTGTATGGAATACTGAGAGCGATGCGCTTCCTGTAACACCTCCTCACGCAACTCCCCACTAGGCACACACAATCTAACTTCATGCCTCAAAGATCCATCCTCTGCAATAGTGAAATCATCCTCCAATCCTGCTCTCACTTGAGCTCTGATACTCCTCAAAGATACGTCATCATACTGTGCTGCCTTGATCCTGTCCATCAAATCTGAGTGTATCTGTAATCCCCACATCTGCATAGCACACCCAGTAACAATCACCTCAATGCCCAAGCTCTCCAAGTCTTCCAACAAATATCGATCCTGTGTCAAGAACATAGCTACCGGATACCTGCTCAAAGCATCGGCAACTACATTGGCTTTCCTAGGATAATATTGCAAAGAGATATCAAAATCCTTCATCAGTTCCAACCACCGACGCTGCCTCATGTTCAACTCCTTCTGCGTGAAAACGTACTTCAAGCTTTTGTGGTCTGTGAAGATCTCCACACGCTCTCCGTACAAATAATGTTTCCACAACTTCAGGGCGAATATGACAGCTGCCAACTCCAAATCATGGGTAGGATAGTTCTTTTCATGAGGACGCAATTGCCTGGATGCATAGGCAATCACTTTCCCATGCTGCTGAAGAACACAACCTAAATCCTTCCCCGATGCATCACTATAAATAGTGAAACCTCCGGACCCTGATGGCAACGTCAAAATAGGAGCAGACGTCAACCTCTTCTTCAACTCTTTAAAAGCAACCTGGCAATCCTCCGTCCAAACAAACTCCACATCCTTCCTCGTGAGTCTGGTCATCGGCTCGACAATCCTCGAAAAATCTTGCACAAACTTCCTGTAGTAGCCTGCCAATCCCAAGAAACTCCTGATCTCTGCTACCAAACTCGGAGTCTTCCAAGATTCTACTGCTGAAATCTTCTTCGGATCCACTGAAATACCATCACCAGTCACAACATGCCCCAAGAATTCCACCTTGTCCAGGAAAAACTCACACTTGGACAACTTCTCATACAGCTTCTTCTTCCTCAGCACATCCAACACAATCCTCAAATGCTCCTCATGCTCCTCCGGTGTCCTCGAGTATATGAGTATGTCGTCGATGAACACCACCACGAACTTGTCAAGGTACTGGTGGAACACCTTGTTCATCAAGTTCATAAATACCGTTGGTGCATTAGTCAAACCAAACGGCATCACCATAAACTCGAACTGACCACACCGAGTTGTAAAAGCAGTCTTCGGTATGTCCTCCGGCTTCACCTTCACCTGATGGTAGCCTGATCTCAAATCTATCTTAGAAAATACCTTCGCACCACTCAACTGATCAAACAGATCATCAATCCGTGGCAAAGGATACTTATTCTTGATAGTGAGATTATTCAAAGCCCTGTAATCAATGCACATACGCACCGATCCATCCTTCTTCGGTACAAACAACACCGGGGCTCCCCATGGTGAAGAACTTGATCTGATAAACCCCTTATCCTGCAATTCGTCCACCTACTTCTTCAACTCGACCAGCTCGCTGTTGTTTACTCTATAGACATGCTGCAAAATTGGTTCTGCACCTGGCACCAAGTCTATAGAAAATTTAACATCTCGATTTGGTGGCAATCCTGGCAATTCCTCAGGAAACACATCCAAGAATTCTGCTATCAACGGATGCGACAATTCCTTGTCTTCCACCATAGCTCCACAAATAATGCCTTCTCTCTGCTCCGCAGCTCCTCTAACAAACTCGAATTCTGGCTCTCCTGGCGGACCAAACAAAACTCTACCTCCTCTACAATTTATGCTAGCACGGTGCCTACTCAACCAATCCATCCCGAGTACAATGTCGTAGCTCGGAAGTGGCATTACAAGTAGATACGCACTCAACTCCCGGCCTCCCAGAGTAACTCTCCGATCCTTACAAATATCATTAACTAGGATAATGCCTCCCCCGGTCATGATCTTGTAAGTCCTAACCAAAGACTCAGCTACCAAACCATGCTTTAGAGCAAAAGAAACAGATACAAAACTATGGGAAGCACCACTATCAAACAAAGCTAAAGCTGGAATGGAATCAAGAAGAATAGAACCTGCAATGACATCTCCGGTGGGTTCCTCCTCTTCGACGGTCATAGCAAACGCTCGTCCCTGCCGAGCACCTCCCTGCTGCTGATGCTGGACAAAACGCTGCTGCTGTGTCGGAAGCGGTCCCCTCGGCTGTGCTGCAGGTGGTCCCGTCTGTGTCCTCGGAGCTGGAGCTGCTCCTTGAACTGCACGACGAGGACACTCCCTCGATTGATGCCCTTCAGTACCACAATACAAACAAACTCCTAGCCTCCTCCTGCAAACTTCCCAGATGTGGCCAGGCTTCTTGCAGAAGTTACATGGAGCTTGCTGAAACTGTCTCTGCTGCTGAGGTGCCTGGTGAAAAGGCACTCTAGCTAGAGTCTGGTTCTACTGTGGCTGCTGGAAAGGTCTGGACTGGAAATGAGGACGTTTGGCAGATACTGCACTGCCGTTGGCCCCCAGAAAAGAATCACGGTCTCTCTTGGTCTTCAAACCCAGATCCCGCTCAACCTTGCGTGCCTCCGCAAGTATCTCCGAGTATGTCTCATAAAAAGACGGAATGAGAATCAATATGGCACAAGATGTAAGACATCAAGGAAAGAACAGTTTAAGGGTTCAAGTATCAATGTCAAAGGAGAATAGTTGAATCAAAAGAATTTTCCTAGATGTGATTGAGTATCTCAGCCTATATCCTATATCCTATCGCAGGCTCGCAGTAGTACAACTAAGTTGTCGCACTACTACGATATCACATACTTGTGAAGCTAGACCTGTATGGGCCACCACCAAAAACGTGTCACGACCCGTACCCGATGTAAGGATACTAGTCGGAAATAACGCCCAGCCTACGCCGCAGAATCGGCGGTAGAACGCTGTCTAGATAGTCTATCTAAAGTAATGAACCACCAATAATGATAGAATACTCAATCACAGAACTAAGATAGAATGAGCACGAATCAGATAAGAATAGAATAGTCATCATACAACTCATGAGTTTAAAATAATACATCAATGAGTCTGAAGAGTAACAAATAAGCTGGAGACAAATCCAGTACAAAAGAATACTATCATACTACAAAGCTACCACTCCAGGGTCAACTGTCTCAGTTGGGATAAGTCCCTCTTGAGCCAGGGTCTCCGAATCTAAATCCACAACGTCCTGGGGTCCATAATAGGTAGGGTACTCCTTAGTGTCATCTGGAAAAATATATCCAGTCAGGAAAGGAGCAGAGTACATCTCTAACAACAGTTCTAATCCATGATAAAAACTATGTAACAGTAAATAGCTGTGGATAAACAAGATGCACAAAATAGATACAAGAGATATATAGACAATAAGGAAATACTGGAAAGAAATACAATAATGAACAATATGCCAATGAAACAATAATACTAATGACTAAGTGTGTGAGTACTAGCTTAACATGTGATCGGCTTGGGCAAGATACAATACGGCCTGGCTAATCATACGTGCAGTGCATGATCAACACTATTCGCTTACCAATACTTTATTCAATAGAGATTTGATCACATATCTATACTAATACTCCCCACCCCCAACTGGTATAATAGATCCAACCACGGTATGCTATGGCACTAGATTCCCCAAGAAGAGAGCGACTCCTCCCGAAAATCGGTGTCTGTACATGTACAAGATAACCAATGAAACAATACTTGCACCATATACACCATATACCAAGGAATAACATCTCATGACGAGATCCGGATATACCAACCCGTGTAACCATAGTGTCAAGAGAAATATGTATATCTACACTAGATACAACGAACATAGAGGATATCATAAATGAGAAACTATCAGAGAATGTACTCGCCTGAAGTCCAAAGAACAGTCTCACAGATGTCTGACTCGGTACCTCGAAGACCTAGATATAGAATACCACATTAAAACAAGGTCCCAGAAAGAGAACAAGTCAAACTAGTCAACTTCTAGGTCAATAAATCAATTCTAAGTTAAAAGTCAACTATAGTCAACTCTAAAGTCAACTAAAGTCAAACATGGTCAAACCAAGGTCAACCTCACAAGACATCTATATAAAATAATATGGAAATAAAATACAATAATTTAGGAATCAAAATTAGATCCCAAATGATACCCACACAAGAATACTAATAGTACAAATAATTCACACTCTAAATAATGTATATATAAACCAAATAAAATAATATATTATTATTAGTATTATACCTCACAAAACACTTATATATATACATATATATATATATACAAATATAAAATATAATATATAATTTAAATCTGCCAAAATGCCACTGAAAATAGTGAGTTAAAATACAAATTAAATAAAATAGGCTTTTAGTGACAGTTCCTACTGTCACTGAAACCACCGTCGCCAAAGCCGCTGTGCAAACTGCACTGCTATCACCTATTGGTGACAGTTCTCAGCTGTCGCTGAAAAGTCCGTCGCTGCTGCTGTGAATCCCGCCCACTGCATGGATTATTAATGACAGTGGCGGCTCTGTCATTAATACCCGCCGCCACTGCTACAACGGCTGCTGCTGACCCGTCTAATTACTGACAGTTTCACTGTCACAAACCTACTGTCACTAAAACACAGAAATATATATATAAATATATATATATAAATCTATATATAAATCAATATATATATATATATATATATATATATATATATATATATATATATATATATAAAATAATTAGATAAATATATATACTTATATGTATACAATTATGTACTATTAATTACAAAACACATTGCACATATTAATGTACCTATTTTACATGGCTAGAAGCACACATAAAAATACATTCATTAATATACAAATAATTATATAATAATTATAAATAATATAATTACACATAAATATATTTTATAAAACATTTATGTATAATATATATATATTTAACATAAGTACATATATAATTGCATGCAAGAAAGCTACATACATATATTTATACATCATATTAAAATACACAAAAATATAGATCTATGCTACAATATCATAATAAATACACTAAAATAATATTTAATATCTATATATATTTACTAATTATAAATGAAGAATTTAAAGCATAATTAATTAGATCTACACACAAACACACCAAATTGGAGAGTATCACACCGTATCCCACTAGATCTAGGATACGCATGCGACACGAGTCCAACACACAACCAATTGCACCCCGAAGGACACAAATAAGTCACAAATAATATTTATGAATAAATCAAAGTGTCAAAAGTAGATCTATGTGTCCGTGTCAAAATACGACATGTTCAAAGCCCCGTGTCGGAGAAAACCCCCAAAATGACACGTATCACCAAATAGTTGGGATACGAACCATATGTACCCAAATATGGACACGACACAAGCTCCAAACATATAATCACATGCCCAATTGATCTATAGGATTAATTGACACACACAACAAAATATAAATTCGGAATTCCAACAAAATTGACACAAAAAGCACCATAACTTTCTCCATGGGTCTCCTATGAACACAAAACAAATTCCCATGGGTAGTACATACATAGGTTGATTTTACATGATTAAATCTCAGATTTAGAAGCTATTTTAATAGGAAAAACTGAATTATACTTATTGGGAGATGGATTCCCAATAAAACCTCTAATTGAGATAAACTTGCTTCCAAATTGTAGATCCTTGCTCCTCTTTGTAGATCCTTGCTTCCTCCTTCTAGATCCTTGCTTATCAACTTTCTAATGGTGAATTAGGAAGAATTTGGAATGAATTTGGTGGAAAATTGGAATGGGAATGGAGGGAATTTGGGAGTGGAAAATTCTAGATCTAGATTTGGAATGAGAATGAGAGGAGAGAGAAATTCCCCCCCTCTAATATAGGCCGGCCATGCCCCCTTCCCCAAGCAATTGTAAAATGTCCAAAGTACCCCTTGGGGCCTCTCATGAAGAAATCATTAAGGAAGGAAGCTTCTAGTCTAATCACTTAATTAATTTAATCCATCTCCTTAACCATGGGCTTTCTAAATGGGCCAAATCTAACTATTTAATTCATGTTGGTCCATGGGTCCAAACTACACTAGTTGGGTCTACTAAAATAAGTCCAAAATAATTAAATAACATCCAACAATAATTAAATAATACAACAAAAATTATTTACCATGCACAATATTTATTTAAATAGAAAATTACCAAAATACCCTTTTTCCTAAAATGTGGTAGTGACATTATCTATTTGCATATGAGGGAATATATGCATATATAGGTGAATATATATATATATATATACTTTATCCTTGTTGGTGTTCATAGTATCTTCTAGCTGTACTTGGTATGTGAGAGGGTAGAAGAGTCGAGTTGTGTGTGGATGTCACTACTGAACTATGAGGCTTCAGAAACTGAACTCAGTTCAGTTTGGCCTAGTGCATTAGGCAAGCAGGCGATGTGTTACAGTGGTGTCGGGTTGGCACTGTGAGAAGGGGATTGGCTCCTGTCATCTTCTGTAGTGGGAGAGTATTGGTGCACACTTGAGTAGCATCAAATACATGCATGCTCGAGCAATGACAAGGCAGCAATAAGAACTGCTGTGAGACACGGCAGTATCTAAGGGTTGTTGGAAACATCTAAGTGAAGGAAAGTAAGGGTTTAGGTTAGCCCTGCATATCAGTGTGCATTTAGTGCAGTACAAATACTAATTTGGTTAGTGTGTCCAGTGCAGGCATGGACAAACCTTGGCTTATGCAGCAAGGTCTCGGGTTGGGTGTTCCAGTATGAGCAGGCCTGTGCATGTTGTAACAAGCAAGTAGTTTGATGGCAGTAGCATAGGCAGGCAGGTAAGTAATGATTGTTATTTATGTGTTGCCTGTGGGGTGTTGTGAAGCTTGAGGAATAATTGAAAGGAGTACAAACATTGGGTTCCTGGGTGTAGTTCACATATTGTCTTGGATCTACTGCACTTATGCAGTTTAGTGATTGGGTTATCAGTTTGGATCTTGGAGGCTCGAGTTATAGGTCTGAGATGGTGTTTAGTAAAGACTAAAGTGGTGTATGATAGATACCTTGGTATCAGTCAGATGATTGGGCAGTATTTCCTTGCAAGGGACAACTTAATAAATATGGATTGCACTTATGCAGTATGTTGTTCATACAACAGCAGTGGGTAGAGGTAATCCTAGGTGCAAGCAGTACACAATTGTGTACTATAGAATCCGTGGAGTATGGATGGTTTGGAAGTTAGTCCAGGCAATGCACTAGAGTATTGCTATTTCAGTAGAGCTAGAAGTGGGTGTCAGGTTGATGGAGGTAAGTGTGTATGCATATACATAGGTCCATATATCAATGAGTATTCACAAGGTGTTCAGTTAAAAATATAGATATTTGAGACTAGTATAGACAGTCTAGTGTTGGACTTGTAAGTATCAGTGAGGGTGAAGTGTATCATGGCAAGGTTTTGTATCCAAGTATAGATAAAGGACTGGGTATTAAGAGTTAGGTAAAGTATTAACTAAGATACTAAAACCAAAGCAAGAGTATTAGTAATTACTGATACCGAGTTCTAGTATTAAGGTTTGTGATACTAGTGTTAGTAAGGTAATGCTAAGTAAATATTAAGGTACTATATGTATCTAGTTAAGAAAAGTTATATAGTTAATATATCCCTTTCATCATGGGTATAGTATCACCAAGGTAATGTATAGCTAAGGTTGGCATACCAAGTTATTAGAATAAAGTATTAACAAGATACCTATGATATCATAGTATACGAGTTATATATATTAATAGTATATAATATAATGAATTTTAGTTATCATAAGACTAAAATCGTTAAAATACCTTAGTACTAATTAGTATAAGCTAGGTAATAACTAATTGTGTATAATATTGACTAATAGACCTTGTTAAGACCTAGAAAACCTAGAGTAGCAAGGTAGTGACCTAGTTAAACTAGTATGGAACTAGAAGTGGCCTAGAAATATCATAATTAGCTAGTTACACATGATTATCATCTTATATCACTCATTAACATTTATATTTATCATTTAGGATTCTTAGACTCCATTGTGAGCACTATTGATTGCTCCTCATTTTGGATACCAAGCAAGTACATTCTTTGATAGTTTCTATTATTTTGATGATTACTATGATTCTAGTTTATAGTGTTATACTTAATTTTTTCGACACAGTGGATACACGAGCTAGTATCTTAGATACCTGTCATGAGGAGTCGTGATTGGATCCATCGTAATAGCTGGGGATGGAGAAATATTAGCAAGTTATGTGATCATATCCCACCTTACATGCATCATAGCTCACCCCACATATCACGTTGGGTGTAGCCTGACCATATTATATGCCTCATAGTCTGTTATATATATGATTAGCCTGATTCTTGCTCACATCATAGCTAACCAGATGGTTAGCCTGACCTCACATGTATCATAGCTAATCATATATAACAAGCCTGATCTAGTCCCAAGCCGATCACATAGAAAACTAATATTTCAAGAAACTTAGACAATATTCTATTCCTTTATTCCAGCTCATACATTGCCAGTATTTACATTTATCTGCTTTTACTGTTTACCATAAACAGTGTACTCATTGCTAGTTATTTATCTATGATATGATGATTGACTCTCTAGCTTTCTTACATTCCAGTATTTTATTCCATCATGTATATTCCTTACTCACTGCTTTATAGTTTTTATCAATATAATTAGAATTGTTGTTAGTTTATGTGCTTCGCTCCAATCTTGACTGGATACCATTTTTCAGAGGATATCGAGGACTTTTTCTTATATACTATGGATCGGGAGTAGATGAGGGTTACATCTAAAAGCTTCAGGAGGATCCCGTTCCAGTAGAGGATCCATTAGCAATGACTTAGAGCCTAGCATTTATATTATATTGGGATTGTTTCACTTTAAGATATTCTGAGTTGTACTATTTGAGACTTATGTTGTATTTGAGTTAGCTAGACTCTTAGACTTATTGTTATTATGTGAGATATTTATTTCTAAACTTATGTGTTAGAACTTCTTTATATCATTTTATATCTTTATCGTTCCATTCATCTTCCTATAGATATTATTGTGATTGAGTATTGGTTGACATTATATTTATATTATATATATTCATCTTGCCCCCTTATGGAGATGAGATCATTGACATGTTATATATTATTGTGAGATGTGTTAGTTTATATTGTGACATAGACAGTGTTCTACCGTCGATGCTCTGACGTAGGCTGGACGTACCCACGACTCATGCCCAATTTTTGGGTATGGGTCATGACACATTTTTATGGTGGCCCATGTAGGTTAAAGTCGCAACTAGTACGATATCGTAGTAGTGCTTAGACTTAGAGTACTATTACGAGCCTGCTATAGGATATAAGATATAGGATGAGAGTATACTCAATCACAACTAAAAAAATTTCTAATTTATTGATTTTGCTATCCTTATCATTGTGAATATTTGCATCCTTATCATTGTGAATATTTGCTTTCCTTGAATATTACTATCATTCTTTGATGATATCATATCTTGTGCTTTATTGACTTCTTCTTGTTTGATCTGTCTTCAGGATACCGCTGAAGGCCAGATCATAGAGATCAGGACCCGCAGCTTCAGAGAGGTCTGCCATCTTTCGACCTTCCACCCGAGCAACTGGAGTTGCTCCTTCTACTTCACCAGTTCACATAGGAGTTTTGACATCTTTCAGGGGTCATCCTCCTGCACTTTTCCAGAGGGTTGTCCCAGCTGTAGCTGAGGACCTTCCACCACCGCCACAGTTTTCTTTTCTGGGAGGTGTGCCTGCTGACTGGGCATAAATATTTGCTTTAATCCAGGGCATAGTAGATGCCCAAAGGGTGTCAGCAGAGGCTCAGCGTGTTTAGGCTGAGGCAAAGAGGGTGCAGGCAGAGGCGCACTAAGTGCAGATGGAGCTAATGTGAGAAAGCATGGAGAATGCTCACCTGGTGAATCTACAGGAAAAGGAGAGAGTTGCCCAGCAGCAGCAGCAGAGGCCAGGCACTATCGTAGACTTCAAGAGGATGATACCTAGGGAGTTCAAGGGTACCGAGGGGATACTCTATGCTGACGACTGGCTGGAGGATATAGAAAGGAACCTGTGTTTGGCTCAGATTCCAGAGAGCCTACAGATTGAGGCGGCCGACAACCAGGCTTACCACACGAGGACTTACTTGGGAGGCATTCAAAGAGCTTTTCAAGGAAAAGTTCTTCCCCGACTTGGCCCCGGGAGCTTTGGAGAGTCAGTTTCAAGACTTAGTGCAGGAGAATATGTCAGTTGATGAGTACGCTGTAGAGTTCTTCCATTTGAACCATTTTGTACCATCCATGATTCGGGACCCAGGAGATCGAGCCCAGAAGTTCAGGATGGGGCTGATGAGAGAGAGATCAAGTTGTACACTTTTGTTTGTCGCACCGCTACCTTCGAGGGCATTCTTATGGATGCCCAGATTGCTGAGGATGATCTGGATATCATGCCCAAGAAGGGTCATGACATTTATGGAGGCGCGAGTGACATCAGGGACCGGCCAAGCATCCCAAATTTTAGTAGCATTAGAGGCTGTATCAGCACCATGCACCTGCTCGTGGATATATTCAGCAACAGCCGCAGAGGCAGACCTAGCCTGCTGTCCAGTGTGCATACTGTGGAAAGACATGACACACGAGGGACATTTACAAGAAGAGGCTGGGTACCTGCTTGTCTTACGGATCATCAGCGCACGAGTTAAGGGATTGCCTATCGATTCAAATTCGTCCAGCTCAAGATGGAGCAGCCGCTCAGAAGGGACTTGCCAGGGCACCTACAGCACCGGAAGGCCAACAGAGGGGACCTCCACTTAAGCCACAACGACATAGATTCACCCAGCACTAGCAGTAACAGAGAGGTGCACCCCAGGGCCGAGCATTTACCATGACTATCGAGGAGGTCGAGCTAGTAGAAGACGTGATTTCAGGTTCAGTCCTTCTCGATTCTATTCCAATATTTACTTTATTTGATTTCGGTGCTTCCTATAGTTTTATATCTGTAACTTTTGCTCTTAAGCATTATTTAGAGGCTGAACCCTTGGATAGGGCTTGTAAGATCATGACTTGGAGTGGCATTATTCTAGTTAGTAATTTTTGCAAGGATCGGAGAGTTATATTAGAAGGTCGAGAGTTGAGTGCGTGCTTACTCATAATGCCACTTCTGAGCTACGGTATTATACTCGGGATGGATTTGTTGATTAGGCACCATGCTAGTATAGATTATCGTAGAGGCAGAGTATTGTTTCGACCACCAGGAGAGCCAGAGTTTGAGATTGCCAAAGGAGCAGCAGAGTAGAGCGAGGGTATCATTTGTGGAGCCATGGTGGAAGAGAAGGAGCTGCCACATCCTTTGATAGTTGAGTTCCTGGATGTCTTTGCAGAAGAGTTATCAGATTATCACCAGACAAGGATGTTGAGTTCTCTCTCGACTTGGTGCCAGGCGCAGAGCCAATATCACAGCACGTCTACAGGGTCAACAACTGAGAACTGGCAGAGTTAGGGAAACATGTTGATGAGTTATAGGAAAAGGGCTTCATCAGATCTAGTTCATCATCGTGGGGTGCTCTGGTATTGTTTATACTGAAGAAAAATTGGTCGGTATACATGTGTATCGACTATAGGTCTTTTAATAACCTTACTATCAAGAATAAATACCCGCTATCGATAATAGATGATATTTTCAATCAGTTGAGCAAAGCGAAGGTATTCTCGAAGATAGACTTGAGGTTAGGCTACTACCAGGTGAAAGGGAAGAAGGCAGATATTTCGAAGATAGCTTTTCGGACTCGGTATAGCCAGTTTGAGTTTTTGGTGATGCCGTTTGGGTTGACTAATGCCCCAACAGTATTCATGAACCTGATAAACAAGGTATCCTACCAGTACCGTAACAAGTTTGTGGTGGTATTCATTGATGACATTTTTGTGTATTTGAAGACACCAGAAGAGCATGAGGAGCACCTGAGGATAGTTTTGGAGACTCTCATGAAGGATGAGCTTTATGGAAAGCTTTCGAAGTATGAGTTCTTTCTTAATAAGGTTGAATTCCTTGGGCATATGATGACAGATGATGGGATCTTAGTTGATCCGAAGAAGATCGTGGCAGTGGAGTTATGGGTACTCCAAGATCAGTGGCGAAGATCAAGAGTTTTTGGGGGCTGGCAGGTTATTACATGAGATTTGTACAGGATTTTTCCAGGATTGCAGGGCCAATAACTAGGCTAACCAGGAAGGATGTGGAGTTTGTCTGGACAAAGAATTGTTAGGCTGCTTTTGATGAGCTAAAGAAGAGATTGAACAGCTCCAGTTTTGATATTGCCATCGGGGACACATGGATTCACTATTTATAGTGATGCTTCAGGGAAGGGTTTGGGTTGCTTTCTTCAGCAGTATAGGAAGGTGATTGCCTATGCTTTTAGAAAATTATGTCCTCATGAGAAAAACTACCTCACCCACGATTTGGAGTTTGCAGTGGTTATCTTTACTCTAAAACTGTGAAAACACTATTTGTACAGAGAGCATGTGGAGATCTTCACAGACCACAAGAGCTTGAAGTATGTATTTGAACAGAAAGAGCTGAACATGAGACATAGGCGGTGGTTGAAGTTGATGAAGGACTTTGATATTTTATTATAGTATCACCGAGGGAAGGCCAACGTAGTCGCCAATGCCTTGAGCGGGTATCCGATGGCTATATACTTGATGACAGACAGACACTTATTGGCCGATCTTGAGAGCTTGGGCATTGAGGTGCTAGTTCCTGGAATTGAGATACAGATGTGGGGATTGTAGATATAGTCTGAGCTGATGGACATAATCAGGGCTACACAGTATAATGATGAGGATTTGAGGAGTATTAGGGCATAGGTTCAGATGGGTTTATCAGAGGACTTCACTATTGCTGATGATGGATCATTGCGGCACGGTACTAGGATATGTGTGCAGAATGGAAAGTTGTGCGAGGAGGTTCTGCAGGAGGAAAATCGCTCGCAGTACTCGATGCATCCATGTGCCAACAAGATATATCGAGACCTGAAGGAGCACGTATGGTGGTATGGTATAAAGCGGAAGGTGACGCGCTTCATTTTCAGGTATTTAGTATGCCTGAAGGTAAAGGCAGATAGGCAGAGGCCAGGTGGATTACTTCAGCCTTTACCTATCTCAGAGTGGAAGTATGAGCTTGTGACCATAGATTTTGTTTCGGGGCTTCCGCGTTCTCCGGGAGGGGAGGACGCGATTTGGGTCATCGTAGACAGGTTGACCAAAATAGCCCAATTTTTGCCATTTAAAGTGGGTACGTCTACAAAGAATCTAGAGGAGATGTATGTACGACATATTGTCATATTATATGGATTTTTGGTGAGCATCATCATGGATTAGGATAGTCATTTTATTTTTTATTTTTTACGGAGTTTGCAGGCTAGCCTGGGTACTCAGCTCAAGTTTAGTATCGCATATCACCCCCAGACAGATGGACAGTCAGAGAGGACTATTCAGACTCTCGAGGATATGCTTCACACTTGTGTTTTGGATCTCAGAGGTTCTTGGGAGGATCATATACACCAGGTAGATTTTGCTTACAACAAAAGTTAACAGGCCAGCATTGAGATATCACCATTTGAGGCTTTATATGGACGGAGATGTCGTACTCCTTTATCTTAGGATGATATTAGTGAGAGAACCTTGTTGGGACCCGAGATGATTGTGGATGCAGCTGAGAAGGTGAAGCTTATTAGAGATAGACTTCGGGTGGCGCAGGATAGAAAACGGCATTAGCTCGACAGCTACCGGAGACCTTTGGAGTTTGAGGTATATGTTTTGTTTATAATTTCTCGTGATTGCTTTATTTTAGATTGCGTGTTAAGGCTGTATTTTGTTCTAGGTTGGCGATCTGGTGTTCATGCAAATTTCTTCGACATGGGGTACGATTCGCTTTGGTAGAGGTTTGAAGCTTAGTCCACGGTACATCAGACCATTCGCTGTTCTTTCGAGGTTCGATACAGTGGCCTACAGACTAGATTTATTGCCTGTACTAGAGGAAGTACGTAATGTGTTCCATATATCATAGCTAAGATGGTACGTAGCAGATCCTAGCCACGTACTAAATTACTCGGAATCGAGGTTAGTCTGACTCTCAGTTATCTAGAGCTGCCAGTAGAGATTCTTGATTGCAAGGAGAAGGTGCTGCAAAACCAGATCATTCCTTTGGTTCGTGTCGCATGGAGACATCACTCTTCGGGTGAGTCAACCTGGAAAAGATAGGATAAAATGTTCAAGTAATACCCTTATCACTTCGAGCCTTGAGGTGTTGTTCTTTTTGTTTTGTTATGTTCTTATGCTAGTTTAGTCTTAAGAAGGAAATACTTGTCACTACCACATTTCTAGAATAAAAATATTTTTGTCATTTTATATTATTAATATATTGTGCATATTATTTATTTATAAAAAGTAATTATTATTTATTGGTGTATGAACTAGACAACTTATTAGACATGGCACTTGTGGACTTAACTAGGCTTGACATGACAACTTGGACCAATAGTTTGACTAGTCACATTAGACTCAAATTAAATTAACCATTCTCATTAATTTGAGATTAGATTGAACCTTTATTAGGATTAAAAGCTTTTATTAGTTAACTTCCTTCATGACAACCCAATAGAGGTAATTATAATATTCTATATTGCTTGGAGAAGGGGAAATACATGGCCGGCTAATTATAGGAGGGATATTCTCTCTCCTCTTATTTCCTTCATCCAATTATTTTCTAATTAGTGTTCTTCCCAAATTGACTCACCTCTCCAAAATATTCTACCAAACTACTTCTAATCCTTTCTCTAATCATCATCAAGGAGCACTAGGAGCTTGGATTGCTAGGAGCATTGGACAAGAAGGAGTTTAGCTAGGAGCTCATGTCCAAATCGTGTCTTATTGAGTTTTTATTAGGAATTCATCTTTCAATAGATAAAATTCTAAATTTTCTCTTTAATTAGGTTCTAATTATTGTATTTCACCATTAAGAACCTACCCATGCATTAGGGCTAACTATAGGAAGAAGAACTAGGTTCTTATGACCCCTATTATGACTTCTACATTGAGTTTTGTGCTTAACTTAAAGAAAATTCGAGATTGGTGCACCAAGTGTGTTATTAAGTAAAATAGGTTTAATTATACCTAATTTGATATTATGGGAGTAGATACGTGTCCATAATTGGACACGAATAGGGTGTATCGTGATACGTTATGATATGTCATGATACGAGTTAAAAAATTGGAGGTTTTGTGCTTGTTGGAGTATTTTCCCTCTATTCCTCATTGTAACTAATCACATTAGTTATGAATATTTTTATTTGATATATATATTCATTATTAGTTGAGTATTGGAAAATTTAGCATATAGGTTGATAGTGTATCATAGGTATCAAGAGTATCTTGATATTGCACATTAGGTGTTTGAGAATTTTCTGGTGTTATGTGTATGTGTCAATTTATGCCTTAAGAGTATCATATGATATGTATATATACATTAGTGTATTATCTATTTACATATGAGAGAGTATATGCATATATAGGTGTATCTCTTTATATATAGATAGGTATATATCTACTTTATCTGTGTTGGTGTTCATAGTGTCTTCTAGCTGTGCTTGGTGTGTGAGAGGGTTTTTGAGTCGAGTTGTGTGTGGATGTCACTAATGAACTATGAGGCTTCAGGAACTGAACTCAGTTCAGTTTGGCCTAGTGTATTAGGCAAGCAGGCAATGTGTTGCAGTGGTGTCGGATTGGCAGTGTGAGGAGGGGATTGGTTCCTGTCATCTTCTATAGTGGAAGAGTATTAGTGCACACTTGAGAAGCATCAAACACATGCATGCTCGAGCAATGGCAAGGCAGTAGCAAGTACTGCTATGATCCATGAAAGTAGCTAAGGGCAGTTGGGTTAGCCCTACATATAAGTGTGCATTTAGTACAGTACAAATACTGATTTGGTTACTGTGTCTAGTGCAGGCGTAGACAAACCTTGGCTTGTGCAGCAAGGTCTCGGGTAGAGTATTCCAGCATGAGCAGGCATGTGCATGTTGCAGCAAGCAAAGTAGTTTGATACTAGTAACATAGGCAGGCATGTAAGTATTGAGTGTTATTTACATGTTTCCTATGGGGTGTTGTGATGCTTAAGGAATAATTGAAGGGAGTACAAACATTGGGTTCCTGGATGTAGTTCACATGTTGGCTTGGAACTACTACACTTGTGCATTTTAGTTATGGGGTTATCAATTTGGATCTTGGAGGCTCAGGTTAAAGGTCTGAGATAGTGTTCAGTAAAGACTAAAGTGGTGTATGACAGATACCTTGGTATCAGTCAGATGATTGTGCAGAAACTTACAAGGGACAACTGAATCAATATAGATTGCACTTATGCAGTGTGTTGTTCAAACAACAGCACTGGGTAGAGGTAATCCTAGGTGCAAGCAGTGCACAATTGTGTACTACAGACTCCGTGGAGTTTGGATGGTTTGGAAGTTAGTCCAGGCAGTGCACTAGAGTGTTGCTATTTCAGTAGAGCTAGAAGTGGGTGTCAGGTTAATGGAGGTAAGTGTGTATGCATATACATAGATCTAGATATCAATGAGGATTCATATGGTGTTCAGTTGAAAATACAAATATCAGAGACTACTATATACAGTTTAGTGTTGGACTTGTGAGTATCAGTGAGGGTCAAGTGTATCGTGGGAAGGTTTTGTATCCAAGTATGGATTAAGGACTGCGTATTATGAGTTAAGTAAAGTATTAAAAAGATACTAAAACCATAACACGAGTATTAGTAATTACTGATACCGAGTTCTAGTATGAAGGTATGTGATACTAGTATTAGTTAGGTAATGCTAAGTAAATATTAAGGTACTATGTGTTTATAGTTAAGAAAAGTTATATAGTTAGTATATCCCTGCCATAAAGTAGTGGGTATAATATCACCAAGGTAATATATAGATAAGCTTAGCATACCAAGTTATTAGAGTAAAGTATTAACAAGATACTCATGATATCATAGTATATAAGTTATATATATTAATAATATCCAGTATAATGAATATTAGTTAGTATAAGACTAAAATAGTTGAATACCTTAGTACTAATTAGTATAAGTTATTTAATAACTAATAGGGTCTAATATTGACTAATAGATCTTGTTAAGACCTAGAAAACCTAGAATTGCAATATAATGACCTGGTTAACCTAGTATGGACCTAGAAGTGGCTAAAAATATCACAATTAGCTAGTTACACATGATTATCATCTCATATCACTCATTAACACTTATATTTATCATTTAGGATTCTTGGACTCTAGTGTGAGTACTATTGACTGCTCCTTATTTCGGATACCAGGCGAGTACATTATATGACAGTTTCTATTATTTTGATGATTACAATAATTCTAGTTTATAGTGTTATACTTGATTCCTGACATAGTAGATACACGTGCTAGTATTTTAGATATATGTCATGAGGAGTCATGATTGGATCCATCATATTAGCCGAAGACGGGAAAATATTAGCAAGTTATGTGATCATATCATGCCTTACATGCATCATAGCTCACCCCAGATATTACGTAGGATATAGCCTGACCATATTATATGCCTCATAGCTTGTTATATCTGATTAGCCTGACTCTTGATCGTATCATAACTAATCATATATAACATGCCTGATCTAGTCCCAAGTCGATCACAAAGCAAAATAATATTTCAAGGCATTATCCAGTATTCTATTACTTTATTCCAACTCATACATTGCTAGTATTCACATTTATCTACTTTCACTGTTTACCATTACCAGTGTACTTATTGCTAGTTATTTCTCTGTGATATGATGATTGACTCTCTACCTTTCCTTATATTCCAGTAATTCATTCCATCATGTATATTTTTTACTCACTGCTTTATAATTTTTATCAATATAATTAGAATTGTTCTTAGTTTATGTGCTTCGCTCCAATCCTGAGTAGATAATATTTTTCAGAGGATATCGAGGACTTTTTCCTACATACTATGGACCGACAGTGGATGAAGGTTATATCTAGGAGCCTCAGGAGGATCATATTCCAGTAGAGGATCCATTAGTAGTGACTTAGAGCCTAGCATTTATATTGTATTGAGATTATTCCACTTTGAGATATTTTGAGTTGTACTATTTGAGACTTATGTTGTATTTGAGTTAGCTAGACTCTTAGATTTATTTATTATTGTGTGAGATGTTTATCTCTAAACTTATGTGTTGGAACTTCTTTATATCATTTCATATATTTATCGTTCCATTCATCTTCCTATAGATATTATTGTGATTGAGTATTGGTTGACATTATATTTATATTATATATATTCATCTTGCCCCCTTATGGAGTTGAGATTATTGACATGTTATATGTTATTATGAGATGTGTTAGTTTATATTGTGACATAGACATCTTTCTACCGCCAATGTTGCGGCGTAGGCTTGACGTACCCATGACTCATGCCCAATTTTTGGGTACGGGTCATGACAAACTGAGCCTGCTTATCTTTATAAGCATTACAAACTTGAGCCTCATGCTCCTGTGCAACCCATTGACCCATCTCTTGGTTGCCCGACTGCTCCACCTCCTCTATATATATCAGCTGTTATTCTTGAGAGCCTTTAGACTATGCTTCAGGATTGCTTCAGACTAGAAGACTATTGTTATCGTGCTCAGGACTTTCGTACTACTCTCCAGCTCCAGGCGTTGTACAACTCTCTTATTAACATGCGCTACAGTTTTTCATATCACTCTGATGGACCTATTGCTATGGTTCATGATCCTTTCTCTAACTAGCTACCGCATCGACATTAGAGATGCACAGAGATACTTTGATCCAGCTGCTGGTCGTTATGATCCCAATCGGTCTGTTGAGACTGGTAAACCTTCGAGGCGAGATGATGATGATGATGATGATCAGCAGTGATGTACATATCTTATGCTTAGATTTAGTATTAAGCTTAGTGAAGTGACGTTGTCATGTAATTGACTCTATTTGATGTTTTTATTTCAGTAGTTTAGTACTATTTTACTAATGTACTTCAATATATTAGTAGTATTTGGTTATGAAATTTAGTTTGAGTAGTGTTTGGTTATGTACCTTAGTTTCTTTGTAGTGATAAACTAGTTGTTGGTTTGCATTTGGTTGAAGCATGTTACTATCTCAATTATCATTTTCTATGTATTTGTGTTACTAACATTTTAATGAAGTGACAATGGGGGATAAACACTGATACATATTTGTAACAATCTTTGATCGTAATCGATCTAATTGCTGGGGAGCTAATGACATCATTACGGGGGAGCAATTACTACATCAATCAAACATCTATTGCGTCATCAACCTATATCAGTCATAGTTTTTGTCAATTATCAAAATGGAGGAGATTGTTGACCCATCTGATCTCAGTCAACCTAATTTCGATAATTTACTAAACTCCGAATCGATACTTGCAATAACAGACTACGCCATCAGCTAAAGACTATTTTTTGATGTTCAGTTATTTATATTGTTTTACATCTTCTTATATATTTTATCTTTATTGGGCCTACGACTTATGTAAGTCAGAACACACTTTGGCACTAGTTGAATACCTATTCAAAGTTCACTCAAATAAGTATGCCTATCCCAAAACCAACCCGAACTTATACAAGACCAAAGATCCACTTAAACACAACCCAAACCAACCCAAACTTAACCAGGAACCTAATAGAATTTAGGAAACCTAATTCGGACTGAGTTCTGCCCGAACTCTGCCAAAACTATGATGATCAAAACTGATTTCTGATTCTGTTGGCTAGACCTATTCTCAAGGCTCCAACATTTAAATTTTTGAACATTGGATATCCGAGTTCTCGCTGAGTTCTGTTTTAGAAAAACCTATAAATAGAGAAAAGATTTACATACTAACTCACTCATCTATTCATCTCATCTTCTCTCTTCACTAAGAGCTTTAAACCTTCCAAATACCAAGATAACTCCTATTCTTATAAGTGCCAGTACTATTTCGATTAGAAGTGTTCGAGTTGTACAAGCTTGGCTTTTCAAATCTATTTTCTCAGAAAGTCTGAAGTCGTCGAGCTCTTCGGATCAAAGGCTCATCTCTATACGAAGTGCCAAGCCATTCAGATTAAAGCTTGTATTTTCACTAATAGTAAAGTAAACTATGAGCAAGAGTTCTCGGGACTGGACTAGTCCTCTCAGAGGAAAACCAATATAAAATCTAGGTGTTTGTGTTTGCTCTTCCTTATTTATTTACTGTTTAATTATTGCTAGATTATCTTCTAGTTGGTTACTGCTTTTACTCAGTAGAATTTTTTTTATTGGTAACTATATTTTGTTGCACATACATACACTATATTTACCCCCTCTAGAGTTGTCTATCGATCATATAATAAGAACCATGTGACAAAATTTTATCGTCCTCCTTATACGACTTCTTTTAGCCTTGCTGGGATGACTTTGCGTGCTTCCATCCTCGTATCCCAGCATGCAATGGGACTTGCCAGAACAACTTTAGGGTTGTAATGGAATACGACATTTGTTGGCCCATCCGGTCTCAGTCAACTTAATTTTGATAGTTAACTAGACCATGCATTGATATGTCGCGATCTGAAGCCTCAACACTGCTATTACATGTCGTCTGTATTACATCTATTCAAATATAATCTTTTATTTATTTGAGTCTAGGATTGATGTAAGTTGAGTCATACTGGAAAATCCAAGTACCTATACCCAGATACCTAGTCCACTCAAATAAACCAAAGAACCTATCCACCAAATCAGGCCACATTCATTAACAAAGTCTACCATACTTAGAAACCAAACTTGGGACGAACTCATGCCGAACTCGGACCGAACTCGGTTACCCTTTTGGTATAAAATCAAGCAGTTAAATTAGCTCCTGATTTCTTGGCCCAACAGTTGGAAATTTGAATTAAACTCCATTCGAATTTTGGCCGAATTCTATTTGCCTACACACTATAAATATGATTGGATTTCTATATTCCTACACACTTAACCATTCTTAATCTTCTATCCTATTATGAGCAAACATCTAAGACACAACTTTCTCATCTCAAAGAGCAACTTCCTAGCCTTCCTAGTGCCAAGTGCGATCTCGGTCTAGAAGTCTACAGAGTTATAAAAGAGCTTTGTTCCATCAGTTACTCTCTCTTTCAAGCGGTGATGTTGTGAGACTTCGGATCAAATCTCGTGGTGTAAATAAGTAGCAAGCCTTCAGATCAAAGCTTGTGATTCACTATTGGTGATTATAGTGGATAAAACTCTGAGCTTGATTTCTCGGGACTGGACTAGTCCTCTCAGAGAAAAACTAGTATACATCTGGTGTTTGGGTTTGCTTTCTCTCTACTTTACTGCTTTACTTTACTATCCTTCATTCTGATAATTTTAAATTGGGTAGATTATTCTGCTGCACTCTATCCACCCACCCTTTGGAGTTGTTTTACGGTCCTTCATTTGGTACCAGACCTGGTTCTCTTGATATTTGGCTTAACATCCTAAGATACTTATGGCAACTATTAGATCTATCCACACCAACAATGGTGAAGGTCAGTCCATAAATAGGCTACCCCTATTTGATGGTACTAACTACACATACTGGAAGACACGTATGAGCTTCTACCTAAAGTTACTTGATTTTGACCTTTGGGCTGTAGTAGTAGAAGGATACAAGAAGCCACCTAGAATAGTCATAGGTGGTAACCTTGTAGAGAAACCTCATGACAAGTACACAGATACCAAAAAAAAGCTAGTCTTGATGATAAAGCTATTAACGCTCTATTTTGTGTTGTAGACAGAATTAAATTTAACAGGGTCTCCACTTACAAAACTTTGCACGAAGTATAAAAACTTCTTGAGGTCACTCACGAAGGAACCTCTCAAGTGAAGGAATCAAAAATAAGTCGTCTAACACAAGAGTATGAAGCATTCAAGATGAAGAAAAATAAGACGATCACTCAAATATTCATGAGATTCCTCGACATCGTCAACCCTCTATTATCACTTGGCAAGGAGTACATCAATTATGAGAAGATTCGCAAGGTACTCAGGGGACTCACCAAGAATTGGAATCCCAAGGCCACTGCAATCATAGAAGGGAATGATCTTACCACGATGACCCTCGAGACGCTAATGGGTAAGTTAATGACTCACGAGCTAGATCTCATGTAATTTGAAGAACCCACTCCCAAGGATAAGACTATTGCTCTTAAGGCATATCACAAAAAGCTTGAGATATCAAAGAAGAAGGAACCAACTGACAACAGTGATGAAGATCCTATATGCTATAACTGTAAAAAGATAAGTCATATAAAGAAAGATTGTCCAACCCTAAGAAAAAGAAATTGCCATAATCACTCATCCAGAAGAACATCATCACAGAAATATGCAAACACTAGTATTTGGCACGAAAGTGAAGCTAGTGAATCCGAAGATGAGAATCCTCGAGAAGTAGCAAACCTATGTTTCATGGCGTTAGCTGATCAGGTGGACCAACCCTCTCATGCTAGAAGCAAGTAGATTCTCAATAGTGGTTGCTCACAACATATGACTGGTGATACTAAACTATTTACAACGCTATCGATGAAGAAAAAAGGTTATGTTTCCTTCGACAATAACCTCAGAGGATATATTATTGGAAATGGTAATATAGGTGATCCTCCCTATCATGTCATTAAAGATGTTTGTCTAGTAACAAAATTAAAACATAACCTAGTCAGCATCAATCATCTAGCTGACCATGGTTATGGTATTAACTTCGTTAAAAATAAATGCTCTATTTATAAAAGATCCACAGATAAAGTTATCTTTGAAGGGGTCATGAAAGATAATATATATATTTTCTACCTTACAAAAGACACTAACAATGCATGAAAATATCTCTACGCCAACAAAGATGACAACTGGCTATGGCATATGCGTATAGGACACGCAAACATTGACACTATTGCAAGACTGTCCAGAAAGAAACTCGTAAGAGGCTTACCAGAGATTACTTTCAAGAAAGATATTGTATGTGCTGACTGTAAAAAGAATAGAGGTACTAAATCTTTCTTTAAATTAATCAACTCTGTAAGTACCTCTAGACCTCTACAACTCTTGCATATGGACTTGTTTGGACCCAGTAGAGTCGTCAGTCTTGACGGTAAGCTTTATGCTTATGTTATTGTTGATGATTTTTCTAGATACACATGGGTTTATTTTCTTACAAACAAAAATGAATTTTTTTCTGAATTTGTCACTTTTGCAAAAAGGTTCAAAACGAAAAAGATTTCATGATTACTCGTATCAGAAGTGATCATAGAGGCAAATTTGAAAATAGTGATTTTAAAAGATTTTGCAATAAAAATAGTTTTTCTCGTGAATTTTTTTGTCCTAGAACTCCACAAAAAAATGGTTTTGTAGAGCGGAAGAATAGAACTCTTGATGATATGGCTAGAGTTATGTTAAATCAGTATAACCTTCCAAAATATTTTTGGGCTGAAGCCGTAAGTACTTCATGCCATGTTTTAAATTGGGTACTTATTCGACCTATATCGAAGAAACCCCCTATGAACTTTGGTTTGGTAGAATCCCTACAATTAGTTACTGTAAAGTTTTTGGCTGTAAATATTTTATTCTTAATACCAAAGATAATCTAGGAAAGTTTGACTCCAAAGTCGACAGAGGTATTTGTCTAGGTTATGTCGCCAAAAGTAAAGGATTCAGGGTATTCAACAAGAACTCATTGACTGTTGAACAATCAATCAATGCTATATTTGATGAACACAACACTCAAGTACTAAACGACAGCGACGATGCAGGTAGTCAACCCGCCGCCAACAAGACATCTGAAGATACAAACAGTGCAAGTCATCCGGAAAGTCTGCCAAGGAGACTAAAGTTCTTCATAGATCATCCTGAGCACTTGGTAATAGGTGATGTATCAAAAGGTGTAAGTACACGTTCCTCAAATAGAGATACTTTTGCAAATATTGCTTTTATTTCTCAAATATAACCTAAAAATACTGATGAAGCTTTTGCTGATAAATTTTAGATTTCTGCTATGCAAGAGCAACTCAACCAATTTGAACGTAATCAAGTTTGGGAACTTATTCCTAAACCTAATGATTATCCGATCATCGGTACTAAATAGGTTTTTTAAAATAAATTAAATGAGGATGGTTCAGTTACACATAACAAAGCATGTCTCGTAGCTCAATGATACAACCAAGAGGAAATTATTGACTACGATGAGACCTATGCTCCTATTGCTGGACTTGAATCTATCCGAATGCTTTGCGCCTTTGCAAGTTTTCATAACTTCAAACTTTTTCAAATGGATATTAAAAGTGCTTTTATAAATGGAGTTATCAAAGAAGATATTTTTGTCAAACAACCCCCTGGTTTTGAATATTTTAAATACCCTGACCACGTATTCAAGTTACAAAAGGCTCTATACGGACTCAAACAAGCCCCACGTGCTTGGTATGTACGTCTTAGCTGCTTTCTACTTGAAAATAGTTTTTCAAAAGAAAAAAATTGATACTACCATTTTTATAAAATATTTTGCTGATTCTTTGTTATTAGTGTAAATATATGTTGATGACATCATATTTGGATCTACTAATGAGGTGCTATGTAACGAGTTTTCTAAGTGTATACAGAGTGAATTTAAGATGAGCATGATGGAAGAACTGACATTCTTCCTATGAGTGCAAATCAAGCAAGATTCACAAGGAACCTTTATCCATCAGGCTAAGTACATGAAGGATTTGCTCAAAAAGTTCGACATGGACAATGCAAAGCCTATCGGAACTCCAATGGCAACATCCACTAAGCTTGACCTTAATAAAAGCAGTAAACCAACAGACATACGTAAGTATCGAGGTATGATTGGTAGTTTGTTATATCTAACTGCTAGTCATCCAGACATTATGTTTGTTGTATGCCTTTATGCTAGATACTAGGCTAATCCTAAGAAATCACATTTGTGTGCAATTAAGCGTATCTTTAGATACCTTAAAGGGACTTTCTCGGCAGACTTATGGTATCCCCAAACCATGTTCTTTGACCTTGCTAGTTACTTGGATGCTGATTTTGCTGGATGCAAAGTCGATCGAAAAAGCACCAGCGACACCCATCATTTCCTAGGAAAGTCTCGAGTCTCCTAGTTTAGCAAAAAACAAAATTCTGTTGCATTATCAATAACTGAGGCTAAGTATATCGCTGCAGGACATTATTGTGCTCAAATTTTGTGGATGAAGCAAACCCTAGAAGACTTCAATCTACACTATAAGAACATTCAAATTCTCTATGATAACACTAGTACCATTAATCTCACCAAGAATCCAGCATGCCATTCATGCACTAAGAACATAGAAATCCATCATTATTTTCTAAGGGATCATCAATTACACAAAAATATTTGTTTAGAGTATGTGGACACGGAACATCAATTAGCAGACATCTTTACTAAACCTTTAGCTAAGGATCGATTCATTCCGTCGATAATTAGGTCTTTTAGATTCTGATAAAATATAAGAATCATAAGATGCTTTACAAATTTTTCGTTATATTTTTCAAACAGTTTTAAATTTTTTGGATACAAGCCAAAAGGGCCCTTCTGTCAAAAAGGTGTAAATAACCTTAAGTGACACGGTATTTAAGTGTCTTCGGAACACCGCTAGCTGGGATCCGGCCCCTACAGCTACTCCAAGATGATTTAAACTCTTAAATACGTACGATTAAAGTTTAGTACTTATTATTCTGTATTTATATCAAGTCAAGAAAGGCATAATATCGATTAAAGCT
The DNA here is from genome assembly GCA_036927795.1 of Iris macrosiphon. Classification (NCBI taxonomy): domain Eukaryota; kingdom Viridiplantae; phylum Streptophyta; class Magnoliopsida; order Asparagales; family Iridaceae; genus Iris; species Iris macrosiphon. Next base: position 43,735,610 of record JAYESA010000014.1, read on the forward strand.
ACATTGAGATTCTGGAAATAAATGTCAACAGAATTCGGACCAAACTCGGGCCGAGCTCGAACCAAACTCAGTTAGTTTAATTCCAGAATATGCTATGTCATTAATCTTTTTCCTAATTTAGGTTTCTGCTACTCTATTTATACATCTTTTCGAGGCTCATTCATTTAGACCAATAAAAAGTATCCCCTCCTCCACAAATATTTTTTTTCTGCTCATACATCCTTTCCCAATGGCCCCTAAAAAAATAGATTCCTTTTCCGTCTGTCTTTTCTGTCCCATTATGCTAAACATTGGAGAATTCAACGATTTCACTTTTTGAAGCCTCAAAATTTTAAATGATTGGTTTAATGACTTCTCTAAGAGACACACTTGTCTTGGCCATCCTATTGACTTTTCTTTCCAACATAAAGACTATCTACCTATTCTTCAAAAATTTCATGACCCGTACCCGAATATTCATTCACAAGTACGTGGGTACGCCCAGCCTACACCGTAGCATTGGTGGTATAACGCTGTCTGGGTCAATTCTAACTAACTAACATCTCAACAGTATATATATGGTACTTGTCAATTATCTCAACTCAAACGGAGGAACAATATGGTATCTCACAAATGTAGCTATACTCAATCATAATACAAACTAAGGAAGATAAAACACGAATGGAATAACGAAGAAAAGAATCAAGATACAATCCACAAGTCTGAAATAATATACATGCAATGAATCTCAATGAAGTCTAATATAAGTCCACCAAAATATAAAGTAAACCTCCCCAGGCTTTGCAACTAAGTCCTCCTAGTCTACAGGAGTATCCTCTAATGGTACACCGTCCTGCGGCCCATAGAATATGGGATACGGGTCTATGAGCCAATCATCTAGAAAAATATATCTAGTCAGGATTGGAGCAAAGTACATACCTATGAAAGCAGTTTCAAATACATAATCGAGCATATAAAACAGATAATAGAAAAGAATACGAGATAACTAAACATCTGAATGAATGAACTAGAGTGAAAAAGTAATGTACGAGAATAAAGAACAAGCAATATGAATATCTGCAACATAAAGGAATAACTAAAATCTAACTGATGTGCCTCAGAATACAAGTTTATTATATGATCAGTTTAGGTTGAACACGAATACAATAAGGTAACTCGATTACAAGTGTGGTATGTAATCAACATGTACATGAATACACTGGGAATTTGATCACATAATCAACTTCTACTCTCCCATTCCCAAATAATACTAATGGATCCAATCACGACACATTACGAACACGAATATGGGCACACTGAACACGAGCAGTGTGTGTACATGAATAAGCACACTGAACACGAGCAGTGTGTGAACACAAAAATATAAATAATCAATACCCAATATACATGATGAAATACATGTGCAGGAGTACCCGCTGAACACGGTAAGAGATAACATCTCCTGACAGGATCCATGTAGCACCAGTCCATGAAACCACTGTGTCGGAATCAAGTGTACAATTCTAGAACATGAGATATATACACTATTATGAAATAAAAACTAACAGAAAAATATACTCGCTAGAAGTCCTGAGGAAGTTGTGTCTCTCGATGCCTAAGCTGGTATCACACAGACCTATATATGGTATATTGTATCAATATAAGGTTCTGGAATAAAAATAAGCTAAACTAGTTCAATTCTAGGTCGTAGAGCCATTTCTATGTCAAAATAGTCAAACTAGGTCAACTCTAGGTCAAACTTGGTCAAACTATTTCTAGATTGTATGAGTCCAACTCTAGGATATTAGGTCCATACGCTATGTAACTATGCCACACTAGCTAAACTAAGATACTATGATACACACAAAATATCGTATCATAGGATACACAAGTTTTTGATATAAAAATATTAATTATATATATATATATATATATACAAGATAATATATATATTAATCTTAGCTAACTAATGCAACTTGGATATCCTGGCTTTGAACCAATGCGTATCTCACTACCTACACACCCATCTTGATACTCAAATCCAATACCATGAGTATCCCTCAATACCTTAATATTTATCTTGGTATCACAAGGTAATATCAAATCCTAATGTATAGCTAACTACCAATCGACTAGACATATACTAACACAAACTAAACTATTAAAATACTACTAAATACCTAACATACTACACTTATCAATACTACAATACTAACTTACCATCAACTTGTAAACATATATACATATAGTTAATATTCTAACTAGTAGGTATATCTATCTAACTATTTAGATAATATGTATATATAAATATACTACCTAACAAAGCACTTAACTACTACACTATTGAACTACTAACTAGACTCTAACCTTAACTAGCTAAACCACTTACCTAGCTAGCTGAACCCCTGCCTTGTTGTTGTTGTTACTGTGCTCTGCTCATAGCTGCTGGTTGCTGCTGCTCATTGCTCTGCAGGATGGCTTCCTGTGCTACTGAACTTGCTTTGCTGCATACTGCAGTTTGTATTGTATTGGCTGCTGTAACTGCTTGCTCAATGCAGTGCTCGATCTGCTTGTTGAACTGATGTTGTTCTTCAGTTACTGTACTGCCCTCAATGCAGTGCTCGAGTTGCTGCATACTTGCAGCTGCACCTTGCTGTGTTGCTCAATCCTACATACTGCTACTGATGCTCAGTGCATTGCTAATTGCTCTTCAGTTGATGCACTGCTCTCCCACTGTTGAAACTATTACTGCTCTTTGCTGAACTGTATGACACTGCACCTTGCTGTGCACTGGCTGTATACTGCTGCCCATACCGAGTCTTAAAAGCTGTCTTCGAAATGTCTTCCTTCTTCACTTTTACCTCGTGGTACCCCGACCTCAAGTCTATCTTTGAGAATACCTTCGCTCTGCTCAACTGATTAAATAAATCGTCAATTCGCGGCAATGGGTATTTATTCTTGATAGTGAGGTTATTGAGTGCCATATAGTCAATACACATGCGTACCGACCCATCCTTCTTTAGTACAAATAATATCGGAGCACCCTATGGTGATGAGCTGGAGTGGATGAAGCCCTTGTCCTGTAACTCATCCACCTGCTTCTTCAACTCCGCCAGTTCGCTGTTGTTCACCCTATAGACGTGTGGTGATATTGGCTCTGTGCATGGCACCAAATCTATAGAGAACTCCACATCTCTATCCGGTGGCAACCCCGACAATTTTTCCGGAAAGACGTCCATATACTCTGTAATCAATGGATGTGGCAGCTCCTGCTCTTCTACCAAAGCTCCACAGAAGTCTCCTTCGCTCTGCTCTGCTGCTCCTCTGATGAACTCAAAATTGGATCTCCTGGTGTCTGAAACAAAACTCTACCTCTTTGACAATCGATACTAGCATGATGCCTACTCAAACAACCCATCCTGAGTACTATATCATAGCTCGGAAGTGTCATTATGAGTAGACATACGCTCAACTCTCGGCCTCCCAAAGAAACTCTTCGTTCCTTGCAAACATCACTGACTAGGATAATGCCACCCCCGGTCATGATCTGGTAAGTCCTCGTCAACGGTCAGACTCAAGACGATATCTTAGAGCAAAAGATACAGATACAAAACTATGAGAAGCACCAAAATCAAATAAAGCATGAGCTAAAAAAGAATCAAGATAGACTGAACCTGAGATAACATCACCGACTGGATCCTCCTCCTCGACGGACAAGGCAAAAGCTCACCCCTGTCGCTGGGTACCTCTCTGCTCTGCTGGTGCTGAGCAAACTGCTATTGTTGCGGTGGTAGAGGAGGTCATATTTGTTGTGCCGCTGGTGGTCTCGCGGGTGCTCTCTATGCCTGAGCTCCGCCCTGAGTTGGACGAGCTGGAACTTTAGGACAAGCCCTCAACTAATGGTCTCCTGATCCGCAGAATAAGCACTGGCCCAATCTCATCCTGCATGCATCCTATCCATGTTCTTGCTTCTTACAGAAAGTGCAAGGAATAGTTGGCCTCTGAATCTGGTGCATCTGATGTGCCAGCGCTCTAGCTGGTCCATGATACTGCTGCCTCGGATGCTGGAAATACCTCTGGTGCTACTGCTAAAAATGAGACAGCTTTATTGGACCCGTGTTGGTACTGGATCCTCCTGTGTCTCTCGATCTCTTAGAGCCAAGCTCTAGATCATCCTCTGCCTGCTGTGCCTATCTCAGAATCTCCTCGAAAGTAGCAATAGGATCTCCATTCGTATGTGATTTGATCTCCCTATTCAGGCCCGTTCTGAACTTCCTGGCTCTCCCTCTGTGGTTCTGCCCCTCCATAAAGTGACCTATTCTATAATACTCCACTGTATACTCATCCACCATCATACTTCCCTGAATAAGGTGCTGAAACTGGCTCTCTAGAGATGTCAAAGCCACATATGGAAAGAACTTTTTTCTTGAAGAGCTCTTTGAAAGCTTCCTAAGTAAGTTCTGGTGCTGAGATCCTGGGATCCATTCTGAACCAAGTCAACGCAATATCGAACATCATGCACCCCGCTGCCTCTATCAGCAACCTCTCTGGAATTTGCGCCAATCGTAGGTTCCGCTTAATATCTTCTATCCAATCATCAGCATAAAGGATCCCTTCTATGCCTCTAAAGTCCTTCGGCCCCATCCTCTTGAAGTCTATGATGGTCCCCGGCCTCGGCTGCTGCGGGATAAACTGAGGTGGTGTCATCTGTGGCTGGACTAAGGCGGCTCTCTCAACTGATACGAGCAATCTGGTGAGCATTCTCAATGCTCTATCGTATGACCTCTGACTAACGCTACTCGCCTCCATCATTCGCTGAAAAAGAGAAAATATATGCATCTGATCGACTGTGGATGGTGGGGGTGGAAGATCCCCTAAAACTGTCGGTGTTGCCCTCTGCACCGGAGGTGGAGCACCTCCGAAAGCTGCTACGAAAATGCCCACCTGGATCGGTGAAGCTGACCTCTGGAATGTAGGTGCTGGAACATCATCCGATGGTGCTGCCCTCATAGGCGATAAAATGACTGATCGTGCTGATATGGCACCTGAGCACTGGGAACGCGTCTTCGACGGCATCCTGAAGATAGATTGAACAAAGGAATCAATATTGAGTATGATATGATATTATCAAAGAAGGACATAATTTATTCAAAGTAAAGAAAACATTCAATAGATAAGGATAGCAAAACTGATATTGGAATTGTTTCCTAGTTGTGATTGAGTAAACTCTTAGCCTAAATCATATTTCCTAAAGCAGGCTCATAGTAATACTCTAGGTGAGTGTTGCTACGATATCATTCTAATTGCGACTCTAGACCTGCATGGGCCACCACTAAAAATATGTCACGACCCACACCCGGATATTCGAGTACGAGTACGTGGGTATGCCCAGCCTACGCCGCAGCATCGGTGGTATAACACTTTCTGGGTTAATTCTAACTAACTAACTAACTAATATCTCAACAATATATATATGGTACCAGTCAATCATCTCAACTCCAAATGGAGGAACAATATGGTATCTCATAAATATAACTATACTCAATCATAATGCAAACTATGGAAGATAAAGCACGAATGGAATAACAAAACAAAGAATCAAGATACAATCCACAAGTCTGAAATAATATACATGCCATGAATCTCAATGAAGTCTAATACAAGTCCACCAAAATATAAACTAAACCTCCTCAGGCTCTGCAACTAAGTCCTCCTGGTCTACTGGAGTATCCTCTAATGTACACCGTCCGACGGCCCGTAGAATATGGAACACTGATCTATGAGTCAATCATCTAGCAAAATATATCCAATCAGGATTGGAGCAAATTACATACCTCTGAAAGCAGTTTCAAATACATAATCGAGCATATAAAATAGATAATAGAAAAGAATACGAGATAACCAAATATCTGAATGAATGAACTAGAGTGAACAAGTAATGTACGGGAATGAAGAACAAGCAATATGAATATCTGCAATATAAAGGAATAACTAGAAATTAACTAATATGCCTCAGAATATAAGTTTATTATGTGATCGGTTTAGGTTGAACACGAATACAATAAGGTAACTCAATTACAAGTGTGGTATGTAATCGACATGTACACGAATACACTGGTGCTTTGATCACATAATCAACTCCTACTCCCCCATCCCCAACTAATACTAATGAATCCAATCACGATACGTTACGAACACGAATATGGGCACACTGAACACGAGCAGTGTGTGTACACGAATAAGCACACTGAACACAAGTATTGTGTGAACATAAAAATATAAATAATCAATACCTAATACATACGATAAAATATATGTACAGGATTACCTGCTGAATACGGTAAGGGATACCATCTTTTGACTGGATCTATGTAGTACCAGTCCATAAAACCACTGTGTCGGAATCAAGTATACAGTTCCAGAATATGAGATATATACACTATTATTAAATAAAAACTAACAGAAAAATATACTCGTCTGAAGTCCCAAGCAAGGTGTGTCTCTCGATGCCCAAGCTGGTGTCACACAGACCTATATATGGTATATTGCATCGATATAAGGTTCTGGAATAAAAATAAGTTAAACTAGTTTAATTCTAGGTCACGAAGCCATTTCTAAGTTAAAACAGTCAAACTAGGTCAACTCTATGTCAAACTAGTCAAACTTGGTCAAACTAACTATTTCTAGTTTGTATGAGTCCAACTCTAGGATATTAGGTCCATACACTATGTAACTAGGCTACACTAGTTAAACTAAGATACTAGGATACACACAAAATACTATATCATAGGATACGCAAGTTTTTGATATAAAATATTAATTATATATATATATACAAGATAATACATATATTAATCTTAGCTAACTAATGCAACTTGGATACCCTGGCTTTGAACCAATGCGTATCTCACTACCTACACACCCATCTTGATACTCAAATCCAATAACTTGAGTATCCCTCAATACCTTGACATTTACCTTTGTATCACAAGGTAATATCAAATCCTAATCTATAACTAACTATCCATACACTAAACATATACTGACATAAACTAAACTATTAAAATACTACTAACTACCTAACATACTACACTTATCAATACTACAATACTAACTTACCATCAACTTATATACATATATACATATAGTTAATATTCTAACTAGTAGGTATATCTATCTAACTATTTAGATAACATATATATATAAATATACTACCTAACAAAGCACTTAACTACTACATTATTGAACTACTAACTAAACTCTAACCTTAATTAGCTAAACCACTTACCTAGCTAGCTGAACCCCTGCTTTACTGTTGATGTTACTGTGATCTTCTCATAGATATTGGTTGCTGCTGCTCATTATTCTGCAGGTTGGCTCCCTGTGCTGCTGAACTTGCTTTGCTGCACACTGCAGTGTTGTATTATATTGGTTGTTGCATTGCTCAATGCAGTGCTCGATCTGCTTACTGAACTGCTGTTGTTCTTCAGTTACTGAACTGCCCTCAATGCAGTGCTCAAGTTGCTGCATACTTGCAGCTGCACCTTGCTGTGCTGCTCAATCTTGCATACTAGTACTGTTGCTCAGTGCATTGCTAATTGCTCTTCAGTTGATGCACTGCTCTCCCACTGCTGAAACTGTTACTGCTCTTTGTTGAACTGTATGCAACTGCACCTTGCTGTGCACTGGCTGTACACTGCTGCAGTGCAGTGGCTTTTAGCTGCTGCAGCATCCTGCTGCCTTGCTCGAATTGTACTACTCAGTTGGTGATGCACACTCTGCTGAATTGCTACTGCCCTTGAGTTGATATAAACTGCTACTGATGCACTGGCTACTCACTGCATTCAGTTGATGCACTGTGCTGAATGCTAAGCTACTTCCCTTGCATTTAGTGCCTGACACATCTCAACACACTCCTCATTCACTCACAAACATACATATATATACTTACCGATAGATATCAATATATATGTACACACTCTCACCTATACATATATATATACACTCTCAAACACACATACACATAGACATATAGATACTTATACATATCTATACAATATAATATAGATACATACACATATACATAGATATATCATTACATAATATATCATATCTAATAGATATACACAAGTCAAAATGAATTGAGACACAATGAACAAACACGTGGAGTGCACCATACCCGTATCACACTCATTCTATGATACGCTTGCGATACGGCTCTACCACACAACCAAACGTATCCTGAAGGACACAATCAACTCTAGAATACTAATCATGAATAATACAAAGAATTAAATACTCAACTACGTATCTGTGTCAAGATGTGACATGCACAAACCTCCGTGTCAGAGAAAAATTCCCTAATCAACCCGTATCGCCAAATTGTTGGGATACGACCAAATCATATCCAATTATGGATATGACACTAGTCGCATATAATCAAACACATGTCAATTTGGTCTAATTGACCAATTGACTACACAAGATGTGCCAATCTCGGAATTTCTCCAAAATTGACACAAAATACCACATAACTTTCTCCACATGCCTCCAATGAACCTAATATCAATTCCTATGGGTAGCCTTAGCATATGGGATGGTTTCTTATGGTTAAATCACAGATTTAGAACCTAATTAAAGAAGAAAAACTGAGTTATACCTACTAGGAGATGGATTCCTAATGAAATTCCTAAATTGGGTAAAAGTAGCCTCCAACTTGTAGATCCTTGCTCCTCCTTATAGATCCTTGCTTCCTCATCGTAGATCCTTATTCTAATAGCCTCCAATAAATAATATGGAAGGAATTAGAAAGAAATTTGATTATAAATTTGTATGGGAAAGAAAAAATTGGAAGAGAGAAAATTCTAGATCTAGATTAAAATATCAAATAAGAAGAGAGAGACTCTCTCTCCTCCCTAAAGGTGGCCAACCCCTTGCCCATCTTGCAAGCTACTATGAATTGTCCAAAATAACCCTTGGGGCCTCTCATGAAGAAATTAATTAAGGAGGAAAGGTTCTGGTCTTATTGGTTTCACTAATTAATTTATCCTCCTAATGAATGTGCTTACTATTGAGCTCAATCTAAATTAGAATTAAATGTTGGGTCCATGGATCTAAATTAACTTGTTAGGTCTACTACACAAGTCTAAAATAAATCTAACATCTAATAATAAATAAATAATGCAATAATTAATATTTACACATGCACAATATTTAATATAATAATCCTAAAATATAATTACTCATGCCCAATTACCAAACTACCCTTAGTTGAAAAAATGAGGGTAACAAAAAACTTCAACTTCAAGAACTTGTTACAATCCATACCAATATTTACACCAATGCTATTCAAATGTTCTATTGTAACTTAACATATGAACATAATACTATTTTATCTAGAGTTCGTGGCATTCTAATTGAATTAGATGCGGACGACTTGGGTAAAATCCTAAGCATTCTCGCTGATGGACAAACCTTAGTCAACATTACGCAAGTTTAATTCCACCATAGCTTAACTCTAGACTCTTTCAAAAATATCCTTTGTAAACCCCCTCGATTTATTCTGTAGATAGTTAGGGTGGATTTGGAAAATTTTGGTTTTGGTAGCAGATGTCGAGGTTTAGAGTGGAGATAAGTTTATCTGGTATTAAATTCATTTAATTAAAACCCTTGGCGTGCCCTATCATTGCTAAATTATTCGGAGCCCAATATCAGCCCATAAATTCCATTCAATTATTGTACTTCTGACTTGACCCGCCAAATTAGGCACTAGACTTTTCCGTCACTCAAAAATTAGTTTTCGTTGTGCTCTAAATTAATTGCACAATTTTTCGAAACCGTAATCTATATTTAATTTCGTGTCGGACATCTGTGTCGCTATCCTAAATTTTGAGATACTAACTTAACCCGTTGAACTGGACCAACTAAAGGGTCCAAGACTGACTCCAAGCCCCCACTATTTTTGACCTTTGCGTCATTTTTGGATTTTGACCCCAAGTGCCCCCATTTAATTTTAAAGCGTGGGACACTTTAATTCTATTTAAATCAGGGATACCAACTTTGCCCAATCCTATTTTAATTCTTAATAAATCCTGTTGGCCATAAAATTAAACCCGTGCCTAACGCACAATACCCTCTCACCATGAAAATTACTAAACATAATTTTCTCCATAATTTTTGCGTCATTTTATGTGTTCATGCAATTTTCCGAATTTAGGGGGCTAAGTTGCAATTTAGGGATTTTAGGTGCCCTCACCCTATTGGCCAAAACCAAATATTGAGGTTACATGTGCGGTGACCGAATTAGACTCACCCCCCTTCTTTTCTCATGAAGAAATAATTCTTCTCATGAGAAATATTGACCCTCCATTTTGAATAGGAGCATCTCCACCCTCCATCAATTCACAATCTCCTATAAAACATCACTTCACCCACCCTCACAAATTCCAACCGGCCCTAATCCAAAGGGGGGAACAAAAAGAAAACCTCTCTCTCTCCTCCCTCTTTCTAATACTACCAGCCAAAACTCTTCTTCCCTTCTTCTTACTTCTTCTTCTTCTTCTTCTCTAACACCCTACTTCACCCCTCTATTTGAACGAATACCCTCCAGCTTCAAGCCTCCGACCGACCGGCTACTTCGGCCCGACCGGCTGTTCTCCCCCGCGCGGCCTGACCAGCAGCCCCGCAGGTCAACTTCTGTGAACCCAACCGACGGTTCAGCCACCCCACTCTAGTCCCATCCGGTGCAGACCACCTCCGCCGACCGGTGCAGACCACCTCCACTCGACAGTGCAGCGAACGTCGAGCTGTGAAGCCGTCCACTCGACAGTACAGCGAATGCCGACTGTCCCCGACGCTGACTGTGCTCTCCCGACCGAACTGAACAGCTCCAACCAACCCGACTGAACAGTCCCCGACCGGACTGAGCAGTCATCCCCCCACGGCTGTGCTCTCCCTCCGATAATCCCACGGTGCACCCCCGCACAGCCCGACCGAGGCAGCTCCGGCTGCAACTCCATCGACCACCGGTCTGTGCTCCATCGACCGCCCCGCTGTGCAACCTTCTTCCCCGACCAGACTATGCTTTTCTCGACCCACGGTGCAGCCAACCCCTGTGCACCCCGGCTGTGCAATCCTCCGTCGGGCTGACCCCATACCCCGTCGTCCGGCCAGCACCACCTCGCTCTGGCCACTTTGGTATACTACTCCCCCTCTCTTTACATTCATGCATTGTGTTGTGTTTTAGTAGGGATTAAGGTTATATATAGTTGTGTGTGTATTAGCTAGTATTTGTGTTTAATAATGTTGTATAGTGGTGTGTAATACAAGTAATCATATGTTAAAGTATGTGATTAAGGTTTATATTGGCTAAGGCTAAGGCTGATTAATGTGAATGTAGATTTTGATAACTTGAGGTTGGGTTTAATGAGGTTAACATGTTTTAGGATTTATGTAGTGTAGTGACCATGTAACTTATGTCTTATGAAGTTGGTTTTGGATGTTGTACATAGATAGAATTAGGGAGAATACAACTTATGAGAATATTATTACGATATTGAGCATGTGACGAAGATTGGAGAGGATGATCAAGGACTTGGGGATTCGACTTGTGGTATGTTGAGGAGATGCAATTGTGATAGGTGGATTATTGATTAGGGTTGTCTTCTACATGAAATATAACGATTTAATTAAGTTATGTATTCGAGAAGAATTGGGTTTTTGACCTTTAAATAAATAATCAGGATCTATAGAACATAATGGAAAATGTTAATTACGAAGAATTAAATCGAGAAAGTTGTACAGAGGACTAGTTGATCGACTATCATACCGATAGTCAACTATGGTCAACCCTCTAGTGTCTTGTCCCTGTGAGTCGTAGCGGAGACTGAGTTTAGGTGTAGTTATGTGTCGCATCCCTGGTTGACGTAGAATAGATTATTGATTCTGGTTTGTATCTCATCTCTAGGTACTGCGGGACTTGAGGGCTTGGATGCCGTACCAGGACCCCGACATCAGCAGCCACACGTAGGCAAGTGTACCTTGCCACCCTATATTTTAGTTACAAATATTTATTGTTTTGTTATGTATATTGTGCACGTATTTATTGCTGACGTTCGGTACTTCGCATCCGATTTACAACCGGGTGAAGATGTACGTCGTAACATCTTAGGAAGATTGTTGGATGATTCATAGTATCTCGATATGCATACCTGAGTTTATCGACACCCCAGGACATACTCATACACTGTGATCATACCAGATTCCTGTATCCTGATACCGATATCATGACCAGAGACTGGGACGACCTTAGGGTCACGTCTGTTGAGTTATATCTGTGAGTCAAGACTGTAGTTAGAGGGTCAGGTTTAACGCACAATCGTTGACCGCTTGGGAAGGGGAAGACAGTTACTAGACATTTGGGCTACTCTGCACGCGCTTATATATGTATATGTAGTAATCCAGTATTATAGTGTAGTGGTATCACCAGTGTACCTCTGTGCTTGGAGCTACGGTACGCCCCGTGTGTCTCTGTGTTCGGAGCTACGATTTTATTTTAGAAAGCCCACGCGTCAAACATTGTCTTTAAACTGTGTCATACTTGTTTGGTTATGATAGAGTACCCTGTCGTGCACTTGTACTTTCTGTTACTTGGCATGTTGTATTTCTGTACCTTATTACGTCCCTCTGAAGACCTGGTTCCCTGCCAGTTTTACAACATAGGTGATTACGGAGCATTTTGAGTTGCTGTAGGATTTGTATGTCTTGCGGACATGGTACCAGGTACTCACATTATATCTACCGGCATTATAGTTATTTTATATTATTTATTTCATCTGTTGTTGTAGCCTAGTTTTTATAGACTCATACTTCTTCTCGAGTCTATTCTAGTTAGTGTGCTATTGGGCGGCCGACTCTAGCACATATAGCTCTTTCTTGTATACTGTTGTACATTATGGATTGAGACATAGAGGTTTACATTTATGGGATATCTAGATAGTGCCCTTTTATATTACAGCTTATACGTATTTGAGTCAGACCAGAGTCTGGTTGAATGCGTAGCTGGCGTGTCACGTATTCCTGATCCTACGTATTTTGGGACTGGGGTGTGACATACTTTTGTGGTGGCCCATGCAGGTCCGATTTAAATCGTCTTGGTCACCTGACTGTACCAAGCGAGCCTGCAAATTAGGAATAGATGTTATGATTGTTGAATAGGATCTTAATCCATAATCGATTTTAAAAACTCTTTGTATGTGATTATCTCCCTTGGACTTCCACTTTACATTCGTTCAATCTTCGTCAATATCGCTATCCTTGTTTCTCGTCCCCTATTGTTCGGGGAGACGAATGCTTGTGACTGATGATTTCCATCCAGAAGAAGATTGAAGACCAGACGACAGAAGACAGAATTCGTATACCTTTTTCGGAGAAGATTGTTACCTTATCAGGATAGATTAAAGGGTTCTTTGGATTCTAGAACTAGTATGAAAGGGTAGCAAGAGAATTGGAGCCAGTAGTACCCTAGTCGTACTTGAGATAGCAGTAATCTTGGGAGTACTGAGAGCTAGAAGGATTGTTGATCATGACCTAGAATGATTTATGTGAATGCATAGCCTAATGATGGAAACTAGTGGTTGTATATGATAGCAATACCAGGAATGATATTATGGACTAGAGGAGATAAAACTTCAAGCTCTCACTTGGAAGATGATGATCTAATACCAGAAATTTTAGTATGTGCTTTGGTGAGATCATTATTATAATTGCACTATGTGACTTAGAGAGATGAATAACGAAAAGAAGAAATTCGAGGAATAGAATTGTAGGAAAAGACTTTGAGGAGAAGATAATTATACTTTAGGCAAGGAAATTTTTTTCTTTTGAGGATTGATGTTGGAAACAGAACGGGAGAAATTATTTTGAGGTTTAGTCTAGACAATGACTTTATCCTAGACATGGATTTTTTGAGCTAATACCACGCGACGCGAGATTGTCGACGTGATTACATTATTTATGACCACCAGATTACCCTGAGTTTGAGTTACTTCAGGGAGCCCGGGAGCATGGTACCCATCTACCTTAGAGGCATACAATGCAGGAGGTGAACCAGTGTACCACCATGTTATATCAGCGTTGAGGATGTTTTTCTAGAGGATCTTCTAGGCCTGTCACCTGATAGAGAGATGGAGTTTGTTAAAGAGTGGACTCCCAGAGCCGAGCCAGTTATCCTCTCATCTTCAGACTAGCACCGATATAGTTGGTTGAGTTGAAGATCTATAGTAGAGGATCTCTTAGACAAGGATTTCAGTCGGGCTAGTGTTTCCCCATGGGAAGCTACTATCTTAATAGTGTCGAAGAAGGATGAGACAGTATACTTGTGTATCGATTATAGGTCGTTAAGGGAGATAACGAATAAAGAACAAGTACCCTATGCCGCGCATCGATGATTTATTTGATTAGCTTAGCGGCGCATATACATTCTTGAAGATCGATCTCAGATCAAGTTATCACTAGATCAAGGTACGGGGAGAGGACATTCCGAAGATGGCTTTTCGGACGAAGTATGGACACTGTGAGTTTCTAGTCATGTTGTTTCAACCAACGTGCTAGTAGTATTTATGAGTTTGAGGAATAATATTTTCCACCAGTACTTGGATAAGTTCTTGGTGGTAATTATCGATGATATCTTGGTGTATTCTAAGGGCCAGAAAGAGCTCAACATGAGATAGAGGCACTGGCTAGAGTTGATGACAGATTATGATATCGAGTTGCAATACTACCCTGGCAAGGCGAATGTAGTAGTAGATGCCTTGAGCAGGAAGCCTATGGCATATTTTTACGATTCATCGCAAGTTGTTAGAGGCTTTTCAGAAACTCAGGATTGAGATTGTATTGCCAGGCATGGGTGGACAGAAGGCTAGTCTCGAGGATTCAGTCGATATTTATTGAGAGGATCAAGGCAGCCTTGCCTACAGATACAGGATTTAGATGATAGCAAGACAGGACAGAGGTCGACATGCAAACAGGACTCAGGATTCAGGAAGATAGAATATTGAGGCATGGAGATCGCCTATACGTTCCAAGTGGCGAGCTACACCAAGAGTTGATGACCGAGGCTCATAGCTCGATTATTCTATTCATCCTGGGAGGTACGAAGATGTACCGAGACTTGAGGCAACATTTCTGGTGGCATGGGAATGAAGAGAGAAATTGCAAGATTCGTGGCAAAATATTTAGTTTGTCAGCAAGTCAAGGCTGAACATCAAAGGGCTACAGGATTATTGCAGCCGCTTTCCATTCCCGAGTGGAAGTGGGAACACATTACCATGGACTTCGTCACAGGATTCCCGCGGAGCCCTAGCGGAAAGGATGCAGTTTGGATTGTCATAGACAGACTCACCAAGTCTACACATTTCTTGCCCTTCAGAGTTAGGCAATCCACAGAGATACTAGCTGACATGTATATGAGGCAGATAGTACGATTACATGGAGTGCCTGTTAGCATCGTATCGGATCGTGATTCCAGATTTACGTCACATTTTTGGCAGAGTATGCAGGAGAGCCTAGGAACTCGTTTTAAGTTCAGCAACGCATATCCTCCACAGACTGAGGGCCAGTCAGAGCCTACGATACAGATATTAGAGGATATGTTGAGAGCGTGCATGATCAATTTTGGAGAATCTTGGAACGACCATCTATACTTGGTGGTATTCTCCTAAAATAATAGGTACCAGATTAGCATACAGATGGCACCTTATGAAGCACTGTATGGCAGGAAGTGTAGGTCACCAGTATATTATAGTGATGTGGAAGAGCGTCAGATACTTGGTTCAGAGTTGGAGACACAGACAGTGGAGAAAGTCAAGCAGATTCAGAGCCACCTGCGTGTAGCACGAGACAGACAAAAATGTTTGGGCAGATGCGCACCGTAGACCATTGGAGTTCAAGGAAGGTGACCATGTATTTTTGAGGATATCGCCTACTCGTAGTACCATCAGATTCGGAGGCAGAGGCAAGATGAGTCCGAGGTACATCGGACCTTTTGACATCTTGGAACGAGTTGGCGAAGTGGCGTACCATCTTGCATTACCTCTATCATTAGAGGGAGTACATGACGTATTTCATGTATCGCAGCTGAGAAAATATGTCGCAGACCCTAGCCACGTGCTTGATCATTCAGAGATTACAGTCGGGCCCAGTCTGTCTTATGTAGAGCAGCCAGTCGAGATTCTCGATCGCAGCGAGAAAATATTGAGAGGGCAGACAATTCGACTGGTCAGAGTGGCATGGAAGCACCATTCACCAAGCGAGTCTACTTGGGAGCGCGAGGATTCTATTCGATAGCGGTTCCCATACTTATTTGAGGAGCAAGGTACGAATTTATGTATGACATTTGATTACTAGTTGTTTTAAAAATCTTTTAGATATTATCGTGCTTTACTTTTAATTTCGGGGACAAAATTTTTCTAAGTTGGGAAGAATGTAAACCCCCTCGATTTATTCTGTAGATAGTTAGGGTGGATTTGGAAAATTTTGGTTTTGGTAGCAGATGTCGAGGTTTAGAGTGGAGATAAGTTTATCTGGTATTAAATTCAATTAATTAAAACCCTTGGCGCGCCCTATCATTGCTAAATTATTCGGAGCCCAATAACAGCCCATAAATTCCATTCAATTATTGTACTTCTGACTTGACCCGCCAAATTAGGCACTAGACTTTTCCGTCACTCAAAAATCAGTTTTCGTTGTGCTCTAAATTAATTGCATAATTTTCCGAAACCGTAATCCATATTTAATTTTGTGTCGGACACCTGTGTCGTTATCCTAAATTTTGAGATACCAACTTAACTCGTTGAGCCGGACCAACTAAAGGGTCCAAGACTGACTCCAAGCCCCCACCATTTTTAACCTTTGCGTCATTTCCGGATTTTGACCCCAAGTGCCCCCATTTAATTTAAAAGTGCGGGACACTTTAATTCTATTTAAATTGGGGATACCAACTTTGCCTAATCCTATTTTAATCCTTAATAAATCCCGTTGGCCATAAAATTAAACTCGTGCCTAACGCACAACACCCTCTCACCATAAAAATTACTAAACACAATTTTCTCCATAATTTTTTCGTCATTTTATGTGTTCATGCAATTTCCCAAATTTAGGGGGCTAAGTTGCAATTTAGGGATTTTAGGTGCCCTCACCCCATTAGCCAAAACCAAATATTGAGGTTACATATGTGGTGACCGAATTAGACTCACCCCCCTTCTTTTCTCATAAAGAAATAATTCTTCTCATGAGAAATCTTGACCCCCCATTTTGATAGGAGCATCTCCACCCTCCATCAATTCACAATCCCCTATAAAACATCACCTCATCCACCCTCACAAATTCCAACCGACCCTAATCCCAAGGGGGAAACAAAAAGAAAACCTCTCTCTCTCCTTCCTCTTCCTAATACTACCAGCCAAAACTCTTCTTCCCTTCTTCTTACTTCTTCTTCTCCTTCTTCTCTAACACCCTACTTCACCCCTCCATTTGAACGAATACCCTCCAGCTTCAACCCTCCGACTGACCGGCTACTCCGGCCCGACCGGCTGTTCTCTCCCGCGTGGCCTGACTAGCAGCCCCGCCGGCCGACTTCCGTGAACTCGATCCACGGTTCAGCCACCCCACTCCAGTCCCTTCCGGTGCAGACCACCTTCGTCGACCAGTGCAGACTACCTCCACTCGACAGTGCAGCGAACGCCGAGCTGTGAAGCCACCCACTCGATAGTGCAACGAACGTCGACTGTCCCCGACGCCGACTGTGCTCTCCCGACCGAACTGAACAGCTCTGACCAACCCGACTGAACAGTCCCCGACCAGACTGAGCAGTCATCCCCCCGCGGCTGTGCTCTCCCTCCGACCATCACATGGTGCACCCCCGCACAGCCCGACCGAGGCAACTCCGGCTACAGCTCCATCGACCACCGGTCTGTGCTCCATCGACCGCCCCACTGTGCAACCTTCTTCCCCGACCAGACTGTGCTTTCCCTGACCCACGGCGCAGCCGACCCCTGTGCACCCCGGCTGCACCGTATTTATTGCAGATATTTATTGTTTTGTTATATACATTGTGCACGTATTTATTGCTGACGTTCGGTACTTCGCATCCGGTTCACAACCGGGTGAAGACGTACGTCATAACATCTTAGAAAGATTGTTGGATGATTCATAGTATCTCGATATGCGTACCTGAGTTTATCGACACCCCAGGACACACTCATATACTGTGATCGTGCCAAATTCCTGTATCGTGATACCGATATCATGACCAGAGAATGGGATGACCTTAGGGTCACGTCTGTTGAGTTATATCTGTGAGTCAAGACTGTAATTAGAGGGTCAGGTTCAACGCACAATCGTTGACCGCTTGGGAAGGGGAAGACAATTATTAGACGTTTGGGCTACTCTGCACACGCTTATATATGTATATGTAGTGATCCTGTATTATAGTGTAGTGGTATCACCCGTGTGTCTCTATGCTCGGAGCTACGGTATGTCCCGTGTGTCTCTGTGTTCGGAGCTACGGTTTTATTTTAGAAAGCCCACGCGTCAAACATTGTCTTTAAACTGTGTCACACTTGTTTGGTTATGATAAAGTACCCTGTCGTGCACTTGTACTTTCTGTTACTTGGCATATTGTATTTCTGTACCTTGTTACGTCCCTCTGAGGACCTGGTTCCCTGCCAGTTTTGTAGCATAGGTGATTACGGAGCATTTGGAGTTGCTGTAGGAGTTGTATGTCTTACGGGAATGGTACCAAGTACTCATATTATATCTACCGACATTATAGTTATTTTATATTGTTTATTTTATCTGTTGTTGTAGCCTAGTTTTTATAGACTCATAGTTCTTCTCGAGTCTAATCGAGTTAGTGTATTATTGGACGGCCGACTCTAGCACATATAGCTCTTTCTTGTATACTGTTGTACATTGTGGATTGAGACATAGAGGTTTACATTTATGGGATATCTAGATAGTGCCCTTTTATATTACAGATTATATGTATTTGTGTCAGACCAGAGTCTGGTCAAATGCGTAGCTGGCGTGTCACATATTTCTGGTCCTACGTATTTTGGGACTGGGACGTGACATCCTTTGTTACCCTCTTGAATGTCCACCTGGAAAAAATTTTGTTAGATACTTGAATGGTCACTACTTTGAAATGCATCGTATTATCTTTTCATCTTTTCTACCTAAGAAGACTTACTTTGATGAGGTCTCTTATCTAGAAATGTTAGCTTTATATCACTTGTATTTTGGCATTAACTTCAATGTTCCCTAGACCATCTTATCTCAAATGGTTCAATGTCGCAAGAAAGGGCGTCCACTACTATACGCCATGTACTTGCCAACCATTTTTAGCTATTTCAATATTCCATTGGATCCTTGTCCATATCTTAAGAAACCTTTATACCTCAATAGAGTTCGAAGAATTTAGCCAACTGTGCTTCTACCTTATAACACATCATCAAACTCCAACACTCATCCGGTTGATTCTGTCCCTCATATTGATAAACAACCGAAGACCTTAGAGTCTATTTTTAATCTATTGCGTGATCGCTTCCACAATAAAGATATACACAATTGTGCTACTGATCATCGCCAAACTCTTCAGACTCAGGCTCTAGGCAATACTTTGATAGACATCCAGTACACCCTATCGAAGCACCCAGCTAGTCATTTTTCGATTCTCCGAAATTCGAATCAACAAGGATTTCGTATTGATTACCCCTATGTTCAACGATATTTGGATCCAACTGATGCCTCCTTCGATCCAAACAGAATAGTTGAACCTAATGATGAAGATGAAGAAAATGACAACAAGTTACTCAATAGATTTGAATGTTTAAAAAGTTTACTTTTAGATGCTCTACTATGGTATTTCTACTACATATCTACTTTTGTATATTTTCTTTTCAAATGAATAAAGTTTAAAGCAATTTTCTTTTGTCATTATATGTTATCATGTATACACTTTACTCTCTTATTTTTTTTGTCATCTCACCGATTTTGGGGGAGCATGCTATTTTGATCAAATGACAACAGAGGAGAAAGACATACATGATACTAGCATACAACATGATACTTGATAGACGTTGCCTTCAGCATGTCAACTGTTCCACAGTTACGAGGGAGCCTTGCATATCAAAGACTTGCAGTATCATTCATAGTTTGTCAATTATCAAAATATGGGAGATTGTTGGCCCATTCGGTCTCAGTCAACTTAATTTTGATAGTTAACTAAACCTAGCATTGATATATCATGATATAAAGCCTCAACACTACTATTACATGTCGTCTGTATTGCTTCTATTCAAATGTAATCTTTTATTTATTTGAGTCTTGTTTGATAATAAACGGAAGAAATAAAACTAGGTTTATACAAAACCCTTTCTTAGGTTTACAAACAAGAAGTACTATTAATCCTATGCGAGGATGTTAAGTACAAAATTTAATCTGGATAAATATTGCTATAGGAGTCTGATATGCAGTCGATCACTTTGTCCCTTGGACCACACGATGATGAAGAAGTGCTGTGGAAGAAGGAGATGCTTCAAAGATTGCAAGAGGGAGTGGATACTCGATGCCAAAATCGTCGATCACTACTCTCTGTCTGAGCTCTTTTCTCTGTTCTTCGATTTCTTTGACTTCTATTCTCTGAATTTTCCCCTTTTTTGACCCTGGACCTCTGTCAATAGAGATCTCTATTTATAGGGTTTTAGTGACAGTAACCGTCCAGTCGACGTAGAAGCCGGACAGTGGAAAGTATGGCAATTTTTATGTGGCGGTTATAATAACTGCCACCCACGTATAGATGATCTTCTGAATCTGCGTGTGACGCGTGTCCAATGATGAAAAAATGTGTATAACTGTTACGAAGATCACGGCATGCAAGCCACGTAGGTAACTGTCCCTTGCGTAGTAAAGGTTGGCGTAGAAGCCAATAACTGTCACTATGGCGTAGAAGCCAAATAGTTGTCAGGTTGGCATAGAAGCCAAATGGTTTTTCGAGTCGGCATAGAAGCCAAATAGACGTAGAAGCCTTGTAGGCGTAGAAGCCTGATGCTGCATGGATAGGTAGCTAGCGTAAAAGATAGCTGATCCTCCTTCCTTGACTGAGGTTTTAAGCATATTCTGGCCCAAATAGCCTTATCATGCACAAATACAAATATAGCCTGAGTTGGCATATTCTGAGGAGATAGCATACGACGTACTCCTTATAGCTGAAAATAGCCCGGTGGCGTATTTCAAGGAGATAGCGTACAACGTGCTCCTATAGCTAAAAATAGCCTGATGGCGTAATATGCAGAGGTGGTGATGTGGACGTATCAGCCATAATTATGGCTCGCCCAGTCTTTGAAAATAGAACCAAATCTTGTGCATTAAATGCAGAGATCTGCCCCCATTATGTGCATTAAATACAGAGACGTGCCTCGAGCTCTGTACGAAGAGCAGCTTTTGACGTGACAGTTTGTTTTGTCTTCTGCTGAGCGTAAAAGCTCACATCTGCCTGTATAAAACTAGGCAGCGTATTCCTTTGTATGCATAAAAGTACTTTGTATCAGGGAAATGTCACTAAACGACGGTTTAGGTCTCTATGCCGCACCATCATTACAGCCGTCGTCTGGTTAGTTGTGTAGTACTCGTTGTCAGGAGTCAGGTTTATTGCATGATCTGACAAGTTTATTCGAGGAATACGAAGTGTTCCCCGTACAACTTTCTACTACATTAAAAGCGAGTAGGTTTTATGCCAAAGTGGCGATGTAACAACCTTTTTACTCCGAAGCAGCCTGGAAATACTATATTACGCGGATTGTCCTGGGGCTCATATTTTATGTTGTACTAGCAATGAAGCCCTGTTGTACGTCGATGGCTCTGAAGTCTGCGTATAACTCTACAGCGTATTTTTCATGCTTCTAAAAGACCCCCTTCAAACTTTTCAAATTCCTCATAATTTGAAACACTTTGAATGAAGCATGAAACGGTCAAGTCTGACTGGTTCCTCGAGGCTGATTTCTTGGCAGATTTTTGGGGATTTATTGGGATTCGGTGTGTTCTCTTTTGCCTATAAAAAGGCTGATGAGTTAACCTTTTCTTCCCATATTTTCTTCACCACACAAAGATGATTGCCGGAGTTCGTCGGGTCAACTTGAGGAAGAAGAAGATCATGCTCTTCCAGCATGTAAGGAGCCAAAAAAGAAGGCGTCTTCGAGCAAATATCCTCTGCAATAATGGATCATGGAAGGATATCATAGCTTTCTTTGCTTGGGATAATCAGCAACTTCATATGGCGATTCGTCCAGGAGAGAGAAAGGGTCACATTAGACCACACAGCTTGCAAGCTGTATTTTCTCCCGTTGTTCGTGGACGGGGGCAGACAAACTAGCCCTGTCTTCCAGTATTAAGTTGGGTCTAAAACCTCAACTCAATCTGTCATGGCGTATGGAGGATGGGCTCTTGAATAATTTATACAGGCCTAATTTTGTATCCTCCCACCATTAATCATTTTCTTGTTCATCGACTGTGGAAGTCGATGAACTGCTGTAGAAGACGAAAAAGATCTCTACAAATATGAGAACCTGGCAGAACAGACTCTTGGTGTGATCCTTTAAATGAGGATGAGAAACCCTTTATAGTCAGGATTTCTCTCATATGTAATCATGTAATCATGAAGATGAAAAACCCTTTGTAGACTGAATTTCCCTTATATGTAATCATGATTAATAAAATTATCTTCTTTTATGCATCTGATGATTTGCCATATTCTTTGCTGTAATGAAGTCTGAATATGTGTAGCTTCGCCACGTCTGAATAACTTTACGCTAACTTTGATAAAAAAGAGTGTCTGATCTCGTCCCGTCTTTTACGCATAACTGAGGACGCATAGAAAACTGCTTAGTATTTAAGTCGAATATCCGAACCGTTATGCTATTGCGTAGAATTCTGAACTTGTCACTTCTCTGATAAGAAGAATTCTTGTTCAGACCATCATCTTCAAGAATGATTTATCGAAAATCTCTTGAAATAGGGCAAGAAATGGCTGTCAAAACTGAGTCGCCATCTTGAACTGTAGAGAAAATATTCTGACTGAATTTTGGATGAACTTCCAATCGACCCAAGAAGAAGAGTCATTTTCCATGCTGAACTCTATATACTTTGGGTACTCGGGATATTTTGATGCCAAGAAGGAGTATCTTCTACGTGAACCCTTGTAGTTTGCCGTCATGAGAATTGTTCAGATATACGCATACTCTGGCCTGTGTATTTTAAGATATACGAAAAGTCATAGATCCGTAGTGTAGATAAGCATAAGATCATGAGTTTGTGGCCTCTCGAGCGTAAAAGCTACTGAGCATAAGAGCATCCGGACATAAAACTGTAGATCTGTTGCCTCTGAAAAGAGAACTTCCGAGCGTAAAGTCGTAGATTTGTAGCCTCTGAGCGTAGAAAGCTTCTGAGCGTGAAATCATAGATTTGTAGCTTCTGAGCGTAAAGTCGTAGGTTTGTAGCCCTCGAGCGTAAAATCTACCGAGCATAAAAGTATTCGGGCGTAAAACCATAGACTTATAGCCTCTGAGCGAAAAATCGTAGATTTGTATCTTCCCGAGCGTAAAAAGCCCCTTGGCTTAAAAAATTATGACTCTGCTCTGCACAAAAAACTTTTTGAATTCGCTGACTGTCCACCTTTCCTGAATAATAGGCTGACGTAGTCCCCAATCATAACCGAATATTAAATATCGGATTTAGTTAGGGATTCGAGGAGTTTATCTGAACTCTAAAAATACCCCAAGGCCTTCAGAAAAGAAACTTTTTATCTGTCTTTTGCAAAAAAAAACCTTTGTCTCTTTGAGTACACTCCTGCGTTTCTTCTCTGAGCATTCTGAGTTTTTAGCAATGGCACCAAAACAACCCTCCACTAAGGGAAAGAAGGCTGCCTCCTCTTCTCGCTTTTCTGCCCAAGCAAGAGCGACTCCCATCGGGCAGAGCGAACCTCGCTCGGAACGAAGTGTTCCACCATCAAGCTGTGCACCGAGCGTTATAGGTAAAGCTTTTGGGACTACAAGAACGAAAAAAACCCTTCGCATACGTTGTACGTGAACGCGCTAGGTCATCTTCTGTGCTGAAGGCCTCTTCGAGGAAGATGATGCACAGAGATGTTTCATCTTTTACGCCCACATTTCTAATGTATCAGCGTAAAAAACTCCATATTTCTGCAGTCTGGCGTAAAAGCTTTGACTGTCAAAATTTGGCGTATACTACAAACTTTGAGTGTTACACTCTGGATGAAAATTTTGGCGTAATAACTCAAACTTTGGCAATCTGGCGTAAAACATAGACTGTCAGATTTTTGTGTATACTGCCAATCTTGAATTTTACGTCTTGGAATGAGATTCCAGCGCAAAAGTCAAGTTTTTATAGTCTTGGCGTAAAAGCACAGACTGTTGATCTTTGGCATAATTTGCAAGATTATGAGGTCTAGTATAGAAATTGACGTTTTTTTTGCACTTTGTAGTTAACTTGCAGATATCTCCGTTGGCTGAGGTGATGGATTCTGTGCTGGGATGCTGCACTCCAATTACCTAGAGGATTTGTCCCATGTGATATTTTCTATTTCTGGAACCCAATATCCTAAAGGAAGGGGAATCTTGATATCGTCTCAAGGAGAGCGAATGCCGTTGAGCATGATCAACGGAGAGCCCCTGGCGTACATAGATGGGGCAAAATACATAAAACCAACTTTCCTCTTTGGGGATATGATCGATAAATAATCCCAGACGAAGCCCAAGAAGGAAGACTGGGTTTTTACTGTTGAGGGCATGGTCATGTACCTGCCCAAGATGCTGAGAGATTATCCTATCTCGACATTCTTTCATACCATACATCCCAGGAGGATATCGTGGACTCTGACCCCTAATCTTCACGGCCAGCCGGGAAAGATATTTTATCATAAAGGGTCCGACCAAGGGTTATTTGTGAGCCGTCCTTTCGGCCCGGTCATGCCATTCAGGGGATTGTATCGGGCAGTGTCCCGAGTGAAGATACTTTACTGCTCCAACCAGTCCAATTACCGACTTTCTGCAATGACTTCATGGGGCATGGAGGAGTATACCCCAAGGTTAATCCTCGGACCAATGGATGGGTTACCCCTACAAATCTTCGATGGGCTCGTTTAGCTGCCTGGGCCCTGAAGCATTTTCAGACTGAGCTGGAGAGCATTGGTCTGTACGCGGCTGTGAGTACTACTAGTGTTGGGTTACCTCTCAACCCTAACCTGTTTTTGGCTTTGATGGAGCGATATATCTCGCTCACTGGAACTTTCGCCACTCCACTGGGGGAATTGAGATTGGCCCTTCACGAAATGGCAGAGATTTCAAGACTACCAATGGGGGATACTCCTTATGAAGAGTATGTTCCCATAAATCGGGAGCTGGGGGACACAAACCCTTGGGTGGTGGCAGTGTACCAGGAGTTGATAAGCCATTACCTTGCGTGCACCGCCTTCTATAATGAGCCCTCTGATCTGGCTCATACCAACAATATGGCGTCCTACCTCTTCTTCCATCAGGCTAGAGATGCTAAGCCAGACAAAGTTATGGATAGCAGGGATAGGCCTTTGAGCCTTCTGAGCGTACTTAATGCTCAAGTAGTCGATGACCTTATTGAAGACGCTGGGGCTTCAGATCGAGTTCTCGATGAAGGGATAGGAAAATATCCTGCAGGCACTAAAGCCTACAGTTATTTGAGGCATTACCGCAGGCCTCTGTCAAGGAAAGCTCAACTGGCTGGCTTCCTCTCTGTATGGCTGTGCCGATTGGTAGTACCAGGAATTGCATCTTCAGATCACATTCACCGTAACACCTTATGGCCTGCTGTACATTTGGTATTTGGGGCAAGACTGGGCTTGCTCCCTGGCATGGTATGCCGCATACAAGCTGGCCTGAGGGCCATTACTGATAGGCTGCTTGCCGATGAAACACGACGTGACAGCTTTCCCAGGGTAGAATTACCGTTCCTGTATTTGATGGGATGGTTAATTCTCCATAATCCCAGGGTGATGTCTCCCGGCTCTGGCAGTAGTTCGGGGAGTAATTTCTTGTTGAATTACAAGAATTCCATCTGGAACGTGACCACAGTTTTAGACTGTCGACGAGCGTTAATTTTTGCTCACAGTTGGAAGCTCTTCTGTACCGTCCCCACTGTACATCTCAATCAACAGGGGAACAGGCTTCAGGACTCAGGTGAAGGGAAGACCATTCTTTCTTTTAAAGCTTTTAATTGGTTGGTCTGCATTAGACCTTCCCATTTATTATACAGAAGTGAAGACCAATGCTTCTTGGAGCCCTACCTGCCTAGTCGGTTTGCCAGGCAGTTTGGGTATGACCAATTGCACGTGGGCAATGCCGTCACCAGCTTGAAGTCCAGGGGTAGACTTATTGATGGAGCGAGAGGATGGCGGTACTTCATAATGGGTTACACTGGAGCAGCTTTTACTGTGCCCACGACTTCACTCTCCATGGAGTTGCGTATCCTCCACTCGTACGCCCAGTTTTACGTAGCCATCAACACCTTTCATCGCGATTTTGATATGCGTAAAAGTTTTATGATGTCCTCTTCTAAGTCTGCTGGGAAAGAGGAAGTCCCATCAGTTTTATCTGACGAAGAAGAAGACTCTGTCGCTCCAGATAAGGTTTTGCTGACAGTACCGAGAGGCGAAATACCTCCGCCTGCACAGCCTCTGGTTATCCCTGGTAAGCGAAGGGCTCCTGTTCTGAAGAAGACTTCCCCTCGCAAGAAAAAGAAGACTGTTAGTGGTCCTGTTAGGACTTCCAGTCATGAGGCTTCTCGGAGTGAGCCTGCTGTTTCCCCTGTTGGGGATGATCCTTTGATTAGAGGTTCCTCGCCTTTTAGAGAGGGAACCTCTACAGTTCCGGCTGGCAGTACCAGATAATCTTTGCTCGAGGCTGCTGTCGCTGCTACCGCTTCAGGTAGTGGTACGAAATCGCCTTCGGGGCCAAGCCAAATAAGAATATCATTATCTAGACCAGCAACGGGAGAAACTCCTGCCGCGTCTGTAAGTATACCCAGCGAGATTCTACCCAATGAGCCTCGAGTGGATCTCGGTAAAGACCTGGAAGAATACCTGCTAGTGTCAGTTGGCACACCCCCTTCTCCAGGTATAACCGCTCCTTAGTATCATTAAGAAATGATTTAGCTGTACTGGCTGCAGACGCGACATATATACAATCGACCATGTTGATATTAACTTTCTCTTGTCTTCTTGTCAGGGAAAGACATCTACGGGGAGGACAGCGTCGACGCAACTTTTGGCTTTGTTTCAGCTCCTGCTGATGACACGGAGGTGCCCAACTTTGAAGAGAATATTTTCGGGTGCCGGTTTGCCCGAAATAATTCCGATATCACGAGAGGAGGATGAGCCTGTCATTACGACTATGCCTCCTTTGAGTGCGCCAGCCACTTCGACCGTTGTTTGTGCTTCTTTTTTTATCGCACCATCTGCTGAAGTGACGACTGTGATGACACCCTCTGCAGTCGTTCCTGGAAGGGGATTCGCCGATATTGCAGCCACTCCCAGCGTCCATTCGGATCTCGCCATACTGATTGAGCAGTATACTAGTATTTTCTATACCACTTTGAGAACGCTGATATCGATGGTGCTGGAGAAGAATCTAGGCTTTCAGGCTCTGCGGAGGTCCTCCCAGTTTGCGATAGTGCCGATCAGAGACTTCAACGACGCTGGGAGAGCTGATGCGCTGGAGCAGATAGTTAATGGTTTGGAACAACCCATTAACAATTATCTACAACTATCCCAGGGCAGCATTGATGATCTGATTCAGGCTGAATATGACTCTTTGACTGCGAGGCTTGTTGGGGAGATGAAAACTCTGAACAAGTCCATCGAGGCTCAGCAGAAAAAGATGAATGAAGAGTATACTGTATTGGAGTATGTCATTCCCCAGCTGGCTACGTGCGAGGCCGAATATGAGGAAGAGGCAGCGAGGGTCCGTAAATTGGAAGATGACCTCGCTAAGGCCAAGGAGAGGGCTCTCTCTTTATCGGCAGCTCGAGATGTGTTGAATGACCGAAGGGAAGCGGCTAAGCAGAAACTGGCATATATGGGTGTCACCCACGTAGGTTTTGTATGGGCTCAGTCTGAACTATCTGCGTTGAACAATGTGGCGGCAAGGTTGGAGATGGCTCGTGCTACAGTTTTGAGCTACAGGAATGAGAAGATGGCCGCACTGCCGCAGCAGATCCTTGATTTGACTGCTCCTCCCAAATGATGTACTTCTTATTTCTCCTATAATTTCTCGGAGATAATAAAGACACATTTTCTGACTTTGTGGGCCCATCATTTTAGAATGTGATAGGCTAGGGTAAAAGTGATATCAGAGGTATCATTAACATGATATTCTTTCATTAAGGTTTTGCTGAATGTAAATCTATTCAGAGTTAACATGAACTTGAAAGAATATAATCCAACTAAATTTGTATACTAAACACTATCAGAGGTAATATAAAAATGATAGGCTTACAAATTAGTTAAGGATATCTATTTGGAGGTCACATGAACCTGATAGAATATGATCCAGCTAACCTTTGTACATGGTATCGTCAGAATAAGATCTTCGTCATACTCTGTTAAACGAAGGAGATCAAAGTATAGTACTTCTTCGGGAATTTGCAGTTGATAGTACCATTGCCAAATTTTTATTTAGGCTTGGCTAATCTGTAAGTGCCTTTTGCAATCATATAAGGGCCCTCCCATTTCTTTATGATTGTTTGTACGAATTTCGGATATTGTACTAGAGGTAATATGGTCTTAGTACGATACCGTATTTGTTGAGGATGTCCCACTGGGGGATTTTTAGTGGACCCATTACTTTTTGCGCACGAAAGTGCAAGTAATAGGTCTGAGACAATTCCTGACAGAGGTAATATACACGAAATAAAATATGACTCTGTAGGGATAAATAGGGACTGACTCTTTCTTCGGTAGGAAAATAAGGATAGTTCAGAGGTAATATGGACATGAATATTTCATTTTCCATTACGGGCATTCCACAGGGGAATTTTTTGTGGACCTATTACTTTTTATGCACGAGAGTGCAAGTAATAAGTTTAGGACAAGCCCTGCCAAAGGTAATATTGACATGGCAATTTTTGTCGACTCAACACCACTGGTGTACTTAAAGTTAAGTACGGATGTTAAGTTGAGATGACAACCAATATCAGAGGTAATATGGACATGATAATCAATAGCCAAAAATTTGGAAAGTTTGTTCAGAGGTAATATGAACATGACAAACTTTTGAGTTGTGACTCCATTGGGGATGGAGGTATATATCTACTCAGAGGTAATATGGACATGGCAGTTTTTGTGGACTTAACACCACTGGCGTACTTAGAGTTAAGTACGGGTGTTAAGTTGAGACGACAACCGATATCAGAGGTAATATGGACATGATAATCGATGGCCAAACCAGGAAAGTTTGTTCAGAGATAATATGAACATGACAAACTCAGCTGGGGAAATAAAGAAATGTTTGGACAATAGTTCAGAGGTAATATGGACGTGAACTCCTGTCCAAAAAAATTTACTGTGGAGTGATTTTCCTGAGTGGGGATAAACCTGAAGGATCCGCTGGGGAAACTTTAGGGGCTAATCATCCGGTATCTTCTTGAGGGAGCAAATTGTCACGTTAAAGTAAAATCAATTTGCAGTGATCGTCCCCTCGTTTACAGATGCAGAGTGATGACCTTGGCATCGATCAACTCCTGGATTCTCTTTTTTTAGTATATAGCAAGCCCTTGTAGGGTAATGAATGTACCGATGAAAGAGACAATAATCTGGGTCATCGACTTTGCCAGCCCTCTCAGGGTATCTGATGTTGGGTAGCTGAAGTTTGTGTTCCTTCATCAACATATTAAAGATTTCAATGATGTCATCTTCATTGAAGGAGAAAGTCCCTTTTGGCCTTCGGGCTCCCGATGCCTGAGTTTTACGATCTTCCGGGAAGATCGTCATCGTTGCATCATCTTCGGATTCAGAGGGAATTCTACCCCCAGCTTTGGATACTGCCCTATTTTGTCGAGGTAGACTACCCCCAGACATGTCGTGGCGTTTGCCTACAGAAGTTGATTTTGAAGAACCTGCCTCTGATATTACAGGATCAGACTCTGAAGATTTGGAGTTTGCAAGAGATGCAGTGTACCCCAACCCAAAATGAGTTTGTTGACAGTAAGGATTACCATACAACGGTGTTCGTCTGCCTTTTCCATAATTGAGACCTTGTTTCAACTTCAAATCATAACCCATGCTTTGTATAATCTTTAAAGCTTATGGGCTATATCTGTGGATTTGTATTTTCCCAGCATCAGATTTGCGAGATTCTTCTTGTATAACCGGTCTATTCCGTATTCGACTGAAGATTATTTGATGCTGATCGTCATGAGTAGGTGGAACAATAAAGACAGAATCTTCATGTGGCCCATATATCATGACGATATTAGATGTTGACGTATCTTCCCACATGATCTCCCCACGTTTGACAGTTAGGGAAACTGAATCCTGGTTATGACTCATGTCTTTGTATTTCTGGATCAAGAATTCTCGCAAGTCAGGAGGATTAACAGAAGAAGAAGAAGAGGAAGAAGGCTTGTTCCTATATTTTACATCAGTTGGAATACGGATATTGGGAACCCCAACCCTTTCTCTACTACCTATATACAGTAGTTCAGCCATATAAGAAGCACATGATCCCCGAGGAGCGTATCTATCCGCAAACTGGGCCTTCTTTACGCCGAGGGGCTTCTCCTGGCTTAATTTGGAACTCTGCTCAGGTTGATGTAAAACTGAGGAAGTCCTCAATCGGCCATCAGCTTCTCGTGTAATCTGGAGAGCGGACAGATTCTTCTCTTGCTGGCGTAAAGGCCGAGAAGTTGAGAGATCCGCCACTTGTTTTCCCTTGCGTAGATTGCAGGGACCATCTGCTTTTTCGTGGAGGGCAGATGCATTTTTATGCGTAGAGCGCGTTTGGAATTTCTGATTTGGCGCTGAGGCATTATCAAAAATCTTGTCTGCCATGTCACAGATGGGAGACTGAGTTTTACGCGCAGAGCATGGAGCAATCTTCTGGACTAGCACTGAGACATAACCAGAAGCTTTGTCAGCCACGTCACAGACGGAAGACAGAGTTTTACGCATAAAGTGTGGAGTAGACTTCTGGACTAGCACTGAGGCATAACCAGAAGATTTGTCTGCCACGTCACAGACGGAAGACAGAGTTTTATGCGCAAAGCGTGGAGTAGACTTCTGGACTAGCACTAAGGCAGTGCCAGAAGTTTTGTCTGCCACGTCACAGACGGGAGACAGAGTTTTATGCGCAGAGCGCGGAGTAAACTTATAGACTAGCACTGAGGCATTGCCAGAAGTTTTGTCTGCCACGTCACAGACGGGAGACAGAGTTTTACGTACAGAGCACAGAGGTTGCAAAGGTATAACCTTGCTGGTCGGAGAAGCCAGAGAGTCGACAGGAATGGGAGGGGATGTTCGGGGCATCCACACTTTACGCAGTTTCCTGTTATCTTGGACAGAGAGGGAGTGAGAGCTACCCCCTGCTCGAAGCATGTCTTCGTAGGCAGTTTGGTCGAATTGTACGACCAAGGTCTTCTTCATTGATCCTACTGATACTGCATTATGTTGAGCAATTGCTTTCTCGTCAGATGATGAGAAAGAGTTCTCCAGCAGAGTCGTTATCTTGTGTTTGATAATAAACGAAAGAAATAAAACTAGGTTTATACAAAACCCTTTCTTAGGTTTACAAACAAGAAGTTCTATTAATCCTATGCGAGGATGTTAAGTACAAAATTTAATCTGGGTAAATATTGATATAGGAGTCTGATCTGCAGTCGATCACTTTGTCTCTTGGACCACACGATGATGAAGAAGTGCTGTGGAAGAAGGAGATGCTTCAAAGATTGCAAGAGGGAGTGGATACTCGATGCCAAAATCGTCGATCACTACTCTCTGTCTGAGCTCTTCTCTCTGTTCTTCGATTTCTTCGAATTCTATTCTCCGAATTTTCCCCTTTTCGACCCTAGACCTCTGTCAATAGAGATCTCTATTTATAGGGTTTTAGTGACAATAACCGTCCAGTCGGCGTAGAAGCCAGACAGTGGAGAGTATGGCACTTTTTACACGACGGTTATAATAACTGCCACCCACGTATAGATGATATTCTGAATCTGCGTGTGACGCGTGTCCCATGATAAGAAAATGTGTATAACTGCTGCAAAGATCACGGCATGCAAGCCACGTAGGTAACTGCCCCTTGCGTAGAAAAGGTTGGCGTATAAGCCAATAACTGTCACCATGGCATAGAAGCCAAATAGTTGTCAGGTTAGCGTAGAAGCCAAATGGTTTGTCTAGTCGGCATAGAAGCCAAATAGGCGTAGAAGCCTTGTAGGCGTAGAAGCCTGATGCTGCATGGATAGGTAGCTAGTGTAAAAGATAGCTGATCCTCCTTCCTTGACTGAGGTTTTGAGCATATTCTGGCCCAAATAGCCTTATCACGCACAAATGCAAATATAGCCTGAGTTGGCGTATTTCGAGGAGATAGCATACGGCGTACTCCTTATAGCTGAAAATAGCCCAGTGGCGTATTTCAATGAGATAGCGTACAGTGTGCTCCTATAGCTGAAAATAGCCCGATGGCGTAATATGCAGAGGTGATGATGTGGACGTATTAGCTGTAATTATGGCTCGCCCAGTCTTTGAAAATAGAGCCAAATCTCGTGTATTAAATACAGAGATCTGCCCTCATTCTGTGCATTAAATGCAGAGACGTGCCTCGAGCTCTGTACGAAGAGCAGCTTTTGACGTGACAGTTTGTTTTGTCTTCTGCTGAGCGTAAAAGCTCACATCTGTCTGTATAAAACTAGGCAACATATTCCCTTGTATACGTAAAAGCACTTTGTATCATGGAAATGTCACTAAACGACGGTTTGGGTCTCTGTGCTGCACCATCATTACAGCCGTCGTCTGGATAGTTGTGCAGTACTCGTTGTCAGGAGTCAGGTTCACTGCATGATCTGACAGGTTCATTCGAGGAATACTAAGTGTTCCCCGTACTACTTCCCACTGCATTAAAAGCGAGTAGGTTTTACGCCAAAGTGGCGATGTAACAACCTTTTTACGCCGAAGCAGCCTGGAAATACTGTATTACGCGGATTATCCTGGGGCTCATATTTTACGCTGTACTAGCGATGAAGCCCTGTTGTACGCCGATGGCTCTGAAGTCATATTTTATGCTGCCTAGCACTAAAATACTGCGTATAACTCTACAGCATATTTTTTATGCTTCTACAAGTCTAGGATTGATGTAAGCTGAGTCACACTGGCAAATACAAGTACCTATACCCAGATACCTAGTCCACTCAAATAAACCAAATAACCTATCCACCAAATCAGACTACTTTTATTAACAAAGTCTACCATACTCAGAAATCAAACTTGGGCCGAACTCAGACCGAACTCGGTTACCCTTTTGGTATGAAATCAACTAGTTCAATTAGCTCCTGATTTCTTGGTCAAACGGTTGAAAATTTGAATTAAACCCCATACGAATTCTGGCCAAATTCTGTTTGCCTATACACTATAAATATGATTGGATTTCTATATCCCTACACTCTCAACCATTCTTAATCTTCTATTCTATTATGAGAAAATATCTAAGCCTCAACTTTTCTATCTCAAAGAGCAACTCTCCGGCCTTCCTAGTGCCAACTCCATCTAAGCCTCCAAAATCTTTGTTGCGGTTTGTATTGAAGATATGCTATGCCCTATACAACAGAACATTACCCAACCAACACCACTCTTGGTGAGTCATGCAAGGCTTGTCTGCAGAAGCTCTTGGACATAGATTCAGATTTTGGAGTCTAGATTCAAGGAGAGTACTATCTCCAAGTTGATCTTGATCTTCGTCTGAGTTATGTTCTAAGGAAATCATATGGCAGGACTTGCTCTTTTGGTCTTTCTTCTTGGATTTAGAACTTGAAGATGCTAATCCTTGTTCCAAATTCTACAACAAATTAGAATAGACCCACATGACCTTGCCCCTTTGAGTGGTAAGGGGCACTAGTCCTTCAGCTTGATCATGGGCTGGAGGGAGGTTGACAATCTCCATTGTGGCTCATGGTATCGGCACAACACCATCCGAGACTTTCTGTGCTGTGAAGTCACCTGACTGATGAGACACCAAGTTGGTAGTGAGTGTCTTCTTGTCATTGTGGAGAGTGATTATCTTGGATTCTATCAGCTGTTGTACCTTTCTCTTAAATACATAGCACGCTTTTGTGGGGTAGTGCACGTATCGGTGATACATACAATATTTTGGATCATCTGTTTTGCTAGCCTCATCTGGCTATCTAATATCAAGCAACTGCAATTTTTTGCTTTTTATCAAGAAATCAAAGATACTGATGATATCACTTCATCAAAAGAAGACTCCTCCTTCGGCTTTGAAGATTCTTGAGGCTTCTGTGTTAGCGGAGAGGTAGGTCGCTTGGACACATTTATGGTTAGAGCTTCCTTTTCTTTGTTATTGCGAATGTTATTATTATAGTTGTTGTTGAAAGAGCGCTTACCTTTATCTTCTGTGCCCGGTATCTTAAGTCCCAATAGGCTCAGGTTAACTTCTTTCGCATTTTGCTCAGTAGTTTCAGCATTCATAATGAACGATGTCCAATCTTCAAATCGAGCAGTGCCAATGCAGAATTTTATTCCCGATAATAAATTTTTTCTGTAGGTGTCCATAAATGCGGTCTTAGGAATGCTTGGGGACATATTCAGAGTTGCTTGCCTAAAATGCTTTATGAATTCACGAACGTGTTTTTTTTTATGTCTATAAGTGAAGACATAGTCATATCCATCCCTCCATCATAGAATCGGAAGAGAAAGAGGCTCTGTAGGTAGTCGAATGACGATATACAATTGTTAGGAAGACTACAGAACAAATCATAAAGCTACATCGGCAAAGTCCCGACAAATAGCTTAGTGAGAAGAGCGTCATCCCGTGACAGATGTGCTAATATCATGTCAAAAGAGTTCTTATATTGACGAGGTGACGTCTTTCCTTCAAACAAGTTCATTTCTTGGGGCTTGTACTTGGGTGTAAAGACAATATTATTCCAGTGACGAGGATATGGTTGTCTTATCCCAAGCTTCTAGAGTTTGTCCTGGTTATTATAGTATCAAACCGAGCACGCCACTCACGAATAGCCTTTTTTGTGTCTTTTGTCTGAGGTGGTGCAGCTGACTGGAGAGATGTTGGTTGAACTTGTAAGACTACTGGTGTAGGTCCACCCCCAGCATTAAGGGAGTTAAGAGTTGGTGCTGCTGACTTTTGATTGGGACTGGCATCTGGGTTTGTATTGCCCCGAGGTGGTGTTACACTCGGAGACGGCTATATAGGAATAGATGTAGCAACATGCACAGGTGCTGCTACGGTAGTATGTTGAGCCATCATCATCTGATACATATTCTGCATCATAGTATGAATATCTTTGAACGCAGCCTCTAACAAATTGAGGCTCTGTTCAGTACTTATCGAAGGGTAAGCATCTTGCTCGTCACCAATTGTATATACACTAAACTCCCTATGGACAATAGAAGAGTTAGTGGATTTTATTATGTAGTTGGAGTCTACACTGTCTGTTTCAGACCCAGGGGGATTGCTACCCCCAAGAAAGTCAGCTTCAGATTCTAAGGAATGGCTATTCTTTGTGAGAGCAAATTTTCGTCTCCGAGAACGGGTGTTCTAGAATACCCCTTCAAAGGACTCGATGAGCTGATCTAACCTCCTCTGAATAGTATCCTCGAAGTACTTTGTCTTGAACGTCTTCCACCACGGGAAAGCCATGAGGCCATGTATACCAAAGCCAGAAGTAACTCATCATCACTTTTTTGTTGTCAGTTTGCTTTCCAGATCACTGTCTAGTAGGCAAAGTGTAACTCAACCGGTCGAAGATAGACTGTTTAGTAGATGATTCAACTATTTTAGCATAGTAAAAGTTGATTACAATATTGTGGCAACTACAATGATGCTCATTTGGGAGCACTATTGCAGGCATGAAGGGTTTCCTCTCTCTGCGCTTCTGTACAAGAATTTTGCGTAAGTCAGAAGGAAAAAAGAGAAGTAGAAGAAGGAGGCAGACTCTGCCTTTTACATTGTGCGTATTTTGTGCATAGTTTTCGAGTACCCTGCATATAAAGCAGAGCATTGAATTAGGCAACATTAACTTCTGGCATATTTTGAGGAGTTAAAGAGGAAGCAGGCATACCCTGTGTTCGTGTGCATAACTTTGCATGCAAGTCTGGCACACTACACACATTATCAGCAGCTTCAGAATGAGATGCAATCAGTTTCCCATATGTCGTGCGTATAATTTGGATGTGTGGGAGAGTGTTCTTTTCTGCTGAATTCTTCTTTGTATGCGCGTAGAAGTCAGGCCGTAGAAGTCCATGTTTCTTGTTAGGGATAGAAAATACGCTAGTATTTTCCTTTGCTTCAGGATCGAATTGGACAGCAAATTCCATGATTGCCTTGCTTTGTACGCCACACTGAGCATGCAGATGTTGGGTGGCTTGGGGATGACCAACCCCTTTGGCATCTAATGAATT
This sequence comes from Iris macrosiphon, assembly GCA_036927795.1. Classification (NCBI taxonomy): domain Eukaryota; kingdom Viridiplantae; phylum Streptophyta; class Magnoliopsida; order Asparagales; family Iridaceae; genus Iris; species Iris macrosiphon. The sequence goes on from JAYESA010000014.1 coordinate 43,772,331, forward strand.
CCTCTACCAAGGAAAGATTTGGTGAACCTTCGCTTATTGTGGCAAGAGCCTCGCAGTTTATTTCCCTTATTTAGCGAACTGGCGTGACTAAGGGGAGTATCCACCAAGTCACAGACTGGGGATGGAGTATGGAAATTAACGATAAAATTCTTGTTGGCAACAATCATTGCTGCCTTTCCCTTGCTAGCAGCAACTTCAGGGTATGAGGAGCAAGGCTTAGGTAGCTAAGTCTTATGGACCTTCTTCAACTTGGTCGTGGTTGAGGGGCTATCACTACCTCCAGAGAGCATCTCTTCGTAGGCTTGCTAGTTGTATTAAACAACCAAAGTCTTCTTCTTTGTTCCAATTAATGCAGTGTCATATTGAGATATCACCTTCTTATCAGAAGAGAAGGCCTTCCCCAACAGGGTCACCATTTTGTTTGCCATAAACAAAAAGTTATACAAACTTTTGTTACAAATTTTGAAAGGAAAGAAAAGTACAATAAATCCTATACAAGAATATAGTGTACAAGAATTCTGAAAAAGTATAGCTATTGAGATCTGATCTGCAGTCAATCACTTTACTCCTTGGACCACTTGACACTGTCACGCCCCAGTCCCAAAATAACGAGGGACTGGACGCGTGGCAATGGCCAGCAGCACACACCGATGGACAAACCCAATTTAATAGATCCATCGGGGCATGCTTAAGCTGTACTATATTAGTCAGGGTTTATTAATCTCATCCATAGAACAACATGAACTAAAACAAAACTGAAATAAATGCTGAAAGTAAATACTGTCGAATATCCAGCAAGAATGAATACTAAGTCGGGTGGAGACAAATCCACTACCGACAAATAAGAAAATAAAGACAAGAAAGAGATAACTAAAACATGCTAGACAGTAACTAAGAAGCATGGCCATCAACTGCAATCAACTCTTGTCTGATGTTGGTTCGTAAGCTGCGGTACTCCTCGTCTGCTAAATCTGGAGAACAAAACCAGGTCCTCAGGGGACATAGCAAGATACAAAAGAATATGAGCCAAATATAGTAAATGACATGCAAGATAGAGAAGAAAGTAAACACAAGCAAATAAGACACGAGAAATCACTATATCTAAGACAGTGGCATGCCAGTGATGCTATCAGACATGACTACTAGCAATCGGGGTAATCGCATCTCAATGGGAGATCACGATCCTATAGAAAGCAGTCCAACGGGGACTCACAGTCTATAGTATGGCTCTTTCGCAGCTCAACGGAAGCTCACAAAGGAGGTAGTCAAATGAACAAGTCTCTCTTGCAGTACAATAGGTACTCACAATCGAGATTGCTCAAGTGTAGTCATTGTCCAATAACAATCATCTAGGAACTAAGAAATCAGTCAAGCTAACTCCGAAAATGTAGAGTACATATAAACCATCACATTATGTCTATGGAACAAGTAGTGATCCAAGGAAAAGAGCAAATAAAGTACACGCACGCAAAACGAGGAAATAAAACTAGAGCAGCAGGAATAAATCAACAAGCATCAAGAACTATATATGACAGAAAAGTAACAATTGAAAAGCATGCAACCATTGTACAAATATCTTGCAAGACAATGAAAAATAATCCAGGAGATAAGCAACAAAACTGCAGGATTTGGCAAGGTATACTTGCCTGGGTTTTATCTCCAATTGTAGCTCTGGCAATAGCTGGATTTTGCAGGGACTGCTCCAGTTGCTGAAACAAACATCACCATCAGATCCAGAAAATATTAAACAGCTAGGATTGCCAGTCCTTGAGTCCAATTTGGAGACAAGGGCAAAAACGTCATTTTCGGGGCAAACGGGGTCCAAATGTGGGCCGCTTTGCACCGAAAAATGCATCAGGGTCAAAGGTCTCAAAAAATAGTCCAATTTAGTGCCAACAGGTCAGGAACGATGATACGAATCCAACGGAACTTCCAGAATTGGATTCCGATGAGCCGATCCCAAAATCGCCCGTCGAGTGAAGCCTATGGGGCCCACGACACACAATTTTGTCAACGTTCTCAGAATCGAACCAAACTTGGCTCATAGGACCAGCGTATTACTACGAGTTCGATGACGCAAGTTTTGTCTCGATCTGACGTGTGTACACTAAGTTACAGCGAGAAACAGAAAAGTCGGATACGGGGCGATGTCCGCGGATACGCACTGATTCCGGTGTGCACGTACATCCGAATCAGCTTCTGCGAAATCCCGCACGTCCGTATCAACGACGCGCACGTATCTGTGAAGACCGCACGCGACCAAGTCGTTTCGTTTGGCGGGGCGTACTCGATTCCGAGGTAAAACAAGGCTAAGTTTTTCCTGTTTTTGGATAGCGGTGTGCGATCACCACAGGACGCGATGCCCCGAGCGGTTTGTCCGGGCACCGAGAGGGTCAAACAGGCTACGCGATATAATTTACGGAATCGAATTCTGAGCTACGAGTAAGAAGTTATGAATACCTGAACTGGCTCCAGAAAACCGAATCTTCGTGTCCTCGAGTTGTGTCCTGTGTCCTGGACACGGTGTCCGACACAAAACACAGAAGCTAGGGTTTACTGTTTAGGGTTCCTGTGTCCGGGCAGAAGCGGCTGTGTCCGACTCGTGTCAGGGCTGAGCGAGGCCGGCGAGGGCTGCTGGACGCGCCGGAGGAGGAGGCGAGGGGCTGTCCGGTGGCTGAAGACCAGAGTCGGCGGCACTGCGGCTCTATGCTGCTGCTGCTCGGTTGCTATCTGGGCGGAGGCGACTGGTGAAGGAGGCAGCGTGCTGGGTTGCTGAGGGCGGAGGACGGCGAGGCGGCAGGGCGGTGTCGAGGAGGAGGACGGCTGGGGTGGCTAGGGTTACGGCGGGTTGGGCAGCCGGTGGCGGAGGAGCAAGGCCGGGTTTAGGGCTTTATATATAGGTCGAGGGAGAGGGAGAGGCGGCGTCCGGTGAGGGGAAGTCGGAGCGGAGGGGACGGCGGTTGCGGGGAGAGGAAGAGGAGCGGTCGGCCGGCGGCGGCGGGTGTAACGGGGGGCCGAAGAGGAAGCGTTAGGGTCGGGGGAAGAGGGAGGACTGTAGCAGTCGGGTTCGCGGGTCCAACGGGTCGGGTCGGTTCAGCGGATCCGACCCGATCCGAAATCAAATAGGCGGGTCGGGTCGGGTTAGTGGGTCGGGTCTGGGTTGGACCCGGATCTGACCCGATAAGGAATTTGGTTTAAATAAAAACCCGGTCCGGTTTAATTTGGTTTGGTTCGGTTTATTTTAAAATAAACCCGGTTTATTTGGGTTTAATAATTAAATTAGTATTTAGGGCTTTTAAAATTCATCCGGGGTCCAATAAATTCTTGAAAAATTATCCTATGTCTGGTTTTCTATTTTACACCATAAAATATTATTTTTATAATATTTTAATATTATTTAATAATAGTTAAAAATCCTTTAATAATTAAAACACCTTAATTTAATTAGAGAAAATTCTCAGAAAATTCCAGAAATTCCAGAAAAATGTAAAAATCCAAAAATTAAAATTTTCTTGAAAATCAGGGAGATTACAGACACAAAGGAAGAAATACAAGAACACATACAAACACTTGATAATTTGATGGCAAGAAAGCTCTGGCAGCACTGGCACGAAAAAACTTCTATCTTTCTATGGGTGTATATGTATCTGTAGGATAGCATTGATCCTATATTTATAGCACTCAAAATGGTTATGGGGGTGTGCACACAAATAAGCAATATGTACTGTATTTGCTATTGTGCACATATAATTCAAAGATCTGTAGCCCATATTCTACTTAGTTGTCACACAATTTACTGTCAGCTTGATACGTGACTCCCTATACGAGAAAATCTTGGGTAGTGGCATCAACTGTATGTGTACGTTCTACGAGGATCATGACATTGAAGACACATAACCTTAACCGCCCATTGTCAGTTAGGATCATAGGCGCACTATTGAAGAAGTTAAGCAACACTAGAATACTTTTAGAAGATCTTGAGGAAATGGCCATACTGACGTACTATGATAGAGATAACACAATGGCGTACGCTGATAGAGTAGTTTAGCACACTGGTGTACTCTGATAGAGTTTAGCATACTGGCGTACTCTGGTAGAGTGCGGTCAGACTGTCCACTAAATGACGACCAGGGTGTGCTTGCCAGAGATCTTCTGAATTAATGACTATGATCTCCTCATTTTCTACGTCTGTAAGCTGTCAGTTCATTGCATTAAATATAGGGGAAAGACATGAAGATTGTATGCCCACCTTTGTTGAGTTAAACGGATGGCACAAAAGTATGCCTCTACTCTATTCCTCTAAAACTCTGAGAAAGTACACCACTGATAAAATCTTTAAGAAAGTGCTCATCTATTCTTTTGGGCTTGTTTTGTCAGTATGCCACCCTTACTTTGGATCTAGTATTCTTTGGAGGCATACTTTTTATGCTTCTACAATGAAGAACAACGAGAGAGCATGTAAACTACTCTAGAGCAAAACAACAACCCGTAAACCAAACAATGATCGGGGTTACAGACCATTTCCCGAGAATAACTTAGCCTCTAACCACAAATTTGTAAGCAGCACTAAAATGCGAGTACAAAATATAACGTGCAACCAAAAAAGCATGACTAAACAATCTTACAGCTTGATACAACAAACCATTGGACGAAGAAAATACTTGGATTAGTAACCAAGGGATGAATCATTGATAGCGAACAATACACCGTGGTATACTGCGGTATACCGGTCTGACTATCAATTCCCCTTTTCATGAAAACTCAGAAAATTTATTCTATGTACGGGTTCTAGCACGAAACTATGACATTGTCAAAAGAATATTTTACAAACCTATGCTAGTCTCTCTCACAGCAAAACAAAATCTAAGTACCAAAATATACGATAAACAAGATATGCGAAAATTCAAAACACAACACAAGCTCAATTTATGAGAAAATTTTGAATACCGAAAATTTAGAAATACGAAATCCGAAAATAATGTGACAATGTACTTGGCCATGTTACTCCCTCATTCTCTATTTTTTTATACTATTTGTGGCACCACTCTTAGCGAACTCAAGAATCCCAATACCTTCAAGAGCAGAAGTGATCATAGGCACCCGAATTATTCCCCATGAGTCTGTTAGAGTACCTAGCAACCAAAGCCCCTATACTTCGTCATCGAATTGACCTCCATTGCTGACAACTACTAAACCATGCGTTGGAATTCATTAACATAATCCACAATTGGTGTACCATCCTTGTAATACTACTTGGTGTTACCAAGGTTTATGATATGATTATACTAGTTCTTATATACCAATTGTTTGATATATCCACAAACTTGTTTATGGTCGAATGACCATTCCTGCTCGGATTATCACTAGCCTTCTTTTAAGCAAACAATTGTATATGTAATTTCTTGGCAAAAAGAGGATCCTTTATCTTAATTTTCTAATGGTGATAGTTTGTGCCAGTTGTAGGTTAGACATACATACTAGTTTCACATTCATCTTTTCTATCCAGTCAAAGTGTCAAACACTTAACACCCAGTATCCAAACACTCTAATAGTGGAAACGGAGCATGAAACACAACATAATAACATCAAAATGTAAGGACTGAACTAAAATGTAAAACCTTGCAAACAAGCACAATATCATAAGACAAACCCAATAATCAAAACATACAAATTATTTACATAGAAAATCCATTGAGGAAAAAATTCATGGGACTCTCAAAGTCCAACCCTAAAAGCTCCACTAATGAAATAAGAAAATACATCGACTCCCTCAACTTTTCCCATCGATTTGAACATGAATAACCAAAACTACTCAAGAATGAGAATATATTACAATAGATAATATAACAAAATTATTAGAGAGCAAGAACACGATCAACTTTGTCCATGCTGACGACACGAAACTCTCCGGATGATCTCCTCCAAGTCAACTTTTATTTCTCCCAAATAACCTCTTTCTCTTTTTGAAAGTTCCACAACTTCTTGTTGAGATCCCAACTTTCATATATATATATATATATATATATATATATATATATATATATATATATATATATATATATATTATTTTTGGTATTTTCAATGGCTTCTTTATTTCTTCATGTCCAAAAAAATAAGATTGTCTAGATACGACGGAACAAAATTGCATCAATTTTTTTAAACACGGGATCATAATAAGCTTTTTGTTAGTGTTATATGGTAGGATATGTGACTCTTTCCGAACACAAAACAAATGAAAGAACTGTTATATATATATATATATATATATATATATATATATATATATATATATATATATATATATATATAATTTGATCATGAATTAACTTATAATCCCTTCCTAATCCCAAAATAGTTCGAACTATTGGATTTGATCAAACTGTTAAAAATTGAACCCAATTTCTTCTTAGCCTGGACTTGATAGTATACCACAAGTGTATTAACGATATATCGAAAATATTAATAGGAATAAAAAAATATCTTGAAAAACCTGCTAATTTATTTTTATAATTTATAATATATTGACAATTTATTGATCATATACTATGGGTATGTCGACAATCCTGATACTACCCAGAACAACTCAAGGTGTGTAATGTTCCGGGCGGCCTGGGCCTGGTCAACGGCCCGGCCCGCACCACAGAGTATACGGGTACGGACTTGGTCCGTGAAATCGACCCGATACCCCGGCCGAGACAGGCCTGGTTAAAAAATCGGTCTAAACCGGTCTAACTGTGGTGATTCGGTCGACCTGGCCAGGAGCCACCCGGTCAAGGTCCGGTCCAGTTCCGATCAGAACCTAAAGATTTAATTTTTTTTATACTATTTTTGGGGGTTTCATGCCAAAATATCTCCATTATAATGGTTGTTTTTAGTCATTTGAGGGATATTTTGGTTATTTTGCTGAAAATAACCAAAGACTCGGGTAACAACTATAGTTTAGGGGTGTCATGGTTAAATTTGCACCCAAAAATTTCTATTAATAGAGCATAAATTATCGAAATTAAGCACAATATTTTTTTTTCATCTTCTACAAAATTTAGAAGCAAACAAATTTCTAAAGATTGAAGTAACTACTTTCTGGAGCTTTTTGTTACAATTTTCTGGATATTGGAATACAATTTTCTGGAGTCTAAAGTGCAGTTTTATGGACGTTTCAAATTTTTTAGGCTTCAAGTTGACGTTTTAAGCAATTTTAATATTAAAAAATAATTTTTTTTTTGATTCATGAATTTTCTTTCCTCTCTCCCTTTTTTTGTTGGGAAAACAAATTCTTCTCTTCTTATTTTTTTCCTAAAATTATTTTTTAAAATATGGATGCTACTAGTTATAACCAGCATTATCAAGGTGGTTCTGAACAAAATTATAATTATTATACTATTTTTTTATGAAAATAATTATGTTCTTGATTTTGTACCACTGACACAAATATAACCACCGGAAGTTAGAAGTATGGCTACTAATGTTACAACTAGAAAAAATATCAGTTTTATGGAAATTTTATGATAATTATTTGTCACCAATAATGAGGGAACACCAATTTTAGATACAAAAGAACGATAACCAATAGCTATAGGTGCATAATATAAGAAATACACAAAAATCTTTAAATGAAAAAAAAATGATGGCACGGACACTTCAGAAAGACACTATGAAAGTTATTATGGCAAGGACACATTACAAGCTAGGCAAACACATGAGCTAAGCATAGGTCCTCAGGGATTTTCTATAGATAACTTTACTTGTTCTGCTCCTCATAACAAAACTGAGTTAACAAAATATATTATTTGTGATTAATAACCTTTTGACATTTGGTTAGAGTAAATCATATTATGATTATGCAAGTACTACTCTTAATCCTTGTTTTACTAAAGTATCTCGATCTACTACTAGAGCAGATACTGTCAAAATATTTGAAAAAGAAAAAGGCAACTTTAGAAGAAAGTTTTGTAAATGTTAGTAAATTGGTTTTAACTTTTGATATATGGACTAGTAAAAACAATTACCCTTATATTTGTATCACAACATATTATTTGGATGTAAAATAAATTTTGTAAAACTAATTTTTTGCCTAAGAACTTTAGAATTTACACATACTATCGCTGCAATCGGTGGAGCTATAATACAATTTTTACGTGAATATGATATTCACAATAATATGTTTTAATTTTTTTTTGATAATTCTAGTAATAACACTTCTTGTATTACTATTATAAAATCAAAATTTTTGCTTATAGTAGAAGGAAGACTTTTTCACGTAAGATGTGCTTGTCATATTATTAATTTAATTATACACGAATACCTTCAGTTCATTTAAGCAAATTTAGAAAATATTAAATCATGCTTAATTAGTTTGAATACTTCAACAAGTAGACAACAAGATTTTAAATTATTATGTGCACAATATGGTATGACTCTTAGGAGATTTGTTAAGGATGCACCACATAGATGATATTCTACTTATTTAATGTTGAAATATTCTATTAATTTTAAAGATGTTATTACATATTATTGTAATGTTAATTCAAGTTTTGGTTTTCAAGTAACTGAAAATGATTGGTTAATTTCTAGTTCAATTTATAAAATTTTATTATTATTTTACAATGTTACATGTTTTTTATTTGGAGTTCATTATCCAACTTCTCCTTTAGTTTTAACAGAAATTATTAACATGTCTCATTTATTTTGTAAATATAGAAACACTCCTAGTTTTGATTATGTTGTTTCTAAAATGGAAAGAAAATTTCTAAAATATTGGCATGATATACCTCTTCTATATTGTTTGGCTTCTTCTTTTTATCCTAAAATTAAATTAGATGGTGTATTTATATTGTTAGACGATTTTAATAACTAAATGAATATTGAGGTAGGTAGCTTAAAAGTAGAAATTAAAGAAGTTTTAGATATAAGTATTTTATATGAAAAAAAGTTGTATCGAGGTGACTCGATACAACTGTTCAAGGTAGTAATAGCTTAGATTTAATGTCTAAGTTATCCCATGCTAAAAGTATACTGCAAAGGAAGAAACAAAAAAAAAAAAATCTTTCCTACCAACTCAAGATTGTCATTGTATTTAAATTCTTATGAAGAAGAAGGTGATAATTCTAGATCGTATTTTTCAATTTTAGAATAGTGAAAAAGATACGAAAAATGCATCATATACTTTATTCTTTAGCACGTGATCTCCTAATAGTCTCAGTCTCCACGGTAGCTAGCATCAGAATCTTGTTTTAGTGCAGGTTCAAGGATGCTAAGCAAGAAGAGAAGAATATTGCCGCCAAATATTTTGAAAGTTTGCGTCTGCGTTCAAGATTGGGTTCGTATGAAAAAACGAACTCAACAATTAAGAGATGAAAGTACCGACATCAATGAGATGAACATTCAGTCTCTTACTTTGGACGATGCTAATGGAGGAGAAGTTGAGCAATAAACATGGACGGAAGATGGACGACGGAAAACAAAAGAAAAGACTTGTACATTTTATAACGAATTTTATAGAAATAAAATCTCAAGTTTCATTTTTTTGTTTGTTATAAAAAAATGTTATATTAGATTTAAATTATAATGACATTAATAAAATTATTTCAATTTGTTTCCTTATCAAATTTCTATTTTTTTATATATTTTTAATAAACCGGTCCAGTCCTGAATCAATCCGGACCAAGTCCGGGTCGGTCCGATCCACCCCCGACCGAACACGTGCCCGGGCTGGGTTCACTCCTCTCCATTCTAGTTCGGGCCGGCCTGGCTTGGCCTGACCTGCCTCCTCTCTTGAGCTAAGTCTGTTCCGGTCTAGGTCCGATCAAAATCAGTCAACTCTGAGTCCGGACCGATCCGGCTTGTCCCGATAGACACTATGAAGAATGACTACGATACTAACTCCTGATAGACACCATGAAAAAAGACTATGATACTAACTCAAAAACCGACTATGATACTAACTCAAATATCAAGTCTCGCTTGTCAGCTTCAACTTTACCAGCTTCTCTCCCCGATGTTCTCTACGTAGTAAGGGAATCTTAACCCAGCACTATTAGGACACAAACTTCTCTAAAACAAATACAGTTCCCTACCAAATTAACTCCATTTCAGAGCCAATCTTGGAATCTTATTTGCACTTAGACTCTAAAATCTGTCTTTGACCCACACTAAATTCTAGGCTTAGTACCAGAGAGTGATACCAACTTTTGTGCGGACTAAATAATAACTGTAGAAAGAACTAGTAAACTAATTCATCACTGAAAATTTAGAATATTAAGAACCCATGACCAGTTCCTCTAGGATATTTGTTGAAGCCTGAACGTCAGGTGCGCAAGCTAATAATTTGCATTCAGAGAAGAAATTGAACCATTTACTATCTCGACATTTTCCAATCTTCTCTACAAATGGTTTGACTTTATAATATTAATCTCAAATCTCACTCAGTCATGCTTTTCTACTTTTAGTCCCACCACCAATTTAGTAAATGTACGTGTGGTGTCCATGTCGTCCACAGGACACCCAACCAGACAAAAAAATGTCTCGTGTCCGTATCCAACAACCATCTATATTGGTGTATCATAGCGTACAATAATAAGACACCAATTATTTATGCTACAAATTAAGGAAAGGTGTACAAAGTAGCTACTGATGAGTTCATCGACGTCAAACGCTGGTGGAACACTGAGATCCCTGAACCGAGCGGAGCAGCACCCCGGACGCCGAAGAGCCATCTGATCCCCCGGCGGGAAGCACCCCGAGAACCGCCGCGCAGTCGACATCGAACCGATACCTCCCCGACACCCAGCTCCCGACCTTCCACCTCAGCTGCCCGTCGAGCTTGAGCAGCAGCAGCATCCTCCCTGCGACCTGCACGTCGCGGCCCACCTCGTACCCGACCGACGGCGCCACGGGCAAGGCGGCTCCGTAGAGCGACGCCGAGAGGAGGTTCGTGTCCCGGTGGCCCTGGTAGAATGGCGGGAGCGGGGACTCCGAGGTGATCGGCTGGTCCCTGTAGACCGCGTAGGCCCTCAGGCTGTCGTAGTAGACTCCGACCCTCGCGTTCGGGTTCTTGCTCAGCAGCGTGGCCTGGATGCTCGAGTTGATGAGCTGGCGCGGCGAGAGCGAAAGCTCGTAGATGGAGGTGTCGTTGAGGTAGAACTCGGGCTTCGACGGGCGGAGGACGAGCCACACTACGAAGACTAGGAAGAGTATCAGGGAGAGGAGCGTGGAGAGGCAGTAGAGGAACCTCTTCTTGAGGAGGGATTGGATGTGGAAGCCTCTCTTGGCGCAGTGCTTGGGAGAGGTCTGTATAAGAAGAGACATTTGCCGACGAAAAAGATTAATCAGATTTGTGATTCGATTCGGAAGTAGATAGATGCTTGTTTATATATAATATAGTTGAAGAGTACTCTAGTGTAAAGCTTTAGTTTAGCTACGGCAATGCAGCTTTTGACTAGAGCATAGATAGATATGGTTGGGTGTGGGTTGGGTTGCGTTGCGTTGCGTGGGTGGATCCTCCACAGATACCATAGTATATCTTGGCTCCTACCGGAAAGGTCTACTTTGTTCGCGCCCACGGAATGAAGGGTGTCGGCCAATGGGTCGACACGTAACATTTTCTTGCTTCTACCTGTTTCTTGCAATTTAAATGGACTTTTGATAAGAGCACTTAAACTTTACTAAGGGCTAGTCCAGGATTGGAACTAGTCTATTAATGAACAAAGTTACTCACACTAGTCGATTAGTTTACTCATACTAGCCTAAACTTGAAACCCTCCTCCCAAACCCTCCAAACCCCACCAGAGCCCTCCCCCCTGCCGCCGGAGCCGTTCTCCTCGACTTCGTCCTCCTCCTTGTCGATGGCTCCCAAAGTCTCGAAAGAATCAAGGTACAATTCTTCCTTCTCCTTGTTCTATTGCATTTACAAAAAAATTCAAAATTTTTAAAAATTCCTATTGCATTTCGAAAATTTTGAGTGATTTTCTTTCCATTCTTCAAATGAGGGCATACAAGTCCTGAATGTAGTTTAGGATGTAGTTTAGACGTTTACTTGGATGATCGTACCCGATTTAGGGCATACAATGTCGACAATCGTCGAAAGTATCAAGCAGTATCGGGCGGGACTGTAGAAAATTCTACAGTGCTATATACATTAAGGACTGTAGAAAATTCTACAGTCCTAAATTTGTAAAGGACTGTAGAAATTTCAACAATCCTAAAAAATTAGGACTGTAAAAATTTCTGCAATCCTGTATACGTATAGGACTGTAGAAATTTGTACAGTCCTGAATGTTAAATTAATTTAGGATGTTAAATAAAATTTTATTTTTTGTCTTATAGTCATGACCCTCGGAAGGCACTGTGGATGAAGATATCATCAGAAGACGCCCTACTACGTCGATGCATAAGGAACGCAATATTTCGCGTACTATTGAACCAGGTGTCACTATCCGCGACCCCGAGGCACGCCCTGAAGTTAGGAAACGTCGATTGACGAAGAAGACTGTCACTCGTTCGAAGAGACGTGCTCCTCCTAGTTCTTCAGGTTCTTCTTTCTCCTCCGATGAGGACATGCCAAATGTCCCAAATCGGCCAACTGATGGTTCAGGACCTTTTCAGCCTACAGATAGTCCTGTCGAGAGTCTCCCACAAACCCTCAAAAATTGGACTACTGATGGTTTAGGACCTTCTGAGCAGCAAGATTGTCCAGTCGAGACTCGTCCAAACGGTTGCTCTATGTTACCCTCGATGGAAAACCATATTGCATACCAAATATGGAACAATCCGGTAAGTACATTACGTTATGATAATTTTATATATAGTTGTAAGTTCAAAGTTCATCCAATTATATATAGATAAGTACATTTTACATAGAGGTATAACTTCATCCAATTGTTTACTTTTCAGGACAGTTCTCGTATGTTGACGGTGATCAACCACGGAAAAAAATGTAATACATGGAGGTATGAATTATTGGGAGACGATGTGAAGAAAAAAATCAGTCCCGCCGGTTTATAATATTTGGGTAGCTACTCATATACGACGGTGGATAATGTACTGATATCAGCATTTGTAGAACGATAGCATCCAGAAACCAACACTTTCCATCTACCCAATGGGGAGTTGATGATTACCCATGATGACGTCTATCATATATTGGGACTTAGGGTTGATGGTCGAGTCATGATGAATCAAACTATTGATGAGTCGAGCATCAACTTTTACGACCATATTGTGGATTATGTATCACGGTGTCTGGGAGTTGATGCCACTAGTTTTACCACTCTTCGAGAATTCAAGAAGTCCTACAGACTTCCTTTAAAATATTTGGAGGAGATATTCGCTGATCCGAACCCCGAAATGGATAATAGCGATAATGTGGCCCGCGGATATATGTAGTTCATCTTAGGGGCTGTCGGCATTACGGATAAGTCTGGAACGTCCATACATGCCAAATATCTCCTCCATTTGGACAACATTGACACGGTGGAAGAAATATCTTGGGAAAGCGGTATACTATCATACCTTTACCGCGAGCTTGGTGCGGCATCCCACGTGGGTTCGAAGACAATATCCGGATGTCAAACTCTACTCCATGTATAGATATATCTTTGTCAACTTGTATACATAATTTAAAATTTTGTTGTTAATTTTTGGACTAATATTTTTTTAACCTGGTTACGTGAAGGCATGGATATACGAGCACTTTCCAACCCTGCAGCGGACTAAACTGAACTGAGGGTATGACGAGAACCTTCCTAGAATGTGTCGATGGAAGCCAACTAAGAAAGATGCCAAACGTCCTCACACATTGGCCGTCCTATGGAATGCACTCGAAGATATGACGACAGAAGAGGTGAATTGAGACCTAATTTTTTAATGTTTGGTAATAATTGACTACGTTATGATAAATTTTATGCGATGCAGATTGTTTGGGATCCATATCGTGATTTGCGACAGACTAGTCATCCATTGCAACCAGTCACTTTATATCACGGTCTTATAAGTTGTCATGAAATCGATGAGGCTTATATGCCGGATAGACTGCTCCGTCAGTTTGGCTACGTACAAACTATCCCAAAGCGCACTTTGAAAATGATAACTGCTTCGCGAGGTACAAAACCGCTAAACTATATTCCTGCGGCGTTCAACTAGGTCTCGGACTTCTTCACCGAGTGGAAACGCCACGTTATTAGAGACACTGAACGACAAGCAGCAGTAAATATGACGGAATATAGCGACAACTTCCTCGCCTACTACGCTGGTGTCGGATTACCTACCTTGTTCCAACGCGGAGGCGATATTGTGCTTGTACCTTCAGATCTTCCTGCCAAATCGGTCTTATATACTGCATTGGTCAAGATGGTGAGCCAACTTCTTCACTTTCAGTTTGATATTTGTAAATGTTTATAACATAACAAATTTTTTTAATTCTCATGAATAGGCTAGGAAAGTGAAGAAGTTGGGAAGAAGCCTCGTAAGTTGCCAGGGTTCGAAATATATGGCAATCAATGACGAACTACAACAAATCGACAACGCTAAAATTTTTTCTTTCTTGGAAAATAGAGAGCAACGTATAAAGAGGCGACATGAAGTTTAGGCCCCGTTTGAAGGCTTGTAAAACTTTCAATGAATTTGAGTTTTGAGACATGTAAAAGTTTTAAGTTTGAATTTGACTTGTAAAACTTTGAATATTTGTGTTCTAAGTTTGCTACAATTGCTTTAATTTGAAAATTTGCTACAATTGCTACAAACATACAATTTGTGTTCTAAGTTTGCTACATACAAACAGTTGTCAAATGTGCAGATTTTGACAGTAGATAAAGTTTAGGACTGTCAAAATTTTTACAGTCCTAGTATCTTTTAGGACTGTCATAATTTTGACAGTCCTAAACTTACATATAACTGTCCAGAGATAGTGGATAAAGTTTAGGACTGTCAAAATTTTGACAATCCTACTATCTTCTAGGACTGTCAAAATTTTGACAGTCCTAAACTTACACATAACTATCCAGAGACAGTGGAGAAAGTTTAGGATTGTCAAAATTTTGACATCCTAGTATCTTCTAGGACTGTCATAATTTTGACAGTCCTAAACTTACATATAACTGTCCAAAGACAGTGGATAAAGTTTAGGACTGTCAAAATTTTGACAGTCCTAGTATCTTCTAGGACTGTCAAAATTTTGACAGTCCTATTTTCCTGACAGTTTTAGATATAATTTTGACAGTCCTAGTATCGATTAGTATCAATGCACAACATACAGTCAAAATTGATTAGTATCAATGCACAACATACAATCCTAGGGTTTAGATAACTTCTTTCATTGCACAACATACACACAACATACAGTTCAATATATAGTTAAACATACATGGCTCTTTGCACAAAATACATTTTAATATACAGTATCAATCGATTAGAATATCAAAGTAGTCGTTCGGCATGATTTTTGGATCCTCCATCTTCATCATCTTCTTATAGGCAGCCATTGCATCCGTGTAGGGTGTCGTCTATGCGATCGCTTCCTCTGGTGCGTGTTTATACCAAAGCGTAGAAGGTGGCAGAATAGGAGAATGACCGATCAGCCTTGGGATGACGAAGTGTTGTCCGATAAGCCCTATCGAACATAGATTGGATACTCCGTGTTCGGCCGGGGGAGCACACATTAGAAAGAAAGTATTGTTAATGTCTTATGAGATAATTACAATAGGTATCTTATACCTATTAGAGAATACGTAAGCAGCAGGCGGGACATCCACGTAATAGTCTGGTCCAGTAACTGTTTCCGTACAAGGTAAGCTTGCAAACAAATCTCCAATAATTTCTTCGCCGAGTATCTGCCTATAGAAGGGTAGTCGAGACTCCAACTCCTCGTACAGCTCTTCCCTAACCTGTCTCCATCCCGCTTCAACTGAATAGCCTAGTTGTCTTGCTAGTTCATGATATCCATAATGGCCATCCTTAGGAACATCAACAATAGACCAAATGAAATTCCGTATCTCAGGTAGAAATTTTTCAATGTATAGACTATATGAATCAGAAAAGTTATCTAAACCCTCCGCCGTGACTGCATCGTTCGTTTTCTGTTTCTTCCCCCTTCGAATAGTAAGATTACTCTTTTTCTGCGGAAATACCACCCTTTCGATTATGGACTGTGCTTACTCTTTTTCTGCGGAAATACCACCCTTTCGATTACGGACTGTGCCTCCAAACTGCGTTCAATATGTTCAAACAAGGATGGATATCTTTTAGTTGACTCATTCTCCTTCTTTTTTGCTCTACTCTTTCTTGAGTGTGGTCTTCCCTTAGGAGTTCGAACAACAGATGGCTCTTGCAATCGAGTTGTTGCTGGGACTGCAATTTCTTGAATTTTAACCTCAATGGATCTTTTTTCCGGTTCTGATGCGACACACCACCTTGCGTGCAGGAGTTTCAATTATGGCAAAGAAAAGAAATTATCTTGAACTTCCACCATCGACATTATCGATAGCTGTCTCCAACGTTGATCAACAACATCTATTAGAATAGGGATAGATTCACGACGATATTCGTTAATCTCATGTGCACAAGAAAGTTCGAGTGATTGTCGATATGAACAACCGCAAACATCGGGATCATAACCAACCGACTTCGACCTACCAATCTCCTCAAACAATAAGCACAAGGTCTTGTGAGATACTACATGGATTAAACCATCTAAGAGGTGTTCATGCTTGTATTCATACTTTACAATATTGAGGCTCATCTCAAATGATGCTACAATCTCGTTCACCGTAGAAATAATCATCAAATAAAACGATTACCAAACGGAGGCAAAATTATCGACCGATGACCGTAGATATCTTTTTAAACTTGAGTGTGATCCTTCGACCCGGTTCGTAGTGATTGTGCCATAATACTTCACCATGTTCGTCCATGCTAAGACGAATTGCTCTTTATGTGGTTTTAGCTAAGTATCTTTGATATAAGATATGCATGTTGGGTTACTCGTTTCCCACTTTTGTTGGAACATGTACCATGCTGTGTCGTAGCTGTCTATAGTACTTTCTCGCCATAAAAGACTCCAATCACTGTAGAAATCTTTGAAGTGAAGTATGTCAATTTTACCGTCCATATTTTTAAATTTTCTCTTGCATTGAGCTTGGATATTTTAATTTATATGCCAAGTCCATAGTAGTCTATGCGCATGAGGAAATACAATATCTATAGCATTTATCAGCGCATATTCTCTGTCGGTAACAAAAACAGAGGGCTCTTTGTAATCTGTGTAAAGGGATTGTAGTTTCCTTAATGCCCATGTGTAATCCTCTACTGTCTCACTCTTCATAAAACAAAAAGCGATTGTAAATGTTTTTCCCGTAGACGTAAATCCAACAACGTAAAAAAGAGGCATCTTGAACTTGTTGGTCTTATATGTACAATCAAGGATCAACATGTCTGCGAAGGACCAAGCCAAGTGTGTGCAATCAGGATGAGCCCAAAACAACAAAAGGGGTTCATCAGTTTATGGATGTCTTCTATGGTACTCCACGTAGTGATGCTCCCCAAGCAACTTCAATACTTGCTGTATCGCTATTCTTCCTTTCATACTATTACATTTCGCTCTGGACAAACTATTATAGATCGTCCTCATGGTAGACTTGTTCCCATCTTCTTTTTGTCGGACGGCAGAATAAATTTGTTTTGGTGCAACTCCGGAAATGAACAATTCTTCAACCAACTTTCTCTCATCCTCCTTCAACCGTGCCACGTAGGCATGACCCGTAAGTGTCTCTGGAATAAGATGATTGTGTCTTCCATTCTTAACTTCGATTATCCACTTCACATCTTCTACTTTTACAATCAACACCTTAAATGGACAACCATATTTTCTCGTCCCAACGTTTTTCTTAGGGATTTTTTTTTCAACAACACCATTTTTTTATGATGCTCCCTAAACACACCTCCTCTTTCGCACCCCAGCTCTACATATTTTCGGCCCGGCCGAGATCTAATGGACCTTACAATGAAAATTACTATGTTATGTCGTCTTCCAACTTCTCTGCACCAATCTAATGCTTCTTCCTGGATTACAAATTGAATATCCGTTGAGAATATATCATCCACATCAACCCCAATAGCAGGATGTATCACAACATCTATACAAGGTTGGTCCTTTAACCAATATAAAATAATATAAAAATTAATAACTTCATATAATTGACACTTCAAATAATTTAGTCTTTAAGATCCAGGACTGTCACTATTTTCACAGTCCTATTAGTATATAGGACTGTCAAAATTATGACAGTCCTACTTTTATATAGGACTGTCAAAATTCTGACAGTCCTGTATTTATATAGGACTTTCGAATTATTGACAGTCCTATATTTATATAGGACTGTCTAATTTTATACAGTCCTTACACGATGACTGTCGAAATAGGGTTGTCATTTTACGTACCGTACGTGCTTCGGAACAACCGACATATTCTTCGGAACGTCCGGAGTGCATATTTAATGGATTACATGATCCGACTTCGTCATCGAAGATATTTTCATGCATTGTTCCTACAATAGTAAAAAAAAACTAAATTTTTTCTGACAATCTCAAAACTTATTCATCGTATGTTGTCGAAGACATACCGGAAGAATATTCGTTGGACAATCACCAAAGCAAAATTCTCTTCCACTTGGGACCACAACTATCAATTTCCAAATTTAGGTTTAGACTTGGAGAATGAGAGTTTCTTCAAGTGAGGGTGAAAAGCCTAAAATTGAAAATTTGTTCACTTATATAGCTTGGTGTGGGCTAGCCCTAAGTAACTTTAAGAGTGGCAAACTTGTAATTTTGGAAAAAATTATAATAGGCTAGTCCCAAGTAATATGTGTAGTGCCCTTATCAAAAGCCTTTAAATGGGACTCTGTAACGTGGTTGTGGGTTTTGTGATCGGAAAGTGGTACCTGGCAGTGTCCAGTCGTATCATTACATGATTTGTATCCTTACCAACAACAATGTGTTGGCCGTTTGATCCATTGTCACATTAAAGAACTATTGAGTTTTGTTCAGGTCTCGCCAATGAATTCGAATCTCAGTGTTCCACCGATCCGATCCAGATGGAGCATACGGATAAGTTCATATGCTTCATTCATAACATACGACTATACATATTGTTTCGTCCAGATCGAATCGGTTCCAGTTCCTCGGCGACTGTCCACGGAAACCAAAACCCTTGTGCACAAGTTATCCGTGATCAAACGATGTCTATACTGAGCAATCACTTAATACAATATAAGGCAATATGAACACGAAACAATCACATGGCATGATCTATTTTTGTATAGTTTTCCTGATCAATATATTGCATAGCAAAGTGTGTTCTATACATAGCACATTTTCTGGAAGAAGCATACAT
The DNA here is from genome assembly GCA_036927795.1 of Iris macrosiphon. Classification (NCBI taxonomy): domain Eukaryota; kingdom Viridiplantae; phylum Streptophyta; class Magnoliopsida; order Asparagales; family Iridaceae; genus Iris; species Iris macrosiphon. The sequence continues at coordinate 43,791,709 of JAYESA010000014.1, forward strand.
TCTAACTTGAATTTGGAGCATATGATGAACATTCTAAACGAACTAGCATGCAATGTGGTAACCATTCACAAGTTTATTGACAAGCATAAAGTAGTCAAAGTCTATTCCTTTTTATCTTGACATCTTTTAGTTATTTTGGTATCGTTTGATCGGGGCAAGCAAGAAAGCAAGATTTTTAGATGTGAAGACTTGGAAGAAGGGTCAACTGAATTGAATATAAGCCACTTACAAGTAGGTTTGAGAAGGAAAGGAAAGAGGTGCTTTAAGACTCAACTCGTATGTCGTCTACTGCACGATCACCTGCATTGCCACGAACAGCTGATCAACACCTCTTCTACTCTTTCCAAGCTAGGAATTGAACAAAAAGAATGAAATCCATCGAAACCGTTCAAGAAAATGAAAACAAATCCGAAAACTAACTCAAAGCACGAAAGCAACAAAGCGACAGCGAAAACTAGGCAAGAAAACTTACAGCGGAGATGTCCCTCTTGACTCTTCCGCTAAGTTGATCCTCGGGACACGGTCCACTGAATATGGGAATCGATTCCGAAGAAGCAAATCCATAACGAGGATGAGTTCTTGATTCAATCTATCCCGATCGAACGATACCGACTTGTATTTCTTAGCTGCGCTCCCCAAATAGGGGGAACGGGGCACCACATCCTAACCAACTAATTGAAAGTTTCATCCACGAAACATATGAATAGAACCTACCACTATGAAATAATAAAGGGACCTTTCCTTCATCTCAGATTCAAGCTCCCAAGCAGATTCTTCGACCGAATGATTTCTCCAAAGCACGCGCACGAGAGGAACCAAATGACTTTGAAGCAGCTTCTCTTTTTGATCCAAGATCCGCACAGGTTGTTCAACATAAGTCAAGTCTGCCTTTAGGTCCAGTTGATCAAGATCCACCACATGACTCAAGTCGTACACGTACTTCCTAAGCTATGAAACATGGAAGATATCGTGTACTTCTGATAGTGACGGTGGCAGGGCAATCTGATACGCAACTGGGGCGACTCGCTTTAGTATCTCGAACGGACCGACGAATCTTTGACATAGCTTCCCTTTTACTCCAAATCAGGTAACTCCTCGCATGGGCAATACTTTGAGAAACACCCAATCACCTTCCATGAACTCAAGAGGTCGTCGATGCATGTCTGAGTAGATTTTCTGGCGACTCTGAGCTACCTTTAGCCGTTCTCAAATCAAGCGGATCTTCTGGGCGGTTTTCTCCACAAGTTCAGGTCCAAGAATTTGTCGTTCATCAACTTCATCCCAACAGATCAGGAATCTGCACTTCCGCCCATACAATGCCTCATGCGGCGCCATTTGAATGTTGGATTGATAGCTATTATTGTATGCAAATTTGGCTAACTATAGATGGATGTCCCAACTAGTCTTCAAGTCCAGAGCGCAGAGTCGTAGCATGTCTTCGAGGATTTGGTTGACTCGCTCTGTTTGGCTGTATGTCTAAGGATGGTAGGCGGAGCTGAACTTCAACTTCATCCCCATTGCTGACTGCAGGCTTTCTAGAAGCGCGATAAGAATCGACCATCTCTATCGGAGACAATGGATACGGGCACGCCATGGAGTCGAACGATCTCGTTGAGGTAGATCTAGGCCAGGCGTCGGCACTCTAAGTACTTTTGATAGGCAGAAAGTGAGCTGACTTGGTGAGTCGATCAATGATGACCCAGACGGCATTATTCTTCTGTTGCGTCTTCAGTAAACCAACAATAAAATCCATCGTTATATGTTCCCATTTCTACTCCGGTATAGCAAGGTTCTGCATCACTCCGCCCGACTTCTGGTGCTCGGCCTTTACCCTCTGACAAGCCATGCATTGCGACACGAACAACGCCATATCTCTTTTTATGCCGTGCCACCAGAACGTCGTACGGAGATCTCGATACATCTTTGTGCTACTCAGATGTGAAGTATAACTTGTAAAGTGGGCTTCCGTGAGTATCTCTTTTCTGAGGGCTGCATCGTTAGGAACGCACAATCTTTCCTTCACTCGCATTATCCCGTCCGGGACTACCGCAAAGTCGGTTGCCTTTCCTGCTGAGATAATACCTTGCATCTTTTGCAGGAATATGTCATCATTCTGAGCGGACTTGACCTTTTCTAATAAGTCGGGTTCGAGGCACAGTTGTGCTACTTGTGCCCCCTTTTTGTATCAGATTTTAAGTGTAATGCCCAAAGGTTCAATATCCCGATGCAGCTTGTTATTAATAGCCAGGCTCCCAACGAACACTCGACTCAGCGCATCAGCTACAACATTACCCTTGCCCGATGTGTATTTGATCATCAAGTCAAAATCGCTAAGGAGTTCAAGCCAACGCCGTTGTCGTAGATTTAAATTCTTTTGGGTATAGAGATATTCTAGACTCTTCTGGTCCGTATAGATCTCGTACGGCACACCATAAAGATAGTAGCGCCACAACTTCAGTGCGAACACTACCGTCGCAAGCTCCAGATCATGTGTTGGATAATTTTTATCGTGAGGTTTCAACTACCTCAAAGCAAAAGCTATCACCTTGTCCCTCTGCATAAGGACACATACCAAACCCTTTCCTGAGGCATCGCTATATATCTTAAAGTCATCGGGTCCGTCCAGAAGGGTTAAAATTGGTGCTGAGACAAGTCGCTGCTTTAACTCCATAAATAAAACTTCACAGTCATTCGTCCACGCAAATGTTACTCCCTTCCGAGTGAGCTGGGTCAAAGGCGAGGCAATCCTCACAAAATCTTTCATAAATCTTCTATAGTAGCCTGATAGACCAAGGAAGCTCCGAATATCGCTAGCTGACTCAGGCCGTTTCCACTTCACGATGGCTTCTATTTTCTTTGGGTCAACCGAGATGCCCTATGTAGAAATAATGTGCCAGAGGAAGGATATGCTGTCCAACCAGAACTTGCATTTGCATAGCTTCGCGTATAACTTATTGTCTCGAAGGGTTTGACGCACCATCAGCAGGTGTCCTGCATGTTCATCCTTATTCTTCAAGTACACTAAGATGTCATCTATAAAAATGACCACAAATTTATCGAGAAATATGTAGGACTAGGAAACTTAAGCATGCCAGCCGCATAGATATGACAACTCCAATGTATGGAAACCATAACACATGCGTACGCTGTATTATGAATATCAAATCCACAAGTGGTATAAACTATCATTAATCATAGGGTATAGTCTAAGCTCATCCACATAAATCAAATAAATAAATGACCAGTATCTATGAAACTAGATCTCAATGTAAAGCATCTAAAGATGACAATCGGATGGAAATAAATCCACTGTCGAATTAGAATAAAGAATAAATAAGACAAATACAATGTAAGTACCACAACTATCAACCACTGAGACTCGAAGAGAAGACCTGCTCGGAATATAAGTAACCAGTCCGGATCTGTGCTCCTGCGAATACTCATGAACATCTACACCTGGAAAGGGACCAGGTCCTCAGAGGGACATAACAAGATACATAGAAGCATGCCATAAAATAAATACTGAATAAATAAAGGGTTACGCTAACCATCTAAGTGAAATACAATTTGAGGACAACTTTGAGTGTATAGGAAAGTGTAGGCTAGACATATGCTGACATAATTCACCAATCGTGACAACTGGCTAGTATATGTCACATATGCCCCCAATACAAGGGCACAATATAATATAATAACGTCCATACCTCTCCGAAGAACGAGGAATCTACATAGTATATAACGTCCATATCGCTCCGAAGAACGTATAATCTGTATAGTATATAACGTCCATATCGCTCCGTCGAGCCTGGAATCTGAATAAAGGAAGTGGGTGTCCTATACGCCTACTAGTTGTCCTCCCCGCCCAATGATCTATGCCTGTTGTATCCACAACATGCTTCAGCCACTACACCGAGGCGTCGTAACTTTGGCTCAAAGTTTATTGTTAGAACAATAGCCCAACCTTACAACCAAACAAGGACAAGGATTGGACCATCGTACCACGATAGTCTATGCTCCAACTACTAATAACTGCTAAGTCTTCTAACATGCATTGCTAATAGCAGTTATTTTCTATCCGTCGTACGACTTACACATACAGGTGGCTAATCGCATACGCAAGTTCGTGCCCTACATGAGACTCACAATACGTGTAAAAAATATGTCAAGGCCTAGGGAGTCATACCAATAACTCCACAACTTTAGGTGGGTCTACTAGACACTAGGTCAGATACAAGTTCTAATGTCAACGCATTCGTTGACTGCACCCGAGTCTCTCTCGGACGCGCACAATTATATAATCTAAAACAATAAACATACAACTAACAATATAACTGAATTTAAACAGTACAACAAAGGCAATGTATACTTGCCTGGCAAGAAAACTGTGTAGCACCAATATTTTGCTCCGGAAGTCACGCAGACAATCCAATAGATCTTCGGGGTCAGCGTGCACATGCACGGGAATCGGGGGTGTCTGCTGCGGTTTGTCTAGCAAGGGTGACGGGTCCACGATGACGATGATGATGAGGGTAATGATGATGATATGATTAGGTTATGGTTAAGGTGATGATTAGGTCAATGATTAGGTTATGTTATGGTTTGTCTGGAGTTCTGTGCAGA